>CM061543.1:24308435-25522721 GCA_030864215.1 Capsicum pubescens
AGGACAAAATATGAGTAATCCCTCATATAGTAGGTACTCTTATGAGAATTGTGGGACCCTCATATAACAGGTTAAGACACCTTATCTACCCTCATGTAGAAGGTTTGATATCTAAACCTACGTTGGCTACATAGTTCTGGAGCGCAAGGATTGCTTCTAAGAATCACACCCTTTAATAGCAGGTGAGTTCCCATCCTTGGGATCACTCGGTGCGAATCCTACTCTCATCTAAATAGACACTGAAAAGGATTAACTTAACTTATCTACAATGAGTTCATTGAGTTCTGTTAACTGACAGAATACTACTGAGATTACTGAATTACCGAGATTTCCTGAGTCACATGACTGACTAAGTACTATGGACCATGACTTGACTGAGAGTATTTTGAAAACATGACACTGGCTCTAAGCACACAACTATATTTTTTGGGTACAAGTACCCCCAGGACTCTATAGAAGAAAAATGACAAAGCATGAAACTTTATGACTACATGACCAACATCAACAATCCATGCTATAATAATTTGGGGATTTCTTGAAGCACATGATTATCATAGTTTAGTACATGGATAGGGTTGCATGTAAGCATGGCATAATTTCATAATATTAATTCATGAGCGCTCCAACAAACTTCTACAATGCATAATAATACCATGGGAGTCATTTGAACATAAGGGTAAAACATAAACTCATCTACCCTATTAAATCATAATGAAAAATTCTTATTTTCTTAGGCATTTTATCAAAGACCTTATATGCACCACTTAGGGCATAGGCTTAATCCTCAAATCAATATACCATAACTAATGAAACTCATAGTTTTTAACTTACATGCTAACATAGTTTAAGGAAAACATATAAAGATTCCAACTTGGGATTCATACAACAATAATCACGTGAACATAACCAACTCACAACATAATATTTACAATACATGATTTAAAAACATAATTCTTAGGCTTCATGGATGAAAGAAATCCATGAATGAATACTATGCATACCTTAGTTCTTGATTCTATGAGATTTATGGTGGAACCTTCTTGAATTTGAATCCCCAATTGAAAACCCTAACTTGTTCTTGAGAATCTTTTGATAAAAGAACATATTTTGGTTCAATTAGGGGCTAAATCCCATGTTTTTGACTTATATAAGGGGGGAAAATTGACCCCTTTATCCCTTAGGATGCGGTCTTTTAATGACTAAAATTAGGGTACCGAAGCTACAAGAGACGTGGCGTGTCAATGGAAGTGATGTGATACTCGATGTATCATGCCATGATCGCTTTGAGCCTTAGTTATTTTATCTCTAGCAGCCTTCACAAATGGTGACCAACGTGATTGGCGATGCGGTGTGCCAATATTGCGTTTGTGCAGGAACATTTATTAACCGGGAACACCTATTAACTTTCCAAAACTTATTCGGGAACACCTATTGACCTTTTTGATTCTGAATTAACAAGAATATAAACCATTGAAGGACATTACGGTCATGAATTTAGATCACCAACTTTCAAAGACAAAAAATAAACTAAGTCTGGAAACTTAGCTAAAATTTTCTAAATCTAGGACCCCTGACAAGCTTAAAGGAATGAATTAATATAATACCCCGTGAAATTTCTTTTTCGTTAGAGCCCCGAAGCTAAGTCTAGAAGAGCTTAACACTTAGGAATTTCACTAAGTATTCCAACACTTAGTGTATTTTTGTACCTCCAATCTTCGAAGAATTATTTCATTACCTTCATTTCTAGATTTTTTTGTTGCATTGCGATGGGGTAAGGTCTTATTACATCTCGGGTAAGTTTCAGAATTTTGAGACGAGCCTAAGGGCATGTTTAGGTTGCAGAAATAGTAGCTCAGGGCGATAAGCCTGCGTCGCCCTGGGTATCGCCCTGCACTTAGAGGGGCAATTCCCTACAAGTTCGGCGAACTAAGTAGGGTAGCGCCTTGCTTAGAGCAGTGGACTAGGCCAGGTGACGCCTCAACTATCACGCTTGACCAAATTCTGCATTTTCTTTCAGACTCATTAAGGGTGAAATGTATTTTTTCACCCCTCCATCCTCTTTAACATAGGATTAACACCCCAAGACACCAAAATAATCCCTTATTCACCAAAAATCCTTAAGAAAATCCATTAGGGTTTTAACATCAAAACCCAATTATCTAGAGATTTAACTGTAGGAATTCAATAATTCTTCCATATTTGAGTTCCGCGTTATGAGGGCTACAAGAGGCACCCAATAGTTCATGGATATTATTTTGAGATTTTAGAAGTTCATCCAAAAGCTTCAAGTTTAAGGTATGTGGTTATGAACAAGAACACCCTTTCATTCCTATGCTCGAAAGTTATACTTTTTTTTAAAGAATTCCATAAATTCATGAAGAATCCATATCATTTTATTCTATTTTGAGTTTATGATACTATATCTTGCCCAAGTTTTAAGTTACATTATTATTTTGTGTATTGATGATTTAAATTTCCAAGTCATGCTTTAAGTTGCATAATCCTATGTTTATAGCATGTTTTATGAACTCCCAAGTCTTGTTGTTATGAATTGAACCTCATGGTTAAAGCATGAATTTTGAGAATGAATTATCAATAACTCTTGAGGAATTTCAAGAAGTATATCTATATTTCGATATTATGAAATTTTTTAAAGTTTTGAAGATGAGTCTATTAAGATTTCAAGAAAAAGTAATTTTTGACCCTAAGACAAGAAAATAAATCCACATTCTTGAGTTAAAAGAAAAGGGGGTGCATTTTGGCTCTCATCTCATATTGTCAAAATCTTTTAAGGTGGATTTCTCTTAAGTTCTGAGCTAAGTAAGAGAGTAGTATTTAGCACCGAGTTGGGCTTGATTTTGAGGTCTCATGCCCCAGAACTACATGCCCCCGTAGATTCTTGATATACCCCAAGTGGGTTAAGATAGTGATCACTAAAAAGTTAAGGTTTTATCTGATGGAAAGGATAGAACATCTCTCCCAACTTGGGTGACGTTGGACTCCATGTAGCTCACATGATTCATGTCGGTTAGAAGAAACTCCCAATCCTATACAGGTCAGATATTCTGCCTCTTCTGATGTTGATACATTTATGTCTGTATCTATATTTGCATATTAGGACTACAACTTATAAGTTTATTTATCTTAATTCATTTTTTAGGATGAGTCAATACATAGGTAGACTCCACATGACAAAGGAATTTTGCATGAGTTTGTAGATGGTGCTAGTTAACACTTTTTTATTTCTGTTCTATGTAGGGGTCAATAAATTAGCTGGAATAACAATCATTCCAAATAGAATAACAATTATGCCACACTCCAAAAAATTCTTGTTTGATTGGATTCCTTTAACTGATAAAAAAATTCATCTTTTAATTAAAATATTCTATTGTTCTTGGCTGCTTTACTATGCTGTATTGAATCTCTTAGTTTTCTTCTTTTGTCGACTGCTTAGTAGTATCTCTAAAAAAACCTGTTATTGTTTGCTTCTCTTGTTTTTGTTTCTCTTCTCTATTATTATTGTTGTCGTTCTTGTGTAGATGGAAAATAAAGATCGTACATGGATGTATAATAGACTTTATCCTAATCGTTCAGGGTTAAGAAAGGAATATAAAGCTGGGGTAGCTGGATTTATTGCTAAAGTAATGACACTTAATGATTTTCTTACTGAAGGGACAATTAAGTGTCCTTGTTGAAATTGCAAGTGTTGCAAGTTATAGAGTCTAGATTTTGTTATATTACTTATTTATAAGAAGGGTCTTATGTTGAATTATACTGTGTGGACAACTCATGGAGAGAGTAGTGCTGCTAATAGTTTTTTTTTTCAGAATTATGTTGAAAGTCTAATAAGAGAGAATAATATTGAAAGTTCACGATACAGTGAGATGGTCAGAGATACTTTTAGGACATACTCAGGGGCTCAAAATGAACCAAATGATGAGGCTAAGCACTTTTATGGACAGTTAAAGGAAGATAGTCATCCATTGTATGAAGGATCAATGCATTCTAAGTTATCTGTTGTCATTCGGTTACTTAGTATTAAGTAAAATCATTCTATTTTCTCAAGAGGGCATGAATTCTATTATTGGACTTATGACTGAAATTAACCCAAATAAACTTGACTTACCCAAAGATTTCTACACAACAAAGAAGTTGGTTTCTAAGTTAGGATTTTTTTAGAGACGATTCAATATTGCGAAAAAGGTTACATGTTAAGGAAGATGCAAATTTAGAACACTGCAAATTTTGTAATCAGCCTTGTTATAAGGAAGTCACATATGCCAAAGGGAAGAAGGTTCCTGTGAAGTCGATGTATTACTTACCCCTTATACCACAGTTAAAGAGGTTGTATGCATCAATGAGCTCTGCCCCACTTATGAGATGGAACTATGAAAATAAAAGACCACTTGGTGTTTTATGTCATCCGTCAGATGGAGAAGCATGGAAATATTTTAATAGTGTGTATCTGGATGTTGCTAGTGAACCAAGAAACATTAGGTTGGGATTATCTACTGATGGATTCACTCTATTTTCTGTCTCAGCTACACCATATTCATGTTGTCCAGTGTTTGTGACTCTTTATAATCTCTCTCCTAAATTGTGTATGATGAGCCAGTATATATTTATAACTTGTATTATTCTAGGTCCTCTCAATTCAAAAGTTTTTATTGATGTATATCTGTAACCATTGATTGATGAGCTGAACTTATTGTGGTATGAAGGTATGGATGCATATGATATATCAATGAAACAAAACTTTAGATTGTGTGCTACTTTGATGTGGACTGTAAATGACTTTCCTACTCATGGAATAATATTTGGGTGGTCGATTGCGGGCAAGTTAGCTTGCCCTTGTTGTACGGAAGACACAAAAATATTCACTTTGAAACATGGGGGTAAAAATTCATGGTTTGACTGTCACCATTGATTCTTGACAATGCAACATGTGTTTAGGACAAATAATACTGATTTTATGAATAATAAGACTGATTTTGAAGAGCCACCGCTAATTTTGTCATGAGAAGAAATTTGGGATAGAGTGAGGAATCTGCCTAAGGTAATAGAGTTTCTACTATCCAGGATACCTGGTTATGGTGTTACACATAATTGGACTAAATGAAGCATATTTTGGGAGTTAGATTACTGGGAGGATAATCTTCTGCCTCATAATCTGGATCCCATGCATATTGAGAAAAACTTCTTTGACAATTTGTTTAATACTGTAATAGATGTAACTAATAATACAAAAGATAACTTGAAGGCTAGGATGGACTTAAAGGAGTATTGTTGGTGCAGTGAGTTATACCTGACATACTTAAACAAAAAGATTTAGAAGCCCAAGGCCAGTTACACATTCACCTTGGAGGATAGAAGAGTGATTTGTGATTGGGTTAACAATTTGAGAATTCCAAATGGATATATGTCAAATTTTTCTTGTGTTGACATAAAGGAAGGAAAGTTGAAATCTATGAAGAGCTATGACTGTCACATTTTCATGGAGTCATTGATGCCTATTGCATTCTGTGCATTGCCCGATAGAATCTGGAAGCCCATACCAAAGATAAGTTTATTTTTCTAAGATTTATGTTCTAACACATTAAGGGATAAGAACCTATCTTTGATGGATATCAACATTCGCTTAACCTTAAATAAGTTTGCAAAAATTTTTCCTCCTAGTTTTTTTGATGTTATGGAGCATCTTTCAATTCACCTTGTGCGAGAAGCACGACTTGAAGGGCCTATTTAGTGTAGATGGATGTATCCTTTTGAGAGGTATTGACTTTTAAAATTTACCTTCATGTGTTTTAATTGAACATTATTTGATCTAAAAGATCATACTATGCAGGACTATTGGCAAATGTAAGCAGACCAGAAAAAATAGATCCCGAATTGAAGGATCAATATGTGAGGCTTATTTGGCTAAAGAGACCTCTTATTTTTGTTCATATTATTTTGAACATGATGCACCATGTCTGATAAACCGACCTAATAGGCATAATGATGGAGACAATACAGATCCTTCAACTCCACCATTTTTAATATTTAATCAACCAGGTAAAGGAAGTCCAAAAGGTGGTCCACTTCGATATTTGAATGAGGTGAAGCTTAAGTCAGCTACTACACGTGTATTATTAAATTGTCCCGAGGTCCTACCTTTTTATAAGTGAGTACATTTATATCAAGGACATCATTCAAGGTATATTTAAGCTTTAACTAATGAAAGTCATAACTTTATTGGATAGCTACTTCATCGCTTTACACGGGGATACTGCTGTTTATCCTATGTTTTCACTATGGTTTAGAGAATATGTAACTTAAATATTTAAGACGATTTATACTTTTGTTCAATCTTATGTATATTTAACTTTTAACTTTTTTTGGACTTTTTATAGGTTCATAATCCACTTAATTATGACCCAAATGGCCAATTTTTACACGATATAGCTTGGGGACCTGATGCTAAAGTTAGAAATTTTTCGAAGTACTCTGTCAATGGGTACAAAGTTCGTACAAAAGATTTCTCTAAGGGCAAGAAAACCAACAATACTAGGGTTTGGGTGAAAGGTGATGGCGGTGTTGATTATCATGGTGTGCTTCACGAGATTTTAGAACTCGATTATCATATTGTTTGTCCAAAGAAAAAATTAGTTCTCTTTCGGTGTAAGTGGTATGATCCTGCACCTATGTTAGGTACAAAGGTGCACCCTCAGGACAAAATAGTTGAAATTAAGCGTACAATGGAGTATGGACTCTATAATCCATTTGTCATTGCATAAAATGTGAAACAAGTCTATTACACTCCTTATCCATTGTGTAAGAATAAATTTGTATAGCGGGTAGTTATAAAAACAAAGCCTGACGGTAGAGTTGAAGTAGAGGATACATTGTATGTAACATATTAGAATGACATTTCAAGTGTTGAAGAAAGGGTGAATGATGAATTAGCAGGTGAGTTGCAGGATAACGAAGTCCTATATAAAGAATTTGATCCTTCTGAATTGAATGTTCATGATTATGGAGAAAGAACATCCGGGGAAAATAACGAGAAAGATCCAACTAATAAAAATGAAATAAGCGAGGAAGAGTTACATGATGAAAATGAAACAAGTGATGAGGAAAAATCGATGAATGAATGTGAAACAACTGATGAGAAAGAATTAATGAATGACTATGAAATAAGAGATGAGGATTGAGTTGTTATTAATAGTAGTAATGTGTTGTAACAAGGCCATGAATTGTATTTTAGCTGCTGGTTTTTGCTATCTTTCTTGACAATATAGTATCTTTTCTTTGTTAACATTTGTAGTAATAGTAAGAACATTTCTGGTTGTTTGATTAAATAACCATGGTAAAACTACTGGTATTATACCTGATTTGCTTGTCTTGTTGCATTTTCTTAAATCCTACTTATTTAGTTCCTCTGCATAAAGCAAGTTATTTATTTGTGAAGTCTTTGGTGTAGTTCAAAATTTATCCGGTGGCTAAGTCTTTCCTATTTATGATTTCTTGAGTGTAGTCTTCCGCTTCATTCAATATTAGCTTGTTATGTGGTTTCTGCAATGGCAGTTTCCCAGTTAAACTAGGATTTTGAAAGGTGTTAACCTTGGATTCAAATATAGAATACTAAATTATAAGAGCTGATTTACTCTTGCTGTTTGAGTAATGTTACATTAGTAGTATCCGGAGCTTTTGTCTATGTATTCTTTTAATAGGTTGTTTAGTTGCTACATAAGATACACCAAAATATTTTATGAAATTAATTATTTTTCAAATTCACCTTAACTGCTTTAGTTAGTGGAGTGATAACATATATTGAATGTAATAATTATCTGATCATATTGACAAATATAAGGACAGATACTTAACATCTCACTATTCGAGACAAGATGAGGCTTTCTTTCACTCAGTACTATAGGGAAGGAAGAATTTAATTTTCTTATGATATAAGAAACATATCTGGGCAGCATAACACAGACTAACTCCATTTGGTCGTTCTTTTTTTTCCAGGTGGTTGGTAACGAAAATCAATGGCGCCAAAAGATCATGGTAATGGACGGTGTAAGAAAGGTAAGAAAGGATCTAATAATCTTTCCCCAGTTCAATATACAATAACACCACCGCCACCTATTACCACAACTCTTCAACTAGCTACTACAAATATTCTTCCTCCTTCAAGGGAAAATATTTCTCTACCAAATGCATTTTTCATGCCCCCACCCCCTATCAATTCCAGCCCTCTTCTCCCCATAATAGTCTGCATAGTATTTCTTCATCTGTACCTTTAACATCATCCACACCTAGCCTTTCTGGATTGAGAATCGGAGGTCCTAGCACATCAACATCGCCATTCATTGATAGTGATACAACATCTAATGTTACAACAACTGCTTCTCAAATTCAGAAATTTAAAGAAGTAGTAGAATATGACGTCAATTGGAGGCTAATTATTTCCCCTGATGGTAATGGGTAAGTAAACCTTATGAGTTTTTCGTAATATTTAAAATTTTTGAAAGATAAGATAATTTAATATAATTTTATTATAGGTTCATTCCTGCATATAGAGGAGGACATATGGTTATAGAGTAATTAAATCATTTTAAATGGATCCGTGGGGTAGTTGGACCGAGATTCGACTCGATGTCAAAATTCTTATGTGGAACCAGTTTATGGTATAATCAAAATCAAAGAATTTACCATTTCAGTATGCTATCAATAATGAATTTACCTATGTATCCGCCAACTTATTTTATGACTTTATATTAAACTATTTTGTAGACAAAGTGTGCATGGAATTCATGTCATGAAATTGAAATACAATGCATTTTCAAGTTGAAAATAACTCTACGGATCAAATAACACTTATATGAGGCTCGGAGGAACTTGGAAAAAAATGGTTGGATGAATGTTGATGTGTGGGTCCAGTTCTTGAAAAAATAGGATACTCCTGAATATAGGGTGAGAAGGGAATAGACAAAGTCAAATAGAGCATCTCAAACAGGTGGCTCATTGCACACAGAAGGTTCGATGAATTTCGCTACCCACCGATGAAGATTGGTAATATTAGCTTAAATTTTTTATTTTTTTGATTTAGTTCAATGTTCTAAATCATGACATAGTGAAGCCGTGTAGGGCTCTTTCGATTCACTATTTTTGGTTATCTTCTTGTTGTTGTTCATCTTGAAGTCTAGTAAAGCTGTGTGCGGCCTATTTCGATTCACTAGGATTGTTGTTAACATATTATTGCTATTGTTGTTACTTGTTTCTTTTGTTGTAAACTTGATCTTGTATCACACTGCCTGATGGTTTTAGAAAGTAAGAAGAAGAGAATTAGTGGTTTAGTTAGAGAGGTGATGACTTAAATGGAAGTAATGAGCAAAGTATTTATAGTAACACTCTTAGTATAAGGCAGTCGTTAGTGTGGAGTTGTCAAGTTACCTGGTAACAAACAAAGAAACAAAGTCTAAATAATGGAATTAAGTAATTGAATTAGTCTAAATATCAATATAGCTGGAGGGTAGTGCCATCTGAAAAAAGACTGAGTCTTTTTGTAATACAACTCTTGAAAGCTATGAAACTGTATTGATCGTGAAAGACTAAAAGTCAGGTGGTTTGCACCATGTAGATAGAAGGTTATTTATAGATAAACACCCACAGAGCATTATTTGAGAATCTCGCCCCTATTAAGTTCATTATTTGTACTTTACTTTAGTTAGTAACGGCTGGCAAAGATCTCAGACCCTTCCACAATCATTGGACTCTTAAGCTTATCTCGACCTTTATCTTGTTAGGTCACAGCCTAGTGCTTGTTCCCTTACTTACAGAGCAAGGCAGGCTGTGCTAATATGACACCGACCTCTTATAGCTTGACTATTACTCTTACCGATTACATTCTAACAATAACATTTGAAGCGTTATTAAATTTTGTTGATTCTCAAGCACCTTGTGTTTGTAGTTCACTTTAAATATATTACATAAATTGGGACACTGAATATCTTTATTAAAATTAAATACACACTTCTTCAACCCTGGTAGATTTTCCCATTGATGTAGTTGACCCATTACCATGGTTGGCTGTGAAAATAAGCAAAGTGAATGATGCCCAATATTCTTGTTTAATGAAGAGCTCTATCTCTTCTTTGCCATGGGAATTGATACTCAACCGCAAAATATTTCCAATAGGCAGTGGATATTTCCTAATTGACATGATAAATCAATAAAAAATGAGACACATGAACTTGTTCTGTATGAGGTATTTTTTTACAACAAGAAACAAATAATGTCACTAATATGACGTCATTTGTTGATGCAAGTTTTTCTTTAATCGTCTAGAACACAAGACACCATCATAGCAAAGCTTCATCCCTCATACAGATTGCATGCTTTGTTGTTAAAATTATTGCCTTAATTGCAACAGTTGTTGTTGCTGCAGTAAATGGGATCACTACATTGGTAGCAAATGCTGAAACAACTATTGTTGCTTTAGCTTCTACTGTAGAACTAAGGCCTGTAACTAAGGATTGGGGTTCTGTATGTGCAAAAGATCTTATCTTCGCTACAATTGTTGTAGAACCTGCTGCTGTAGAATATTCTCTTACTTAATGTCTACCTGCAGTTTCTTTTACGTTTGCAATAAAGCAATAGGATCCTAAATGAATGATCCTGAAACTCCAAGGTCTTGACCGTTGGGCTGACCATTGGCCAGCTTAACCTGCCCAACTCTAGATGTGGGCAACGAGGTGGCACTAGAAGCTACATGACATTGCTGATTATGTTGAGGTTTATGGGAGTCAAAATCTTTGTCATTTATTAAGATTGATATTTTCTGCAACCAGTAAATGGGTGATCAACTATAGACTATAATACAAGTGTAGAATATGTGGTGTGTTACAAAGAAATGATACCAGCTTTTACCTATGTTATTATAATTTAAACAATATAGCTCAACCAGAATTTTATTCTAGTCTCTTTCACAATAATGATACATAGAAAACTAAGGGCCTGCTGTTGAAAATAATATGATATTATTTGATATGTCCTATTGAGTGTTTTCATCTAACAAAATTATGTCAGGTACTGAGTGAAATATTCTTGTCTCAACAGCTATGATATCGATATGACTGTGTTGAGGTCTATTGAACTACATCAAAAACTTGAAAAACTTTTAAGTTGCTCTTTCTAAGTGGACCATTGCACAGAATTATATTCAATATTAGTCTTAAGATGTTTTGATCTATGCTGCTCGGACTTGTCTTCATACTTACATTATCTTTTTTTTCTAAAATTTTGCAGGAATATAAAAATGGGAGAAAAGAGCGCCCTTTACTTAAGGTCTACAAAGAGACGCATAGGAAAAAAACAAGGACGGTATAAGAGGAGATTGGGTCAAAATGCGAAATAAGAATGCATATGTATGATAACAACTTTTACATACATTGTTTATTATAACTCAGCTTTGCTTGTTTACATACTGACAAATAATTTTTCTTTGAAGAAGAATTTCAAAAAAGCATAGAAGAGTGGTCAAACCCAACCTACTTTTGAGGATGGTACCATGGTCCAACCATCACCTGCATAGATGAATAATATGTGGACAACTGTAGTAGGTGGTCCAAAGAAAGGTCGAACCTACGGGACGGGGGTTCTCCAATCCTCGAGTAGCCCTTCGTTGTTTCCCAGTTCCTCTTCTACTTTGCAAACTATGAAAGAAATGGAAGCGATAAAAAAGTAAATTGTGGAATTAACGCAGAAATATGCAGCTAACAATGCTAAGTTTGCTAAATTTGAGGAGTTGGTTAAGAAGCACATGCCGCAAGTATTTCATAATGAGGAAGATAGTGGATCTAATGATAATTAGATTGTAGTTATTGTTCTTGTTTTTTATTGTGACATTTAGATATTTAAACTATTTGATTTGATGTTAGTTTTGAATATTTTAAAGTGGTTATATTTATCAATTTTTATCGTGTTTGATCCTATTGTGAAAAATACATTAGTTATGTTGTTTATAATCTAAAAGCAATGTAAGATAATGCAATATAATATTTATTAAATAATTATTTATTAAATAATAATAATTTTTAAATAATAATCATTAAATAATTATTTATTAAATTTTTGACTACAGTAGTCGAAAAAAATATAATTACTAAATAATTATTTATTAATTTTTTTACTACAGTGGTTGGAATAATTATAATTATTAAATAATTATTTATTAAATTTTTGACTATAGTAGTTGAAATAATTATAGTTATTAAATAATTATTTATTAAATTTTCGACTATAGTAGTCGAAATAATTATAATTATTAAATAATTATTTATTAAATTTTCAAATACCCCAGTCAGAAAATTTATAATTATTAAATAATTATTTATTAAATTTACGACTAGAGTAGTCAGAATATTTTTAATTATTAAAAAAATATTTATTAAATATCCAACTACGTTTCCAACTAAAGTAGTCAGAAATTTCTGACTACTGTAGTCAAAAATATTTTTCTGACAAGCTATATTCCGACTATCATGAAACAGTCGGAAAGTAGTTGGAACTACCTTATTTTTCGATCACATTCCGATTATATTAGCCGTCGAAAAAATGATGTCTTCTAGTAGTAAAAGAACTAAATTCTCATTTAATAATCAAGAAAAAACTAATTGAGTTAGAAAAAAAGGTCTGTAGGTTTTGTTTTTCTAGGAAATGGATGGAATGAAGGAGTTTAGATTCATTTCATTGGTTCAAATTCTATAAACTCAACTTTAATTTTTTTTTTCCTTTTATATTATAAAATTTGAATGTTTCAATGGTGTATCCATTTTTTTGGCGAATAAGGTGGCAGGCGGTGGTGACAGAAAAAAATATAATAGAGGTTGAAGAAGATAAAAAAAAAAGGAAAGAAAATTCAGCCACAAAAATATTATAGAGATTGAAGAAGAACCCCCTCCCCCTTCAAAAAAAAAAAATCAACCAACAAAAATATAATGAAGGTTGAAGAAGACCTCCCAAAAAGAAGAAAATCAGTCAAAAATCACTTTCACACGTGATGTTGGGCGTATTTACACGCCTAAAGTACTATAATTTACCCATATTTTAGCTAAGTTTTAAGGACAAAATATATAATTCCTGCACTTTTAGTCCTTTTTCCTGTAAGTGAGCTAACCAACGTGATTAGCAAGTTTTCAGGTATAAATGATGAAGATTTCAGCATTTTATGGAAATTGGACGCCAAAGGAAACTTCACGCAAGAAGGAAGGCAGCTTCTGGAAGCTTGTGGACTGAAAGTGATGCATGGAGAACTTGTCCCGGGCAAAAGCAGCAATTCCAAAGACTTGGGGATCAGCAGTAACTTAGTAGGATTAGGACAAGGATGCAGTAACTTAGTAGGATTGGGACAAGGATGCAGTCACTTAGTAGGAATAGGATATGGATGTTATAAAAACCCTATTTTGCTGAAACTTTTCAGCACTCGTTCCTCCCCATTCTTTCTTATTACTTACGATTCCTTCCAGTCCATTCGTTAATACATTGTTGACATTATTATTCATCTATTCGACTTTTAATTTTCACGACAAGAGAAACACTACTAGCAAGGAAATCATGCCAAAAGTGACGCCAATACATACTTCTCGCGAGATTGCTATTATTTTGGTATGATGATGATGTTTATTGTGATTTCCGTTGCACTCATGAGTAGATAAACTTCTCTGTTAGGGTTATGGAAGCCTTATGAGATACTATCTATTGCTATGAGTTTGTGAATTCTTGACACGTATGTTGCTTATATCATTACTCTCTTCATCTTAATTGAATTCTTGTGGTTGCAAACATATAGAATACGCCAGTATAGCATTAACTTGTTCGAAAGAAAAGTTATATGTCTGGAAAAGAGAGATTGACAAGGAAATAGGGCTACCAACCCCTGTTTAAAAGTTAGTGCCGTAACTGGATTAACCTCTTGGAGTATTCGTACCATTAGTTATACGTTTTAAGCTCGAAAGAGTTAAAGTGAGATAATCCTTGATGGTCGAAAGACACTAGGATTTACCATAGAATACGAAACTCTATAAACGCATGCATGTATGAATTCCGCATAACTCATAGCCAATAGATACGTACAACTCATAAGGTGGACATAACCCTAACTTACAATTCTCATTGATTAAAATCTTACTAAACAAAACATTCTGTTTTTACTTTGCTATTTTGATACTTTTACTTCACGCATAAAATCCCCCCTTTTTCCGCAGAACTTTCACCAAAAGTCTACTAATCGTTGCATACTTAGTGACCGAGTATTCCCTGTGGGATTCGATACCCAACCCAGTTGGGTTCTATATTTGACGACGACTGCTTACACTCTTACGAGAGCTGTAGTATGAGCGTTATCAAATTTTGGCGCCGTTGCCGGGGAATACGGTTGTCAACTAAGTTTGTGATAATTATTAGACCCTTTGGTCAAAGATTCTCAGATTTTACTTTTAGTTGTTGTTTTTGTTTATTCAGGTTGTGTTCAGTGCATGCCAAATACTCGAAGTTCGGGACAACCATTACTACCCATAAATCCTGAACCACAACTTATTGGCAGAATGGATGCACAACGTGAAATTGAAAGGATGGATGCTCAACAGGAGCAGGCCAGATTAGCTGCATTGGCTGCTGCTCAAGTGCATCAACAGAATATTGATAACCCAGGGCGTGCAACAAATCCTGATGACGAAGACCTGGGTGATGATGAGTTACTAAACCCACGTCAAGCTGCTGAGGTGGCGGCACCCATGCAGAGGAGAGATCGCCAAGCTAGACTGAGGCTTGATCGCCGAGCTATGCAGATTCCTTTTGATGATGATGCTGACGATCTGGATGGAGCTGGTGCTACAGGAGCTATTATTTCTTCACCCTTGGCACCTGGAGCAAAGTTCAATATCACCAGCACCATGATTCAACTATTGCAGCTCAAGGGATTATTTGGTGGACTTCCAGGCGATGATCCAAATATGCATATGATCAACTTCATCTCTACATGCAAGTCATTCGACAATCCAGGCGTTGAACATAATGCAATTCGGCTGCGCTTATTTCCATTGTCTCTATCTGGGGAGGCAACTCTATGGTTGAATGGGCTGACTCCTGATTCTATCACTAATTGGAGGCAATTGAAATACGCTTTCCTAGAAAGATTCTTTCTGCCATCCAAGAGAGCACAGTTGAGAGATGAGATCAGCAACTTTCGACAGCTTCCAACTGAAGCTCTCCATGAAACATGGGAGAGATTCAAGAAGAATCTTATGAGGTGCCAAAACCATCATATGACCAATGTCCACTTGATGGAGATATTATACAGATCCTTGAATTCGGTAACTAAGCCAGTGGTGGATAATGCAGCTGGAGGATCATTCATGGACCTCACGTTTGTTCAGGCAAGTGATATGTTAGACTGAATGACAAAGCAAAGTAGATCTTGGCATACTAGGGATTCAGAGGTAGCAAGATCTACCACATCAATTGGCATGACTGCAGAACAAAGACGAAGAGAGGAGGAACGCGATCAAGATATGGCACACATGAAAACACAGATGGATCTTCTTACAAAGCATCTATTATCAGGGAAGACCAAAAAAGTCAAAACGGTTGCGTCAAAAGGAAGAGAGGAATTCGATTTCGAGGAATAAGCCAACTACTTGAACAATCAGGGGGGTTTCCGAGGCAATGCCCAAGGAAACCAAGGTCGAAACTATTAGGATAAATCTGGAAACAAGAACCAAGGTAGCTGGAAGAACAAGACTGACAGAAGTGGTTTATATATTCCTCCTGGAAGTCGGGAAGCCGCGGCATCTGGATCGGGAAAGATGTCAATGGAAGATATGATGGCGAAGTTGTTGAAAGGAGTTGAGGCAACCAATACGGGAGTGAATGAGGTGAAGAACGATTTGTCTTCAATAAATCAGTTGGTTGACTCACATTCCACTGCAATAAAACAGCTAGAACAACAATTGAGTCAACTTTCAGCGGCACTTAATCAAAGAAAAGCCGGCACCCTACCTAGAGACACTGTGCAAAATCCAAGAAACGACGGATCATGCATGGCTATTACTACCAGGAGTGGTAAGATGTTGGAAAATCCAGCCAAAGGCATGCAAGTGGCCGATGATATATTAGATATTGCCGAACCAGAAGACGTCGAAGAAGCTGAGGAAGGCATTAATGACGTCACCCCGAAACATCTACAGCTAGAAAAGATCGCCAATCTGAAGCAAGATGAAAAGAAAGTCGTGGAGAAAACTATTCCCCTTCCACCACCACCTTTTCCTCAAAGATTAAAGAAGAGAGCTGATGATACCAAGTTCAATAAATTCATGACGATGTTAAAACAGCTGACCATTAATGTCCCGTTGGTAGAGGCTCTAGAACAGATGCCTGGGTACGCGAAATTTATGAAGGATCTTTTAACAAAGAAGCGGGTAGAAAGTTATGAGTTGACAGATAATGTTCATCATTGCAGTACAATCGCTACCAGATCACTAGTTCAGAAGAAGGCCGACCCTGGTGCCTTCACTATTCCTTGCACTGTCGGATCTTTGAATTTTTCCAAGGAATTATGCGATTTAGGAGCCAGCATCAATTTGATGCCACTATCCATTTACAAAAAGTTGGGGTTGGGTGATACTACTCAAACCAATATGAGGCTTGTAATGGCGGATAGGTCGGTAAAACGACCTGTTGGTGAAGAAAGAAATTATTAAGTGGTTAGATGCAGGGGTAGTGTATCCAATCTCTGACAGTAAATGGGTAAGTCCGGTACAGTGTGTGCCCAAGAAAGGGGGCATGACGGTAGTTGCAAACAAAAAGACTGAGCTAATTCCACTCAGACCTGTCACAGGGTGGAGAGTGTGCAGGGACTACCGGAAGCTGAATTCGTGGACGCTTAAGGATCACATTCCAATGCTATTCATGGACCAAATGCTTGATCGATTGGCAGGGAAAGGATGGTTTTGTTTCTTAGATGGTTATTCTGGCTATAATCAGATTTGTATTGCTCCCGAAGATCAAGATAAAACAACGTTTACATGCCCATATGGTACGTTTGCCTTCAAACGTATGCCATTTGGGCTATGTAACGCACCCTCCACTTTTCAGCGTTGTATGATGTCCATTTTTTCTGATATGGTAGAAGACACTTTGGAGGTGTTCATGGATGATTTTTTAGTAGTTGGTGAGTCGTTTGAATCGTGCTTAGCAAACCTGAGTATGGCGTTGCAGAGATGTGTTGAATTCAACTTGGTGCTAAACTGGGAGAAGTGCCACTTTATGGTTAAAGAAGGTATTGTTCTTGGGCACAAAATCTCCGAAAGAGGAATTGAGGTTGATCGAGCTAAGATTGAAGTCATCGAGAAGCTACCTCCACCAATTTCAGTAAAGGGAGTTCGTAGTTTCCTCGGACATGCAGGATTTTATCGAAGATTTATCAAAGACTTCTCCAAAATTGCTAGTCCATTATGCAAGCTTTTGGAAAAGGATGCAAAGTTCGACTTCGGTGATGATTGTTTGAAGGTATTCGAATGCCTCAAAGGGAAGCTAATAGAAGCCCCTATCATTGTAGCACCCGATTGGTCTTTACCATTTGAAGTTATGTGTGATGCAAGCGGGGTAGCTTTGGGTGCTGTACTTGGTCAGAGAAGAGAAAAGTTGTTTCATCCAATCTACTATGCGAGAAAGGTCTTGAAAGGAGCCCAGAAAAACTATACTGTCACGGAACAAGAGCTTCTAGCAGTTGTTTATGCTTTTGAAAAGTTTCGTGCTTACTTGTTGGGGACTAAAGTGGTGGTTCATACTGATCATGCAGCCCTGAGATATCTAATGGCGAAGAAGGATGCAAAGCCGAGGCTAATTCGTTGGGTGTTATTGCTGCAAGAATTTGATTTTGAGGTAAAAGATAGAAGAGGTTGCCAAAACCAAGTGGCTGATCATCTATCTAGACTTGAGAATGAGCACATAGCGCAGCCCGATCTTGAGATTAATTATGAATTCCCTGATGAAGAGATCTTATCCACGATGATGGAAGAATTACCATGGTACGCAGACTTTGCGAACTATGTGGTAAGTAATGTGATACCTGCGCATCTGACTTTTCATCAAAAAAGGAAGTTCCTGCATGATGTAAGGCACTACTTTGGGGATGATCTATATTTGTTTCGATGATGTCCGGATGGTGTTATCAGGCGATGCATATCTCATATGGAGGTGCCGAGTATATTGGAAGTAAGTCATGCTTCCCAAGTTGGGGGACACCATGCAGGTGGTCGGACAGCAAGGAAGGTATTGCAAAGCGGCTATTATTGACCTTCGATATTTAGAGATGCCTACGAATTTGTGAGAAGATGTGACCAATGTCAGAGACAAGGCACGATTTTGAAGCACCATGAGATGCCCATGTTAAAAATTCTTGAGGTAGAGCTATTTGATGTGTGGGGTATTGATTTCATGGGCCCATTCGTGAACTCGTTTGGGATAAAATATATCCTAGTTGCTGTAGATTATGTTTCCAAATGGGTCGAAGCAGTAGCACTGGCCGATAATGAAGGTAAGCGTGTTATTGCATTCTTAAAGAGAAACATCTTCTCTCGTTTTGGGGTACCACGTACCATCATAAGTGACGGAGGATCACACTTTTGTAACAAGCTGTTCAGATTCGTGTTGTTGAAATATGGGGTCAAGAAACATAAGGTAGCCACACCTTATCACCCACAAACTAGTGGGCAAGTTGAAGTTTCAAATAGGGAGATCAAGCTGATCCTAGCTAAGACTGTAAATACTAATAGGAAAGATTGGTCTCGGAAGCTGGACGATGCACTATGGGCTTATAGGACTGCATTCAAAATGCCAATTGGCATGTCCCCGTACCAACTAGTTTATGGGAAGGCTTGTCACTTGCCCATTGAGCTCGAGCATAAAGCATTGTGGGCGTTGAAGCGACTGAATTTGAATTGGGATGATGCTATGAACATGAGATTGGAGCAGCTGAATGAGATGGATGAATTCTGCCTACATGCGTATGAAAGATCAGACCTCTACAAGGAGCGGATGAAAAAGTACCATGATCAGCGGATTGTTCAACAAAACTTTTAAAAGGGTGATATGGTACTTCTTTTCAATTCCAGACTGAAGCTATTCCCAGGTAAGTTAAGGTCCAAATGGTCTGGTCCGTACAAAATTAGCCAAGTCTACTCGTCTGGAGTAGTTGAGTTAGAAGACAATAATGGTGTTGTTTTTAAGGTGAATGGACAACGAGTAAAGCCATATATCGGTCCTCTTGACTCGATTAAATGCATGGCCACCATCTATCTCGACGAAGTCTAAGTACTCAAGGTAACTATGTCGTGCCGCGACAATAAATCAAGCGCTAGATGGGAGGCAACCCATCGTTTTTATCATTTCTTTTGCGTTTGTTTTTATTAAATAAAAATCCAAAAAGAAGAGTCGAGCCACGACCAAAACTAAGGCTCTTGGTGGGAGGCAACCCATCGTTCTAATCGTTTTTGTTGTTTTTGAGTAAGTGTAGGTGCAAGATGTATAAGGAAAGAGGTTGGTCTCGAATTTTGATTTGGAAGCGGTTCTTGTTGAAGGTGGTAAGTTAGGAATGAAGAAGCAAAGGCTATGGGTTAGGCATTGCCTATGAAAATCTAAGCAACGAACAAGGCAAGGCCTATGTGAATCTAGGCAACGAACAAGGCATGGCCTATGCTACGGCCTTTTGTCTCTGAATCTAGAATGCCATAGCATAGGCGCCGCCTATGCCTAACAATGCCATAGCATAGGCGCCGTCTATGCCAAAGCCTTTTGTCTCTGAATCAAGAATACCATAGCATAGGCGCCGCCTATACCCAACAATTCCATAGCATAGGCGCCACCTATGCTCAACTAGGCTTTGCAAAAGGCGCCGCCTATGCCAAGCATAGGCAAAGCATTAGACGCCACCTATGCTCACTTTTTGGTCTCCTAATCCGATTCCAAATGGGTCAAAACCCAACCCAAGCTTGTCCTATAAATAGAACCTTAGTCTTAAAACAAAAAACTCATTGCAAATCCAACCTAAGCGCCGCCTACCTCTCCAAATTCTCTCAAAAAATTTCTTTTTGCTCTTTTAACTTTGCAAGAACACCTTCCAAGGCCATCAACCAAGTAAGTACTTCTTTGATCTTCTTTTATATTCCGTAGTCATTACAATACTACGCCTATAATGATTTGTTTAATCTTGAAGTAGTGTTGGTGATTTGAATATAGTTGATTTGTTGTGATACAACTAAATGAGTGACAGAATACGTAAGGGTGTTCTAGACTTTGTTCCTATTTGTAGTTGATAGTTATACACTATCATCTTGTTGCGAAATCAAAATGGTAAAGTTAATCACATACTCATGTAAGTTGAACATTGGAATATTTTGAATGGCTCATTTATCGAGACAAAGATCATAATTGAATACAAGCATGAGATGTTGTGATTATCTCTACACCATAAACTTGATTCGATCTCTACTTAGTCATTTTGTTCCAAAAGTGCATTAATGAAAACTATAAAGCATGGTCAAGATTACATGAAATAGAGTTGAACAAGATAGTTAAGATGACATGAAAAGTATGACTGCACTGAATATATTGTTGGAACATAACACCTAATCGTATAGCGATAAAATCTGAATAATCGACATAGTTCACCTAATTAGTTGTGCCAACAAATTAATTGTGGGGTGGTGCCACTGTTGTTTGTTTGTCAACTGAATCCTACCAAAATGAAGCTAACATGACTTTATTTTCAGGTTCAATGGTACCAAAAAGTCGACCAAGAAAGGAAAAATCATCCACCTCACAGAAGGGGCAGAAAAGAGGAAGGAAAGAGCAAACTGAATCCTCCTCACTGCAGATACCTCGCCACATTTTTAGGATAAAATGGGTACTAGAGGAGGAAGGAAAGGAGTGGTACAGGAACAATAAAGTAACAAAATTTGTTCATGTAGAGCTGATACAAAAAGAAAGCCTAGCAAAGAAAAAACCCCGCATTTTGGCTAAAATAATGGTGTTACATCTTGATTTCATTTTCCGAGATATGGGAGAATGCAATCTTGATCTAACAAGAGAATTCTGTGCCAATTGGTCTCCAAAGACTACAGGGAGTGAAGTAAAGATTAGAGGCCAAGTTTTGCAGCTAAATGCGGAGTTCTTCAACTCCTTTCTAGGCTTGCCATCTGTTGATCCATCACCACTCAAGGAGCTTTATAATAGACCTCCGTACAGGGCAATCAGACACACACTGTGCGGAACAAGATCAATGGCACGTTGGAGTCATCACAAGGACACCGGTCGACACAATACCTTCCCATATGCTTCATTGAACAGAAAAGCTCGGATATGGTTGCGGATAGTCAACTCTTGCTTGATTCCAGGGACTCAGTAGATAAAGATTACACGAGATAGAGTGTTCTTGGTGTATGCATTGATGACGAACGTCCCCATAAACATTGGGGCGATTATTCGATCTTCAATGTGTAAGGCTAGGCTGCACAAGAGATCCCACTTCAGCTTTCGCAATCTGTTGACTGCGATATTGAGGAAGGAGGACATCAAAGAGGAACCTGTAGACCATAAGCTTCCACAAAACCCAAAGAAGGTCGACCTCACAAAGGTTAAAAATTCCGAATCTATGCATGGCGTCAACCTGACCACTGCAGAAAGGCATGCTCGCGATGAAAGCTTCTTTCGCCATCTATATGGCATGACGAGGTTTACCATGATGAGCGGAGGTCGTATTCCAACTGCTGCAGATCTCCAGCAATTGGATTATGACTACCCAATGAATGAGCATGCGAGGGCCATGTGTGGATTAGGGGTATACTTTGAGGAACCTCTTGATGATGACGTGCCAACTGATGATGATTGCCAAATGCCCGACTCCGACGTGGAGGAGAACTCTGATGACGACGACTCTGGTGATGATTCCGATGCAGGGGGTATGACCCCAGACATAGAGGATGAGTCCGACTAATCAGGTTCTTCTTATTTATTTTCCACTGAGGGCAGTGTGTCCCGTCTAAGTATGGGGTGTAGCGCTGGTATTTGTATGCTATACTTCTTTATCTGCATTTGCATTTTTTTTATGTTTGTTTGTTTGGTTTAGTCGTAGTTAGTTGTTAGTAGTTAAATTTTAGAAATTTTTTTTTGGTTTGAACTTTGCATGAAATTGTTCTGATAGGCAGCATGGTATTATGACAAGAGTCTGTGATAAAGCCATTACTATTGAGACATTTAGGCTCTAAATGGGACTCATTATGTGATAAGTGTGTGGTTTAATTCCTTCATCTGTTGGGTCAAGAGTCTATACTACTCCCAATAAAGTCGACCATGTTCCTTGTGTGTGTGAGATTATAGTATATTCTGTGTTTGTGGCTGATGCTAGAACTTGTCTGGTGTGTATGTAAAGCAAAATAAAGAGTGTAAGTTTAGGAGATGATTTAGGCATTTCTTTGGCAACCTGTACTTGTTTACCTTCTTTTTACCTACCAGTAGACATTATCCTAGTTAA
This sequence comes from Capsicum pubescens, assembly GCA_030864215.1. Lineage (NCBI taxonomy): Eukaryota > Viridiplantae > Streptophyta > Magnoliopsida > Solanales > Solanaceae > Capsicum > Capsicum pubescens. Next base: position 24,331,006 of record CM061543.1, read on the forward strand.
CCCCCTTTGAGCCTTTAGCCATTTTTCTTTGACAGCCTCATATGTAAGCCTAATCCATTTTTTTCAAGACCATAATTTGATCCAAATTCCTAAGTGCTTTAAATTGTAAAGTCATATGACAACATAAGAGGAAATTGGGTGAGAGTGATGCCTTATAGTTTATTGGTGCTTGAATTCGTTATGAAAAAGAGTGGCTATCGTAGAGGTGTGCTGTAGAAAAGAAAAGAAAAAAAAAAGATAAATTGTGTTTATGATTAAATAAAAAGATAGTTATGTTTGAATGGAAAAAGATGTGAAAAGGGTGATAGATGAAAGAAAGGTAGCAGGGTTGATTAAAAGAAAATTTTAATGGCATAATGTGATGTATTAAAGCTCTTAGGAACATAGTCACTATTTCTAGCCAAAATAGTCCTACCCGTTCCTTAGCCTACTTTACAACCTGTAAAAGACCTATTTGATCCTAAGCTTAGCATTCTGATATTTAGTGGAGCATTACACTAAGGGCAAGCCTATGGTCATCAGTTGCAACATGTGAATTCTTTGTGAGAGCGAGAGCAAGGAGAATCTTGTACCCATGTTTTGAAAAATACATATGAGTGATTATGGGTGATATCATGTGTGAGACACACATGGTTGATGAGTTTTGGGTAGTTTTGTATGATTCTTTGTGCCTTAACGTATGGATACGAATTAACCATCATCACGAGTCTATGTGGAGGTTGAATTATTTCTAGTAGTGATCAGAAAACTACTCTTTGTTAATAATTGTCGTGCCTGTCTTGATGAATATTTTGTGTTGTTACTGTGAAACCCTAAGTAGATGTTTACATGGACATGATATTTTGTTCGAGGACGAACAAAGCTTTAAGTGTGGGGTGTTGATGTTGGGCGTATTTACACGCCTAAAGTACTATAATTTACCCATATTTTAGCTAAGTTTTAAGGACAAAATATATAATTCCTGCACTTTTAGTCCTTTTTCCTTTAAGTGATCTAACCAACGTGATTAGCAAGTTTTCAGGTATAAATGATGAAGATTTCAGCATTTTATGGAAATTGAACGCCAAAGGAAACTTCACGCAAGAAGGAAGGCAGCTTCTAGAAGCTTGTGGACTGAAAGTGATGCATGGAGAACTTGTCCTGGGCAAAAACAGCAATTCCAAAGACTTGGGGATCAACAGTAACTTAGTAGGATTAGGACAAGGATGCAGTAACTTAGTAGGATTGGGACAAGGATGCAGTAACTTAGTAGGAATAGGATATGGATGTTATAAAAACCATATTTTGCTGAAACTTTTCAGCACTCGTTCCTCCCCATTCTTTCTTATTACTTACGATTCCTTCAAGTCCATTCGTTAATACATTGTTGACATTATTATTCATCTATTCGACTTTTAATTTTCACGACAAGAGAAACGCTAATAGCAAGGAAATCACGCCACAAGTGACGCCAATACATACTTCTCGCGAGATTGCTGTTATTTTGGTATTATGATGATGTTTATTGTGATTTCCGTTGCACTCATGAGTAGCTAAACTTCTCTGTTAGGGTTATGGAAGCCTTATGAGATACTATCTATTGCTATGAGTTTGTGAATTCTTGACACGTATGCTACTTATATCATTACTCTCTTCATCTTAATTGAATTCTTGTGGTTGCAAACATATAGAATACGCCAGTATAGCATTAACTTGTTCGAAAGAAAAGTTATATGTCTGGAAAAGAGATATTGACAAGGAAATAGGGCTACCAACCCCTGTTTAAAAGTTAGTGCCGTAACTGGATTAACCTCTTGGAGTATTCGTACCATTAGTTATACGCTTTAAGCTCGAAAGAGTTAAAGTGAGATAATTCTTGATGGTCAAAAGACACTAGGATTTACCATAGAATACGAAACTCTATAAGCGCATGCATGTCTGAATTCCGCATAACTCATAGCCAATAGATACGTACAACTCATAAGGTGGACATAACCCTAACTTACAATTCTCATTGATTAAAATCTTACTAAACAAAACATTTCGTTTTCACTTTGCTATTTTGATACTTTTACTTCACGCATAAAATCCCCCCTTTTTCCGCAGAACATTCACCAAAAGTCTACCAATCGTTGCATACATAGTGACCGATTATTCCCTGTGGGATTCGACACCCAACCCAGTTGTGTTCTATATTTGACGACGACCGCTTACACTCTTACGAGAGATGTAGTTTGAGCGTTATCAACGCGCCACTCTCAAGTAGCTTACACTTGTTATGCCATGTCAGCAAAAAATATTTTTCAAATTCAGTATAGTATAAGTGTTCAATAGGTGCTGATTCGGGCGACCAGACTGAGCTGTGGAATGATTTTGCTAACCCTGAAGACCTGACTGCGGACACTCTCTAATCCTGTGGCCTGTCTTGCCACATCTAAAACAGACATCACTACCTGATCTGTAAACACCCTTGTAGTTCTTACCATATGTCTGACATAGGAGATTAGTACAGGCATTGCTGACACTGCCCTGAGACTTAGAGCCTGGTGCTCTATCTCTGAACTTAGGTGCTGGGGAACTAGCTGAATACTGAATTGGAACTGGTGGCTTAGGATGGAATTGCGAACGGTTTCCTCCCTCTGATTTAGGCTGAGCAAAATTGAAATTGCCTGATTTTGTTCTCTTGTTCTACCTCTCCCTAGTCTTAACCTTTTGCTCATCTATCTGTTGGGCATGGGTCATGAGTCTAGATAATTTCATATCACTGTTTAGCATCGTAGACCTATACTCATTCACCACACTATCATTCACCCCTGATACAAACTTGCTCATCTTATCCCTATTGTCTGCAACCACATGAGGGGCATACCAGGCTAGCTGAGTAAATCTAAAAGAATACTCCCTAACCGTCATATTTCCCTGCCTGAGGTTGATGAACTCAAGAACTTTGGCTTCCCTCAGCTCTTAGGGAAAGAATCTGTCTAAGAAAGCCGTGAAAAATTCCTCCCACTCAATAGGACCTATATCCTCTAACCTCTCAGACTTTCACTATTTGTACCAAGCATGAGCAACATCCTATAACTAGTAGGCGGCTAACTCGGCACTCTCAATAGAAGTAACACCCATGATATCAATGACCTTCTGGACTTGGTCAATGAACTCCTGAGGGTCCTCATCAGACTTAGACCCATGGAAAAATGGAGGGTTCATTCGGTTGATGTCCTGAACCCTAGCTGCTACGGAATTGGCCACTGGATTGGCCGGAATAACTGGTGGCCATTCATTCTGGGCATCCACAGACTGAGCAAGTATGTTGAATGCAGCTCTAAACTCTGCATGGGAAACATATTCGCCGAAAGGATCTTCGGGTTGAGGAGCTGGCTGGTTTCTTCTCTTTGGAGCCATGGTCTAAAATAAAAGAAGAATGAATTAGGCTGAGAGTTTAGCTTGTGATTATGATCACTAGTATGGCATGAATACTGAAAGAAGGGAAACTATTCCTAAAACATATTATAGCCTCTTGCACATAAATGTGGCGCGCAACACACCCATGCACAAAACTCTACTAGATGCGCCTTTCTGACTTCCTAGGACTCTATTGAAACTTTGGCTCTGATACCAAGTTTGTAACACCACGATTTTCTGAACCAAAATACTACACGGTGCACATGACTCCGAAGGACCACAAGCTAACCCATGACTGATATCTATACTTGTATACTGCATAATATATCAAGAAGATGTGGAAACATGCACTGTAAGGACATAAGGTTCAACTGAATAAAACATGTCTGAGAATCATAATGTCCATGTGGGTGAAAATACCCAAAACAATTGAATCTGAATCAGATCTGAATACTAAATCTGAAAGTAAATCCGAAAGCCTCTAAGTACTGCCTGAATAAGGAGTTGAAGAAAAATGTCTCCAACTAACTCCGTGAAACTGAACTGAAGAAATGAATGAATAACTCAAATGATTTCGTCCTCAAATAAAGAGGACTCACTGCAACTCTGTATGCTGAAAGCGACTGCTACTACTAGTCTAGGACTCGTGTCTCTGAACCTATGGTGTAACATAAAAAGAAAGCATCATAGCGCAAATGCTTCAGTACAACTGGAGTACTGAGTATATGAGTGAGGTAGGCTAAATGTAAAGGGTTTCATGCATGAATAATGCTAACTAACTGGCTGATATGAATGTGAAAGTACAAGCATGCATACATAGAAACTGAGATCGTGAATACGTGATAGCTAGATTGTAATCTAATACGTGGTTTACTGATAACTAACATGACTGATACTGTAAATCTGATAACATGGGCGACTGTAACTGAAAGCCATGAATCTGATGGAACTATCTGAGTTTTGTACTGTAACTGAGTTTGACTGTATCTGACAGTCCTGATATACTAAAATTTGAAGAACTATCTGAGTTCTTTTACAAAGACTGATACTGAAACTATGGGAGGTCGTTGTTTAACCGACATGCCCCATGTATTCCATAGTGGCTGAGCTGGGTTCCAATCTCTTCCCCGACTGGAGGGGTGTCAATATTGCGCCACTGGTAAGGATAGTTGTAAGTGACCCTTATCTGACAGGTACTCTAGGTAAGAAAGGTGGGACCCTAAACTGATAGGTTAAGCCACCTCATCAACCCTAATTTGTCAAGTTAAGATGTCTCAACCTATGCTGGCTACGTAGTTCTGGAACAAAAGGATGACTGCTAAGAATTACACCCTAAATTGGCAGGTGAGTTCCCATCCTCGGGTTCCCATCCTCGGGTTCGCTTGATGCTAACTTCTACTCCCACCTAGAGATACTAAACATGAATAACTGACTACACACGAACTTGAACTTACTAAATTCCGTTGACTAATGGAATACTACTGATATCTGACAACTGATTAAGATCATGAGGTTTTCCTGAGTCACATGACTGACTGAATTCTATGGAATCATAGCTTGAGTTTAGATATCGTGAAACATGACATGGCTCTAGGCACACAACTATAGTTTTTGGGTACGAATACCCCCAAGACTCGATAGAAGGAAACTAACTCACATGACATGACTTGATCACAAGATTTGAGTCCACAATTCACATTATCATAAGTAGGGGATAGAATGTTTCATGGTTTTATTCAACATCTCAACATGGTAGGAAAACACGGATATAATTCGCATACACAATTCATATCTCAATCATCATACATGTTTCATGACACCTCAATAAAATACATACTAGCATAGAAATTCATATTGAAATGTATAGCTAACATGGACTTGTCATTTACATATCGTGGAATCATACACATAGGAGTTTCTAGCATACTAGGCATATTATCAAACACCTTGCATGCATTCTTTAAGGCATAGGTGGATTTCATGCCTTCATCATATCAAACCACCAAAAATTCATGATTTTCAACCAACGACCACATCTATTTCATGAAAACATCCTTAGATATAATCTTGAAACTAAAACATCAATCATCAACATGTACATATTCATACCACCATAAAAACTTCACAAAAACAACATTTAAATCACAAAAATAACATTTAAAATCATGATTCTTGAGCTGTATGAACAAATTAAATCCATAGATGAACACTACGCATACCTTAGAATAGAAATCCGTGAAAATTGTAGTGAAATAAGCTTGAAATTGGAAACCCCCAATTTAACCCTAATATTGCTCTTGGTTTTTCTTGAGAGAAAATTGATGAAACCTCAATATTTTTGTGATAAATGGCTTAAATATTGTGTTAAAGACTAAATATAGGGTAGGAAAAATGTCCAAAATACCCTCTAAGATGCGGAGGTTGAATGCTAAAAACTGGGCACCCACCAAACTGGCAGGGCAGCGCCTTTCTTAGCGAGCCTCTCTAAGCTGGGCGGCACCCCCTAATCGCGGAGAGCTACTGGCTTGAAATCCAAACGTGCCCTAAACAGAGTCCAAAAATTCCAAAACTTACCCGAAATGTACTACAACCTTGCCCCATCACAACGCAACTTGAAAATCGGAAAACAAATGTCGGGAAGGTCGTCAAATAAATCCCCGAAGTTTGGAGGTCTAAAATGAGACTAAGTGTTGAACACTTATGAAATTTCTAAGTCTTGAAGGATGTAAAGCCAAATGGGCTGAATTCAGACGCAACGATTTTGTGGGGTCTTACAATCCTAAACGTGAGCAACACTACCTATAGACAGTCTACTGAGGGTATCTTCTACTATATTAGCCTTACCTAGATGATACAAAACACTCATGTCATAATCTTTCAACAACTCCAACCATCTTCTCTGGCGCAAATTCAAATCTTTCTACAAAAATACATACTGCAAGATTTTGTGGTCTGTGAGTACATCAACATGCACCCCATACAAATAATGTCTCCAAATTTTCAAGGCAAACACAACAACTGCTAACTCAAGATCATAGGTAAGATAATTTCTTTCTTGGGGCTTAAGCTGTCTAGAGGCGTAGGCTATGACCTTACCTTTCTGCTTCAACACATAACCCAAACCTACTCTGGAAGTATCACAGTAAACAATATACCCATCTGAACCATCGAACAACATCAAAACTGGGCTGAGGTGAGTCGAGCCTTCAACTCCTGAAAACTCTTCTTATAGGAATCTAGCCATTGAAACTTATCTTTCTTCTAAGTTAATTAGGACATAGGGGATGCAATAGATGAAAACCCTTTAATAAATTATCGGTAATATCTATCCAAACCTAAGAAACTTCTGATATCTGATAAAGAAATGGTCCTAGGATAGTTTTTCACCGCTTTGTTTTTTTAAGGATAAACTCTAATACCACCATAAAAAATAATATGGCCAAGGAAAGCTACTGATCTTACCCCAAATTCGGACTTACTGAATTTGGAAAAAAACTGATGGGCTCTAAGAGTCTTCAATACTATTCTGAAGTCATTTGTATGATCATTCTTGCTATAGGAGTAGACAAGAATGTCATCTGTGAAAACTATGAAGAACATGTCCAAGTACTGCTTGAACACACACTTCATTAAGTACATGAAGGCTACTGGGGCATTTGTGATACCAAATGACCATACGGAGTTCAAAAATCTATTTTTGGAAAGTCACATTCTCTTACTCTGACATGTTGATAGCTAGATTTGAGGTCTATCTTAGAAAAATAACTTGTACCTTGACGTTGGTCAAACAAGTCACCGATTCTGGGAAGTGGGTATTTTTTCTTAGATGTGACTTTGTTCAACTGATGGTAGTCTATGCACATTCTAAAAGAACCATCTTTCTTACAAATTAACAGGACAGGTGCGCCTTATGGGGAAACTTTGGGCTTGATGTATCCGTTAACTAGGAGATCCTTCAATTGATTTTTTAATTCTTTTAGTTTGGCTGAATCCACTCTGTATAGTAGGATAGAAAAGAGTTGAGTATCCAAAAAAAGGTTTATTAAAAAGTCAATTTCCCTTTTGAAGGAATGGAAAATCTTCAGGGAACACATCTGGAAATTCCCTTACTACTGGAACTTACTTAATATTGCGAGTCATAGACCTGGAGTCTTTGATTCACACAAGATTATAGACACTCCCCTTGAATATCATTTTTCTCTCTTTAAGGTACGAAACAAGTTGACTTCTAGGCATTGTAGTACTGCCCTTCCACTCAAGGACTAGTTCATTTGGGAACTAAAGTAGACAATTCTGTTTCTAGGATCAACTGAGGTATAGCATGAGTCAAGCCAATCTATGCCGAGAATGATGTCAAAATCCATCATCTCTAGTTCTATAAGATCTACTGATGTGACTTTCTAAGACACAATAATTGGGAAGTTACTATATACCCACCTAGGTTATAATAAACTTACCCACTGGAGTAGATATTAAGGAAATTTCTATTAAGGTTTTGGGACTGACCTCAAAGTTGATACCTATATAAGGGGTTACAAAATAAAGAGAAGCTCCAGGGTCAATCAAACCAAAAACATGTAAATAAAATACACGCAACGTAGCAGTAACTACATCAGTAGAACTTTCCTAATCTTATTGGGACTAAAGTGCATAAATCTTGTTTTGGCGCTGCCCACTTGTTGCACTGGAAGCGGCACCCTGCTGTAACAGGCGACCAGACTGAGTTGGAGGATAACTGGACTGATCTTGCTGCCTACTTTTTGGAACATCCCTGAATCGATGGCCTATCTTGCCAAACCCAAAACATACATCACTACCGGCTCTACAAATACCCTGATAGTTCCTACCACATATTTGATAAAGAGGGTTTGTGCAAATACTATTCACACTTCCTTGGGACTTAAAGCCTAACGTCCTATCCGAGTTGTTATTTTTGAACTTTGGCACAGGATAACTAGTTGAAGATGGATCCAGAGATGATGATTTAAGATAAAATTGGGGACGGTTACCACCCTCTGACCTTGGCTAGGTAAAGTTGAAGTTGTTTGTTCTATCCCTCTTATTCTTTTTCTCTCTCTCCTTAAACTCTTGCTCCTTAATATACTGAGCATGGACTATCAACATAGATAGGTCCATATCTTTTATCAACATCACGGTCCTACACTTCTTGAACACACTATAAGATACCCCAAACACAAACTTTCTCATCCTTAACCTATTATCAACAGCTACATAAGGAGCATGCCTAGCCAAACGAGTAAACTTGAGGAAATACTCTCCCATATTTATGTTGCCCTACTTCAGATTGATAAACTCTAACACCTTAGCTTTCCTTATATCCAATGGGAAAAATCTATCTAAGAAGGTTGTAGCAAACTTCTCCCACTCTATAGGTCAAGCCTTGGTACCCTTATCCTCTTTCCATTACTTAAACTAAGTATGGGATACATCCTGCAACTGGTAAGTAGCTAGCTCATCACTCTCACTAGAATTCACTACCATAATATCTGTCACCTTCTGCACTATTTCTTGGAATTCCTGTGGATACTCTTCGAACTTGGATCCCGAAAAAAAAAAAAGGATTCATTTGAGTGAAGTCTCGAATCCTAGTGGCGGCAGTATTGGCCACTGGGTTGGCTTGAACAGCAGTTAGCTGCACATTTTTGGGTTGTTATGGAGTCATGTAGAGTGGTGAATGCATCTCTGAACTCTGTATAAATAACATTCTCATTCAGTGGATCTTCCTCAACGAGCGGAGGCGCTGGTTGGTTTCCAATTCTTCTTTCGTTAGTCTTTCTGGGAAGCATATTCTGTAAACGGAAGGAAAAGTTGAATTAGATAGAGATTTTAACTTTAGCTCATACTCATTAGCACGATAAGAAAACTAAAAAAAAGAAACATTCGTAAAACATCTTGTATCCTCTTTCCCATTAGTGTGGTGTGCTACACATCCATGCATAAAACTCTACTCGACATGGCTTTCAGACTCCCTAGGATGCTCTAAAACTTTACACTCTGATATTTAGTTTGTAAAACCCAAGGAGTACACCCTAGGTGCTACACGGTCTTATAAACTCGAACGACCATAAGCAAACCCATGTTGGTACCTGCTGTTAGCACTGAATAACATAACAAAGAACATATGTGCAAAATTTAATTGCATTTCCATAAGGTTTTAAAAACTATAATCAATATTGAAACATGATGTTAACATCTAAAAATGTACTAAAATCTGACTAACTACCCGACTAGTCTAATAGCCTCTAACTAAATAACTTAGGAGTTGATGGGACAAGCCCCCAACTAACTCCAACTGACTACTAAAACTGAAAAACTAAAATAAACATAATTGGTCCTCAAAACATGAGGACTCACCACTGCTGCTGCTAGTGGTATGCTGGGATATCCAGGTAAAGTCGGGAAACTGAGCGTTCAAACCTATGATATGAAACATCATAGCACAAAAAAGAGTATGTGATCAGTTCTTTGAATGTATGATAACGCTCAAACTACAGCTCTCGTAAGAGTGTAAGCGGTCATTGTCAAATATAGAACCCAACTGGGTTGGGTGTCGAATCCCACAAGGAATACTTGGTCACTAAGTATGCAACGATTAGTAGACTGTTGATCGAAAATTCTACGAAAAAGGGGGGATTTAATTGTAGCGTGAATTAAGAGTATCAAAGTAACAAAGAAAAACGGAATGTTTAGTAGGTTTTAATCAATGAGAATTGTAAGTTAGGGTTATGTCCACCTTATGAGTTTTACGTATCTACTGGCTATGAGTCATGCGGAATTCAGACATGCATGCGCTTATAGAGATTTGTATTCTATGGTAAACCCTAGTGTCTTTCGACCATCATGGATTATATCACTTTAACTCTTTCGAGCTTAAAGCGTATACTATTGGTACGAATTCTCCAAGAGGTTAATCCAGTTATGGCACTAACTTTTAAACAGGGGTTGGTAGACCTATTTCCTTGTCATTCTCTCTTTTTCAGACATGTAACTTTTCTTTCGAACAAGTTAATGCTATACTGGCGTATTCTATATGTTTGCAACCACAAGAATTCAATTAAGATGAAGAGAGTAATGATATAAGCAACATACGTATCAAGAATTCACAAACTCATAGTAACAGATAGTATCTCATAAGGCTTCCATAACCCTAAAAGAGAAGTTTAGCTACTCATGAGTGCAACGGAAATCACAATAGACATCATCATCATACCAAAATCTAGAACAAGCTTGATGATTTGGATGATTTTTGGCGTCAAAAACTCTCACACGTTTTTTCCCTAGCCGTTCTTCTCAAGAGAGTCGTGTTTATCAGGTAAAAATTATAGAATCTGTAACTTGAATAATAGTAAAAGTCGAATGGAAAAACTTGAATTAATGAATGAGTGAGTTGAATGAATGATTAACTGAATGCTGAAAAATTCAGCAAAATAGGGTATTTATAACACCCATATCCTATTCCTACTAGGCTACTGCGTACTTATCCTAATCCTACTAAGTTACTGCACCCTTATCCTAATCCTACTAAGTTACTGATCCCCAAAGTCTTTAGAAATGCTGTTTTTGCCCGGGACAAGTTATCCATGCATCACTTTCAGTCCATAGGCGTCCAAACACTGCTTTCCTTCTTTAGTGAAGCTTCCTTTGGCGTCAAGTTATCCATAAAGTGCTGGAATCTTCATCATTTATACCTGAAAACTTGCTAATCACATTTGTTAGCTCACTTACAGGAAAAAAAGGACTAAAAGTGCAGGAATTATATATTTTGTCCTTAAAATTTAGCTTAAATATGGGTACATTAAGGTGCTTTAGGCGTGTAAATACGCCTATCATCAACACCCCACACTTAAAGCTTTGTTCGTCCTCGAACTATATATCATGTCCATATAAACATCTACTTAGGGTTTCACAGTAACAACACAAAATATTCATCAAGACAGGCACGACAATTATTAACAAAGAGTAGTTTTCTAATCACTTCTAGAAACAATTCAACCTCCAACATAGACTCGTGATGATGGTTAATTCGTATCTGCAAGTTAAGGCACAAAGAATCATACAAGACTACCCAAAACTCATCAACCATGTGTGTCTCACAATATATCACCCATAATTACTCACAAGTATTATATTTTTCAAAACATGGGTATTAGATTATCCTTGCTCTCACTCTCACAAAGAATTCATATGTTGCAACTGATGACCATAGGCTTGCCCTTAGTGTAATGCTCTACTAATATCAGAATGTTAAGCTTAGGATCAAATAGGTCTTTACAGGTTGTAATGTAGGCTAAGGGACAGGTAGGACTATTTTGGCCAGAAATAGTGACTATGTTCCTAAGCGCTTTAATACATCACATTATGCCATTAATACTCTCTTTTAATCAACCCTGCTACCTTTCTTTCATCTATCACCCCTTTTCACCTATTTTGCCATTCAAGCATAACTATCTTTTTATCTAATCATAAACACAATTTATCTTTTTGTTTTTCTATTTCTTTTTCTTTTCTCTTTCTCTTTTTTTTATAACACACCTCCATGATAGCCACTCTTTTTCATAACAAATTCAAGTACCAATACACTCTAAGGCATCACTCTCACCCAATTTCCTCTTATTTTGTCACATGATGTCACAATTTAAAGCACGTAGGAAATTTAGATCAAATTATGGTCTTGAAAAAAATGGATTAGGCTTACATATGAGGCTGTCAAAGAAAATGGCTTAAAGGCTCAAAAGGGTTGACTAGGATAATGTCCACGGGTAGGTAAACAGAAGGTAAACAATCACAGGCTGCCAAAGAAATGCCTAAATCATCTCCTAAACTCACACTCTTTATTTCGCTTTACACACACACCAGGCAAGTTCTAGCATCAGTCACAAACATAGAATATACTATCATCTCACACACACAAGGCACATGGTTAACTTTATTGGGAGCAGTATAGACTCTTGACCCAACAGATGAATGAATTAAACCACACAATTATCATACAGTGAGTCACATGTAGAGCCTAAATGTCACAATAGTAATGATTTAGCACAAACTCTTGTTATACTACCATGTCGTCTATCAGAACAATTTCATGCAAAATCTAAAATTTAAAATTAAACTAACTAATTATGACTAATTAAAACAAACAAGAACTAGAATAAATGCAAATGCAGACAAAGAAGTATAGCATACAAATACCAGCACCCCACACTTAGATGGGACACACTGCCCTCAGTGGAAAATAAATAAGAAGAACCTGATTAGTCGGACTCATCCTCTATGTCTGGGGTCATACCCCCTGCATCAGAATCATCATCAGAGTCGTCGCCATCAGAGTTCTCTTCCACGTCGGAGTCTGGCATTCGTCGATCATCATCGGTTGGCATGTCGTCATCAAGAGGTTCCTCAAAATATACACCTACTCCACACATCGCCCTCGCATGCTCATTCATTGGGTAGTCATAATCCAACTGTTGGAGCTCTGCAGCAGTTGGAACACAACCCCCGCTCATCATGGTAAACTTCATCATGCCATATAAATGGCGGGAGAAGCTTTCATCGCGAGCATGTCTTTCTGCAGTGGTTAGGTTGACGCCATGGGTGGATTCAGCATCTTTAACCTTTGTGAGGTCAACCTTCTTTAGGTTGTGTGGAAGCTTATGATCTGCAGGTTCCTCTTCGATATCCTCCTTCCTCAATATCGCAGTCAACAGATTGCCAAAGCTGAAGTGGGACCTCTTGTACAGCCTGGCCTTACGCATTGAAGATCGAATAATCACCCCAATGTTGATGGGGATGTTTGTCATCAAAGCCTACACCAAGAACACTCTATCATGTGTGATCTTTGTGTACTGTGACCCTGGAATCAGGCAATAATTGACTATCCGCAACCATATCTGAGTTTCTCTGTTCAAGGAGGCATACGGGAAGGTATTGTGCCGACCGGTATCCTTGTGACGACTCCACTATTCCATTGATCTTGTTCCGCATAGTGTGTGTCTGATTTCCCTGTATGGAGGTCTGCGATAAATCTCCTTGAGTGGTGATGGATCCAAAGATGGAAGACCCAGAAAAGAGTTGAAGAACTCCGCATTCAGTTGCAAGACTTGGCCCCGAATCTTCACTTCACTTCCGGTAGTCTTTGGGGACCAATTGGCATAGAATTCTCGTGTTAGATCAAGATTGCATTCTCCAATATCTTGGAAAATGAAATCAAGATGTAGCGCCATGATTTTAGCCAAAATGCGGGGTTCTTTCTTTGCTAGGCTCTCCTTTTGTATCAACTCCACATGAACATATTTTTTTACTTTATTGTTCTTGTACCACTCCTTTCCTTCCTCCTCTAGGACCCATTTTATCCCGTACATGCGTGGAGCTATTTGCAGCGAGGAGGATTCACCTTGCTCTTTTTGTCCCCTTTTCTGGCCTTTTTGTGAAGTGGTTGTTTTTTCTTTTCCTTGTCTTGCTTTTGGTGCCATTGTACCTGAGATTAAAATAATAGTCATGTTAGCTTCATCTCGGTAGATACAATCGACAAACAAGCAGTAGAGGTACCACCCCACACTTAATTTGGTGTGACAAGCTAATTAAGTGAATGATGTCGATTACTCAGACTTCATCGACATACATTTAGGCGATATGTTCCAACAATATGTTCAACACAGTCATACTTTCATGTCATCTTACTATGTAATCTTGACTATACTTTCATGTGTGGATTAATGCACCTTTTGAGCAAGACTACTACATAGAGATTGAATCAAGTTATGGAATTAGAAAGAATCACAACATCGTATGTTTGTAGTCAACCATGATTTTCATCTCGATGAACAAGTCATTCCAACATGTAAGTATTCTAGTTACAAGATTATGCAATTTTCTTGACCATGTCAATTTCGCAAAAATATGACAGTGCATCAAAATCAAATACAAGTTGGAAACAAGTCAAGATCATCCTTACGTATTCTTTCACTCACTTAGTTGTATCACAATAAATCAACCACATTCAAATCACCAATACTACTTCAAGATTTACAATTCATTATAGGCGTAGTAGTGTAGTACTTACGGAATATAAAAGAAGAACAAAGAAGTGCTTACTTGGTTGATGGCCTCGGAAGATGTTCTTGCAAAGTAAAAGAGCAAAAGGAAAATTTTTGAGAGATTTTGGAGAGGTAGGTGGCGCCTAGGTTGAAGTTGCAATGCATTTTTGTTCTAAGACTAAGGTTCTATTTATAGGACAAGCTTGGGTCGGGTTTTGACCCATTTGGAATAGGATTTAGAGACCAAAAGTGACCATAGGCGGCGCCTAATGCTTTGCCTATGCTTGGCATAGGCGGCGCCTTTTGCAAAGCCTTATTGAGCATAGGCGGCTCCTATGCTATGGCATTGTTAGGCATAGGCGGCGCCTATGCCATGGCATACTAGATTCATAGACAAAAGGCTTTTGCATAGGCGGCGCCTATGCTATGGCATTGTTGAGCATAGGCGGCGCCTATGCCATGGCATTGTAGAATCCGAGAGCTTAGGCCATAGCATAGGCCTTGCCTTGTTCGTGGCCTAGATTTACATAGGCCTTGCCTTGTTCTTTGCCTATATTTTCATAGGCAATGCCTAACCCATAGCCTTTTGATTCTTCATTCCTAACTTTCCACCTTCAACATACAACACTTCCAAATCAAAGTTTGAAACCAATCTCCTCCTTTACACCTCTTGCACCTACATTTACTCAAAAACAACAAAAACGATTAGAACGATGGGTTGCCTCCCATCTAGCTCCTTAGTTTTGGTCGTGGCTCAACTCTTCTTTTTGGATATTTATTTTTTTATTTAACAAAAACAAACTCTTAGTAAAACAATAAAGAATGAAAAACGATGGGTTGCCTCCCATCTAGCGCTTGATTTATTGTCGCGGCACAACATAGTTACCTTGAGTACTTAGATTTCGTCGAGATAGATGGTGGCCATGCATTTTATCGAGTCAAGAGGACCGATATATGGTTTTACTCGTTGTCTATTCACCTTAAAGACAACACCATTATTGTCTTCTAGCTCAACTACTCCAGACGAGTAGACTTGGCTAATTCTGTACGGACCAGACCATTTGGACCTTAACTTACCTGGGAATATCTTCAGTCTGGAATTGAAAAGAAGTACCATATCACCCTTTTGAAAGTTTCGTTGAACAATCCGTTGATCATGATACTTTTTCATCCGCTCCTTGTAGAAGTCTGATCTTTCATACGCATGTAGACGAAATTCATCCATCTCATTCAGCTGCTCCAATCTCATATTCATGGCATCATCCCAATTTAAATTCAGTCGCTTCAACGCCCATAATGCTTTATGCTCGAGCTCAATGGGAAAGTGACAAGCCTTCCCATAAACTAGTTGATACGGCGACATGCCAATTTGCGTTTTGAATGCAGTTCTATAAGCCCATAGTGCATCGTCCATCTTCCGAGACCAATCCTTCCTATTAGCATTTATAGTCTTAGAGAGGATCTACTTGATCTCTCGATTAGAAACCTCTACCTGTCCACTAGTTTGTGGGTGATAAGGCGTGGCTACCTTATGTTGCTTGACCCCATATTTCACCAACATGGATTTGAACAGTTTGTTGCAAAAGTGTGATCCTCCATCGCTTATGATGGTACGTGGTACCCCAAAAGGAGAGAAGATCTTTCTCTTCAAGAATATTACAACACGCTTTCCTTCATTATCGTCCAGCGCTACTGCTTCGACCCATTTGGATACATAGTCGACAGCAACTAGGATATATTTCATCCCAAACAAATTTACGAATGGGCCCATGAAATCAATACCCCACACATCAAACAGCTCTACTTCAAGAATTTTCGACATGGGCATCTCATGGTGCTTCGAAATCGTGCCTTGTCTCTGATATTGGTCACATCTTCTCACAAATTCGTAGGCATCTCTAAATATCGAAGGCCAATAATAGCCGCTTTGCAATACCTTCCTTGCTGTTCGACCACCTACATGGTGTCCTCCAACTTGGGAAGCATGACTTGCTTCCAAGATACTCGGCACTTCCACATGAGGTATGCATCGCCTGATAACACCATCCGCACATCTTCAAAACAAATATGGATCATCCCAGAAGTAGTGTTTTACATCATGCATGAACTTCCTCTTTTGATGAAAACACAGATGTACAGGTATCACATTACTTACCACATAGTTTGCAAAGTCTGCGTACCATGGTAATTTTTCCACCATCGTGGCTAGGATCTCTTCATCGGGGAATGAATCATTAATCTCAAGATCGGGTTGCGCTGTGTGCTCATTCTCAAGTCTAGATAGATGATCAGCCACTTGGTTTTCGCAACCTCTTCTATCTTTTACCTCGAAATCAAATTCTTGCAGTAATAACACCCATCGAATTAGCCTTGGCTTTGCATCCTTCTTCGTCATTAGGTATCTCAGGGTTGCATGATCGGTATGAACCACCACTTTAGTCCCCAACAGGTAGGCACGAAACTTTTCAAAAGCATAGACAACTTCTAGAAGCTCTTGTTCCGTGACAGTATAGTTCTTTTGGGCTCCGTTCAAGACCTTGCTCGCGTAGTAGATTGGATGAAATAACTTTTCTCTTCTCTGGCCAAGTACAGCACCCAATGCTACTCCGCTCGCATCACACATAACTTCAAAAGGTAGGGACCAATCGGGTGCTACAATGATAGGACCTTCAATTAGCTTCCCTTTGAGGCATTCGAATGCCTTCAAGCAATCTTCACCGAAGTCGAACTTTGCATCCTTCTACAAAAGCTTGCATAACGGACTAGAAATCTTGGAAAAGTCTTTAATGAACCTTCGATAAAAGCCTGCATGCCCGAGGAAACTACGAACTCCCTTTACAGTGATTGGAGGTGGTAGTTTCTCGATGACTTCAATTTTAGCTCGATCCACCTCAATTCCTCTTTCGGAAATTTTATGCCCAAGAACAATACCTTCTTTAACCATAAAGTGGCACTTCTCCCAGTTTAGCACCAAGTTGAATTCAACACATCTCTGTAACGCCATACTTAGGTTCGCCAAGAACGATTCAAACGACTCACCCACAACTGAAAAATCATCCATGAATACCTCCAAGGTGTCTTCAACCATATCAGAAAAAATGGACATCATACAACGCTGAAAAGTGGCAGGTGCGTTACATAACCCAAATGGCATACGTTTGAAGGCAAACGTACCATATGGGCATGTAAACGTTGTCTTCTCTTGGTCTTCGGGAGCAATACAGATCTAATTATAGCCGGAATAACCATCTAAGAAGCAAAACCATCCTTTCCCTTCCAATCGATCAAGCATTTGGTCCATGAATGGCATTAGGAAGTGATCCTTAAGCGTCCATGAATTCAGCTTCCGGTAGTCCATGCATACTCTCCACCCTGTGACAGGTCTGAGTGGAATTAGCTCATTCCTTTCATTTGCAACTACCGTCATGCCCCCTTTCTTGGGCACACACTGTACCGGACTCACCCATTTACTGTCAGAGATTGGATATACTACCCCTACATCTAACCACTTAATAATTTCTTTCTTCACCACCTCTTGCATAGGTGGATTCAAACGTCTTTGATGTTCAATAGTGGGTATGCAATTTTCTTCAGGCTGAATCTTGTGCATACATATCCCAGGCGGAATACCAATAATATCAGTGATTGTCCAACCGATGGCTCTCATGTATTTCCTTAGAACAGCGATGAGAGCTGCAACTTGCTGCTCACCTAAGTCAGTCGCCACAATAACCGGGAGGGTGTTTCCACTTCCTAAGAATGCATACTTTAGATGACTGGGTAGATCCTTCAATTCTAACATTGGTGGCTCTTCAATGGATGGTTTAGCTGGTGGTGTAGGCCGATTTTTGAGATCGAGGTCCAGCTTCTTGGGAGCATAAGGATACGACCCTATTCCTGTTAGAGCACAAATAGTTTCTTCATAATTTTCATCATCCTCACGCTCTATATTCATAAGCACAGCCATCGATGGGTCAACAATAAGCTGCTTCTCTACGGATAATTCTTTCTCATCATCAAAATAAACATCAGCTACCGAGAGCACGTTCAGATCTTTGGGTTGCTTCATTGATTTGCATACATCAAAGCGAACTACTTCGTCATTCATCAGGAATAAAAGGTCATTCGCTTTTAAATCAATAAGCACACTCCCTATTGCAAGGAAAGGGCGCCCCAAGATTATGGGAACTTCAGAGTCCACCTCACAGTCCAGAATAACGAAGTCTGCTGGAAAGATGAATGAAGAAACCTTCACCAATACATCATATAAAATACCAACAGGTCGTTTTACCGACCTATCTGCCATCACGAGCCTCATATTGGTTGGAGTAGGATCACCCAACCCCAACTTTCTGTAAATAGATAGCGGCATTAAATTGATGCTGGCTCCTAAATCGCATAATGCCTTGGAAAAATTCAAAGATCCGACAGTGCAAGGAATAGTGAAGGCACCAGGGTCAGCCTTCTTCTAAACGAGTGATCTGGTAGCGATTGCACTGCAATGATGGACAGTATCCGTCAACTCATAACTTGCTGCCCGCTTCTTTGTCAAAAGATCCTTCATAAATTTTGCGTACCCAGGCATTTGTTCCAGTGCCTCAACCAAAGGAACATTAATAGTTAGTTGCTTCAACATAGTCATAAACTTATTGAACCTGGTATCGTCAGCTTTCTTCTTCAATCTCTGAGGAAAAGGTGGTGGTGGAAGGGGAATAGTTTTCTCCACCGCTTTCTTTTTATCTTGCTTCAGTTCGGCAATCTTTTCAGGCTGTGGACGTTGAGAGGTGACATCACGAACAACCTCATCAACTACTTCGGAATCTTTTGGTTCTGGAATGATCTCATTATCTTCTATATCATCAACCACCTACTTGCCTTTGGATGTATTTTCCAACACTTTACCACTTCGGGTGGTGATAGCCATACATGATCCATCATTCCTTGAATTTTGTACTATGTTGCTAGGTAGTGTTCCAGCTTTTCTTTGATTTAATGCCACTGAAAGTTGACTCAACTGCTGCTCTAGTTGCTTTATTGCAGTAGAATGCGAGTCAACCAATTGATTTATTCAAGACAAATCGTTCTTCACCTCATTCACTCCCGTATTAGTTGCTTCTACTCCCTTCAACATCTTCGCCATCATATCTTCCATTGACATCTTCCCAGATCCAGATGCCATAGCCTCACGGTTCCCAGGAGAAACATACACACCAGTCCTGTCAGTCTTATTCTTCCAACCACCTTGATCGCGGTCCTTGTATCCAGATTTATCATAGTAGTTCCAACCTTGGTTTCCTTGGGCATTGCCTCAGAAACCCCCCTGATTATTCAAGTAGTTCTCTTCTTCCTCATAGTTGATTTCATCTCTTCCCTGTGATACAATGGCCTTAACCTTTTCGGTCTTCCCTGATAATAAATGCTTGGTCAGAAGATCCATCTGCGTTTTCATATGAGCCATATCTTGGTCACGTTCCTCTTGTCTACGCCTCTGCTCTGCAGTCAAGCCAATAGATACGGTAGATCTTGCTACCTCAGAATCCCTGGTATGCCAAGCTCTACTCTGCTTTTTCATACGATCTAGCATATCACTTGCCTCAAGAAAAGTATGGTCCATGAATGACCCACCTGCAGCATTATCAACCACTGGCTTAGTCACTGAGTTCAAATCCCTATATAATATTTCCATCAAGTGGATATTCGTCATCTGATGGTTTGGGCACCGCATAAGCTTCTTCTTGAACCTCTCCCATGTTTCGTGGAGAGCTTCAGTTGGAAGCTGTCGAAAATTGCTGATCTCATCTCTCAACTGTGCTCTCTTGGATGGCGGAAAGAATCTTTCTAGGAAAGCGTCTTTCAGTTGCCTCCAATTAGTAATAGAATCAGGAGTTAGCCCATTCAACCATAGAGTTGCCTCCTCAGACAGAGACAATGGAAATAAGCGCAGCCGAATTGCATTCTGCCCAACTCCTGGATTGTCAAACGACTTGCATGTTGAAATAAAGTTGATCAGATGCATATTCGGATCATCTCCTGTGAGTCCACGAAATAACCCCTTGAGCTGCAATAGCTGAATCATGGTGCTAGTGATATTGAACTTGGCTCCGGGTGCCAAGGGTGGAGGAATAATAGCCCCTGTGGCACCAGCTCCATCCAGATCGTCATCATCATCATCAAAAGGAGCCTGCACAGCTCGGCGGTCAGGTCTCATTCTAGCTTGACAATCTCTCCTGTGCATAGGTGCTGCCACCTCATCTGCATGCCATGTATTAAGTAACTCCTCATCACCCAGGTCCTCATCATCAGGATTTGTTGCCCGTCCTGGGTTATCAACTTCTGTTGATGCACTTGAGCAGCTGCCAACGCAGCTAATCTAGCCTGCTCCTGTTGAGATGACCTTTTGTCAATGTCACGTTGTGCATCCATTCTGCCAATAAGTTGAGGTTCAGGATTGATAGGTAATAACGGTTGACCTGAACATCGAGTGTTTGGCATGCTCTCAAGCAAACCTGAATAAAACAAAAACAACAACTAAAAGTAAAAGAAGAGAATCTTTGACCAAAGGGTCTAGTAATTATCACAAACTTAGTTGACAACTGTACTCCCCAGCAACGGCGCCAAAATTTGATAACGCTCAAACTACAGCTCTCGTAAGAGTGTAAGCGGTCGTTGTCAAATATAGAACCCAACTGGGTTGGGTGTCGAATCCCACAGGGAATACTTGGTCACTAAGTATGCAACGATTAGTAGACTGTTGATTGAAAATTCTACGAAAAAGGGGGGATTTAATTGTAGCGTGAATTAAGAGTATCAAAGTAACAAAGAAAAACGGAATGTTTAGTAGGTTTTAATCAATGAGAATTGTAAGTTAGGGTTATGTCCACCTTATGAGTTTTACGTATCTACTGGCTATGAGTTATGCGGAATTCAGACATGCATGTGCTTATAGAGATTCGTATTCTATGGTAAACCCTAGTGTCTTTCGACCATCAAGGATTATATCACTTTAACTCTTTCGAGCTTAAAACGTATACTAATGGTACGAATTCTCCAAGAGGTTAATCCAGTTACGGCACTAACTTTTAAACAGGGGTTGGTAGCCCTATTTCCTTGTCATTCTCTCTTTTCCAGACATGTAAATTTTCTTTCGAACAAGTTAATGCTATACTGGCGTATTCTATATGTTTGCAACCACAAGAATTCAATTAAGATGAAGAGAGTAATGATATAAGCAGCATACGTATCAAGAATTCACAAACTCATAGTAACAGATAGTATCTCATAAGGCTTCCATAACCCTAACAGAGAAGTTTAGCTACTCATGAGTGCAATGGAAATCACAATAGACATCATCATCATACCAAAATCTAGAACAAGCTTGACGATTTGGATGATTTTTGGCGTCAAAAACTCTCACACATTTTTGCCCTAGCCGTTCTTCTCAAGAGAGTTGTGTTTCTCTGGTAAAACTTACAGAATCTGTAACTTGAATAATAGTAAAAGTCGAATGGAAAAACTTGAATTAATGAATGAGTGAGTTGAATGAATGATTAACTGAATGCTGAAAAATTCAGCAAAATAGGGTATTTATAACACCCATATCCTATTCCTACTAGGCTACTGCATACTTATCCTAATCCTACTAAGTTACTGCATTCTTATCCTAATCCTACTAAGTTACTGCTGATCCCCAAAGTCTTTAGAAATGTTGTTTTTGCCCGGGACAAGTTATCCATGCATCACTTTCAGTCCATAGGCGTCCAAACGCTTCTTTCCTACTTTCGTGAAGCTTTCTTTGGCGTCAAGTTATCCATAAAGTGTTGGAATCTTCATGATTTATACCTGAAAACTTGCTAATCACGTTTGTTAGCTCACTTACAGAAAAAAGGACTAAAAGTGCAGGAATTATATATTTTGTCCTCAAAACTTAGCTAAAATATGGGTACATTAAGGTGCTTTAGGCGTGCAAATACACCTATCATCAATGTACTGGTATACTAAATGAGGTAGGCTAATATGCACGGTTTTATGTGCATGAGTAATAATTGTCTGAACTCCATGAAATCTGTAAAGACTGAGAATAGATGACCAAGCATAAAACATGTTCTAAATATAGTTTGTAAACTGAAATACTGAATACTGATAAATGAGTAACTGATATTTGTATACTATGCTCAGAAAAATTGAAATTGGTTACTGAGATAAATACTTGACTGAGACTGTGGGAGCTATCATCTAACAGACATAAACCATGTCAGCTGTCATGGAGTCCAACGTCTACCCATGTTGAGGAGGTTTGTTCTATCCTTGCATTTGAATAGAACCTAAACTATAGTGATCATTTATCTAAGACCCTATTAGGCAAGGGGAACACTCTCTAGCGAGGCCCCTAAACCTATGGTGGCACGTAGTTTCTAGGGAAGCAGGATGCACTGAACTCACACATTCCACTCGGTGCTATTTCATACTCCCAATTGAAGGACACTAAAAATACTAATTGGTACATGCACTGAAACTGATAAGATAAGGTCAGGTCATGGTGTTTTTAAAATAACTGTGCATACGGATTCGGAGGTAATTATCAACCTTTAAACTGGTTATGATGACTAACTGGATGAAAAGACACATGATTTATGTAAAACCATTTTGGAAATACTGAATCTACATAAGAAACTAAGTTTTTGAGTATTCATAAACCCAGGACATGATAGCAATAACAAAAGGGACATACTAAAGCTTCGAAACATAATAAGAAAACATTATTTAAACAAACTCATCACTTGGGCATTTCATCACAAACATGGTGATTAATACTTTAATATGGTGCAATTTATCAAACAAATGGGGATCATGAACTTGAACATGGGCATATTTAAACATGGGAGCATAGTATGATTACACAACTAAAATCATAGATTAGGGAATTTACATGAAATTCGCTTGAAATAGGACATGAGTGTTTCTTCAAAAGATGTAAAGATCATAGCTTAAACCATAATAATGTCTTAACATGAGGTAAAAATAGAGTTACAAGATAAAATTCATAACTTGGGAATTTATCTTGAAATTTATTGAACATGATATAGGAATTTCATCAAACATGTCAAAAGCATGAATTTAAAACATGAAAATATTCTCTAAACATCATGAACTTAGGATCTATCATGGAATTCACTTAAATAAAGCATGGGGATAATCTAAACATGAGCATTCAATTCAGCGACATGAAATTTACTTGAGCATGACATGGGAAATAAAATCTTTTGCATGAGAAAATCAAATCTTGCATGGGATCATACATGGGCTAAATTTAATTTAAATCACCATGTAAACATGAAAGTCAATATTCTTGAGCATATAAGTATCATAATGATAGAAGTTCATTCTTTAATTGAAATAAAAGGGTTTTTGGGCTCCATGTGTGAAAGGGGACCCATGGAAGAACTCCCATATACCTAGATTGATGAATTTGTAAGAGTTCTTGGTATTTTCTTGAGAATTAATCTTAAATTTTGAAAGTTAAGGTTTGTTATTTTAAGAGAATATGGTTTGTAATTTTGGAAAAATTGTTAAAAGTGATGTAAAAGTGGTATTTAGGGACTTAAATCTCGTGTTTGGACTGAATGAGGGTGAAGGGAAAAGACTTAAATTCCCTTGTAAATTAAAAACTTAAAACTGAACTGGAAATCATAATTTTGGCCTACATTGCGATGCAGAGCCATCGCATTTCTTCAATGAAAAGGGACGAGTGCCATTTTTGGGGTCACCGAGATGTGGTACTGCTTGTGTTGAGCCACTACTTTCACTAAAAGTGTCATAACTTCTCACCCGAGTATCAAATTAAGGAAAAATTGATATAGTTGGAAAGCTAATTCGATTATCTATCTGATGGTGGGTCATGAGTTCAAAATTTCTTAGTCAAATAAAAGATATACTTGTTTGAAGTTGACTAAAGCCACATCCTTCTCACGAACTCAATCGATAAGGCATATTTTAATTTATCTAATAGCTGGGAGTTATTTGAGGCCTTAATATACATCAAACTCTCTCATAACACTACCAAAGTTCTATAAGTTATTCCTCACGAGTTTGAAGTAGAGTTCTAATATCGACTTGGATTTTTGGGGCATTACAGAAAATGTCTGCTTATATTTTACTCTATGCAGACTCACTTCATGGGACTACATTGAGTATGTTCTAATATATAAATTTTGAATGATTTATATGGATTACAAATGTCAAGTTTAAAATAGAAACTTTAAATTAAAATAAAATCGTGAATATCATAAAATGCACCTAATCTATCTATATAAATTGGAGAAGCAAAGTAATATTTTGATGACAAGTATCAATTACATAAAATCAAGTTTGAAAAGTATTTTTAAAATAGAATTTTCAAAAAATAAATTTCAATTTTAACATTTTATTTATATTAACAATGTGAATTCAAATTCATATTAAAGTTCTCTATTGTGGTTAAAATAAACCATACTTCCACAATATTTGGTTAATTCAATTTGATTTAAATAAGGATATAATTTATGAATTATTTTTTGACACGACCTGAACCCGAGCCTTGTCGTAAAGGGAATCCCAAGACCAGCTAGGATTGGGGACTACCCCCATTACCCTGCCCCACCTCCTATATCTACCATTAGATGCACTAAATTTCGAACATATAACAAGATAGCATTATTGCTCTCATTAAGACTCTAGGATAGGGTCATGACTATGACCGACCCAACTGAATCCAACGGTAACACACCAAACACCTAACCAAACTAAACCAAATCATAAACCAAAGGAAATACCAAAACATAATATGAAAATCAATCACAAAATGTAATAGGATGGAACAACCAACATTATCATCCAATGATGTCAGCCCACTAGCTTACTCAAATGCCAAAGCTTAAACCAATATCAATACCGCTCATACCAACCCCAAAAAGTACCAAAACACCTCTATCCAAAAGAGTAAACAAATTCAGTTGGGACATGCCTCCAACCATAGCCAAAACCAATATCTAAAATAAATGAAAAGTGTTTAAACAAATCCATAACATAAAATGACGCCTTTCAAAAGAATGGAAGATCACCACTTCACCAAATGCTGATACCAAATTTGCATGCTAAATAGAAGGAGTAGAATGGTCGATTCCTGCATAGCACGGGTATACAACTGCCAGTAGAAGAGATCAGTGAGTGTCCGCTAGCATGAATCTCAAGATAAGGCTAAAATAATGACAGTTATAAAACCAAGTAAAAACCATCCATAGTTCATAAAACCGTACATATATAAGTACTGGGAAAGGAAATTGGGTTTAGCATATACTTAAAAATTTTACTTAGGCTTTGTAGCTTTACTATCCTAACCACCCATAGGCCATATAGGTTCATCTTTCCCTTCTGAAAGGCCCCAGTGTGTGTAATCGTACGACCAGGGAATATCCCATGGGATGACTAGTACATCCCCAAATATAAAATATGACACACGCATATAGTCATCAAGACTCCTTATTTCGGCAGCTATGAGTTTCAATCTTGGTCCCCCTTGGACTACTACCTTTCACAACTTAACTACACATCTTTCCATAAATGCCTAATTAAAACCGGTTTCCAAATAACCAAACCATTATCCATTTATTAACCAAGGCCTATATTAGTAGTAACATCATACCACCCAATTACTTGCAAGTAATATCCATAATCAAACCATTTAGGTTAGGGGGACCTTAGGTGCCCTTTCTAATTTCCAAATTAAATCCACTTGGGAGACTTTCATGTTCTCTACAAGCATAACCATTTAGCCTTTAGCCTTTTCAAACCTTTTAAACCACGCATAAATCCTTTATCCAGTTTAAAATATGTAAGAGTTCCATTAAAAGAAGTCAATGCAATGAACATATCTTTATATGTATTTTATCAAACACCTTAGGGGCATATAACCATAACCTATTCCAAAGAACATTAAACCAGTATGTCCAAATCCACCATTAATGCATATAAAAGAATAATTAAAACCCTATAAAACCATAAACAAGTATTCAATATCAAAACCCTCAAATAATAGTTGAAAACCATAATCATGAAATAGTAAAACCATGAAATCAATCATATAAACCATAAATTTAGTTGAAATTACAATTAGGGAAGAGAATCAAGCCTTATACAGAAGAATTGATAGAAAGAAATCACCAAAGTATTCCCTACAGCAATTCAATATATGAAACCCTAGCCTTTTTTCCCCAAAGGCTCTTGAGAGAATTATGAGATGTTTTGGAATAGTTTCTAATTGTTAATGAATAGAATAATAGGGTAAATAGCCTTTTAGTGTATTATAAGTAGTAGGATTTAGTTAGTATAAGTAGGGGAATATCCAGAGTAACCCCACTTAAATCTCTTAAAAACCCATCACAGGGATACGATTGACCCATACGAGTCGTACCCTCTTATACAATCGGTATCCACCACTCCAACTCAAGACTCAACCCTTGGATCATATATTTTATAGTATATAACTCATCTAACCAAGTCGTAACCATATCATATGATTCATACCTATAACACATATCCCTAGCCGAATAAAATACCAAGAGGATCAATATTGCCCACCATACTAGTCCTTGATACAAGTCATACCACTGTATTGTGACTTATACCCCTAATTCATACCCATTCTAGTGACCAAGTCCATCTTACAAACTAATATAGTTTAGCATACGACATGACTATACCATTCATATCCCAGCATACGGGTCGCACCATGAGTTGTATTGGGTTTGGAGAATTTATTTCCAGGAAATTTTCTAAGGGTCAAAACCCAAGATGTTTCAGTATCCCCCGCTAGGAACATTCATCCCTGAATGACGGACAAGGAAGGGGTAACCACACAAAGAGATTTCATTATCAAACATCCCTTCAACACACTAATCTTTCTTTTAACAAACTCAAAATATAAAAATGTGTTCAATACACATACCTGCTATAAAAATCCCAGGAGCAAAAAACAAATACAGATACTTGGAATTTATTTCCACTTCTACTTCCCAAGTAGCTTATTCTACCTTATAGTTCTGCCATAGAACCTAAATTGAAGCCACATCCTTGGTCTGTAACCAACGAACTTGCCTATCTAATATATCAATGGGACCTTTTCATAAGATAAAGAATCCAAAATACCCAATCCTTTCAAGGAAATAATTGAAGATGGATTACCAAGACACTTTCTCAACATAGAAACATGAAAGACCGGGTGAACCAAACTTAAGCTAGATGGAAACTCTAACTCATAAGCAACATTGCAAAATCTCCATAAAATGAACCGAGGATTGAGTTTTCTCTTTTTTTTCCAAACCACACTACTCTCTTCATGGGATATATCTTGTGGAACACCCTATCTGTAAGACCCCAAAAATTTTCCATGTCGTTAAAGCCTTCAAAATGAGTCAAGTGAACTTAATATCAAGAAATTTGGCTAAGTGTTTATGCTTTGTTTCCACACATAGTTAATTTTGAACCTTCAATCTTCGTTGAATTATTTCGTGACCTTCCCGACCTTCACTTTTTGAGATTTTTGTTGTGTTGCGATGGGGAAAGGTCGTAGGATGTTCTGGTTGAGTTTTGGAATTTTTAGATGAGCCTAAGACCATTTTAGGTATGGAAAATAGTGGCAGCAGGTGATAGGCCCACGCCGCCTGCCTTATCACGGGCCTTAACATTTTGGCAAGGAGGCGATCCAGCCTGCGCCACCTTCTTTATCGCGAGCGATCCACCAGGCTCCGCCTGATGGATTGCACTACATTAGGCCAGGCGACGCCTGCTAGATCACGCCAGGCCATTTTTCTGCAGTCCCATCTATTTCATTAATGGTATTTTCATAATTTTAAAATCTCCTACCTTCTCTAACACGGGATTTAATCCCAAGGAGAGAAAAATTTACCTATTTTCATCAAAAAATTCAAGAAAACTCTCTTAGGGTTTCAACATAAAAACCAATACACCTAGATACTAAACCGTGGAAACTTCAATATTTTTACATATTAGGAATCCTTGTCACGAAGGCTACGTGGGGAACCCAAAAGTTCGCGAGAATTACTTCATTGTTTGGAAAGTCATTCTAAGGTTCAGAGGTTAAGGTATGTGGGGATTTCAACAAGAACCTCCTTTAGTTATTGTGCCCAAAAATTATATTATTTTACGAATATATATGATTTTACATGCTTTACTATGAATTTGAGATGGAAATTTGTATTCTATATTCTTATTGAAGAAGCTATGATATTTTTAGATGTTTTGAAGATGAATTCCATGAACTTTGATGTGAATATCATGTTTAAAGTTGAATTTCCAGATTTTGGTATGAATTATACATGTTTGCTACATAAAGTATAAATCTTGAAATGTTTTGCTCAAGTATTGAATTATGGGTTTTTGAACCCGGTTTGAGATCATTATTTTTATGAAGTAATGTGTTATACACACTTTGAGATTGAATTGATTTGACCTTTTGTTCTTGAAGGAGTTATTTTTGAACTCAAATGAGAAAAGAAATCCACATTTTGATTGATTATGATAAAGGGGTAGCATGATGGCTCCCGTTATGAATCGTTGGATGGTGTTGTTGTAGATTTTCTTTTGAAAATATTTGAGCTAAGTTTGGGAGTAGTATTTAGCATCGAGTGGGAGGTATAGCTGTAATTGGTACTTTCCTAGAACTACGTGCCCCCATAGGATGTGAGCATAAGGCTGATTGATATAGTGATCACTAGTGAAAGAATGATTAAGGTCCTACTCTGATGGAAAGGATAGGACAGTTCTCCCTAACGTGGGTTGTATGTTGGACTCCATGTAGCTTACATAGTTTATGTCGGTTGTAAAAGACTCCCAGTGTGTGTGTATCCTTCTGTTTGAGATGAAAATGCAATCATTTAAAAGTTTGAATTGTGAAAGTTTATCGTTTTTGAAAGGTTTAATGACCATATATATTCAAAAAGGGAATTTATTATGAAAGTTGATCATTTTGATGAATTGGTAAATGAGATAAAAGTGATTGAGAAATTATATGATGACTCACGTGTTTTACTTTATATATATATTGCTTATTCGTACATTATGATGATTTTACTCGAGCTATGTGAGCCATTTGATATAGCATGCATGATTTTTTTTCGAATGTTTATGATATTTGATTTTATGAGACTTTCATACTCCCCCATATGCTTGGTACATTTCCATGGTACTGATCCACATATTTGGATGTGGGCTACATTTTCTCGAAATGTAGGTCCAGTTGCTCAGTCCCAGGCTCGACAGTAATTTTTCGGGCACGCTGATCTACATTCTCTGTTGTAGTGAGTCCTCATGATCTGAGGACGTGATATTTAGGATTCTATTTCATTCAAGTTGTTTACTTATTGCATTGAGTATGAGTCAGTTGGGGCATGTCCCAATGACTCTCTGAGTTTTATTGATTTTTAGAGGCTTGTCAGACTAGACTAGATGGTTGAGATTGTCATGAGATGTCGTATTTTGTTATTTTCTGCATCTCTTTCATTTTGAATTATGATATTATGGAAGATATCTTGATGATTGATTACAGTAATTTTGTTAATAAGTGTTGAATGGTATGAAAATTGCTCAAAGGGTTAGCTTGGGGCTACTTATCACCTTAAGTATCGTGTGACGCCTCGGGGCCTATTTTTGGGGTGTTACACACTTGGTATCATAGCCTATGATTTAAGGAATCCTAGGGAGTCTGACAAGCCGCGTTAAGTAGATTCTTGATCATCGGTGTTTAGTGGGCCACATCTATGAGCAATAGGCTATGAGACATTTTAGGAAAAACTGTGATTTCTTTATTTTAGAGTCTATCATACTTAAATTATCTCTCTCTGCTATTAATTTGTGCTCTCCTCTTTCAGAAATATGCCTCCTCATCGAGCTAGAAGAAATAACGGTGGTCAGTAACCTCAGCCTGCTGAACCACTAAATGAGAAAGTGTCCCATGCTAAATTTCGGGCAGCCTTTCAGGCGCTGGCCCAAGCTGTTACTGCAAATGTCTAGGCTAATTGAGCCTTGGCTCCACAGTAGCAGGGAGGTGATTCATCTGCTGTAAGGATCCGTGACTTTATGCAGATGAATCAGCCAGAATTTTTTAGGTCCAAGCCAGATAAGGATCCTTAGTTGTACTTGGAGGAGGTTCGAAAGATTACTCAGGTGATGGACGTATCTGAGGAGAATAGTGTAGAGTTGGTATCGTATCAGTTGAAAGTCTTTTATTATGATTGGGCAGTTTCTTGAAAGAAGGGTAGAGGTGAGGGTGTCTCCCTTACGTCTTGGCAGGAGTTCCAGGATGCATTCCTAGATAAGATTTTCCCTTTAGAGATGAGAGAGGTGAAGGTATAGGTGTTCATGAACTTGTGATAGGGCTCTATGACTGTTAGAGAGTACTGTCTGAAGTTCAATCAATTGGCCAAATATGCCCCTGACTTAGTAGATGATAATCGCGCCAGTATGAGTAAATTTGTGATAGAAGTGTCTAGCTATGTGGTTAAGGAGTGTAGGTTTACTATGCTAAATAGTGAGATGAATCTTTCCATGCTGATGACTCATTTCCAACAGATTAAAGCAGACAAGATTAAGGAAAGACATAGAATGAGAGGGAATAAGAGAGCTAAGTTTGAGTAGCACGGATAGGGTCAGACTAGATCGCAGGGAGGGAATCACCCTTAATTTTAGAACCGTTCATCTACACCAACACCGTCTTTAGCTAGTGCTCCAGTGCCTAGGGGTAGGTAGAAGCAAGGTAGCAGGTCATATGTATCCAGGTCTCAGTACAATATTGGCAGTAAAACAAATTACCCTTCATGTCCTAAGTGTGGTAGGACCCATCCGGGTGAGTGTTGGGGTGAGAAGAAGGGTTGTTTCAGGTGTGTTGACATGGGTCACAAACTTAGGGAGTGCCCCCATGCTGATAAAGGGCATCATGATAATCTCTCTCAGACTCAGACTCAAACTGCTAGTGCTTCAGTTCCAGTAACTCGTCCAGCCCCAGCTCAGGGCACCTCTTCTAGCACTGCTGGCGGTCAGTGCCAGAATAGGTTCTATGCTTTTCCATCTCGCCAGGAGCTAGAGGACTCTCCTGATGTTGTTACTAGTATGCTTCATATATTTCAGTTTGATGTTTATGCTTTGTTGGACCCAGGATCAAGTTTTTCACATGTTACCCCTCTAGTTGCTGTAAATTTTTAAATAAGTCCTAAAAAAATTCCCGATCCTATCTTAGTTTCTACCCCATTGGGTGATTCGATTGTTACCCAAAGAGTGTATAGAAAGTCTCGTGTTACCATTCTTTATAGGGTCATGTTTGTTGATCTAATTTAGTTAGACATGGTGGACTTTGATATTATTCTAGGTATGGACTGGCTTTATTCTTGTTATGCCTATATAGATTGTCGTACCTGAGTAGTCAATTCCCTAATGAATCTGTGTTTGAGTGGTCTGGGAGTTCTGTATCTCCAAAAAGTAATTTTATATCATATCTCAAAGCTAGAAAGCTTATTTCCAAAGGGTGCCTTTATCATTTGGTTAGAGTCAAGGACACTAAGTCTGAGACTCCAACTCTCCAGTCAGTTAGCATTGTTAATGAGTTTCCTGATGTCTTTCTGAAAGATCTCCCAAGGATACCTTCTGATAGAGAGATAGAATTCGAGATTGATCTTCTTCTCGATACTCAGCCTATTTCTATTCCTCCTTACTGTATGGAACCTACAGAACTTAAGTAGTTGAAAGAGCAACTCAAAGATCTATTAGATAAGGGTTTTATAAGGCCCAGTGTTTCTCCTTAGGGTGCTCCTATTTTGTATGTGAGAAATAAAGATGGTTCTTTGCGTATGTGCATTGACTATTGTTAGTTGAATAAAGTCACTATCAAAAATAAGTATCCTCTTCCGATAATAGACGATTTGTTTGACCAATTGTAAGGTGCAAGTTATTTCTAAAAGATAGACCTTCGTTTCGGCTATCATCAACTCAAAGTTAGGGAGTGTGACATCCCAAAAATAGCCTTTCAAACTTGTTATGGTTATTTTGAGTTTCTTGTTATGTCCTTCGGGTTAACTAATGCCCCAGTAGCTTTCATGGACCTCATAAATTAAGTTTTCAGGACATATCTTGATATGGTTGTCATAGTGTTTATAGATGATATTCTGGTGTACTCCCGTAGTTAAAATGAATATGTTGACCATCTTTGAATTATCTTGTAAACCCTTAGAAACCATTAATTATTTGCTAAATTCAGAAAGTGTGAGTTCTGGTTAAGATCAGTTGCTTTTCTGGGTCATATAATTTCTTCCGAAGGTATTAAGTTGATCCCCAAAAGACAAAAGTTGTTAGAAACTGTCCTAGACCTATCTCTTCGACTGACATTCGAAGTTTCTTAGGTCTAGATGTCTATTAACACTGTTTTGTTTAAGGTTTCTCCTCTATAGCGTCTCCTATGACCCGGTAGACCTAAAAGAAAGTGAAGTTCTTGTGGTCCGATTCTTGCGAGAAGAGTTTTCAGGAGTTGAAGACTCGACTCACTTCAACCCCTCTTTTGACTTTGCCTGATGATGTTGACGGTGTTGTTGTATACTGTGATTCTTCAAGGGTTGTTTTGGGTTGTTTTTTGATGCAGAAGGGTAAAGTGATAGCTTATGCTTCTAGAAAATTGAAACCCCATGAGAAAAATTATCCCACCAATGATCTTGAGTTAGCTGTTGTTGTGTTTGCTCTAAAAATCTTGAGACACTATTTGTATATTGTTCATGTTGATGTTTTCACTGACCATTAGAGTCTGTAGTATGTGTTTACCCAGAGGGAGTTGAATCTTAAGCAGAGAAGATGGTTAGAGTTGTTAAAAGATTATGATATGAGCGTGTTGTATCATCCGGGCAAGGCCAATGTAGTGGCATATGCCCTTAGCATGGTGTCTATGGGTAGTTTTTCGCATGTTGAAGAGGGTAAGAAAGATTTGGCTCGTGATGTGCACCGTTTGGCTAGACTGGGGGTTAGGTTGTTTGACTTTGCTGAAGGTAGTATAGGGTTTCATAGTA
The DNA here is from genome assembly GCA_030864215.1 of Capsicum pubescens. Lineage (NCBI taxonomy): Eukaryota > Viridiplantae > Streptophyta > Magnoliopsida > Solanales > Solanaceae > Capsicum > Capsicum pubescens. The sequence continues at coordinate 24,364,538 of CM061543.1, forward strand.
GTTCTGAATCCTCCTTGGTTTCGAAAGTGAAAGAGAAGCAAGACTTAGATGCTAGTTTCGTCAGACTGAAGGAGTCAGTCAAGGACCAAAAGGTGGAGGTTTTCTCCTAAGGGGGAGATGGTGTGTTGAGATTACAAGGTAGATTGTGTGTTCTGAATGTTGATGATCTGAGACAGAGAATCATGGCTGAAGTGCATGGGGCACGATATTTAATTTATCCTAGTGCCACCAAGATGTACCGCGACTTGCGAGAAATCTATTGGTGGAGTGGCATGAAGAAGGATATAGCTGCATATGTGGCTAAGTGTGCAACATGCCAACAGGTTAAGGTTGAACACCAAAGACCTGGTGGTATGATGCAGGAGTTTAGTATTCCCACTTGGAAGTGGGAAGAGATAAATATGGATTTTGTGACTGGTTTACCTCCTTCTCGACGACATCATGATTCCATTTGGGTTGTTTTTGATAGATTGACTAAGTCTGCACACTTCTTTCCTGTTGATACTTCTTATACTGCTGAGGACTATGTTAAATTATACGTCCGGGAGTTAGTCAAACTGCATGGAGTTCCCTTGTCTATCATTTCAGATAGGGGTACTCAGTTTACTTCGCAGTTTTGGAGAGCTTTGTAGAAGGGTCTTGGTAACCAAGTGCATTTGAGTTCTGCTTTTCATCCGCAGACAGATGGTCAGGCTGAGAGGACCATCCAAACCTTAGAGGATATGTTGAGAGCGTGTTCTCTAAACTTTAAGGGGAGTTGGGATGAGCATTTACCGTTGATAGAATTTGCTTACAATAATAGTTTTCACTCTAGTATTGGCATGGATCCATTTGAGGCTTTGTATGGGAGAAAGTGTAGGTCACCCATAGGTTGGTTTGAGGAGGGTAAAGCGGCTGTGAGTGGTCCTAATTCGGTGTTTGAGGCTATGGAAAAAGTCAAAGTGATTAGAGAAAGGTTGAAAACTACACAAAGACGTCAGAAGTCATATGCGGATGTTAGGAGATGAGACCTTGAGTTCGAAGTTGGTGACTTGGTGTATCTAAAAATTTCACCCATGAAAGGGATGAAGAGATTCGGAAAGAAGGGGAAGCTTAGTCCCCGTTATGTTGGCCCTTACAGAGTTCTTAGCTATGTTGGTAAGGTATCTTATGAGGTTGAGTTGCCTTCTAAGTTGTCTTCTGTTCATCCGGTGTTCCATGTTTCCATGCTTAGAAAGCATATTAGCGATTCCGTGGTAGTGGATTCTTATGTGAGTGCTGAAATTCAAAGTATTCTTTCCTTTTATGAGATTCCTGTTGAGATTTTTGATTTCCAAGTCCTAAGTCTAAGAACAAAGAAGTTCCCTTGGTCAAGGTGTTGTGGTGAAACCAATCTGTTGAGGGTACAACTTGGGAAACTGAGGCAGATATGCGATCCAAATACCCGCACCAATTTTCCGCAAGCTCCGATCAAGCCGAAGGTACCGTTCTTTTCTAAATCATGCACTTTTTCATAAAAATTGCAGCAGTTCATCTGTAAATTCCCCTTGTTCAGCTGTTATTTCCAAGGATTTATGCATTCTATGTTGCATCCGGAGTTTGAACGATGTGGTGATGAGTTTAATGAGTGGTTTCAGCTGTATGCTTTGTTTCCTATCTACTCTTGGCATGTCTAGTGTCATTCGAGGATGAATGTTCCCAAATGAGAGATACTGTAAGACCACAAAAATTTTCCACGTCGTTAAAGCCTTCGAAATGAGTCAAGTGAGCTTAATATCAAGAAATTTGTCTAAGTGTTTATGCTTTGTTTCCACATTTATTTTTATTTTGGACCTTCAATCATCATTGAATTATTTCGTGACCTTCCTGACCTTTGTTTTTCTAGATTTTTATTGCGTTGCGATGGGGCAAGGTCGTAGGATGTTCTGGGTGAGTTTCATAATTTTTAGACGAGCCTAAGACCATGTTTGGGTGTGCAAAATAGTGGCAGCGGGTGATAGGCCCGCACCGCCCGCCTTATCGCGGGCCTTAACATTTTTACAAGGGGCGATCCATCCCACGCCATCTAGCTTATCGCGAGTGATCCACTAGGCGTCGCCTGATGGATTGCACTGCATTAGGCCAGGCAACGCCTGCTAGATCGCGCCTGGCAATTTTTTTGCAGTCCCATCCGTTTCATTAATGGTATGTTCATAATTTTAAATGCTCCTACCTTCTCTAACACGGGATTTAATCCCAAGGAGAGAAAAATTCACCTATTTTCATCAAAAACTTCAAGAAAACTCTCTTAGGGTTTCAACATAAAAACCATTACACCTAGAGATTCAACCATAGAAACTTCAATATTTTTACATATTCGGAATCCTCGTCACGAAGGCTACGTAGGAAACTCAAAAGTTCGCGAGAATTACTTCATTGTTCGAAAAGTCATTCTAAGGTTCAAAGGTTAAGGTATGTGGGGATTTCAACAAGAACCTCTTTTCGTTCTTGTGCCCAAAAATTATATTATTTTATGAATATATATGATTTTACATGCTTTATTATGAATTTGAGATGGAAATTTGTATTCTACATTCTTATTGAAGAAGCTATGATATTTTTAGATGTTTTGAAGATGAATTCCATGAACTTTGATGTGAATATCATGTTTGAAGTTGAATTTCCAGATTTTGGTATGAATTATACATGTTTGCTACATAAAGTATAAATCTTGAAACGTTTTGCTCAAGTATTGAATTATGGGTTTTTGAACCCGGTTTGAGATCATTATTTTTATGAAGTAATGTGTTATACACACTTTGAGATTGGATTGATTTGACCTTTTGGTCTTGAAGGAGTTATTTTTGAACTCGAATGAGAAAAGAAATTCACATTTTGATTGATTATGATAAAGGGGTAGCATGATGGCTCCCGTTATGAATTGTTGGATTGTGTTGTAGATTTTCTTTTGAAAAGATCTGAGCTAAGTCTGGGAGTAGTCTTAAGCACGGAGTGGGAGGCATAGCTGTAATTGGTACTTCCCTATAACTACTTGCCCCCGTAGGATGTAAGCCTAAGGCTTATTGATATAGTGATCACTAATGAAAGAATAATTAAGGACCTACTCTGATGGCAAGGATAGGACAACTCTCCCCAACATGGGTTGGATGTTGGACTCCATGTAGCTTATATGTTTTATGTCGGTTGTAAGAGACTCCTAGTGTATGTATGTATCCTTCTGTTTGAGATAAAAATGCAATCATTTGAAAGTTTGAATTGTGAAAGTTTATCATTTTTGAAAGGTTTAATGACCATATATATTCAAAAAGAGGATTTATTATGAAAGTTGATCATTTTGATGAATTGGTAAATGAGATAAAAGTGATTGAGAAATTATATGATGACTCACGTGTTTTAATTTTTATATATATATATTGCTCATTCGTACATTATGATGATTTTACTCGAGCTATGTGAGTCATTTGATATAGCATGCATGATTTTTTTTACGAATATTTATGATATTTGATTTTATGAGACTTGCATACACCCTTATATGCTCGGTACATTTCCATGGTACTGACCTACATCTTCGGATGTGGGCTATATTTTCTCAGAATGTAGGTTCAGGTGCTCAGTTCTAGGCTCGAGAGTAATTTTTCAGGCACGCTGATCTACATCCTCTACAGTGGTGAGTCCTCATGATCCGAGGACGTGATATTCAAGCTTCTGTTTCATTTAAGTTGTTTACTTCTGGCATTGAGTATGAGTCACTTGGGGCATGTCCCAATGGCTCTCTGAGTTTTGTTGATTTTTAGAGGCTTGTTAGACTAGACTAGATGGTTGAGATTGTCATGAGACGTCATATTTTGTTATTTTCTGCATCTCTTTCATTTTGAATTATGATATTATGAAGGATATCTTGATAATTGATTATTGTAATCTTGTTGATAAGTGTTGAATGGTATGAAAATTGCTCAAAGGGTTAGTTTGGGGCTACTTGTAGCCTTAAGCACCTTGTGACGCCTCGGGACCCGTTTTCGGGGCGTTACACTATCCCCAACCTTAAACTATAAGTCTCCACGCCTAATATCCGCATAAGATATTTGGCCACTTTGGGCAACTTTAACCCTATCCCGAATCACCTTGACCATCTCCACTGCCTGGTGGACCAAATTCATACAAAAAATGTCTTCTTCTCCAAGCTTAAACAACCAATAGGAGATCTTTCCTCCTAACATACAATGCCTCAAAAGGATCCATACCAATACTCTAATGATAGCTATTGTTTTATGAAAACTCCACCAAAGGTATATGCTCAACTCAATTTCCACCATAGTCAATCACACAAGCCCGAAGCATATCTTTGAATGTTTGAATAGTTCTATCCACTTTTTCATCTAACTATGGATGAAAAATAGTACTCATCCAACCTTAGTCCCTAATGCTTTCTTGAAAGAATGCCAAAAATGAGATGTAAAATGAGTACCATGATCAGAGATAATAAAAATAGGTACACTATGTAGCTTTACAATCTCCTAAATATACAATTGTGCATAATCCTCCATCAAAAAGGTACTTACAAAAAAATGCACAGACTTGGTCATCCTATCCACAATTACCCAAATAGAATCATAGTGATTCTGAGATTGAGGAAACCAATTTATTGATACAACCCTTCTGGACTCATGTTCTCAACTGTAACCTATTGACACACCATACACTTAGCCATGAAAACAGTCGCATCCCTCTTGATTCCATTCCACTAGTAGATCTCATTGAGATCATGATACATCTTAGTCGATCCTGAATGAATAACATAGCGCGACTCATAATCCTTGGCCAAAACCCTTTGTCGCAGCCTATTATAACACCCTGTATTTTCACACTAGAATTCTAATCATTGTTCCTACATGTGTAAGATCTAATCCAAATGATTCCCATGTGAATATAAGTTCATGATCATTATCAGAGTTTTTGAAGTGCTCTCGAGATGGAAGATGTTCGTAGAATTCACTTAGAACAAAGTTAAGCTAAGAGCCTTTGATTCTTTCAAAGTTTACTATTTGATTCTATAAGGGTATAATTTGAACATGTAAAACTTCTTAGATACATAGAATTTTGCATCTCAATACCCACCATATTGTGGATAATTGAATTAGCTTTCCAACGATACCTATTTTTCCTTAATTCGATACCCGACCAAAAAGTTATAGTCATTTTAGTGAGAGAGGCAGTGAGGTTGCGCTATTAGCGTTCGACGCACGCTTCGTCATATGCACCTATTTTTCAGTTTCTGCTTCTATGATTTTATGGGCAAATAAGTCCTTTTGTCCACCCTAACTCGTCCATAACACATAATTAAAGTCTCTAGGAGCATTATTTGCCTTCTTTATTCATACTTCCTCCCCAAGAACAAAACCCTAATCTCCATCTAAGAACTTTAAGACTCCATTACAATCTCTTCAAGAAAAATCAAAAATTAAGTTCTAATGTAGGGTTATGAACAAGGATACTTCTTTCACCCTTGTGCCCAAAGTTAGTTTTAAAGATGAATTTACATGAGTTTCAATTTAGGGTTCATTCCTAATTATCATTATTTGAAGATTATGATGTTACAAGTGATTGAAATGTTGATTTGCATGTCTATTTCACATCTTTATGCATGTGATATGATTTTACAGATTTCTAATTAAGTTTTTAGTATGATATTGTGAGTTTGATTTCATTACTTTGGAGAAGTATGTTGAGCATGACATTTTACTAGGAACTTGCATGAGTGTAAAGCATGGGTATTTATGCTTTAAATCTAATTATTGATTTTTCAAGAAGATTATGATTGTAAGCCTTTTTTATAAGTTGTTTACCAAGAGTTATGAAAGAAATTGATCTCTTGATCCTAATCTAAGATAAGGACAAGCAGGGCTCGAAGAACGAGCCGAGCCTTTTTGCCATATTCTTCATATAGTTTGAGATTTTAAAAAAGAGAAGCATAATTGATTTTCATTATAAACCGTTATGATGTTTTAAGGTAAATTTCCTAAAGTTATGAGCAATAAGTATGGGAGTATTAATTAGCACCGAGTAGGGTATAATTCCAAAGGTCTCATACTCTAGAACTAAGTGTCATCATAGGTTTATGATTTACCCATAGTAGGTTAAGTTAGTGATCACTTAAGTTAAGGTTCTATTCCGATGGCAAGGGTAGAACATCTATCCCTAACGTGGGTAAGATGTTGGACTCCATGACATCTCACATGATTTATGTCAGTTAGAAGAACCTGCAAAAGTCCTTAAGTACTAAAATAAAATGCCAGATGTGTTTTCAGAAAACTAAGTGTAAAGGCTTACAAATTTACTAAAATATTTTCTTACTTAAGACTTCAGTTATCAGATTTCAGCTTTAAGTTTTAAGGTTAATAAAGGTGAGCCCTTTTCATTTAGCCTGCATGATTTGAAGGACACAATACGGATACAGTTTTATTATAACTAAGTGTGGTGGCTCACAAGAATTTCTTTTACGCTTTATTACTTGTGACTTATGATTTGTTAGTTTTGATTATTCAATCCAAGGTGAGTCACTCATATTTAGCATGTAGTTTTGAAAGTTTATTTGAATTATTTCATTATTGTTTTACTTATGCATTCACCCCCATATGATCAATACATTCCAAAAGCACTAATCTATATATACATCTATATGCTACATTGTTTAATAATGTAGATACCAGTTATAGCACACATCATAATTAGACAGCTTGCATCTTTCAGTCAGTAGATGATGGGTTCTTTTGATTTAAGGACTCGAGTAAACTTTAGTGTAAGTAGCATCTTGTTTTCCTTATTCAGTCGTATTGATTTGAGATAGATAGGGGCTATGGCACGGCTACCTGTAGTTAATAATAGTAAAGGCTTAATAGACAGTCAGTAGAGTTAATGTAGTTTATTCAAATTTACTTTGTATAATCAGAGATGTATCATTTTAATATAGCTTTGTATTGATCATATTCAGAAAATATTTATCTTTCGCATTATTCTTTCAGACTTATGTATTTATTTCAGTTTCTCATGAGTTATGTCAGTAGAAAGGGTTAGCTTGGGATCACTTATTGTCCTAAGCACTGTGTGAAGACTAGGGGGTATTCTCGGGTCGTTACAAACTTAGTATTAGAGAATAGAGTTAAAGCGTCCTAGGGTGTCTATGAAGCCATGTCTTGTAGAGTCTTGCAGAGCAGTACAGAGACGTTTGTACTTTTCTTCAAGAGGCTACAAGGCACTTTAGAAAAGTTCCTTTCTTTCATACTCTAGACTGTTCTATAAAATTATTCCTTCAGAAACTTCTATCAATTTGTGTTTTCATCCATATTTGTCCATCTATGTATTATTCTTTAGATAACATGATAAGAAAGTTTCAATTCCTCCCAAGATAATGCTCTCAAAATTATTATCAGTAACTTCAAAAGTCACACAAGGGGCTTGAGAGGAGCCTACTGGTGTGTTATAAGTTCCTCAAGTTAAAAGTTATTTTCCTCATCATCATGAGTCATTCAGTTAAGATAGAGTAAGATATGTATTCATATTTCTCATTAACCCTTCAATATGGATAGTGATTATTAGAGGAGATAGTGTGAATATAGATTGTTAAGTAGAGTTTGCATTCAAGGGATATTGCAACCTAGAGTGTTATAATATATAAGTAGTAGAACCTTAATATAATTGAAAGTATGGGTATAGAAGTGTAGTGACAAGAAAGGTAGTGATGGCAATTAATGGAATATATATATATATGCAATTTTTATACGGCTGAGTTAGTAGTGAGGTGGTATGTCCTTTTGTGTTAGTTTAGTGGAAGGTAGAGAAGGAGTTATTAGTTAAGGTGAATTTATGTTTGCTTGAAGTATGAAAGGAGCTATTGATGATATTTATTGTGCTATAAAAGTATTGGTTGTTGATGAAAGTATTTGGTGGTTAAGTATTGTTAATTTAGCCTTCCCTTAAGGTTGCAAAAAAAGGGTGTTTTGTTGAAATTTATAGAGCTATGAAGTAATTTAGGTAGATAGATGGGTAAATAGTCGTAATGTGTAGAAAGAGGAGGTGCTAATGTATTACAATAAGAAAGGCCATACAATCTTGATCAATTATTGTTCTTATGAGGTTTTAGCAGACTAGTGTTTCTTGATGTTTTATTTTAAAGTTTTCAAGTGAGAATAACATATGAGGTTGTGTTATTAATCATGTTTATCACTAGATACTAAGTTTGAATTATAGATGATCAGCAAGGTAGAAATAACGATTGCTTGGTTAGTGATACTAGTTATATGAAAGTGAATCAATAGGCTTGAAACAGTGAATGCAAGAATGTAAGTTGATTGATTTGAGATTAAGTATGATGTTATAGGTATGAGGTAGAGGTGTGTACAAGGTGATATATGGTTGCATTATTTTCTAAGTTTATTAAGTATTATGTGTGGTTAATAGTACCCTTGAGTTTTTAAGTGGAAAAAGCATAGTTGTCTAGTACATGGTATTCTAGATAGCCAAGTTATGGAGTTACGAATAGATGGTGTTGAGTGTTTTAAGTATGATTTTTATTCTTATGGTTTGGGAAAAATATAAGTATTGAAGTATGATTTTGTTAGCCTATGATTATATGTTTAGTGAGGCAGGTATGGCTTTTGAGTTAAGAGAGTGTAAGTATATAATGATGATTATCAAAGATAGAGGAAGTTAAGGATGGTATATAGAATGGTGTCCAATAATGAACTCAGTAAGTTCAAAAAAATATAGTTTATGTGTGTTAGTGTAGAGTTTATGTGTAGTCTGTTAGAGCAAAGATATTTTAACTCAGTCCTATGAATGTGAAATAGATCCATAAGTTTAGAAGCATGTCTTTAATATAAGGGGGAGATATTATAAGACCCTGTAATATCCTAGCTCATTTCAGTTCCTTATTGTACCTAAAGGGGTCCAAAACTTCGAAAATTTCACTAAGTGTTAGGAATCAGTCATTTTTAAAGCTCCTACACTTTGGTGATTTTATTTTTGACCTTCTTGGCCTTAGAATATCTATTTTAAAGTTGATCCATGATCGGGGGTGTCAAAGGTACATCTCGGGTAAGTTTCAAATTTTTTGAACGAGCGTAAGGGAATGTTTGGAAGTCCAAAACAGTAGTTGTCTGTGATTATCATATGACGCATGCTCCAGTACATACCTAAGGGAGCCTGCAATAGAGCATGCAGTGCACGCTCTATTTCAGTAATCCAGATCATGCGACGCATACTCCACATCACGCTTTCTTATTTTTCCAGCTCCTATTTTAGCATATTTAAGGGAAAATGCTTATATACTTAATGTGTATTCAAGTTCATTATCGACTTTTAGTAACATCTTCACTCTATGATTCGAGTCATCCCTCAAAAATCTATAGACTCCAGTCCTATGTTGAACAACTTATAATAAGTATGAACTCATGTTTCAAAGTATGACCAATTTTTAGAACTCATGATACTAGTGATATTCGTATTATATCATGTATGTCCTCAGTTTAGATATCCTTAATGAATCCATGTCTTTGACATTCTATTCCTTAGGCCTCAGTTAAGTGTTAAAGTTATGTATAGTATTCTTTTATGCTTCAGGTCCTTATGTGTTAGCCCTTTGGTGACCTCTTCCTATGTTAAGATAGTGACAATGATAATGGATATGCAATGGTTTAGATGAGAGGGAGTTGATGGCCCTCATTAAGAAAGATCAATTATGCTTTTTTATCTAAGGCTAAAGGATGAAGGAATATTGAGGTAAATATTTAGTACCTATCATAGTTAGTTGAGAATTCTTGGTATGTCATCTTAAGAATAGTGCAAGAAAGTTGTTATTGATAAAGGTTTCGAGAACATAAGAAGTATGCCTTTATATGGTTTTGCCTTGAAATCCATATGTGGTTTTAATGATAGGCTTGAATGTCATGTTTGGTGTAAGTGGATAAATGCAATGTGCGCTGGTAAATACATAGTAAGAGTTTTGAGTTAGTCATTGAAGTGGTAAGGCATGTTATACTTAGAGTGTAAGCTCCAAAAATATATAAAATATTGAATCATGTGGTTTAGACAAGTATTGTAGTGTGTCATGTTGTACCTTATGATCTCGAGTTAGGCTTGATCATGGTGAGAGGACTTAGTACAATTTAGACATTAGTAGATGGATTTATGAACGACCATGTGAGAATTAGGAGTTGAATCAATGAATATGGTATTTAAGGGGAATAGTATAGTTGAGGAAATATTTGAGAAGTGTTGCTAATTTTGAAGGTAAGGAGTTGCATTGCCTAAGACCTAGTAATTCTATCCTAGCTTATGATTTATAGACCTATGTTTCAAGATACAGAGTTGTATCAATGTTGTGACTCCTTATTCAGATGTCTTGTTCAGATCATGCTCAAAATTCTTTTCCCTAATGTTATTAATTTTTTTTAAGATTGTTGAAGAAATACTCTATTTGAGTATGAGCAGTCAGTATGATCTAGTCTATATAGCCTGCAATCGATTTTAGCAATCAAGCAGATAAGCTCCTATAGATTTCCAACTTTCCATATAGTCTTACAATCTATGTTTCATGATTATTGCTATTACGTGAGGTAATTCTGTTCAGTGCATGCATCATATCTACAATTCAAATATTTAGTCATGATTCAGTTCATAAGTGTTCAGTGAATGATCTTAGTTTTCCAACTATTCCAACTCAAACAGTGTAATACCCATTGTATAATCTTAGTCTTGTTGTCTCATGATTGGTTCCTGCATAATTTATCACTTCACAGTTCTATATATATGATTGTATTATGAACACTTCAAGAGAATTCTAAACTCTCTGCATGAATCAGTTCTTGATAGTCAATAAAGTCAAGTCAGCTCAGAATTTAGCTTCATGATAGAATTTTTAATATTTCAGCTCGGTTACATCCTTTCTTAAAAAACAAATCATGTCCACCTTATTCCATACCTATAAGGCTTCAACAAGTTCATATCCATCATTCGAGGATGAATGTTTCCAAGAGAGAGATAATATAACACCCCATGTTTCCGTGCTAGAATTCTAACCGCCATTCCTACGTGTGTAAGCTCTAATCCAAATGATACCCATGAGAATATAAGTACATGAACATTATCCTAGTTTATGAAGTTCTCTTGAGGGGAAATATGTTCATAGAATTCACTTAGAACAAAGTTGAGATAAGAGCTTTTGATTCTTTCAAAGTTTAGTATTTGATTCTACAAAAGTCTACTTTAAACATGTATAAATTTTTATATATATAGAATTTGTAGTTAAAGACAACCAAATTGTAGATAATTAAATTATTTTTCCAATGATACCCATTTCTCCTTTATCTGATACCCGAGTGAAAAATTATAGCAATTTTGTGAGAGGACAGTTAAGTCGTACGATTAGCATGCGACGCGCGCTTCGTCGCACGCATCTATTTTTCAACTTTTGTTTCTGCATTCTTAAGGGAAAATAAGTTCTTTCCTCCACCCTAACTCATCCATAATACATAATTAAATCCCTAAGGAGCATTATTTTCCTCCTCTATTCATAATTCCTCTCCAAGAACAAAACCCTAATCTCCATCCAAAAACTTCAAGACTCCATTACAATTTGTTCAAGAAAAAACAAAAATTAAGTTCTCTAATCCAAGAATCTCAAGAAAATCTTTTAATATCATCTCCAAGTGTTTCAAAGACAAGTTTTCTACATCAAATCAAGCCTATTAAGGTATGTGGGGTTATGAACAAGGACACTTCTTTCATCCTTGTGCCCAAAGGTAGTTTTAAAGATGAATTTACATGAGTTTCAATTGAGGGTTCATACCCAATTATAATTATTTGAAGATTTTGATGTTATAAGGGATTTAAATGTTGATTTGCATGTTTATTTCACATCTTTATGCGTGTGATATGATTTTAGAGATTTCTAATTATGTTTTTAAGCATGATATTGTGAGTTTGATTTCATTACTTCGAATATTGTTGAAGTATTTCAAGAAGTACGTTGAGCATGATATTTTACTATAAACTTGCATGAGTTTAAAGCATGAGTTTTTACTCCCTAAATCTTAGTATTGATATTTCAAGAAGACTAGTTTACTCAGTATGTGCATCGCACGTCTAACATTTGATTATTTAAAATTAAATGATTTTGTCTATTGAAGAGACTTTAATATAGTGGAAAAGTTCAAATAAGTTTTCAAAAATATTTCACACTTTAATATAATAATATATACATAAAAATATACACATATATATTTTACCACCTCACTTTTGCATTTGTCATATAGTACCATTTTCCTTGTTGTCACAGGCTAAGAGAGATGCATCAATTTGAATCATAGTTGTGTTACGATTATTTTAAATACATACATACACACACATACACACGCACACACACACACACACATATATATTTGAAATCTATTCTTATTTTTAAATTCAAATAAAATCATTAATTATATTTTTATTACGTACTGAAATTTTTTTAAAATTTGGTACTTATTAAATTTTTCTTATTCTAACTATTTTATATTTATTTCTAGATTTTTCAAATCTTCTTGATTAGATTTTTCAAATATTCTTAAAATCAAATTTAGTTGATTTATAATTCTTAAACTAATAAAAAAAGTATTAATTGTCATTAATTTTGATGACTTTTAATAAGGAAAGGTTTTACCATAAATATATTTGATTAATTTAATTCTTAAATTAGGAAAAAATAATAAAATTCTAATGACTTGTAATAAGGAAAGGTTTTACTATAATATATTTAATTATTTATCTAACTCTTAAATATTAAAAAAAATAGTGAAAAGACGATTTTGTTTAAAGTTTAGACTGTTAATGAAGGGCAAAAAGTTCAAACAACATTGCTAAGGCCCTTTAAACTTTAATATATTATAGATTATGATTGTAAGCCTCTTTTATAAGTTGTTTACCGAGAGTTATGAAAGAAATTGATCTTTTGATCCTAAGCTAAGATAAGGAATCCACATTGTTCATATAGTTTGAGATTTTAAGTAAGAGAAGCATAATTGGTTTTCATTATAAACCCTTGTGTTGTTTTAAGGTGGATTTCCTAAAGCTCTAAACAATAAGTATGGGTGCATCGAGTTGGGTATGATTCCAAAGGTCTCATGCTCCAAAACTATGCGCCACCGAAGGTTTATGATTTGCCCATAGTGGTTTAAGATAGTGATAATTTAAGTTAAGGTTCAATTCTGATGGCAAGGGTAGAACAACTCTCCCCAACGTGGGTAAGATGTTGGACTCCATAAAATAAAATGCTAGATTAGTTTTGAGAAAACTAAGTGTAAAGGCTCATAAATTTACTCAAATATTGTCTTACCTAAGACTTCACTTATCAGATTTCAGCTTTAAGTTTTAAGATTGATAAAGATAAGCCTTTTTCATTTAGCTTGCATGATTTGAAGAACAGAATAAGAGTACAGTTTTATTAGAACTAAGTGTGGTGGTTCACAAGAATTTCTTTTATGCTTTATTACTCATGACTTGTGATTTGTTAGTTTTGATTATTCAAGCCAAGGTGAGTCACTCACATTTAGAATGCATATTTGAAAGTTTATTTTAATTATTACATTGCTGTTTTACATATACATTCACCCCCACAGGCTCCGTACATTCCAAAAGTACTGATCCACATATACATCTATGTGCTACGTTATTTAATAATGTCGGTACTAGTTATAGCACACACATCATAATCAGATAGCTTGCATCTTCCATTCAGAAGATGATTGGTTCATTTGATTCAAGGACTCAAGTAAAATTTAGTTTGAGTAGCATCTTGTTTTCCTTATTCAGTCGTATTGATTTGGGATAGCTGGGGGTCATGTCCCTGCTACCTATAGTTAATACTAGTAGAGACTTCATAGATAGTCAGTAGAGGTAATGTAGTTGATTCAAGTTTTGCTTTGTATAATCAGAGATACATCATTTTAATATAGCTTTGTATTGATCATATTCAGAAAATATTTATCTTTCGCATTATTCTTTCAGACTTATGTATTTATTTCAGTAGCTCATGAGTTATACCAGTAGAAAGGGTTAGCTTGGTATCACTTGTGGTCCTAAGCATCATGTGATGATAAAAGGGTAGTCTCGGGCTGTTACACTCGTCGACATCAGGAACACACAACCTCCTTTAGTACCGTAAAGTACCGTTACCACTGATCTCAAACACCTCTACCTTTTTCTTGCCAAAATCACTCTTGATTTTCATCAAGATAGGATCCAACACTTGCTTCTCCTTAATTTCTGCATCAAAAGACGATCGAACCACTTCTTGCACCATCACACCACCATGTTTAGAGTCCAAGAGACGAACTCCGAGATTAGCCAAATGGTGAATATCCTTCATCGATTCCTACTTGCATTCCTCTACGTGAGCCAAACTACCCACGGATAACCTGCTAAGGGCATTAGCAACCACATTAGCCTTACCTAGATGGTAGTGAAGACTCATATCATAATCCTTGAGAAGCTCAAGTCACATTCTCTGCCCGAGATTAGGCTTTTTTGAGTGAACACGTACTGAAGACTTATGTGATCAGAAAAATATCCACGTGAACACCATAAAAATAGTGCCACAATATTTTTAATGTAAACAAAATCACAAACAACTCTAAATTGTGAGTAGGATAATTTCTCTCATGTACAATCAACTGCCTGGAAGCATCGGCAATTACCTTTCTATGCTGCATCAAAACACAACTAAGCCTTACCCGAGATGCATTGCAAGAAACCACTAACCCATCATTGCCTTCCAGCAAGGTCAGAATTGGAGCCGAAGTCAACTTATCCTTCAACTTTCCTAAACTCCCTTCACAAGCATCCGACCAAAAAAACTTAACCTTCTTCTCAGTCAACTTAGTCAAAGGAGAAGCAAATGAAGAAAAGCCTTCCACAAACCCCCTCTAATACATGGCTAAACCCAAGAAGCTTCAAATATTGAAATGGAGTCGTGGTCCTAGGCCACCCTTTTACCACAACAACCTTTTGCAGATCCACCATGATCCCTTCACTAGAAATAATATGGACAAAGAAAGTCACAATGTTCAATTAAAACTCACACTTAGATAACTTGGCATATAATTGTTGCTCTTTTAAGTTCTTCAAAACCACACGGAGGCGATTAGCATGATCCACTTTACTCTTCAAATAAACCAGAATGTTATTGATAAACACAATGATAAAGAGATCCAAATACTGCCTGAACACTCTGTTCATTAAGTCCATAAATAATGCTTCTTTAAGTTCTTCAACACCACACAGAGGCGATTAGCATGATCCACTTTACTCTTTAAATAAACCAGAATGTCATTAATAAATACAATGATAAAAAGATCCAAATACTTCCTGAACACTCTGTTCATTAAGTCCATAAATGATGCCAAAGCATTAGTAAATCCAAATGAAAATCACCAAGAACTCAAAATGCCCATACCAAGTATGAAAAGTCATCTTATGGATATCCACCTCTCTAATGTTAAGCCAGATCGAAGATCTATTTTAGATAAGAAATTGGTATCCTGCAACTGGTCAACAAGTTACCCGAGGAAGAGGATACTTGCTCCTGACCGTCACCTTGTTCAAGTGCTTGTAGTCAATGCACATCCAAAGGGAACCATCTTTCTTGCGCACAAAAAATATTGGTATACCCCAAGGGAAAATACTAGGACAAATGAACCCCTTATCCAGAAGATCCTTAAGTTGCTCCTTGAGTTTCTCAACTCAAATGGAACCATTATACAAGGAGAAATATAAATTGGATGAGTGTACAGAATTAAATTAATACCAAACTCTATTTCCCTATCCGGAGGAACACAAGGAAGATCATCCAAAAATACCTCAGGAAACTCATTAACCACAGGGACCGAAGACAAAGAAGGACCTTTCGAGTTAGAATCTTTAACTCGGACCAAGTGATAAAGACAATCTATAGATATTAACCTTCGAGCTCTAATAAAATGATATAAACCTCCTCCTAAGAGCTAAGTAACTGCCTTCCCATTCCATAACTGGTTCACTAAAAAACTTAAAGAAAACCCAATGGGTTCGACAATCCACAAACATATAACAATAATGTAACCAATTCATACCTAGAATTATATCAAAATCTATAATATCTAACTCAAACAAATCTGGCAAGGCTTCTTGCTACCAACAGATACCACACACCCCTATAGACTCTTTGAGCAATAATTGAGTCACCTACTGGGGTAGAAATAGAAAAGGAATCCAAAATAACTTGCGGATAGAAACTAAAAACACAACCACATATGGAGTCATATAAGAGAGAGTGTATAGTGGATCAAGCAAATAATTACATCATATGAGAAAAGTTGTAACATACCAGTAATGACATCAAGTGATGCCTCAAATTCCTATTGGGATGCAAAAACATACAAACTGTTCCGACCAATACTAGAACTAGGAGAAGTAACAGAGCATATGCCATACCACCGGGTGTAGGAGCAGAACATCAAGCCACGGGAATATTATTAGCCTCTGTAGAAACCTTATTAACTAGACAATCCTTGAGCAAATGGCCTACCTGGATACACTTGAAGCATTTGTCCTTTCCTTCCTTATAATAACCTTGATGAGGATGACCATAGAATCGATAAGGAGAACATAAAAAAACTGACTAACCTCCGCTTACCTAAGATTGGCTACCTGTGCCTGAGAATTATCACCACTTTGATGATGTTTGTCCCATAAGTGATAAGGAGCACTAGCAGAAAAGGAGCCCAAACTCCCCCACTATTTTTTTGCTACTTGTCACTATCTCTACCCCCTAAGACTGAGCACCTCCCTGATCAAAAAACCTACTTCTCTTTCTCTATCAATCCCTAAACTTCGCCTCTTTTCTCTTCTCATCCTCAACCTGCTGCATATGAATCGTCAACCTTGAGATGTCCATATCCTTAATCAGAAAGGTAGTCTTGGTCTCCAAAATTAAATCTTGATTCAACCTAGAAGTGAACTTCCTCACCATCAACCTAATATAAGTCACCAAATCAAGAGCATACCTTGATAGCTGATGGAACTTCAAAGAATATTCCTTTACTGACATCCTCTCCTACCTGAGGTTCACAAACTCCTTTATCTAATCTTCCCTAAAATCTTGAGAAAAGAACCAATATATGAAGGTATTAGAAAGGCCTCGTACAACCCATCCTCTTCCATATCACCTCTATGCCTATTCCACTCCTCATACCACTGATAAGCAACGTCCTTGAATTGATAAGCTGCAAAGTTAACCCCCTCTACATTAGTAGCTTGCATCACTCGAATCATCTTTTCCATCTCATCCAAGAAGCCTTATGGATCCTCCTCCACCTTCACTCAAGTAAAATTTGGAGGACCCATCTTCATAAATTAACCAATCCTTGTGGCCTCAGTAGATAAAGCACTAGTCGCACTCCGCTCAACCTAAGTAGAAACCAATTGGGTAATAACATGGATAGACTGATAAAATTTTATGTTCTTCATGTTGACTTGAAGGACCTAAGGAGAACTAGCCAAAATAGAATGAACTCCAGCACCATCAAGAATAGGACCATAAGATCGAAGATGTACCCCTTTAACATTATTCCCATATGACAAGATAGCATTATTGTTCTTATTAAGAATTTTGGATAGGTTCAAAATCATGAACGACTCAATCGAGTCCAACCATACCACACCAACTGACCAACCATACCAAACCAAACCATAGACTAAATGTAATACCAGAATATAATATAGAAATCAATTCAAAAATGTAATAGGATGGAACAACTAATAATATCGTCCAATGATGGTATCCCACTGGCTAATTCCAATGCCAAGGATGACACCAATATCGATCCCACCCATACCAACCCCCAGAAGTACCAAAAAAACTCTATCAAAAAGAATAAAAAATCCGATTGAGACATGCCCCCAACCATGGCCAAAACCAATATCAAAAATAAAATGAAAGGTGTCTAAACAAATCCATAACGTGAAATAATGCCTCCCGAAAGGATGGAAGCTCACTACTTCAGTCCAAATGCTGATACTGAATCCACATGCTAAAAAGAAGAGTAGAATGGTCAGTTCCTGCATAGCATTGGTATATAGCCGCGATGAGAAGGTGTTAGCAAGTGACCGCTAGCATGAACTCATGATAAGGATAATATAGTTCTAGTTATAAAACTAATTAAAAAATATCTATAATGCATACAACCATACAAATACAAGTACTGGGAAAGGGAACCAGGTTTAGCATGTATTTAAAACCTTTACTTAGGCTTTGTAGCTTTATCGTCTTAACCACTCACGGGCCATTTGCTGAAAGGACCCCAATATGTGTAGCCACACGACAAGGGAATATCCCATGGGAATCCTAATACATCTCCAGTATAAGATGTGACACACGCACATGGTCATCAAGACCCTTCATATCAAAAACTATGTGTTTTCGATTTTCGTCCCTCCAGGACCGCCACCTTCTATAGATTAGCTACACACCCTTTCATTAGTACCTAATTAAAACCAGTTTCCAAATAACAAAACCATTATCAATTTATTAACCAAGGCCAATATTAGTGGTATCGTCATACCACCCCATTACTTATAAGTAATATCTATAGCCAAACCATTTAGGTTAAGGGGACCTTAGGTGCCCTTTCAAATTTCCATGTTAAATCCACTTGGGAAACTTCTATGTTCTCTACAAGCATAACCATTTAGCCTTTAGCCTTTTCAAACTGTTTAAACCATGGATAAATCCTATATCCAGTTTAGAACATGCAAGAGTTCCATTAAAAAAAGACAATGCAATGAATATATCTTTATAAGAATTTTATCAAAATAACTTGGGAGCATAATATAACCAAAACCAATTCCAAAGACCATTAAACAATTACCATGAAATCCAATTGTCCAAATCTATCATTAATGTATATAAAAGCATAATTAAAACCATAGGAAATCATAACCAAGAAGTCAATATCAAAACCCTCAACCAAGCAGTCAATATCAAAACCATAATCATGAAATAGTAAAACCATGAAATCAATCATATAAACTATGATTCTCATTGAAATTACAATGAGGGAAGAGAATCAAATAATTGACCCAAAAAAACACTAAAGTAAGCCCCAAAGTAATCCATAAAATGAAACCCTAGCCTTCTTGCCCCAAAAGCTCTTGAGAGAATTATGAGATGTTTTGGAATAGTCTCTAAGTGTTAATGAATAGAATAATAGGGTAAATAACCTCCTAAGTATATTAGATGTCCTAGGAACTAGTTAGGGTAAATATAAAAATGTCCAGAATACCCCTACTTAAATCCCTTAAAAATCCATCACAGGGATACGACTGACCCATACAAGTTGTACCCTTCTATGCGATCGGTATCCACCACTCGTACCCAAGCCTCAACCCTTAGATCAAACACTTTCCAGTATACAACTCATCCAACCAAGTCGTAACCACAAGATACGATCTGTACAAATAACACGTATCCCTAGAAGGATAAAATACCAAGAGGATCAAAACTGTCCACCATACGAGTCCTTGATACGACTCGTACCAATTCCTTACGACTCATACCCCTAAGTTGCACCCATTCCAGTGAAAAAATAATCCCATCAATTAACACTGGTCAGCATACGACATGACCATACCACTCGTACCCCAGTATACGGCTCGTACCTATGAGTCCTATTGGTTTTGTAGAACGAATTTCTAGGAAATTTTCTAAGGGTCAAAACCCAGGATGTTACAATTTTTTAATTTGAATTGAAAATATAAAATTTATATGAATTGTATGAATTAAAATGCCAAGTTTAAAACAGAATATTCAAAAATAAAATAAAACTATCAATATCCAAAAATCTATTTATATTAATAGGTGAAACAAAATAATATTGTGATGGCAAGTCTCATCACCAGAAAATTTCAAGTTTGAAAATTATTTTACCACAAGAAATTAAGAAAATTCAATTCAGTTCATTTTGATATTAACAACATGCTTTTAAATTCAAATCAAAGTATCCCTTTATAGTGGAACATTTTATAGTTGAACATACTTTCAAAACATTCAATTATTTCTTCCGGAGTTTAAATGAAAATATGAATTTTGAATTGTATCTTTTAAGTTTAATTTGAAAATATAAAAATATATGACTTAAAATACCAAGCTCAAAATAGAAATTTTAATACCAAAGTAAGATTTAATAGAAAAAAATGCAAAGATATCATAATATAAATTATTTTAAAAATAAAACAAAGTAAAAACTTATAATTTAATATGCTCAAATTATGATAATATCTAATTTAGAATATGAATTAATAAAACATCTTAAGTCAAGAAGATGAAAATGAAAATTAACCCAACCAATAATATACACGAAATACTTTTTATAAAAATAAATACTTATTACTTAATAACTATTTATTATCTAGTAAATGTTACCGTGCATCCGCACACCCCTCTACAAATAAATACTCACGTATTAAAAAATTATACACGTATTACAAAATAACAAAGTATCAAGCATACGTGCATTTATTTACGACTTTCAACAAAAAATCGATTAAGCAATTTTTAAAGAAACATAATTAATATTCAATAATACTTCGTGGTGATAAATATAAAATATTGACATGATAAGTTTAGGAAATAAGTTTAGCCTTGAGGTTATAGGTAGGTGTATAAATCTTCTCCTATTGAAGATTACCTCATCCGCCTCCTCCTCTTCTTCTATTTTAATTTTGTAATTTAAAATTTAATGAACTTATACAAAATTTAATTAATTTATATATATATATATATATATATATATATATATATATATATATCAATTCGAATCGAATAAAATATGTATGAACCGGAAAAGTTTTGAAAATATTTGGTGTGGATGACTTGTTGAAACTTTTCTAAAATTTGATATGATTAGTTAGTTGAAAAATATAATCAATTATTTATATAAGACTTACAAGCTATAAAATTTTATTAATCGATGATTAACACCTTTAATCTAATTAGATCAATAAAGATATTATTATGATAAAATAAGTTTGAGTCAAACGACAATTCTAGAAGCACTCCATCAAGTTGAAACTTTCGGTAAACTTGGTGAAATTATATTTAAGTTTGATATGCTCAGTTAATCAAAATTAATTAGTCATGATCTCTTAGTTATTGAAATTCAATAAGTAGACACATGATATTATATCAAATCAAACAATTAACTCTCGAATTACATTAGAATACTATTGGTATAATATATTTTAGCTCATGATAAAAAATAATTATTAGCCACTAAATTTTGATCACATTTTAAATTTGCGGCTAAAATATTTGTCATGACGAATAATCATAATTATTATTAAGCCAACTATTTATTGCCATGCATGATTTTGTTTTATACTCAAAGCAAATATATTTATTTAGTTATATTATTTGATTTTAAATAACTTTTTTCATATTGACAGGTCACTAGAGAAAATTGAAGGAAAGGTGTCTTTTAAGTCTTGAATGAAAGATTGGTGACATTGATCAACTTAAAGGGTCAAACATAATTAGGAAACTTGATTAAGTTAAGTTGTGGACTTGATTAATATTTTCAAAACTTTCTAATCTTTTCAAAAATACAAATCAACTCAACCCACACACCTCTTCAAACCAAATCAATCACTCTCTCTCTGTCGACAGCTTCTATCAACTCTCCCCCAACCAACAGTTCTGCAAAATTTCTCCCTTAAACCTCCGGCGACAAATAGTCAGGCGAGTTCCTTTTTTACTTTCAACCATCAATCGACGTGAAGACTTCTACGGTGACAAAAACTTCGAGTTCTTCGTTGTCTAATTTTTTTCACAGGTAAAAAAATATAAAGAAACAGAGGAACTTGAGCCAACTACTTTTCTAGTATTAAACTATGGACTGAACAAAATCCTAATTTCTGGCATTTCTTCTTTTTGTTGTCGTACTGTTGATTTGAATTTATTGGTGATTTTTCGTCACAGATGATGTTCTTAGTGTGTGTGGGTGATGTGTTGGTGTTGTTGGGTTAATGTGTTGTTTATCTTGGTAAAAATGGTGTTGCGATGTAATGCCCCGTAGAGTTTCATTCTCGTAAAAGCCTCCAAAATTAGTCATGTTAAGCTTAACACTTAGAATTTTCTATAAGATGATTCAACACTTAGTTTTATTTTGGACCCTTAATCTTTGTTGAATTACCTCATGACCTTCCGACGTTCACTTCTTGAGATTTTTGTTGCATTGCGATGGGGCAAGGTCGTAGTATGTTCCGGGTGAGTTTCAGAATTTTTTTGACATTGTTTAGGGTGTGTTTGGTTTTCAAACCAGTAGCATTATGAGATATGCATGCAACACATGTTTTTCTGCTGTGCAATGGAGCATGCGATGCATGCTTCTCTGCTGTGCTATGGAGCATGCGATGCATGCTTCCCTACGATGGGATAAAGCATGCGACGCATAGTCCATCACACCCGAGTAAATTTTCAGCCTTTTTCCATCTCATTAAGGCAAAAGAGGTATTTTTCCACTCCCACACCTTCTTTAACATGGGATTAAATCCCTCTAAGACCAAAATAACACCACTTTCACCCAAAATTTACCAAGAACAACCTTTAGGTTTTCAACACAAAAACCCAGATATTCAAAGATTAAACCGTGGAAATTTTAATATTTTTATATATTTGAAATCCCCATGACGAAGGCTATGTGGGAAATCTAAAAGTTCATGAATAACACAACATTGTTCGGAAAATCATTCTAAGCTTCAAGTTTGAGGTATGTGGGGTTTTTCAACAAGAACACCCTTTCGTTCTTGTGCCTAAAAATACTTTTTTTTACGAAGTTATGAATTTTATATGTTTTACTATGATTTTGAAGCATGAATTTATATCCTATATTGATTATAATTAGATTATGATGTTTTTGATATCTTGGAAGTAAAATCATATGAGAATGATGATATTTTGTGCCTTATAGCTAAATTTTCCAGATTTTGAAGGAATTCATATATGTTATAATGAAAAACTTGAATCTTGATAAATTTTCACGTGATGTTGAGACATGGATTTTGAGCTCTATTTTGAGATTGCCGTTCTTGAGAAATCATATGTTATAACGACCTTGAATATTGAATGAGTTGAAATAATGAAGAAGCTTTGACATTTCAATCGTAAAAAGGGGTATTTTTGAACCCGAAATGAGAAAAGAAATCCACTTTTATTTATTATAATGAAAAGGGTAGCATGATGGCTCCCATTGTGAATTGTTGAACTATTTATTAGTGGATTTTCTTTTAAAAAGATCTGAGCTAAGTCCGGGAGTAGTGTTTCGCACCAAGCGGGAGGTATAGTTGTTTTGGTACTTTTCTAAAACTACGTGCCCCCGTAGGAGCCAGAATTAAGGGTGATTTATATAGTGATCACTAGTTTTTGGATTGATGATTTAAGGTCCTACTCCAATGGCAAGGAATAGGGCGACTCTCCCCAACGTGGGTAGAACGTTGGACTCCATGTAGCTCACATGGTTTATGTCGATTGTAAGAGACTCCCTTTCTGTGTGTGTGTGTGTACTCTTCTATCTAATTTGAAAATATATCTGCTTGAAAGACTGAGTATAAGAAAGTCATTATTTTTAAAAGATTCAAAGAATATATTCTTAAGACAATTGTTCTGAGATTTGTTTGTTTTGATGATTTGAAAATAAGATGAAAGCGAATTGAGAACTTATTGTGATGACTCACATGTTTCACATGATATATTTTATTCTCTTATGATTATGATGATTTTATTCGAGCTATGTGAATCACTTATTATAGCATGCATGTTTCCTATGAATACTTATGATATTTGATTTCTGAAAACTTGCATACACCCCCATATACTCGGTCCATATTCCATGGTACTGACCCACATATTCATACGTGGGCTATATTTATTCCTATAATGTAGGTTCAGTTGCTCAGTTCCAGACTTGATGATGATTTTCGAGCATGTTGATCTATATTCCTTATAGTGGTGAGTCCTCACGATCTGAGGACGTGTTATTTCAGACATTCAGTCTAGTTTGATTTGATATTTTGTCTTTTGAGTTCGAGTCAGTTGGGGCCTGTCCCAATGACTCTCTGGTCGTTGATTAGTAGAGGATTGTCAGGCCGGATTTGTTAGACTATTGTGTCGAAGTTGCTAAATGTTTGGTATTTTGTTACTTTCCATATTTATTTCTATTATTATAAGACTTGGGTGATATCACGCTACTGATTGTTATCATAATCCTGACATGAGTGTTGAATGATAGGAAATGGCTCAAAGGGTTAGCTTGGGGATACTGGTAGCCTTAAGTACCGTGTGACGCTTTGGGACCCATTTTTGGGGCGTTACAAACTTGGTATTGGATCCTAAGGTTTAAGGAGTCCTAGGGAGACTCACAAGCCATGTTAAGTAGAGTCTTAATCATCGGAGTGTAGCACGCCACATCTATGAACAAGAGGCTATAAGATGTTTTAGGAAAAAGAGTCATTTATTTCTTTCAGAAGTCCATCGTTCTTACAGTGTCTCTCTCATCTATTTATTTGTTCTCTCTTATTTTAGAATATGCCTCCTCACCCAGCTAGAAGAAATAACACTAGTAAGCAACCTCGGCCTATTGAACCACTAAATGAAAATGTTTCCCATGCCGAATTTCGGGCTGCCTTTCAGGCACTGGCCCAAGATATTACAAAAAATGTTCAAGCCAACCCGACCCCGGCTCCACAGTAGTAGGGAGACGATTCAGCTACTGTAAGGATTCATGACTTTATGCGGATGAATCCGCCAGAATTTTATGGGTCCAAGCCAGAAGAGGATCCACAGTTGTACTTGGAGGAGGTGAGAAAGATCACCCAAGTGATGCATGTCTTTGAGGAGCATAGTGTGGAGTTGGAATCATATAGGTTAAAAGACCTTGCTTATGATTGGGTAGTTTCTTAGAGGAAGGGTAGAGGTGAGGGTGCCAACCCTACGACTTGGTAGGAATTCTAGGATACATTTCTGGATAAGTTTTTCCCTTTGGAAATGAGAGAGGCGAAGGTGGACGAGTTCATGAAATTACGATAGGGCTCTATGACTATTAAAGAATACTACCCGAAGTTCAATCAGTTGGCTAAATATGTTCCTGACTTGGTAGCTGATAACCGGGAAAGTATGAGTAAATTTGTGATAGGAGTGTCTAGCTATGTTGTTAAGGAGTGTAGATCTACTATGCTTAATAGAGAGATAAACCTTTCTCGACTGATGACACATGCCCAACAGATTGAAGTAGACAAGTTTAAGGAAAGGGATAGAATGAGAGGGAATAAGAACGCTAGGTCCGAGCAACACGAACATGGTCAAAATAGATCGCAGGAAGGGAATCACCCTCAATTTCAGAACCATTCATCTATGCCAGCACCGTCGTCAGCTAGTTCTCCCGCGCCTAGGGGTAGGCAGGAGCAAAGTCGTAAGTCATATATGTCCAGGACTCAGTACAGTGTTGGAAGCAAGCCATATTATCCTCAGTGTACCCAGTATGGTAGTGTCCATTTGGGTGAGTGTTGGGGAGTAAATAAAGGGTGCTTTGGGTGTGGTGGCAGGAGTCACAAGCTTAGGTAGTGCCCATATTCCAAGCAAGGGCGACGTGATAATCGCCCTCAGACTCAGACTCAGACTCAGACTGCTAGTGCTCCATTTTAGGTGACTCGCCCAGCCCCAGCTCAGGGCGCCTCTTCTAGCACCACTGGCGGTCAGCGCCAGAACCGGTTTTATACTTTACCATCTCGCCAAGAGCAGGAGGACTCTCCCGATGTTGTCACTGTTATGCTTCATATATTTTAGTCTGATGTTTATGCATTGTTGGACCCTGGGTCCAGTTTTTCATATGTTACACCTCTGGTTGCTGTGAATTTTGAAAAGAGTCTTAAAAATCTTCCTGGGCCTATCCTAGTTTCTACCCCAGTAGATGAGTCAATTGTTGCCCAAAACGTGTATAGAAAGTGTCGTGTTACAGTCCTTCATAGAGTCATATTTGCTGATCTAGTTGAGTTAGACATGGTGGACTTTGATTTCATTTTAGGTATAGACTGGCTTCATTCTATTTAAGCCTCTATCGATTGTCGTACCCGAGTAGTCAAGTTTCAGTTTCCTGATGAGCCTGTGTTTGAGTGGTCTGGGAGTTCTGCATCTCCCAAGAGTCATTTTATCTCATATCTCAAAGCCATAAAACTTATTTCCAAGGGGTGCATTTATCATTTGGTTAGAGTCAAGTACACTAAGACTAAGACTCCAACTCTCCAGTTAGTTAGCATTGTCAATGAGTTTCCCAATTTCTTTCCGGAAGATATCCCAGGGATACCTTCTGATAGAGAGATAGAGTTCGGGATCGATCTTCTTCTCGATAATCACGCCATTTCTATTCCTCCTTATCATATGGCACCTGCAGAACTTAAGAAGTTGAAAGAGCAACTCAAAGATCTATTAGATAAGGGTTTTATAAGGCCCAGTGTTTCTCCTTGGGGTGCTCCTATGTTATTTGTGAGAAAAAAGATAGTTCTTTGCATATGTTCATTGACTATCGTCAGCTAAATAAAGTCACTATCAAAATAAGTATCCTCTCCCAAGAATTAATGAATTGTCTGACCAGTTGGAAGGTGCAAGCTATTTTTTTCAAGATAGACCTTAGATCCGGCTATTACCAACTCAAAGTTAGGGAGTGTGACATCCCAAAAATAGTTTTCCGAACTCGCTACAGTCATTTTGAGTTTCTTGTTATGTCCTTCGGGTTAACTAATTCCCCTGCATCTTTCATGGACCTCATGAATCGAGTGTTCAAGCCATATCTTGATATGTTCGTTATAGTATTCATAGACGATATTCTTGTATGCTCTGGTAGTGAAACAGACCATGCAAACCATCTCCGAATTGTCTTGCAAACCCTTAGAAACCATCAATTATTTGCCAAATTCAGCAAGTGTTAGTTTTGGTTAAGGTCAGGTCTGGGTCATATCATTTCTTCTGAAGGTATTAGGGTTGATCCCCAAAAGACCGAAGCTATTAGAAATTGGCCTAGACCTATCTCTACGACTGACATACAAAGGTTCTTAGGTCTGACTGGCTATTATCGTCGTTTTCTTGAAGGTTTCTCCTCTATAGCGTCTTCTATGACCAGGTTGACCCAAAAGAAAGTGAAGTTCTTGTGGTCCGATTCTTGTGAGAAGAGTTTTCAGGAGTTGAAGACTCGACTCACTTCAGCCCCTGTTCTGACTCTGCCTGATGGTGTTGATGGTTTTGTGGTGTATTGTGATGCTTCTAGGGTTTGTTTGGGTTGTGTATTGATGCAGAAGGGTAAGGTGATAGCTTATGCTTCTAGACAGTTAAAACCCCATGAGAAGAATTACCCCAAATATGATCTCGAGTTAGCTGCGGTTGAGTTTGCTCTAAAAATCTGGAGACACTACTTGTATGGTGTCCATGTTTACATATTTACTGATCATAAGAGTCTGTATGTATTTACATAGAGGGAGTTGAACCTTAGGCAGAGAAGGTGGTTAGAGCTATTAAAAGATTATGACATGAGTGTGTTATACCATCCAGGCAAGGCCAATGTGGTGGCGGATACCCTTAGCAGGGTGTCTATGGGTATTGTTTTTCATGTCGAAGAGGGTAAGAAAGATTTGGATCATGATGTGCACCGTTTGGCTAGACTGAGGGTTAGGCTGTTTGACTCTGCTGAAGGTAGTATAGGGGTTCAGAGTAGTTCTGAATCCTCCTTGGTTTCGGAGGTGAAGGAGAAGCAAGACTTAGATTCTAGTTTGGTCAGACTGAATGAGTCAGTCAAGGACCAAAAAATGAAGGTTTTCTCCCAAGGAGGAGATGGTATGTTGAGATTGCAAGGTAGACTGTGTGTTCCAAATGTTGATGATCTGAGATAGAGAATCATGGCTAAAGCGCACGGGGTGCGATATTTGATTTATCCTGGTGCCACTATAAAGTACCACAACTTGCAAGAAATCTATTGGTGGAGTGGCATGAAGAAAGATATAGCAGCATTTATGTCTAAGTCTGTGACGTACCAACAGGTTAAGGTAGAACACCAAAGACCTGGTGTATGATGCAGGAGTTTAGTATTCCCGCTTGAAAGTGGGAAGAGATAAATATGGATTTTGTGACTGGTTTAGCTTCTTCCTGACGCCATCATGATTCCATTTGGGTTGTGGTTGATAGATTGACTAAGTCTACGCATTTCTTGCCTGTGCATACTTCTTATGTTGTGGAGGACTATGCTAGATTGTACATCCGAGAGTTAGTCAGATTGCATGGAGTTCCCTTGTCTATCATTTCAGATATGGATACTCAGTTCACTTCGTAGTTCTGGAGAGCTTTTTAGAAGGGTCTTGGTACCCAAGTGCATTTGAGTTCTGCTTTTTATCCGCAGACAGATGGTCAGGCTGAGAGGACCATCCAAACTTTAGAGGATATGTTGAGAGCGTGTACTCTTGACTTTAAGGGGAGTTGGGATGGGCATTTACCATTGATATAGTTTTCTTACAATAACAGTTTTCACTCTAGCATTGGCATGGTTCCATTTGAGGCTTTATATGGGAGAAAGTGTAGGTACCCCATAGGTTGGTTCGAAGTGGGTGAAGCTGTTGTGAGTAGTCCTGATTCGGTGTTTGAGGCTATGGAAAAAGTTAAAGTGATTAGAGAAAGATTGAAAACTACACAGAGTAGTCAGAAGTCGTATGCAGATGTTAGGAGAAGAGACCTTGAGTTCGAAGTCGGGGACTTGGTGTATTTGAAAATTTCGCCCATGAAAGAGGTGAAGAGATTCAGGAAAAAGGGGACGCTTAGTCCCCGTTATGTTGGCCCCTACAAAGTTCTTAGTCGTGTTGGTAAGGTAGCTTATGAGGTTGAGTTGCCTTCAGAGTTGTCTGTTTTTCATCCGGTGTTCCATGTTTCCATGCTTAGAAAGTATATTAGCGACTCTGTGGTAGTGGATTCTTCTGTGAGCACTTAGGTTCAAAGTAGTTTCTCTTTTGATGAGGTCCCTGTTGAGATCTTTGATTTCCAAGTCCGAATACTAAGGAGCAAAGAAGTTCTCTTGGTCAAGGTATTGTGGAGAAACCAATCTGTTGAAGGTGCAACTTGGGAAACCGAGGCAAATATGCGGTCCAAGTACCTTCACCTATTCTCCGCAAGCTCTGATCAAGCCAAAGGTACTGCTCCTCTCTAAATCATGCCCTTTTTGTTCAAAGTTGCAGCAGTTTAGCTACTATTTCTTATTGTTCAGCTATTATTTCAAGAATTTATGCATTCTATGTTGTATCCGGAGTATAGAACGATGTGGAGATTAGCTTGGCAAGTTGCCTCTATTGTATAATTTTATTTTCCGAGTGCTCTTGGCATATCTAGCATCATCGGGGATGAATGTTCCCAAAGGGGAGATAATGTAATGCCCTGTAGAGTTTCATTCTCGTTAAAGCCTCCAAAATGAGTCATGTTAAGATTAACACTTAGAATTTTCTATAAGATGATTCAACACTTAGTTTTATTTTGGACCCTTAATCTTTGTTGAATTATCTTGTGACCTTCCCGACATTCATTTCTTGAGATTTTTGTTGGATTGCGATGGGGCAAGGTCGTAGTATGTTTCAGGTGAGTTTCAGAATTTTTTTGACATGGTTTAAGGCGTGTTTGGTTTTCAAACAAGTAGCATCATGTGATATGCATGCGACACATGCTTCTCTGTTGTGCAATGGATCATGCGACGCATGCTTCTCTACTGTGCTATGGAGAATGCGACGCATGCTTTCCTGCGGTGGGATAAAGCATGCGACGCATGGTCCATCACACCCGGGTAAATTTTTAGCCTTTTTCCATCTCATTAAGGGCAAAGTGGTATTTTTCCACTCCCACACCTTCTTTAACACGAGATTAAATCCCTCTAAGACCAAAATAACACTATTTTCACCTAAAATTCACCAAGAACAACCTTTAGGGTTTCAACACAAAAACCCAGATATTCAAAGATTCAACCATGGGAATTTTAATATTTTTACATATTCGAAATCCCCATATATATATATATATATATATATATCCCCCTTGAGAGAAAACCTTGACTTTCTGATTCTGAACTGACTCTTTTAGCGCTACGTGGGAAACCCTAAAGTTCGTGAATAGAACTACATTGTTCAGAAAGGCATTCTAAGCTTCAAGTTTGAGGTATGTGGGGTTTTTAAACAACAACATCCTTTCATTCTTGTGCCCAAAAATACTTTCTTTTACGAAGTTATGAATTTTATATGTTTTAATATGATTTTGAAGTATGAATTTTTATCCTATATTGATTGTCATGAGATTATGATATTTTTTATATCATGGAAGTGAAATTATATTAGAATGATTATATCTTGTGCCTTATAGCTAAATTTTCCAGATTTTGAAGGAATTCATATATGTTATAATGAAAAACTTGAATCTTGATAAATTTCACGTGACTTTGAGACATGGATTTTGAACTCTATTTTGAGATTGTCATTCTTGAGAAATCATATGTTATAACTATCTTGAATATTGAATGATTTGAAATAATGAAGAAGCTTTGACCTTTTGGTCGTAAAATGGGGTGTTTTTGAACTCGAGATAAGAAAAGAAATCCACTTATTGATTATTATGAAAAGGGTAGAATGATGGCTCTCGTTCTAAATTGTTAAACTGTTTATTAGCGGATTTTCTTTTAAAAAGATCTGAACTAAGTTCGGGAGTAGTCTTTAGCATCGAGCGGGATTTAAAGCTATTTTGTTACTTTCCTAGAACTACGTGCCCCCGTGGGAGACGAAATAGAGCCTGATTTATATAGTGATCACTAGTTTTTTGATTGATGATTTAAGGTCCTACTCTGATGGCAAGGAATGGGGCGACTCTCCCAATTTGGGTAGAACTTTGGACTCCATGTAGCTCATATGGTTTATGTCAGTTGTAAGAGACTCCCTATCTCTATGTGTGTGTACTCTTCTATCTAAGTTGAAAATATATCCGCTTGAAAGATTGAGTTTGAGAAAGTCATTATTTTTGGAAGATTCAAAGAATATATTCTAAAGAGAATTATTCTGAGATTTGATTGTTTGATGATTTGAAAATGAGATGAAAGCGAATTGAGAGCTTATTGTGATGACTCACATGTTTCACATAATATATTTTATTCTCTTATGATTATGATGATTTTATTCGAGCTATGTGAGTCACTTGTTATAGCATGTATGTTTCCTATGAATACTTATGATATTTGATTTTTGAAAACTTGCATACACCCCCATATACTCGGTCCATATTCCATGGTTTTGACCCACGTATTCGTAAGTGGGATATATTTTTCCCTATATGTAGGTTCACGTGCTCAGTTCTAGTCTTAAAGGTAATTTTTGAGCACGTTGATCTATATTCCTTACAGTGGTGAGTCCTCATGATCCAAGGATTTGTTATTTTAGACATTCAGTCTAGTTTGATTTGATATTTTGTCTTTTGAGTTTGAGTCAGTTGGTACCTGTCCCAATGACTCTCTGGTTGTTGATTAGTAGAGGCTTGTCAGGCTGGATTTGTCAGACTAGTGTGTCGGAGTTGCTAGATATTTGGTTATTTTGTTACTTTTCGTATTTATTTCTATTATTATAAGATTTGGGTGATATCATGCTACTGATTGTTATCATAATCCTGACATGAGTGTTGAATGATAGGAAATGGCTCAAAGGGTTAGCTTGGGGCTACTGGTCTCCTTAAGTACCGTGTGATGCTTCGTGACCCATTTTTGGGGTGTTATATGCGATAAATGAAATATCTGATGTGATAGGTGAAACATATGATATGACAGATGAATACATCTAATACAATAGATGGAAACATCTGATGCAACAGATGTAAATCTGATACAACTCTGAAAATCTTATGCAACAGGTGGATAATCTAACAAATCATTCATCTGTTGCGACAGACAACTCTTCTTTTTAGAATAAATCTAAACAAAATTGATCCAACAGATAACTCATTTTGCAACAGATTAGTGATTAATTTTTTTTCTTTCAAACGAAACTTACTCATCCGTTGCAACGAATCGGTTATATGTTAATTATTCGTTGCAACAGGTCGGTTATATGTTGCAATAGATAACATACCTAGTGTAATAGATTAGTGATCTATTTTTATTCTTTCTAACAGTTTACTCATTCGTTACAACAGGTCGGTTATATGTTGCAATAGATAACTTACCTGGTGCCACAGATTAGTGATATGTTTTTATGGTTTCCAACGGATTACTCATCCTTTGCAAAGGGTCGGTTATATGTTACATTAGATAAAATACCTAGTACAATAGATTAATGATATGTTTTTATGGCTTCGACAAATTACTCATCCATTGCAACAGGTCGGTTATATGTTGCAACAGATAACATACCTGGTGCAGCAGATTAATGGTCTGTTGGAACTGTTAATTACTGTTATGCATTAATCAATTATAATCTATGTTATGTTCCTGTTATTTGAAGATAATATGGCTCCTAATAGAAAATAAATCGAATCAAGTCCAAGTAAAGGAACAAGTGCAGTAGCTCGAATACATCCACCACTCTATGATCTTGCTTTAAAAGAGTTATCTCAATCAGGAGCAGAAGATAATGAACATTGGGAGGAGAAATCTTTTAAAAGTGATGATCTAAATGCCAATAGCCCTTCCGCCGAAGAGTTGGTCAAAACCTTCAGCATTGATCATTATCCTGTGAGAATACAGTGCAATGGTGCTACATATTTAATGGGTGATGTTGTGGTTAAGTCAGTCATGGTAAAATCTTTCAACGCTTTCAGAAAAATACTTCGAGAACAAAAATTGGATTCTTATTTCAGGAAAAGTT
Organism: Capsicum pubescens; assembly: GCA_030864215.1. Taxonomy (NCBI): domain Eukaryota; kingdom Viridiplantae; phylum Streptophyta; class Magnoliopsida; order Solanales; family Solanaceae; genus Capsicum; species Capsicum pubescens. Next base: position 24,397,493 of record CM061543.1, read on the forward strand.
GCTTTGGGCAATATCTTGATTTGCCGGAGGACGACAATGCTCGTTTCCAGATAAAAATGTTATATGATATTCTCAAGCATAGGTTTATGTATGAAAACAAAGATAAGATGGATGAGGTGTGGATAAATTACTGTGGCATGCCTATTTATTTTAGTTGGAAGGAGTTGCCATAGTTACAGGACTAAAATATTATCCTCCTTCTCCTTATCAAGTTATACCTACTCTGACCTATAAAAAAAAACCACCCCGCATACCTAGAAAAGGCAAAGGTAAGTCGAGTGATCATGATGACCCAGTGTCCATTTTTGGTCTAAGCTTCAAAAACAAAAATCTGATAGAAGCATTGAAAGGTAAAGGACTTTCAAAGAAGCACAAGCAATCATTGTTCTTGGTTTGGTTTGTACATAATGTTCTTTGGGTGAGAGACATTAACAACAACATAAGCCTCATTTTAATAAATCTCTCCGAGGATCTTAAGGCATTTAACAACTATCCTTGGGGTTATGAAAGCTTCAAAATGGCTGCCGAATATTTGTTTACTCCGTTAACGCAAAAAACAGTCAACTTATATGGCTTTCCATGGGCCTTCATGGTGAATATTTATGTTATCATGATATCATTCATCATTTTTTTATTTAATAATGCTTTTAATTTATTGGCGTTCTGTTATAGGCTTGGGAATTTAAAGCCATTCCTTATTTGAGACAATAAGTGAACTACCAAGAAGAAGTTTCCTGTCCAAGAATTCTGAGATGGTTGTCGACCAAAATCGATAAAAATGTAAAATTTCTTGATCTTTTCAATCCCCCTAAGGAACCAATAAGTCCAATTCTAATCAAGTTTTTATTTTAACAAGTGATTAAATGATTTCATCATCATTCTTAATATATGTACAAATTTATTTTAGATTGTCCATCTGTGGCTTATTCCAACCAATCGAGAGTTAAAGATGCCATTTTTTCTTACTTTACGATATGTGCAAACTTTATCGAACCCTCGGGTCATTGATGGAATAAAAATAGAATTGTTTGGAGAAACAACCATCACAAGAAAAACAATTCTGGATGGTGGGCTTATTATTGTTAACGATGGTAGTCGTAGTGGTGCTGTTGTTGGGGATAATGATGCTCCTCTTATAGTTTTTGAAATAATAACCATTATGATTATTATCATAATGGTTGTACAGACTTTTCTCCAGATTTTGCCACATCTAGCGAATTTTTGCATGCAAATGTCAAGACTGCAACGTGAAACACGATGGAGTGATTAATGCTATTAATGCACTAAATACTTCTGTAAAGAAAATGAAATCTAAGAGGGTTGTCATTCCATCAAATAAGATTTCATATTCAGGCACTCCGCTAGAGATCAAGGTGGATAAGAGGAGAAGGAAAGACACTTCCAAGGCATCATCAAGCATAAAAGAAGCAAGATTGCAACTCCTCTATCTTTGTCTTGCACCATTGTTTAGTGTGAAAGGGCCACAAGAGAACAACATGAGATGAAGAAGGTGAATGTACATCATCTTTTCCAACAAACAAACAGGCACTTATCTGTTTCAACAGATGATACATCTGCTGAAAATTAACAAACAGATATATACATCTATTGCAATTGTTATCTAACTTGTTGCATCAGATTCGTTATCTATTTCAATAGATGAGTCTTATGTTTCAACAGATGGGTCATCTATTCAAAATTATCATACTGCTATGATTTACTTGTTCGAATTTGTCCCAACAAATAATCCATCTAATGCAACATAAGACTCATATATTGCTATAGATGGACAATCTGTTGTATATCTCTAATAAGCATTGACAATTCTGGCTTTCCAGGTGGATGTCATAGTAGAAGCTACTATTGAATAGCATAATATCATAGTTGATAATCCATCAACTGCTTCCAAAGAAGAAGAAAAAGTGGAGCCTGTAAATTTGGGAGAACGAAAGAATTACCCATTTGAAGGGTTCAACATCTCAGATGAGGCTCTAAAATAACTTACACAGTTGATCAACGAATATTCAGAATAGATTTCCGATGGGTTGTTAAAGCGTCATGATGGCAGGTACATAGATCAATTTTATAGAAATTGGTTTATACAATTCTTGTTGTAAGAACCTGACATCAACATATATAAATCATCATGTAGTAAACAAAATGACGAGCACTAAAAAGTGAATGAATCGAGTCTTGGTTTTGATATTTTCGACTTTGTTGTTGCACATTTCAAAATGAAGAATTGGTTCTATTTGATGTCACATCCCAAAACTTACTGGAATGATGAGGTTTAAATGTCATACATATTACTATTAATTAATACTTGATTTAATTGCATCTACGTATTAATTTTTCGTCACGTAATTAGAAATATTTGATAATATGTGCAACACATCCATGTCATTTTTTACTACCTCCTAAAAAAGGTCAATTTGCAAACACAAGAAAAATATAGATACATGACAGGCAATTATTTGTACAAAGTTTACATCAATGATGCCTACGATAGGTATTGTCAACAACAGCCTGAAGTTTCCCTAAATAAGGAATTCTTAATTAACATCATCAAAGGTTTTGTCGTTTCGTTTGTTTACCTTGGCATTTGGTTGACAAAGTGTACATCTCAATCAATTGTGGTGATGAATTCCATTGGGTGTTGGCTATCGTTGTTCAAAAGGAGAGGCACATCCGAGTTTATGACTCGATGTCGCAAAGAAGATGTTTCAGGCCTTCGTCCGAGATACCAATAATGGCTAAAATATTACCTACTTACCTTGATATGAGTGGCTTTTAGACCAAAAAATTCGTATTGATTGGTCGACGATTGAAGCATACCGGTATAAAATGGCTAATCCATTTGATGTACAATATGTTGAAGGAATTGCTCAACAAACCTTTGGTGGTAGCCTGTAAGTTTAAGTGTCGTGATTTAGTTTTATTTCACAATTCTTGCATGAACTGCAACATATGGATTATCTATTTTTTTAATAATGCAGGGATTACGGTCCTTTTTTCGCTACCTACACCGAGTATTTGAGCGATGGTTACAAGTACCAAATGATGGACTTGATGCTGGACTAATCCATAAAATATATGTTTCTGTTTTATAGAAATACAGAGAAGCAAAAGCTCAAAAGCCGTACACAAGCGACGTTAAAGATCCACGACGACCAAAGCCGATTTCCATAGCACCGAATGAAGAACAACTTATCCATATTGATTAGATCATTATAGATTGAGTCCGTTAATGTAATAACCTATCCTCCTTGGTTTAACTTGTTGATTTATTTGTAGAGTAGATCATTTATACCCATAATAATTTTTTTTACATTTTATTTATTTGTTGATTTATTTTATGTAATTTTCGAAGGCTTCAATTTATTTTATGTTATCTATGAATAAAATTTAATCCTTAGTTTTCAACATGTTAATTGAAATGGAGTACTAGATTTAGATATCGTAACAGATAATACATCTTCTGCAACAGAAGACATATCTTACAAACAAATTTAGATATATGTTACAACATAAGATACAGCATGTAGGTCATCTACTGGAAATTATATAACAGGTCTTCCTACTTTTTTGATTTGGTTTATATGTCTCAACAGATCGTATATCTATTGCGATAAACAGACTGGAAACATCAGCATATCGCAACAGATGACCAACCTATTCACACAAATAATCAATCTATCACAACTAGTACTATATCTGTTACGACAGATATAAAATCTGTTGAATTATAAAAGTTCAACATGGAAAGACATAAAATTTATTGCAACTACATGTAAAGTGAATTGGCTTGAAATAAAAAATTGTTATCATGTTCGTATCCGTCTTTGTATGTATATTCTTCTTTATGCACGATCTCAAACAATTTAGTTAGGTCATCTGCTAGAAATTATATAACAGGTCTTCCTACTTTTTTTATTTTCACCAACAAATTAGCGATCAGTTGCAATAGATAGATTATATGTTGCAATAGATCATATATTTGTTGCGACAAATAGACTGGGAACATCTTCATAACGCAATAGATGAACAACCTATTCCAACATATAATCAATCTGTCACAACAGGTACTATATTTGTTACGACAGATATAAAATCTGTTGCATTACAAAAATTCAATTTGGCCAGATATAAAAATTATTGCCACTATTCTATGACTTTCCTTATGTCTCTTGCCAATAAAACAGAATGGAAAAACCAAACTAGGTACAATTTCTCCCTTTAGTGCTTTGGTATGTCTTTATTCTAAAGATCCGCCATCAAATCCTCCACTCTGTAACTAGGTCCAACAATTCCCAACAACCCATCTTTTTACCTTGTGTTTATTGGATTCTTTGTGGGGTATTTCCTTGATAAGAGGTTCATCTGGACGATTGCATCTCAAGCTCGTCACTATGGAAAATTCTTTCAGTTAAAAACAAACCGGCATGCTATAGTAGTTGATCCAGACTTCATCCATTTTTTTTCGCCCTCCTTCGAACCTATATCATCCCCAGGATACTTGATCCTGTGCTTGAGAAGGCCATATACTATGATCATTGGGAAACAGAAAGTGTGGGCCCCAAAAAACTTAAGAAAGTACACAAAGCATCTCTTCTTAAAAAGTCCATCTACATTTTTCTTCTTCATAATACTCCTAAGTTTGTTAAAAGGTTTCCCCAACTGGCATTTAAGTATAACATCATGAAATACTGTGTTAGGGATACTCAGTGAAATTGCAACTCAAAACCCATCGATACTAATAGTTTTGACAAAATCATGTTGGGATTTTGATATTTTTTCACGCACCATTGGTGAGAAGGAGTTAGCACTTTCCTCAGCTTCATTTCACCCTGACTAATATTGTTCTGGAAGTTCTTCCGAATCTATCTGTAGTCTAGCCTTTCTTGTTGGGTGGTCATAAGTTAATCCACTTTCAGTTTCTTTTCTTTTGGGAGATATCTTTTAACTACAAACAATACAAAAACAAAAAATACATTGCATTTGATGTCTGCATAATCTATATTAAAAAGGTAGGACAAATTTCAATAAATTATTCTACGCCACAAAACAAAAATAAAATACTCCAAAGGAAAACCCATTAGTTGGAACAGATGGGATATCTATTTGAAGACCTATTTTATATCTCCCAACAGATATTCCACCTGTTGCAACAGATGGACAAATTTCAATAAATTATTCTATGCCACATTACAAAAAGTGCTCCAACGGATAACCAATCATTTGAAATAGATGGGGAATCTTTTTGAAGACCTATTTAATATCTCCCAATAGATCTTTCACCCATTGCAACAGATGGACAACCACCACCACAACCAATGCCACCACCAATGACACCAAGACAACCACCAATGCCACTAATACCAACAATAAGACCACCGACACCACCGCCAAAAAATACAAATACCAACACCACCAATGACAGACACCAACAACAACACAAACACCATCCAACAATACCACGACAGCCAACAAAGCACTAAGACAAAAACTAGGGTTTTAATTTCTCAGGTGCTTCTTACTATTTTAGCATCAAAACTAAAAATTGTTAACCTATTCTCGAAGATAGTACAACTAAAAGTCTTCTATTTCATCATTAACTAAAAATCCCTTTTTTTAGAATAAAGAACAAATGTAGAACTCTTCTTGAACTATGTTACCTGTGAAGACAAAGAAAACGATGGATACAAGTGGAAATGAAGTCCAAAAAAACAACTATATATGGTTGTAAATAGGAAGAAAATCAACTTATTTTGAAGGGTTGAGAAATATGTAGTAGTTACTGTTTGTATTGTTGAGAGAGAAAGAGAGAGAGAGAAAAGGTAGAACTTTAAATTTGAAATGAAAAGTTTTTCACGCAAATGGATGATTTATTTGGGTTGATTTATAATTTTGGAAAAGAATGACAAGTTTTGAAATTGTTAATTTGGTTTGAATTGATCTTAATTAATTTTAAAAAATTTAAAAGATATAGTTGTTAAAGCATTGAGTTAATGAGAACTCATTTCAACTCAGAGTGATCGATCGATGACTCGGGTCGAGATGAACACAATACCAACGCCATGCAATTGCAAAGACTCAATTGGATTTGTAGTTGACCTTGTGAGCTCATTCATTCATCCCTAGTTCCACCTAAATAAACTTAGGTACTATCACTATCCTAACATTGAGTTGATAAGAACTCATTTCAACTCTGAGTGATTGATCGATGACTCGTGTCGAGATGAATGCAATACCAACACCATGCAATTACAAAGACTCAATTGAATTTGTAGTTGACCCTGTGAGCTCATTCATTTATCCTAAGTTTCACCTAAATCAACTTAGGAACTATCACTATCCAACATTGCGTTGATGAGAACTCATTTCAATTTAGAGTGATTGATCAACGACTCAGGTTAGAATGAACGCAATACCAAATCCATGCAATTACAAAGACTCAATTGGATTTGTAGTTGACCCTGTGAGATCAGTCATTCATCCTTAGTTCCACATAATCAACTTAGGTACTATCACTATACTAACATTGAGTTGATGAGAACTCATTTCAACTCAGAGTGATCGATCAATGATTCGGGTTGAGATGAACATAATACCAATGCCATGCAATTGTAAAGACTCAATTGGATTTGTAGTTGACCTTGTGAGCTCATTCATTCATCCCTAGTTCCATCTAAATCAACTTAGAAGCTATCACTATCCTAACATTGAGTTGATGAGAACTCATTTCAACTTAAAGTGATCAATCGACGACTCAGGTCGGGATGAACGCAATACCAATGTCATGTAATTGCAAAGACTCAATTGGATTTGTAGTTGACCCTGTGAGCTCATTCATCCATCCCTAGTTCCATCTAAATTAATTGCAATGGAATTTGTTGCAACAAACGACTGAGTTGTTAGAAAATTTTAAATAGATATTCATATCTGTTGCAATAGATGACATATCTGATTTAATTATTAAATAGACCTTTGCATATGTTGAAAAAAATGACTGAGCTATTAGAAATTTTCAGAAAGATATTCATATCTGTTGCAATAGATAAGATATCTGATTTAATTATCAAATAGACATTTACATGTATTGTGAAAGATGACTAAGCTGTTGGAAATCTTTAAACAGCTATTTATATCTGTTGTAATAAATGACATATCTAATTTAATTAATTATTAGATGGATATTTTCATCTGTTGTCACAGATGACTAAGCTGTTGGAATTTTTAAACAGATATTTATATCTATTGTAACAGATGACTAAGCTATTTGAATTTCTAAGCAGATATTTATATATGTTACAACAGATGAATTATCTGTTTGAAAATCTTTTTTATTTTTATTTTAAAGCAAGCTTCTGTCTGAGTAGATAAAGTAGTACTTACTACTACAGGTGGTAAAAATGTTTCTTGGATAACTCAAAAGTGAGTTCATTAAGCAGTCTTGTCTTTTCAATGTCACTAGTCTTAGTCTTACTTGTGCCCCTCAAATTCTTAATGAAATTAATGAATATTAATTAATAAATATTGAAAACCACCACTTCTACTTACACAATACATTTATAGAAATTATCTCATCTCTCTCCCTTCAGCTGCAGCCCTAAATTTATTTTATTCAACTCTCATCTTTTTCTTTCTCTCCTGTTTAGGGTTATCATAGCCTTTTTTCTCTCTTTTCACTTCTCTTCTCATAAAGTTCCTTTCGGATCTAAACTGATCCATATATTTCCTTGACTGAAATTGCTATTTTGATCCTCTTTTTAACATTAAAGTATTGTTCATTATTGCTCTTTCATTCTCGTCTTCTTATTTACAAGTTATTTACATTTATTTTTTTAGTTAATTAATATTTACCCATATCATATTTAATTAAAAATTTGAAGAAACTTTTATGTGCTAAATAAATGAACTGAGAATTTTTATTACAATATGCAAAAAAGGTCATCTGTTGGGAGAAGTTTAAAAGCCTTGTTGGCAGTATCATTTTTTTATGTATTTTTTTTCTTTATTATTGATGTTGTTATTGATGTTATTGGTGAGGTTGGCATTGTTGGAACTTGTGGTGTTGTGTTGTTGATGGTTTTGGAATAATGGATGTTGATGATGTTATTGGAACAAATATTGTTGTTTCTTTGTTGTTGATATTTTTTATTTGTAGTTTATACTGTTGTTGATGTTGCAATAGATGGAGAAACTATTGGAACAAATCAAACCTCCAGAATGGTTGGTTTGATTTATTCCAACAAACTCCACATCTGTTGCAACAGACTCTACATCTGATGCAACAGACTCTACATCTGTTACAACAGATGGATAATATTCTTTCTATGATATAAATTTTTTCTCTTTTTTATAACTATAAGTAACTGATAGTTGATCAACTTTTGTCGGACCATCACAAGAGGCTGCAGTAAAGATGGGTTCGGAGGATCACAAGAGGCTGATTTTGTGAAAGCTATTTTTACTAGTTAGTCATAGATCATTCAAACAAGATATCTATAATTTTACAGTTAAGTTTGGTAGGTCCGAACTGATAAGGCTGAGGGACCATGAATATGGTTCTGATACCCTGTTAAGATTTAATGTCGGTTGTTGCTCATGTTTATTTGTTAAGCATTGTGAAGGGATCTAGTTTTTTTGACATTATAAAGAGATTCAATAGTGATTAGACTAACTTTTAGGATGCATTGGACCCTTAGAGGGCCTTTAAAGCTTAGCACTGCATCTAACAAGAATGGAAAACCAATAGAAATTCCCCTGGCACAAATTTATATGGTTGGGTTGCTCGGGCAGAAGGTGTGGTAGGATAATGCCTTCGAGGAAAAATGGGTAGTTGATGTAAAACTATATCATCTGAGAGCTAATTGAATAAGAGATAAAGAGTAGAAAGTAACTTCTAGCGAATCTGGATGATGGAATTATCTTAAAAGATGAGAAATATGAATCAAGTGAAAATATGAAAATGTATTCGATAATGTAAATTCATCTGTTGTCTCTCTAAAAGAAAAATAATGCAGATAGATACTTTGCTGAGAAGATGCAACTAGTAAGTGTGGTCAGGATTATCACCTAGATAGAAAACAGAAAAAGACCAAGAAAGCAACCTGACGAGCATCGAGGATTGGAATGATGTACAAGAAGTCTAGAAAACTTATGCCAATCGCAACTGCAGTTAAAATAAGGAATCTAAGTGAAGGCGACAATTTTTGAATTTTAAGTTTCATCCCATGCCTTCTTGTTTGTGTTTTCGATCAAGTCCACTGTCGTTGACCTGATTGGAACCACAAATAAAATTGAAAGGCAAATTAAGTATCATTACTTCCTTAGCAATAAGATTATAATTTATTATGTTTTATTGCCTTAGCATACTTTCAACATTCCTTGGAGAAGATCAGAAGCTTGTTGTAGTATGTGAATCTCAATAATTTTTTAGCTTGCCTCCAGCTTGCTGATTCTGTATTTAAGCCGATCGTTGCCGTCTTTGAAGTTGGTCTGTAACGCCCCGTAAAAAAGTCATGCATGGATTAGCCTCTAATAGTGTGCTCATAGACTTAAAACTTGAAAATTTTTCTAAGTGTAAAGAGGACTTAGAGTCATTTTAGATTGCAACTTTCGGGATACAACTTTTTAACCTTTTCGACATCCGTTTTTAGATTTTCTTAATGCATTGTGATGGGGCAAGGTTGTAGTACGTTCCGGATGAGTTTTGGAATTTTTGGGCATCGTTTAAGGCGTGTTTGAATTTCAAAACAGTAGCACCATGCGATAAGCATGCGTCACATGCTCCATCGCATGGTGCCAGTATGCGATATACCATGCGCCATACGCTCCACTCGGTGGGAAATAGCATGCGATGCATGGTTTGTTGCACGCCTGGGTATTTTTCAGCTTTTAAGTTTGATCTTATTAAGGGTGTTTTGGTAATTTTTCACTCCCCTATCAACTTAAACACGGGATTAAACTCCCAAAAACCCATATCATTCAGATTATCACCAAAATTTCTCAAGAACCCTCATAAGGGTTTCAAAATAAAAATCCAAGCAGATCAAGATTCGACCGTGGGTTTCAAAAATTGATTGTATATTCAGAATCCCCAGAACGTAGGCTTCAATAAGCACCCATTATCTTCCAAAACAGAGGTACGTGGGGTTATCCTAAAAATCTAATGGGCTTTAAAAATTTATGTTTTCAAATGGGGGTTTTGAAATTACGAATATGATTATGTTCTAAATGTTTTATAATATTAATTGGGTCCTCAGGCTTACTCCCAAAGTGATTTGCTATATGATATATGTATATGCATGAATTCTAAAAAGATGTTAACTTGAGAGAATGAATGATAAGAAATTTTCTCTTTTGTTGTGAATTTGTTTTAAATGTTCATATGATGTAAATTGTTTGAAATATCTTAAAGAGCATGACATGAAACGTTTTGAGAATTGATATAATTTTGACTTGAAAACGGGAAGGTTATTCATGTTGAATACAATGGTTGAATGAGAAAAATGATGTGATATTGATGGCTTGCAAGTCGGGTATGACGATACCCTATAGAGTATGATATGTGATTGAGTTAAATGAAGTTTGAATGCATTGATTTTACATAAGATAGGTGGATGCCCAAAGAAGGCATTTGAGTGTAAGGGATCATCACTGGAAATCGTGTTTGCCGACATGAGAATTTAGTACCAGGCTATGTGATCTTGTGTACTTGACTTTATGTGATTCCCAAATTGATACTATGGGTAGGAGCCTGGGCTAAGAGATCTTGGGCACTACCATTGGGTTGAGACACCATGCTATGTGATCTTGTGTGTCTTTCCCTCACGTATACTCTAATCTCGGCGGCAACTGAGGTTTGACAGTTGGTGTAAATGATGTAGGGTATTCTACCTAGCTCAGCTGCATTACATTGTTGTTGAAAACAATTACATTACGCCCATGTGTTTTCAAATGATTTGATATGAAACTGCTTTATAATGGTTCTCACCTATATTTTGTAAAGATACTATGTTTTGTTTTGATATCTCTGCATACCAGTACTTTTGTATTGACCCCCTTCCTCACAGGTTCGAAGGTACAGTCTAGGGGTCTAGAAAATCAGTAGATTCCTCAAACAGAGTTGCAGAGTCACTTGGTGAGCCTTCTATATTTTGGAAGGCCTGATATCTGGCATTTTCATTTATCATTTATTAGTTTTGGGTCTACTGGGGGCCTTGTCCCAGTTTTAAAATAGCTATTTGTTTCACTCATGTAATAGAGATTTTGTAGATTTTTTTGAGATGTTATTGAGATTGGGGGACATTATTCCCCATTATTGTTTTCATATGATTCTCAACCCTATTTTCGTTATATTGTGTATCTTCCGTATTTCTTTATCATATGGATTATGTACATGATTACCAGACAGATAGGGGTGTTCCACGCCTTTATGGTTCGGAATGCTCATCACAGCCAGGGCCCTAGCTCGGGTCGTGAAAAACTTGGTATCAGAGCACGGTTCATGGTCCAAGGGTATCTGCGAAATCGCGTCGGGTAGAGTCTTATTTATGGGTGTGTAGCGTGCCACACTTATAAGCAGGAGGCTACTAGGCATTTAAGAAATATTCCCTTCTTTATGATTTAGTTCGTGCTTCAGAGTCTGAACTGTTCCCTAATCAATGATCTCTTGCATTTCAGAAACACAATTATGCTTCCCCGTCGCAACATTGATCAGAATGTTCAAACATATGAGGTCCGTCCTACCCATGGGATGCGGACCCATAATAAAGTTCCCACTCTAGAGCCTGTCCCTACTCCAGGATTCCCTCCATTCCCGACCAGTCCACCTTGGTCTCTATGAATAAATTTTAATCATTCCTCGACTAATCAGAGAGATATTTCAAGTGCAAATTTTAGGCAGTCTATTCATATGTTGACACAGTTGGTGGCTGCCCAGACTTAGCGGTCAGAGGATACCGGGTCTACATCTGCTACTTTTGGAGCTACCCGGGTGAGCCAATTCATGAGGATTAATCCTCCCAAATTCACAGGTACTAAGATAGAAGAGGATTTGCAGGAATTTGTAGATAAAATGGAAAAGATTTTCAATGTGATGCATGTTGATGAGGTAGAGAGGGTAGAATTGGCAGCTTACCAAATGAAATAGGTAGAGAATCAGTGGTATAACGATTGGGAAGATGCGAAGGGTGATAGTGCGGAGCCGCAGTTTGGGGCGAGTTCGTTGAAGTTTTCCTTGATAGGTTCTTTCCTCTAGAGCTGAGGGAAGCTAAAGCAGAAAAGTTCATGAACCTCAAGAAGGGTAAGATGAGTGTGCAGGAGTACACTTTAAAATTCAATCAGCTGGCCCGTTATGCTCCTAAGATGACGAGTAGTACGAGGGACCAAATGAGGAAGTTTGCATCCGGCCTTTCTGATGACCTGGTGTTTGAGTGTTAAGGAGCTATGTTGAATAAGGAGTTGGAATTTGCTAGGCTGACCGTTCATATGTAGCAGGTAGAATAGAAAAAAAAAATATTTCTGAGGCTAGGGAGCTAGAAAAATAGACAAAAAGAGTAAAATCTGCTGACCAGGGTCACAGCCAGCCTCAAAGCAGTAAGTGGGGAAATAAATAGTAGAAGAAGAAGAATTGGGGTAATGCACAGTCTGCTGCCAATGCCTCAGCGCCCAGACCACCAGCAGACAGATGATCTCAGAGTTTTCAAACTCATCATGGATCCAGATCCCTGGATACTCAGTCGCAGGGCAGTGTGGCTTAGCAGCATCGTACTTATCCACGGTGTGAGATTTATGGGAAGAATTACCCAGGGAGGTGTTTTTTCGAAGCAAAAATTGTTATACTTGTGTCAATGTGGGTCATCTTCAGAGAGATTGCCCTTCTTCTGGAGGAAATGCAGGGGGGACTAGGCCCCAAGCTACCTCTACGGCTCCTTCTCTAAAGAGTGCCCCTTTAGTTACCGGGAGTGGTCGTAATCGACTATATGCTTTGGATAAACGCCAGGAGGTGAAAGCTTAATCGGATGTTGTAACCGGTACGTTACGAATCTTTTCTTGTGATGTTTATGTATTGCTCGATACTGGGTCTACTTTATCTTATGTGAACCCCTATGTGGCTGTTGGTTTTGGGTTTGAGCCCAAAGTTATTGTAGAACCCTTTACTGTTTCCACTTTTGTAGGTGATTTTATTATTTCTAGAAGGGTTTATAGAAATTGTGTTGTATCTATTCTTAGCCGGGATACTGTGGCAGACCTTATAAAACTTGATATGGTTGATTTTGATACCATCCTTGGGATGGATAGGCTATATTCGTTCTATGCCACACTTTATTGCAGAACCTGAAAGGTTACTTTTTCTTTCCCAAATGAGACACCAATGGAGTGGGCGGGAAATTTTGTGGCACTTAGAAGTCACTTTATCTCTTATCCTAGAGCCCAAAAACTCATCTCCAAAGGTTGTATGTACCATCTAATCTGAGTAAAAGATTCCAGAGTTGAAAATCTTCCTCTTCAGTCAGTCCCTATAGTGAATGAGTTTCCAGAAGACTTTCTCGAAGATCTCCCAGGGATACCACCTGATAGGGAGGTAGATTTTGGTATTGATATGTTGCCGGACGCTTGTCCTATATCCATTCTTCCATATAGAATGGCTCCCGCAAAACTAAAAGAGTTAAAAGAACAACTTGCAGACCTTCTGGATAAGGGCTTTATTTGTCCTAGTGTTTTTCCCTGGGGTGCACCCATACTTTTCGTGTGAAAGAAGGATGGGTCCTTTCGTATGTGCATAGACTACCGCCAGTTGAATAAGGTCCCAATTAAAAACAAATATCCTCTTCCTAGGATTGATGATCTTTTTTACCAGCTTCAGGGTGCTAGGTGTTTTTCAAAAATAGACCTTCGTTCGGGTTATCATCAATTGAAAGTTAGGGAGTCAGACATTCCCAAAACAACCTTCCAAACCCGATATGGTCATTATGAGTTCTTAGTCATATCCTTTGGGTTGACTAATTCCCCTGCAGCCTTCATGGATCTCATGAATAGGGTGTTCCGTCAGTTTCTGGACTTGTTCGTCATAGTGTTCATTGATGATATTTTGATCTATTAGCGAGGAGGACCATGCCAATCACCTCCGAATTATCCTTCAGATCCTTAAGGATCATCAGTTATATGCTAAGTTCTCCAAATATGAATTCTGGTTGAATGTTATTGCTTTCTTGGGGCATATTGTATCTAGTGACGGGATTAAAGTGGATCCCCAAAAGATTGAGGCAGTGAGAAAATGGCCCAGACCCACGACTCCAACCGATATTCGGAGCTTCTTCGGCCTGGCAAGTTATTACAGAAGATTCATAGAGAGTTTTTCCTCTATAGCTGTTCCGCTTACTAAATTGACTCAGAAAAAGGCAAAGTTTGTGTGGTCTAATCTGTGTGAAAATAGTTTTGAGAAGTTGAAAGACAAGCTGACTACTGCTCCTATTTTGACCCTTCCCAAGGGTGTAGATGGTTTTATGGTTTACTGTGATGCATCCCATGTGGGACTTGGCTGTGTATTGATGCAGCGTGGTAAGTTGATAGCTTATGCATCTAGACAATTGAAGGTGCACGAGCGAAATTACCCCACTAATGACTTAGAGTTACCAGTTGTGGTGTTTGCGCTCAGAATTTGGAGGCATTATCTCTATGGAGTACATGTTGACATTTATACTGACCACAAGAGTTTGTAGTATATTTTCTCGCAGAAAGAATTGAACCTCAGGCAGAGACGTTGGATGGAGCTTTTGAAAGACTATGATATGAGCCTGCATTACCATCTGAACAAGGCAAATATTGTAGCCGACGCCCTCAGCAGGTTGTCTATGGGCAGCCTTTCTCATGTAGAAGAGGGTAAGAAAGAGATGGTGAAGGATATTCACCGCCTTGCAAATTTTGGGGTACGACTCTTAGATTTCAAATATGGAGGGGTGATTGTTCATGAGTTAGCTAAGTCATCCCTTTGTGTTGAAGTTAAGGAGAAGCAGGTTGAAGATTCCATCTTGATGCAAATCAAGAAAGATGTGGGTCAACAAAAGGTAATGTCATTTGAAATTGGTGGTGATGGTCTTATGAGATTCCAGGGTAGGTTGTGTATTCCTAATGTTGATGGATTGCGGAGAAGAATCCTTGATGAGGCTCACACCTCGAGGTATATTGTGCACCCAGGCTCTACTAAGATGTACCATATCTGAAAACTTTGTATTGGTGAAATAATATGAAATGCGATGTAGATAATTTTGTTTCCAAGTATTTGAATTGTCAGCAAGTCAAGGTGGAGCATATGAGGCTAGGGGGTACTTCCCAAGAGATAGCTTTGCCTTTATGAAAGTGGGAGATGATAAACATGGACTTCATTACAGGACTTCCGAAGTCCCGAAACCAGTATGATTCCATTTGGGTGATTGTAGATCGGTTGATAAAGTCAGCTCACTTTTTCCCTATAAAGACTAACTATTCGGGAGATGACTATGAGAAGTTGTACATTGAGGAAATAGTCCGTCTGCATGGAGCACCTGTCTCTATTATATCCGATCGAGGTACGCAGTTTTCTTCTCAATTTTGGAGATTATTTCAAAAAGGTTTAGGTACGCAAGTGAACCTAAGTACAACATTCCACCCTCAGACTGATAGGCAAGTTGAACGCACCATCCAGGACCTTAAGGATATGTTGAGGGCCTGTGTGATTGACTTTAAAGGTAGTTGGGTAGATCACTTGCCACTGATAGAGTTTGCTTATAATAATAGCTTCCATTCTAGTATTAAGATGGAACAATTTGAAGCATTGTATGGGAGGAGATGCAGGTCTCCTATAGGGTGGTATGAAGTTAGTGAGACGAGGTTGTTTGGGCCTGATCTTGTTCATCAGGAAATGGAGGATGTGAAAATCATTAGAGAAAGACTTAAGATGGCTCAGAGTCATCAGAAATCCTACGCTAATGTTAGGAGAAGAGAGTTAGAGTTTGAAGTTGGAGATTGGGTATTTCTTAAAGTTTCTCCCATGAAGGGAGTTATGCGATTCGAGAAGAAAGGTAAGCTAAGTCCTCGCTATATAGGACCGTATCAGATTATGAGAAAAATAGGTGGAGTTGCGTATGAATTAGAATTGCCTGCAAGTTTGGGTTCTGTTCATCCGGTATTCCATATATCCATGTTGAAGAAGTTCATTGGGGATCATTATTTAGTGTTGCCGGTGGAGGAAATCAAGGTGAACGATTCTTTGACTTATGAAGAAGAGCCTGTAGCAATCTTAGATCGCCAAGTTAGAAAATTGAGGAGCGAAGAGATAGACTCAGTTAAAGTGCTATGGCGAAATCAAAAAGTTGAAGAAGCAACTTGGGAGTCAGAAAATGACATGATAGTTAGATACCCAAACCTTTTTGATCCGACGAATGGTGAGATGGAAAGTAAAATTCTTGTCTTATGTCTTCTTTTCTATGTCTGAATCTACTTGAATTCGTGCGTGCCTGTTTTTCCGAATTATTACTTGGGGACGAATGATCCAAAGGGAGGGATAATGTAACGCCCCGTAAAAAAAGTCGTGCATGGATTAGCCTCTAATAGTGTTCTTTTAGACTTAAAACTAGAAAATTTTTCTAAGTGTAAAGAGGACTTAGAGTCATTTTAGCTGGAAACTTTCGGGATACAACTTTTCAACCTTCCTGATATTCGTTTTTAGATTTTCTTGTTGCGTTGTGATGGGGCAAGGTTGCAGTACATCACGGATGAGTTTCGGAATTTTTGGACATCATTTAAGGCGTGTTTGAATTTCAAAATAGTAGCACCATGCGATAAGCATGCGTCACATGCTCCATCGCATGGTGTCAAAATGCGATATAGCATGTGTCACATGCTCCACTACGGTGGGAAATAGCATGCGACACGCCTGGGTATTTTTCAGCTTTTAAGTTCCATCTCATTAAGGGTGTTTTGGTAATTTTCCACTCCCCTATCAACTTAAACGCGGGATTAAACTCCCAAAAACCCATATCATTCATATTATCACCAAAAAATTTCAATAACCCTCATAAGGGTTTCAAAATAAAAATCCAAGTAGATCAAGATTCGACCGTGGGTTTCCAAAATTGATTTTATATTTAGAATCCCCAAAATATGGGCTTCAATAAGCACCCATTATCTTCCGAAATAGTGGTGCGTGGAGTTATCCTAAAAATCTTATGGGCTTTAAAAATTAATGTTTTCAAATGGGGGTTTTGAAATTAGGAATAAGATTATGTTCTAAATGTTTTATGATATTGATTGGGTCCTTAGGCCTACTCCCAAAGTGATTTTCTATATGATATATGTACATGCATGAATTCCAAAAATATGTTAACTTGAGAGCATGAATGATAAGAAATTTTCTCTTTTGATGTGAATCTGTTTTAAATGTTCATATGATGTAAATTATTTGAAACATCTTGAATAGCATGACATGAAATGTTTTGAGAATTGATATGATTTTAACTTGAAAACGAGAAGGTTATTCATGTTGAATACAATGGTTGAATGAGAAGAATGATGTGATATTGATGGCTTGCAAGTCGGGTATGACGATACCCTACAGAGTATGATATGTGATTGAGTTAAATGAAGTTTGAATGCATTGATTTTACATGAGATAGGTAGATGCCCAAAGAAGGTGTTTGAGTGTAAGGGCTCATCGCTGGAAACCGTGTTTACCGACACAGGAATTTGGTACCAAGCTAAGTAATCTTGTGTACTTGACTTTATGTCATTCCTAAATTAGGACTATGGATAGTAGCCCGGCCTAAGTGATCTTGGTCACTACCATTGGGTCGAAACACCATGTTGTGTGATCTTGTGTGTCTTCCCCTCACGTATACTCTAATCTCGGAGTCAACCGAGGTTTGACAGTTGGTGTAAATGATGTAGGGTATTCCACCTAGCTCAGTTGTATTACATTGTTGTTGAAAACAATTACATTACGCCCATGTGTTTTCAAATGATTTGATATGAAATTTCTTTATAATGGCTCTCACCTATATTTTGTAAAGATATTATGTTTTGTTTTGATATCTCTGCGTACCAGTACTTTTGTATTGACCCCCTTCCTCCCAAGTTCGGAGGCGTAGTCTAGGGGTCCAGAAAATCAGTAGATTCCTTAGAAAGAGTTGCATAGTCACTTGGTGAGCCTTCTATATTTCGGAAGACCTGATATCTGGAAGTTTCATTTATCATTTATTAGTTTTGGGTCTACTGGGGGCCTGGTCCCAGTTTTGAAATAGTTATTTGTTTCACTCGTGTAGTAGAGATTTTGCAGACGTTTTTGAGATGTTGATTGAGATTGGGATTATTCCCCATTATTGTTTTCATATGATTCTTGACCATGTTTCCGTTATATTATGTATCTTCCGCATTTCTTTATCATATGGATTATGTGCATGATTACCAAACAGAGGGGTGTTTTGGGCCTTTATGGTTCGGAATGCTCATCATGGACAAGGCCCCGGTTCAGGTCATGACATGGTCAAGAGTTCCTCATCTCTTATGAGCTCGATCAAGGACATCACCTTCAAAGTTAAGGCATTTTAGGAGCCCTTCAAAATACTTTCTTCAAAAGCCTTAAAGAATACATAGAGGGTCGTTGTGTTTGTTTTAGGTCAAAATGTATTGATGCACATTGAAAATATGGTACCAACAGTTGAACAACACACTTTTATCGAGCATTGCTCAATGAATCTTGCTCAACCATTTTGATAAATTAATAAGAGAGGAGTTACGTAGCGTGTGATCTAAACCGACTCTACCAAGCCTATCAAACATTACATAACTCTAGGCTCATTACCATATCAATAAAATATGATCGATTTAGTGCACAAATCAAATAAGCTCAATCTCTCAGCCTTTCTGTTGATCGCTCTTCTCCAATATAGATGACAAGAAATCTGCTATGCAAATGTCTACACCATCGCCATACATGCATGTCTGGAAATGATGTAGACTTGAATTGCTCCTTGGCAAGCAGGTCTAGCAATGGTATAGACTTTTGCATAACAGATATCTTGTCATCTATATTGGAGAAGAGTGATCAGTAGAAATGCTAAGAGATTGAGCTCGTTCATTTGACTTATACACTAACTCGGTCATATTTTTTTGGTAGGGTAATGAGACTGGAGTTACATAATGTTTGATAGGCTTGGAAGAGTCAGTTTAGATCATATGCTACGTAACTCCTTGCTTATTAATATAACTAATTGGTTCAGTAAGATGCATTAAGCAGGGTTTGGTAAAAGTGTGTTGTTCAACTGTTGGGACCACATCTTCAGTGTGCATCAACACATTTTGACCTAAAACAAACATAGCGACCCTCCATGTATCCTTTAAGGCTTCTGATGAAAGTGTTTTGAAGGGATCTTAAAATGCCAAAACTTTAAAGGTGGTATCCTGAGCTCACAAGAGATGAGGAACTCTTGACCAACTTCAAAGATAGTGATGACCAGCTTGAATACAGAATCAGCAAGCTGGAGGTAAGCTTGAAAATCATCGAGATTCACATACTACAACAAGCATCTGATTTTCTACAAGGAATGTTGAAAGCATTCTAAGGAAAGAAAACATAATTAATTAATATATATTGCTAAGGAAGTAATGATACTCAATTTTCCTTTCAATCACGTTTGTGGTTTCGATCAGGTCAATGGAAGTGGACCTAATCAAAAACACAAACAAGAAGGCCTGGGATGAAATTTAAAATTCAAAAATTATCGTCTTCACTTAGATTCCTTATTTTAACTACAGCTGTTGTTGGCGTAAGTTTTTTAGACTTGTTGTACATCATTTCAACCTCTATGCTCGTGAGGCTGCTTTCTTGATCTTCTCTTATTTTCTATCTAGGTGATAATCCCAACTATGCTACCTAGTCATAGCTCCCTAGCAAAGTGTCTATCTATATTATTTTTCTTTCAAAGAGACAACAGACGAAATTACATTACCGAATACACTTTCATATTTACACTTGATTCAGAATTCTCATCTTTTAAGATAATTCCATCAACTAAATTCTCAATAAGTACTTTCTACCCTATGTGGCTTCTTCAATTAGCTCTCAGATGATATATTTTTCCATCAACTACCAATTTTCCCTTGAAGGCATTGTCCTACTGCACCTTCTGCCCGAGCAACCCAACCATTTAAATTTATTCTAGGGGAATTTCTATTGGTTTTCCGTTCTTCTTTGATGCAGTGTGAGGCTTCGAAAGTTTTCTCAGATTCCAATGAACACTTAAACTTAAGTCCAATCGCTATTGGTTCTTTGCAATGACGATAAATATTGATGCCTTCTCAAAACTTGACACACATAAACACGAGAAACAACCATCAGTAATTCGTAACAGGGTATTTGCACCATCTTCATGAGGTCCTCAGCCTTGTCAATTTTGAACCCATCAAACTTAACGGTACAATGCAGGATCTTGTTTGAATGATCAGTGCCTAATCGTTTAAAAACTACATTCACAAAAATATTGTACTTTGTGTGTTGTCCCGGTGACCTTATTAGTAATACATCTTAACTCCCACACATATGATAATGGATCCATCTGCACACACCTTATTCTTCCTAGCCCACCTATGGCTTAAATTGAATAAATATATGACTAGCTAGTTGCAACCGATGCCACATCTGTTTATATTGTCAAACAATTGGAGATATATGTTACAACAGATAATCAACCTGTTGCAACATATCACATATCTATTGGAGAAATCAAATATATATATATATATATATATATATATCTGTTGCAAAATATTTCCAATATGTTATAAGTTATATAACAGAAGGAATATATTTTCAACAAATTACCCATCTGTTAGATTTATTTTAAAGCAATTTTATTTTCTTTTCAAGATAAAATAATTTATAAATAAGCCTCTCCTTACAAATATGAATGATCCATATTCGTACAATAATATTCATATCGAGTCCTTGTGGGAACTTCAAAGGCAGTTTGATGAACTCCAAAGAGATTTGGCTGACTTCGGAGAAAGGCTGAGGAGGGCCCTGCTAATGTCGGATGAAAATGTCCAATTGACAATAATAATAATAATAGTAATAATAACTAGGTAATGTTTTTTATTTTAGCATATGTATTTTCTTCCTTTTGTATATCGAATCTACCCAAGGGATTCAAAAATCTATATTTCATTTGGTGGTCGACTTTGAATTTTAATTCTTATTTAGTATTTAATTATCATTCTATTTATTTCTTGTTCTCAACATGTCGACAGTTGGTGCTAGGGATTGAGCAATTTATGTCAACATAGGTTAATCTGATGTGACAGATCGATCATATGTTGCAACAGGCGCTTATTAATAAAAAAAGGTTATTGTTGTTATTGAGAGGGTAAAAAAGACATCTCATGACTTTCTAATTATTTAATATGAAAAATGGTTCATAATAAAAAATGACTTATCACAATATTTATTTTTTTAATTTAATAAAAAATGAAATTAATGAATGGAGGTGAACAGTCGTGCCTTTTTGCCTCTTATTCAAATTCAATTCTCTATAAATAGGTCCCTCCTTACTCAATCGTTCATTCAACTACACTCTATTTATTTATTGTATCTCATCTTTCATATTACACTTTCACTTCCACCGCTTTCTCTTCCCTGACTAAGGTAAGTTTTATTCTTGCCAATTTGTAGTTTATGTTTTATTACATTTGGTTATTTTTAAGATCTTTACTTTTGATTTTAAGTTTTTTGTCAATTCACATGTGTTCTAGATGGCTGACCCAGTGTAGGACATTGTTTTTCTTCAAGGCACCGTGAATGAACTTTGAAATCAAGTTCATAACCTGCAATGGGAACTGGGAGGAGTTAGAGCAGGAATACTCCACGAGATACGCAGGTTAAGAGGGGCTTGCTACATCCTGTTGAAGATTGGCCGACTGGAAATGATGATGAAGAAGATGATGATGATAATAATAATAATAATAATTAATTATTTTTTCTTTTAGTCTATTATATGTATTTTTATTTGTTTTTGTTTAATAAATTTGACGTTTTAATTCATATTTAATTTTTATTCTGTCTATTATCTTCTTAACAAACATGTCGACTATTGGACGTAAAAAGGAATCATTTAGAATCTAGTAGCAATAGAAAGATTTATCTATTGGGTTTGTGCATAGGTTGATGTGTTGTTCAAAACAGATTACTTATATGTTGCAACAGATAATAAGTCTGATGCAACTGATAATCAGTCTGATGTAATAGATAAATAGTCTGTTGCAACAGATGACTTGTTTGTTTCTTGGCTTTGACATTTTAATTTGTACTTCCTTCGTCTCAAATTATCCATCCCAAATTGAGATGTCACGTTGATTAAGAAAAATAATTAATAACATGTCTAGTTTACCATAACCCACTGATCAGTTGGTGTGACAGTAGACGGTGTTTGAAATAACCATTGTTTGCTATTCAATCAAAATTTCATAAGAGAAAAAAACTTTTAACTTGGGTCGACATATAGTCCCCTATTAAATGATGTTTCCATTTTAATTTGAAGACAGAGTGGCTAATGTATAGGGTAAAACATGGGTAAAATCAGAAATCAAATTAGGAAATTTAGGACGGGTAATTGGACGTAAGGAATAATTTTGAATTCAGTAGTAATAGCAAGAGTTGAAACATATTGGTTATCGGTTGGATTTGTGGCATGGGCTGATTTGTGTTGTTCCAAACAGATTAATCATCCGTTGCAACAAATAATTAGTCTAATGCAATAGATAATAAGTCTAATGCTGCAGATAACAAGTCTGATGCAACAGATAAATCTTATGATGCAACAGATTACTCATCTGATGCACCAGATAATTGTTTTTTTTAAATTGTGGGCACTTATTTTGGATTCATGATCGGGGTTCTATCCATTATTGAAAAAATAACAGTGTACCCAGATGACAAATACTAATAAAAATCATAATTTTACTTACCAAAATCACTTATTAAGTAATGTCAAAGTGGAAAGTGATGTAGAAAATAAAATTTGACCTAAGAAATTGGTCAGATAGCAGCAGTAGCATTGAACCACCACCACCAACAACAAATGGTCGACAAGAAGAAGATGAAGATGATAATGAAGTAGAAAGTGATGATAATGAAGCAGAAGATGATGAATAAAGCAACAGAAACAATGAACAACAAAAATCGCTAAGAGAGAGAAAACAACAATGGATGAGAAGAGAGAGAAAGGTGCCTTTTTTTTCTCCCTTTCCCATTATATTAGGTAAACATTGGGATCAAAGTGTAAATTTTAAAACTTTTGAGTTATTTTCAAACTTCCCCAACTTTGTTAATCCATAATAAAGTAATTGTCACCCCCACTCAATAATTAAGAATTGTGTCAGTCACACCTCATTTTAAAAGTTTTTTGTCACCTGTGGCCCAAAGGACTAGGTCACTATTGATACAAAAAGTTGTAACATTTGGTAAAAACTAAGAATTAGCTACGAAATTTTATTGTAGCAAATATTTATGGCTTTATCATTTAACTATTACAATACCCTATTTATAAATTGAAGAAAAAATATTTATTCATCCATAGTATTTTATTTTAAAAAACTTATCGTGGCTAAAAAGTTCTATTACTACATACATTTCAACTCGTGGAAAAAATTAATAATTAGCTATGAAACTTTATTATGAAAAAAAAAAAAAGACGTGGCTATCTCATTTAACTATTGTCACAAATTTTATAACTTGAAGCAAGAACATTTATTTAGCTACATATTTTATTTCAAATAGTTTATTGCGGCTAAAAAAATTACTATTGCTACTACAACTTTCATTGCGTGGTAAAAACTTATGATTAGCTACAAGATTTACTGTAACTAATTAGGCAATTGTTACCACGATTACTAGCGCTTGTAGAAAAAATGAGAAATTAGCTTTGTCAATTTAATTTGCATAGCTAAGAAAATTTATGAATTAGTAAATAGCTGCATAATTCAATTTTTTGTGGCTATTACTAGATAATAGGTACGACTTTTAAATTCATAGCTTATATTTCATAGTTATAGATACATTTTCTTGTAGTGTGAAATTATGCAACTACGAGTGCAACTATTGAACTAAGAGTGATTATTAAACTTGAAAAGGAGCAACAATGCATCATGAATCCACTTTTTCTTTACACTCTATGTATCTACATCTATTTTTATCTTGATTCAAACTCCTTAATTTGCCATCAAAATAAGATATTAGGTCAAAAGGAAGAATGTTATTTACATAATTATTTTTCTTTTGACCCTTTGTTTTTCATTCCTTCTTTTGTTCTTTCTCTACACTTAACTTGTAGTTTTCTTCCTCAAGATAATTTTTCTTTTTTTTTCCTCTAATGTGCTTTTATAAAATAATTTTGTATAAATCATTTCATATAAATGCACACACTCTTTGTATATAGATTCATTGCATGCATCTCCATCTTACCTTCTTTTTGTCTATTTCCATACTCTTCAATGCTAATAATAAAGGCTCTTTTGGGTAGTTTGTGAGCTTATTGTCTAAAACCATCATGATATGCTTGCTTGGTCACTTTCGTGATAATAAGGCACATGTCTATGTTTTAACAAAAATGAGATGCCGCTAAATCTGTCAAAATTAGGAAAACATATTTTACGTCTGAAAAATGCGCACAACTTTTGCCTGCAAACCTGAAAAATAATCAAGTATATTAGCACATATTTTACCAAATAAGAAACTACAATTATGCTATCTATAAAAAGGTAAAATTTCTTGAGACAAACGAATGCATATGAATGCAAATCAATAAGAAATAATTTTGTCGTCGCATAACTTAAGAAGTAACGATTGATTTTCTATTTTTTTTTTATCAAAGCAAGTAATTGAAAAATAAAAAAACGAAAAGAACAAAGGCAAAAATTAAGGAAAAATAAAAGAGTAGATGATCCAGAATACTTACAGCTTGAGAAATCACCAAATTTAAAATCTGCTCACCATGTTCACTCCGTAATAAATTTTCTATTTAACACTTGGGAGACGAAGAGGTGTGCAAAACCGAAAACTTAATTAAAAATAATTAGCTTTGAATACTATGCAATTGAAAGGCTGCTAATTAGCATACTTCCTCCGTCCTAAATTATCCGTCTCAAATTTTCTAATTTAATGTCCCATTTTACTTATCTTTTTTCATTAATCAAGAAGAGACAATTTTTTTTTTCCATATTTTACCCTTCGCATTAATTACTTTTTCTTTAAATTAAAATGTAAACATCATTTAATAGGGGTACTATAGTAAACTAGTCATACTATTTATTATATTTCTTAATCAATGTATCATCTTAATTTGTGACGGATAATTTGAGACGGAGGGAGTAATAAAGAGAGTTTAATGAGTAATTATGAGTTTTGAATACAAAACATAGGCAAGAAAGGCTGCTGGAGTTCTTTGTTTTTTGTAACATAATACATAAATAAGTGAAAAATTCAAAAAAAGGAGAAAAAAGATAAATAAGAATGGAGGTCAAACACTATCAGAAATTTGCTATTTTCTGACCAAAATTTCCGACTGAAAATAGGAGTCGAAAATTTCTAACTACTTCAGTCGAAAATATTATTTTTTTATTTATTTTTTCACAAAATATTTTTTCAATACTAGTTGTGACAAAAACAGTCAGAATATTTGACAATAAATTTCAAAAAATATATATTCCAACTACAGTAGTCGAAAATATAAATAATTAAATAAATTATTAAATATATATTCCGACTACAGTAGTCAGAATTATAAATAATTAAATAAATATAATACTAAATATATAACCACGTCCCTTATATAAAAAATAAATCATTGTTTAAATAAATTATTAAATATATATTTCTGACTACTGTAGTCGGAAATAAAAATAATTAAATAAATATATTAGTATATATAATCGGACACTTACATAAAAATTAAATAATTATTTAAATAAATTATTAAATATGTCCGACTACTATAGTCGAAAATATAATTTATTAAATAAATATATTTCTTAATATATAATCAGACCCTTATATGAAAATTAAATAATTATTTAAATAAATTATTAAATAAATATTTCTGACCACTGTAGTCAGAAATATTAAATAACTAAATATAATAAAAAAGTTTCGACTATAATGATCGAAAATATATATTAGATAATTAAATATATATTCCGACCACTGTAGTCGGAAATCTTATAAATAATTGATCTAAACATAGAGTTTAATTATATTAAATATATAATTGACTGAAGTAGTCGTAAACATTTAATTACTAAATATATTAATTTTCTACCCGATTTAAATATATGACTAAATATATAATCATACCCTTATAAAAAAATTAAATAATTATTTAAATAAATTACTACCAATGTATTTTCGATCATTGTAGTCGAAAATATAAATAATTAAATAAATTAATTATTAAATATATATTTTTGACTACTATAATTGAAAATACTAATAACTAAATAAATATATACGTAAATATATAATCATACCTTTACAGAGAAATTTAATAATTAATTTCATTGAAGTAGCCATTCGTTTGGTGAGATCTATGTCGGTATATCCTTGATTTATTAAGTTAATATTGTTTGTAGATGGTTGAGACTGGCACAAGTCTGGATGAACAAAACTTTATCTTGCTACTCATAAGAGAGAAGATGGATCATACTTCAATGAAGTGGCAAAAGAGATTTGTATAAGTACTATGTTGAGCAATTTTTATCGTTTTAACATTGTATTGTTGAATCTAAAGTCTAGTGAAGCCGTGTGGGGCTCTTTCAATTCACTAGCATTGTTGCCTTGCTATTCATCTCATTTTCTTGTTCAAAACAAAAAACTCAAAGTCTAGTGAAGCCGTTGTGAGGTCTATTTCGATTCACTAGCAATGTTACCCTGTTATTCATGTCATTTTCTTGTTCAAAACACAAACTCAAAGTGTAGTGAAGCCGTGTGAGGCCTATTTCGATTTACTAACACTTTGTTGTTCACTAACAGAGAAATCGTTTGAAATTATATGTTGCAAAAACCCTTATATTTCTCTCCATTCTAACTTGCCTAAAAGAGAGAGAAATTATATGCTTGCAAATCGCCTTTTTGTAATCACTGGACAGTTACTTATGCTTGAGGGTTGCCAAACTTCTTCTCCGTCTCCCAGTTCAACTTCGAAGAAAATCTTTCATGACAAGGAACATATTCCTCGAGTTTTTCGACAAGCTCTGTTGTTGTTGGCGCAGATACGATAATTTGGCGAGCATTGGGACTAGTGAAGCCCTCCTTCACAGCTTTGTCAATAAATGACAATAATGAATTGTAATATCCATCCACATTCAGCAATCCTACCGGCTTATCGTGAATGTCAAGTTGCGCCCAACTAATTACTTCAAGTAGCTCATCTAGTGTGCCATAAACACCTGGTAAAGCAATAAAAGCATCAAAGTGCTTAGCCATTTCTGTTTTTCTTTGATGCATATTTGCAACTACCTTCACTTCTCCTACTATTTCACTAGTCAACTCTCTAGGCGTGAGTGTCTTGATTATAACTCCAATAACATGCCTACCACCATCATGAACTGCTTGTGAAATCAAACCCATCAGGCCTATGCTACCTCCTCCATAGACCAAATCAATGTTTCTTGAGACCGATTCTTGGCCTAGCTCGCTAGCATCATCTTGATAACTACTTTTCTTCCCTTGACTACTCCCACAAAACACACAAATTCTATTAAATTTTGACAGCATAACATCACTTTCCATTTTCATTTTCTTAAACTTTTTCTACTTTATTCTCGATAGTAACTCTGCTTTTCTTAGAATATTTGAGATTTGAGAGAGAATGAGATTTAAGAGAATGAAAAAAATGTGTGGAAAATGATTTGAAAGTGTAGGGTATTTATAGGAATTATTTTAGGTTTAAAAAAATATTTTAAATGATTTTTTTAAAATAAAATTGGCCAAAGTAGCCGTTTTGAACCCAAAAACGATTATATAGCCGTTAGGACAACGACTACTTTGGGCCCAACGGACCAATTCTAAATTTTGTTTTTAAAAAAATAATATTATTAATTTATCAATTTTCATTTCTATCATAAATTTTTAGCAATACCCATATTAACTGAAAGTTGAATATTGCCACTGAATTTTATTCTACTTTGTCTGTAATGAATAAAGTTTTATTTTTATGCCATGCAAAATTTATGGGGCCAGTTGAACATAATTGTGGATATTCTGAACTTAAAGACAAAAACTATACTTTACCATGTCATTGAAAATGTTGATAAATGTTTGAACTTTGAAATGAAATGCTTCATTCTTGTATTGTATTTTATTGTATTGTGCTGTGCTGTGCTGTGCTGTGCTGTGCTGTGCTGTTGGGGTGATTGTGTTGGTACCTTCTTTTTTGCAGGCTTGTATGAAAGCCATGAAGAAGCCATTAAAAGGGAAGAAGTACTATGGAGATTACACCAAGTTAATCTTATTTTTAATTAAGAATTCTTAATTTTCTATAACAGTCATTAATGGTTGTTTCTGTTTGTTTGTGCAGTGAAACAAAGAAACCAGAAGCAAAGTAATTCAAAAGTTGACACAATACTGTGCCAAATTTGCCTAGTTTGAAGCATTAGTCAAGACCATATGCCGCAAATATTTGAGGATGGGGAAGATAGTGAATCAAATGATTAGATTGTAGTGGTAGGCTTTTGTTTATGATTGTGACATTTAGACTTAAACTATTAGAATTGATTTTGTGTTTTGGATTGTGACATTTGGACTAGTATTGAAATGCTTAAACTATTTGATTCCGCTAGTTGTTTGGATGTTTCAAAGTTATCGCAAATAATTTATATATTAAATGATTAATATATAAATTAATTAAATTATATATTTTTTTATAACTATTTATTTATAATTAATAAAAATATATAAAAAAAATTATTTATTAAATTTCCGACTACAGTAGTTGGAAATATTATAATTATTAAATAATTATTTATTAAATTTACGACTACAATAGTCGGAATAATTAAAATTATTAAATAATTATTTATTAAATTTTCAATTACAGTAGTCGGAATATTTATAATTATAAAATAAATATTTATTAAATTTCTGACTACAGTAGTCGAAATACTTATAATTATTAAATAAATATTTATTTAATATTCGACTACGTATCCAACCAAAGTAGTCGGATATTTCTGACTACTTCAGTCAGAAATTTTTTTCCAACAAGTTATATTCCAACTACCACCAAATAGTCGGAAATAACTTAATTTCCAACTATATATATATATATATATATAATTAACCCTTGAAGTACTCTTTGAATAAATACTTCAAGAATTTAAACCCTCTGATACTATCCTTAATCATAGTTTATATTGTTACCCAAGGGTTAATTAATTATTAACCAGTTCTATCATACTCAACCCATCTCCATCTTTATTAAATTCTAGGCCTTCAACTATCAAAATTCATGTTTTAAAAAATAAATTTGTGTTGAGAATCATTAGTTAATAATCTAAACGTAATTTTGTGAAAATACACATACCTATTGTTTTTTTTCCATAATTTGATGAACCTAAGGCTCTAACACATAAGAATTTCACCTTAAATTTCATATTTTAATAATTCTAGAATAAGAATGAAGTAATCGATGTTAAAAGAGAGTAAAAATCTTATCTCAACAAAGAATTTCCACGCCAACCTTGAGAAAATAGTTCCTCGAGAGATTTGGAATAAGATTTCGCAGTTTATGAACTGATTGGACAGAATAGGCTTATATACTATTGTTGTCCCGCTATAATCGCTTGAGTTCCACAATGCCGGCCTCAGCTTTTTCAGCACGGAAAATCTTTAATAAAACAGTCACAACATTGTACTCCAAAAGCAAATTAATAAAAGATCAGTGGAGTTGAAAAAAAGACTCAGTGATCTTTACTATGTTAGGTATTGGTCCCCATAGCTCTTTATATTCAAGGAGGAGTGCTCGTTTGAATTTGTCCCTAGTTTAAACTTAGCTTGTGCGGTAAGGACACATTCAATTTAATTATGTGCTAGATATATTATATGACCTTAATTTAAATTTATATCTAATATGAGATTATTATGCATGTACTGCAGATATTTTTAGTAATGACAAAATGGGTCGTTACACTAAGCTAGTGAGCTGATCACTCTTCTGTTATTGTTTATGGAGACATCAAAATTGATCGTACTAGTTAGCTCGTTTTGGTTCAAGTGGTGAAGAGTCTTTACCATATATTATTATGTCTTTTAAACTTTATAGTTCTTTTAGTAGTCAGTTTTGAATAAGTTGGTTATCTTAAGACTTACAAGTATGTGTTTCATTTCTAACTTCAATTTGGTGATCTTAGTTTTATTCTGTTACAACCGAATGGATAATAGTAGTTGAACTTTTTTAACTAGTTTTTGTTGTCGTGTATGTTTTTGCTGAAGAAAATAGTACAACCCAAGAAATAATGAAAACTCTTCTAAGTTTTCTATTAAAATCTAGTCTGCATGAGAATCGAGAACCTTGTGCCCTAGCTTTGATCACAATCCACCCTGAATAATGGTACTAGTGCTACTAAAGGTTCTAGGGAACACTCAGAGAACTATAGAAGCTAGTTCCCTCTCTTTTTGTTGAAAGACGAAACTCCAATTTCGTTAATGTTACTGACTTCTTATTGTTGTCCTCTTTTTTTTCTTGTAGTTAGCCCATCAATTTTAGCGAATATACAAAGAGTATGGTAGATACATCCAGATGGTAACATTTTAATATCACAAACATAAATAGTAATGCTAGTCTAACATCAATACGTAGTTGTAAAGAAAATGCCCTTCTTGAGGATGTACAGAAAAATATTGGTGACAAAAAAAATCACTGAAGAGAAAAATATGTTGATAGCTCTAGAGGTGAAACAAGAATATGAAATTTATATATGTGTTCAAAATTTTAACCTTTTAAAATAATTGTATTTGATCAAACTCATACCTGTATGCCTAGATAACATTATGACCTTATAAGTGACATATGGAGAGGATACAACATCG
The DNA here is from genome assembly GCA_030864215.1 of Capsicum pubescens. Taxonomy (NCBI): domain Eukaryota; kingdom Viridiplantae; phylum Streptophyta; class Magnoliopsida; order Solanales; family Solanaceae; genus Capsicum; species Capsicum pubescens. The sequence continues at coordinate 24,428,607 of CM061543.1, forward strand.
TTCCCAGCTTAACCTTCATCAAGAAAGAAGAACTATTCTATTGTACTGGTTAGGCATTCTTAGATGAAGGATGATGTTTTTATTATATAAGGATTGAATGTTTACATTGTTGTAATGAATATTAGCTTATGAAGGAACAACTTATGTTATGGCCATCTGTCAAGACCCAATCTGTCCTGACTGACATAACTCTCCGGGCGAGAACTATCTAATTTGAATATCAAAGTCATTTACTTAACCAATTTAAGACAAAACACAATTCATTAATAAAAGGTTGTTACTTTAATGTTCAATACTAGTGAAGAAACTTAACAAAATATTAGTCTCAGCAATAATCTCCTGTTTTGCCCCTCGATTTCGAAGGGTTTGAAAAATATTACTTTTGACTTTTTAAAATTATTTCGAAATCTTAAAGAAAATTATAAAACAATTTAAGAAATTATAGAGTCGTCAGTTGATTTTTGAGAAAAATATCAAGAAAAACTAAAAAATTACTAAAATATTCAAAACAGAAAAAATCTTTTAAGTTTAGAAATTCTGAATAAGTGGTTCCTATTAATACTCTTGGAAGTTTGTTTAGGCACCAAGAGTATCCGCTAACTTGAGATTACCCGGACTATTTGAAAACAACTTATTTGACTAACTTTAAAAAGGGATATTGATTTTTGAAAAGAAGATGATTAAGCAAAAAATTATTTTTAAGATTTGTGCAAAACAAATTTGGCGACTTAGTGAGAATTTGTAACTAAGTCTAAGAAAATTAAGAACAATTAGCATATAAAGGGGAAAGGGGGAGACTAAATGACTTAGGCCATTAGGCCCAAATCCATAAAGTCTGCCTAAGCTAATTTGGACTTTTGGCTCATCTTCACTTATCCTAATTTAAATACTTGGGTTTTTGGCTCATCACCTGTCCTAAGCTAGTTTTTGGACCTTTAAGACCCAAAATCTGTTTCACCTGCATTGAATTACAACTTTGACTTCGAGGCCCAAATGAATTAATAAATAAATGAATAAATAAAAATAAGGCAATAATAAAAATCTAGACTTTTCAAGTCTCTTAGCGACCTCATCAATTGATTTTGACCTATTCTCCTTCTTCTTTTATCTTCTTGCACCCGCACGCCATATAATCGATTTTGGGTTAATTTAAACTTCGGACTTGACACGGAGAGGTGGACCTCATTGGTCCATTAAGAAATGCAAGAGGAAAGGAGTCCATTTGTACTCCAAAATAGATTTATGCAAAGAAAAAAATAAAAGAAAAAGAATTAATATGCGTTCGAAAATTCTACACATAGATAAATGATGAAATGAAAAAGATAGCATTCTCAAGCATAAAGAAATAGTAAACTATGATATCAAAGCAAATCAAATTATCCAATGAAAAAGAAACTAACTCATCTCTTAAACAATCTTACAAAAAAAATTTGAATCTAGCACAATATAATCAACTAGCCCTTGAAAATAAAAACATGGATCCACAAACATAGTTGCTTAAAATTTAGACAAATATTCCCTATACATTAACACATATTTGCATCAAATACTATGATATGATATAGTATAAGACATGTTTTCATTAAAAAAAGAAAAGTGGAATGAGCATAAGATGAGGAAATCTTTTTGTGACATCTCAAAATGAAATACAAGATATACTAATGCAACAACACTTTTTAATACCAAATGAAATCAACCAACAGATTTGAAGAAAAATTTCATGGTAGAATATGAATAACAATGGGACTTCTAAATGCACAAAAATACTTCAAGCAATAAATCAATAAACGAGGTGAAGCAAATAGCATCATATTAAACATGTTTGAGATTATATTCAAAAACAAGATAGAAAAAATAATAAAAAAATTAATTTCAAGAGAAAGTGTTCAATTATGCCAACTCCTATTTTAGTTTTACACCATTTCAACAAAATCTATAACCCTAACAATTTTTCAATCTAAACAAGAGAAAATAAAAAATAGTTTTGACCACGAAAAGAAGTAAATCATGATTGCAAACATATATCAAAAGAACTTAGCATTTCATCGTGGTATATAATTATGGAGAAAAATAGCTCTTTAATCAAAAGAATTAAGTAACTATTCTTTTCAACGTAACGGAAACAACTTTACATGCTAAAAGAAAACATATCCACCAATAACGAATTTAAACAAGATATGACAACGAATTTTAATCAAGCAAAGGTCGAAACTTTACCCATCTAATTTACTAAGGCGAAATAAACAATAGTAACTATTCTTTACAACATAAAGGGAACAACTTTACATGCCAAAAACAAACATATCCATCAATAACGAATTTAAGAAAGACATGAGTACATGTTTTAATCAAGTAAAGGTCAGAACTTTATCCATCTAATCATAATAATAAAAGAAGAAAGTCAACGAAACACATTCAACTATTGATATCTCATTTTACATAATGAACATAAACACAACCATAATATTGATATCATAACATCCTATCGCCTTCAAGACCGTCTACAACAAACACTCCCAGCAAATAAAATTACAACTACAAAAATTATAAAGAAGGAGATGAAGAAGAAAATAATAAAAAAAACTAAAAGAGAAAGGCATGTTTACCTTTTATGGCGCAGCAAAATTAAACTTCAAGCTTTCTGCGGAGTTTCAATCTTCCAAGAACCCTGATAAGACTATCGCTTGAAATTTTTTAGTAAAAAAATTAACTCTTTGCTCCAAAAAAATTTCCGTTCTTTGAGGGACCCGACCCGATCTCGGGCCTTATCATAATGGGAATTCCAAGTTCAACCAGGACCGGGGACCGCCCCCTGTTACCAACCCAACCACTTATATCCAGCCTTAGATAGACTGAATTTCGAACATATAACAATATAGAGTTATTGTTTTCATCAAGACACTAGGATAGGGACACGACCAGGACCGACTCAACTGAGTCAAGCCATACCACACCAACCGCCCAACCATACCAAACCAAACCATGAACGATAAATCAAATGAAATACCAAAACATAATATGAAAATCAATCCTAAAGTTAATATGATGGACCAGTGAGAAATTATATCCTATAATGCCAGCTTCAATATTAATACCAATGCTAAGGCTGACACCTCTACCAATCCTACCCATACCAACCCCCAAAAGTACCACAAAGCCTATATCAGAAAGAAAAAATAAATCCAGTTTGGACATGCCCCCAACCATGGCCAAAACCAATATCCAAAATAAAAGAAAAGTGTCTAACAAATCCATAACATAAAATGATGACTTTTGAAATTATGGAAGCTCACCACTTCAATCCCTATGCTGATACCGAATTTGCATGCTAAATAAGAGGAGTAGAATGGTTGATTCCTGCATAGCGTGGATTTACAGCCATCAGTAGACGTGTTAGCGACTGACTGCTAGCATGAGTCTCAGGATAAGAATAAAATAATGCCATTTATAAAACCAAGTAAAACCATTCATAATGCATACAACCATACATATATAAGTGCTGAGAAAGAGAACCGAATTTATCTTGCACTTAAAACCTTTACCTGGGCTATGTAGTTTTGCTATCCTAACCAACCACGGGCCATATGGGTTCAGCTTCTCTACTGAAAGGGCCCTAGTGAGTGTAACCGCACAACTAGGGAATATCCCATGGGATGACTAGTACATACCCCAAAATAAAATGTGACACTCGTATGTGGTCATCAAGACCCCTCATATCGATAACTATGAGTTTTTAGTTTTGGTTCCCCTGGGACCGCCACTTTCCACGGCTTGACTACATACCCCACCATTAATGCCCAATTAGAACCATATCCAAACAATCTATTTACCAGTTATTAACCAAGGCAAATATTGATGGTATCATCATACCATCCCATTACTTGTGAATAATATCCATAAGCGAACCATTTAGGTTAAGGGGACCTTAGGTGCCCTTTCCATTTCCATATTAAATCTACTTGGGAGACTTTCATGTTCTCCACAAGTATAACTATTTTTCCTTTAGCTTTTTCAAATAATTTAAACCATACATAATTTCATTATCCAGTTTAAAACATACAAGAGTTCCATTAAAAGAAGTTAATGCAATAAACATACCTTTATAAGCATTTTATCACACACCTTAGGGACATAATATAACCAAAACCAATTCCAATGACCATTAAACTGTTACCATGAAATCCAATTGCCCAAATCCACTATTAATGTGTATAAAAGCATAATTAAAACCCTAGAAAACCATAACCAAGCATTTAATATCAAAACCCCCAAATCATAGTTGAAAACTATAATCACGAAATAGTAAAACCATTAAATCAATTATATAAACCATGTCTTTAGTTGAAATAGCAACGAAGGAAGAGAATCATGCCTTAAACCAAAGAATTTACAGAAATAAATCACCAAAGTAATTTGTAAGATGAAACCCTAGCCTTCTTGCTCCAAAAGCTCTTGAGAGAATTATGAGCTTTTGGGAATAGTTTCTAAGAGTTAATGAATAGAATAAGAGGGTAAATAACCTCATAAGTGTATTAAAAATAATAGTCCTAGTTAGGGTGAGTAGGAAAATGTCCAAAATACCCCTACTTAAGTCTTTTTTAAACCGTCACAGGGATACGACTAACCTATATGAGTCGTACCCTTATTTATGATCGGTATCCATCGCTCGAATCCAAGCCTCAACCCTTGGATCAAACACTATACAGTATACGAATCATCTATCCAAGTTGTAACCACAACACACGAACCGTACCTATGACCCATATCCCTGATAGAATGAAATACCAGGAAAATCAACATTGTCCACCATACGAGTCCTTGATATGACTCGTATCAAGTCCTTACGACTAATACCCGTAAGTCGTACCCATTCTAGTGACCAAAACCATCCCACCAACTAACACTGTTTAGCATACGACAGGGCCATACCACTCGTACCCTAGCATATAGCTTGTACCCATGAGTCGTACTGGGTTCGGAGAATGAATTTCCAGGAAATTTTCTGAGGTTCAAAACCCAAGATATTTCAATCTCCCCCACTAGGAACATTCGTACCCAAATGATGGACAAGGTAGGGGTAACTACACACACAATGTCATTTGCATTATTAAACATCCCTTCAACAAAGTTTGAAAGCAAAGATGCAAGGATGTTAATCTTTCCTTTAACAAACTCATAAAATAAAGATGTTTTCAAAACACATAACTTCCGCATGAATTCTAGGAGCAGAAAACAAATGAGGATACTTAGACTTCATGTCCTCTTTCGTTCCCAAAAATATTCTTCCACCTTATGGTTTCTCCATAGAACATTAATTGAAGCTACATCTTTGGTCCGCAATCGATGAACTTGCCTATCTAATATCTCGACCGTGACATCTTTATAAGAACGAGAATTTAAAATATCCAATCCTTCCAAAGGGACAATCGAAGAAGGATCAAAGATACTTTTTCAACATAGAAACATGAAAGATCTGATTAACCAAACTCATAAGAGACATTACCAACTCTCCGCAAAATTACATAAGGACTAATGAATTGAGGACTGAGTTTTCCTTTGTTTTCCAAACCACACCACGTCATGGGAGACACCTTGAGGAACATCGTATCCCCGACCTCAAACTCTAAGTATCTTCGCCTAATATTCGTATAGGACTTTTGGAGACATTGGTAAACTTTAAGCCTATCCTGAATCACCTTAACCTTTTCCATCACCTAATAAACAAAATTCGGACCAAACATGCCCGTTTTCTCAAGCTTAAACAACACAATAGGATATATACATCTTCTACCATGCAATGCCTCAAAAGGAGCCATACCAATACTCAAATGATAACTATTGTTGTAAGCAAACTCAACCAAATGTACTTATCACCCCAATTGTCACCAGAGTCAATCACACAGGCTCGAAGCATATTTTTCAACGTCTAAATAGTGCTCTTCGCTTGCCCATTCAACTATGGATGAAAAGCAATACTTAGACTAACCTTAGTCCCCAATCCTTTCTGGAAAGACTGCCAGAAATGAGATATAAACTATGTACCAAGATCAGATACAACCGTACAGCTTCACAATCTCCTGAAGATACAACCGTGCATAATTCTCTACTAAAAAAGGTATTCTGTACTGGCAAGAAATGTATGGACTTGGTCATCCTATCCACGATGACCCAAATTGAATTATACTAATTCTGAGATCGAGGAAGACCAATAATAAAATCCATATTGATCACTTACCACTTTCATTCAAGTATATTAATTTCTCGATACAACTTTCCTGACCTTTTGTGCTCAACCATAACATGTTGACACACCATACACTTGGCCACGAAATGAACCACATCCCTCTTTATGTCATTCCACCAGTAGATCTACTTGAGATCATGATACATCTTAGTCAAGATGGGATGAACAACATAGTGTGACTCATGTAATATCCCATCGATATTAGGAACACACAACCTTCCTTGGTACCGTAAAGTACCATCACCATTGATCTCAAACACCACTACTTTTTATTTGTCGACGTCACTCTTAATTCTTATCAAGATAGGATTTAACACTAGCTTCCCCTTAATATCTAAACCAAGAGACGATCGAACCACTTCTTGTGCTATCAAACCACCACCCTTGGAGTCTAAGAGATGAACTTCAAGATTAGCCAAGTGGTGAATATCCTTCATCATATACCGCTTGCCTTCCTCTACATAATCCAAACTGCCCATGGATAGCCTGCTAAGAGCACCAGCAACCACATTATCCTTACCTGGGTGATAGTAAAGACTCATATCATAATCTTTAAGAAGATCAAGCCACCTCCTCTACCTGAGATTTTGCTCTTTTTGAGCAAACACGTATTGAAGACTCTTATGATCAGAAAAGATATCCACGTGGATACAATACAAATAATGAAGCCATATTTTCAAAGAAAACACAATCGCCAACAACTCCAAATCATGAGTAGGATAATTTCTCTTATGTACCTTCAACTGCATGGAAGCATAGACAATCACCTTACCATGCTATATCAAAACACAACCAAGCCCTACCCGAGATGCATCATAATAAACCATAAACCCATCATTACCTTTCGATAAAGTCAGGATTGGAGTCAAAGTCAACTTATCCTTCAACTTCTCAAAACTCTCTTTACAACCATCCGGCCAAGAAAACTTAACCTTCTTCTTAGTCAACCTAGTCAAAGGAGTAGCTAACGAAGAAAAATCTTCCAAAAACTACCTATAATACCCGACTAAATCCAAGAAGCTCCAAATATCAGATGGAGTCATGGGCCTAGTCCACCTCCTCATCACAATAACCTTATGTGGATCCATCATGATCCCTTCACTAGAAATAATATGGCCCAAGAAAGTCACAGCGTTCAACCATAACTCATACTTAGAGAACTTGGCATATAACTATTGTTTCTTTACGGTTTGTAACACCAAATAGAGGTTATTAGCCTAATCTACCTCACTCTTCGAATAAACAAGAATGTCATCAATAAATGCATGACAAAGAGATCCAAATACTACTTAAAAACCCTATTCATCAAGTCTATAAATACTGCGAAGAATTAGTCAACCCAAATGACATCACTAAGAACTCAAAATGCCTATATCAAGTACTAAAAGTTGTCTTAGGGATATCAACTTCCATAATCTTAAGCTGATGGTACCTATACCAAAGATCTATCTTAGAAAAGAACTTGGCACCCTGTAAATTGTCGAATAATTCATCTATTCGAGGAATGGGAAGCTTGTTCTTGACTGTCACCTTGTTCAACTGTCTGTAGTCAATGCACATCTGAAGGGAACCATCCTTCTTATACACAAACACCACCAGTACACCCTATAGAAAAATACTAAGAAGAATAAAACCCTTAACCATATTATCCTTAAGTTGCTCCTTAAGTTCCCTTAACTCAGCCGGTGTCATTCTATATGGAGGAATAAATATTGGATGAGTGTTTGGAAGAAAATCAATACCAAACTATATTCCCTATCCAGAGAAACACCATGAATATCATCTGGAAAGATTTTTGAAAACTTATTAACCACAGGGATCGAAGACAAAGTGGGACCTTCCGAGTTAGTTACATTAACCTGAACCAAATGATAAAGACAACCCTTAGAGATTAACCTCCAATCTATAAGATAAGTAATAAAATTCCCCTAGGAGCTAAGGAACTACCTTCCCATTCTATAATCTTTTCACCAGGAAACTTAAAGAAAACCATACTAGTTCTACCATCCACAGACGCATAACAAAAATGCAACCAATCTATACCTAGAATTATATCAAAATCTACCATATTTAATTCAAATAGATCCGCCAAGGTCTTGTTGATACCAATAGATACCTGATGATAGGCGAATTTACACGCCTATAGCACTATATTTTGCCCATATTTTAGCCTAGTTTTGAGAACAAATTATATATTTCATGCACTTTTAGTCCTTTTTCCTGTAAGTGAGATAACGAACATGATTAGCAAAATTTCAGGTATAAATGATGCAGAATTCAGCATTTTATGGATAACTTGATGCCAAAGAAAGCTTCACGAAAGGAGAAAAGCAAATCTTGGACGCCAAGGACTAAAGATGGCGCATGGAAATTCTGTCCCGAGCTAAAACAATATTTCTGAAGACTTTGGAGACTAGCAGTAACTTATTAGGATTAGGATAATGATACATTAACCTAGTACAATTGGGTTAAGTATTACATTAGCTTGTTAGGATTAGGATAATGATATATTAACCTAGTACAATTGGGTTAAGTATTTCATTAGCTTAGTAGGATTTGGTTAAGCATTTCATTAGCTTAGTAGGAATAGGATATGGGTATTATAAATACCCTATTTTGCTAGAGATTTTATAACTTCTTATCTTACTTCTCAACATCGAAATTCTACTTTTCAATTCCAAATTAATTCTATTTTTCTTCTTCTACTCATCTATTCTTAAATTCCGCAACAAGAGAAGGAATTCACGCCTAAACGCCTACCACACCATTATCAACGTGAAATCATAATTGTGGGAAAACAACAATGTCAATTGTGATTTCCTTCGCACTCATGGGTAACTAAACTTCTCTGTTGGGGTTATGGAAGCCGAATGAGATACTATCTATTGCTGTGAGAGTGTGAGTTCGTGACACGTATGTTGCTTATATCATTATTCTCTTCATCTTAATCTAAATTCTTTGCGGTTGCAAACGCAAGAATACGCCAGTATAACATTTAACTTGTTCGAAAGAAAGGTTATCTGTCTGGAAAAGAGATAATGTCAAGGTAGTAGGGTCCCATCCCTTATTAAAAAGTTAGTGCCGTAACTGGATTAACCTCTTGGAGAATTCTACCGTTAGACACGCTTTAAGCTAGAAAGAGTTAAAGTGAAATAATCCTCGAATAGGTCGAAAGACGCCTGGATTTACCATCGAATACAATCCTCTATAAGCACATGCATGTCTGAATTCAACACACTCATAGTCAATAGAAACGTATAACTCAGAAGGTGGACATAACCCCAACTCCTCAATTCTCATTGTTTCACAACCTACTAAACATTCTTTCTTTTTACTTTGCTATTGTCGTTTTTCTCTACTAATTTGGTTACACATTACAAACCCCCTTCTTACGAGACTTGCACTAAAAGTCTAGTAATCGTTGCTTACTTGTTGCCCAAGCTATTCCCTGTGGGATCGATACCCAACCCAGGTTGGGTTCTATATTTGCTAACGACCGCTTTACACTTCTTTGAGAGCTGTAGATTGAGCGTTATCAAAAATTGGCGCCGCTGCCGGGGAATACAAGTGTCAATTAAGTTCATGATAATTACTAGACCCTTTGGTCAGAGATTCTCGTACTTTTACTTTTAGTTTTTGTTTTTGTTTACTGCAGGTTTTTTTTATTCAGTGCATGCCCCATACTCGAAGTTCTGGTCAACCGTTATTACCAATCAATCCTGAACCATAACGAATTGGCAGAATGGAGGCACAAACGGAAATCGAAAGAATGGCTGCTCAACACGAGCAGGCGAGATTAGCTGCTCTTGCCGCCGCCCAAGTACACCAACAAAACATTGATAACCCTGGGCGAGCAACAAACCCTGACGATGAGGATTTAGGTGATGACGAGTTACTAAACCCAAGGCATGATGCTGAAATCGCAACACCTGCCAACAGAAGAGGTCGACAAGCTCGGTTTAGGTATGATCGCCAACCTATGCAACCAGCTTTGGACGACGATGATGATGATCTTGATGGAGCCGGAGCCACAGGAGACATTATTCCTCCACCATTAGCGCCCGGAGCCAAGTTCAACATCACAAGCACCATGATTCAGTTATTGCAACTCAAGGGATTATTTGGTGGACTGGCAGGCGATGATCCGAATATGTATCTCATCAACTTTATTTCTACATGTAAGTCATTTGACAATCCTGGTGTTGGTCAGAATGCAATTCGATTACGTCTATTTCCATTGTCTCTGTCTGGGGAGGCAACTCTATGGTTGAATAGGCTGACTCCTGATTCTATTACAAATTGGAGGCAATTGAGAGACGCTTTCCTAGAAAGATTCTTTCCGCCATCCAAAAGAGCACAATTGAGAGATGAAATCAGCAACTTGTGTCAGCTTCCCACTGAAGCTCTTCATGAAATATGGGAGAGGTTCAAGACAAAGCTAGCGAGGTGCCCAAACCATCATATGACTAATGTTCACCTAATGGAGATATTACATAGAGCCCTGAATTCAATAACTAAACCAGTGGTGGATAATGCGGCTGGAGAATCCTTTATGGATCTCACCTTTGGTCAAGCAAGCAATATGCTAGATCGTATGACGAAACAAAGTAGATCTTGGCATACCAGGGATTCTGAGGTAGCAAGCCCCACTTTCTCTATTGGCATGACTGCAGACCAAAGAAGAAGACAAGAAGAACGTGATCAAGATATGGCGCACATGAAAACACAAGTGGATCTTCTTACAAAGCATTTATTATCAGGGAAGACCGAAAAAGTGAAAGCTATTGCGTCAAAAGGAAGAGACGAATCTGATTCGGAAGAAGAAGCCAACTACTTAAACAATCAGGGGGGTTTCCGAGGTAATACCCAAGAAAACCAAGGTCGGAACTATTATGATAATTCTGGAAACAAGGACCAAGGTAGTTGGAGAAAAAACAATGAAAAGAGTGGTGTATATGTTCCCCCTGGAAGACGTGACACCACCATATCTAATTCGAGAAGTATGGAAGACATGATGGCTAAACTACTGAAATGAGTGGAAACAACCAGCGCGGGAGTAACGGAGGTAATAAATGATTTGTCCTCTATGAAGCAATTAGTTGATTCTCATTCCACTTCAATCAAGCAAATAGAGCAGCAATTGAGCCAACTTTCAGCAACACTCAATCAAAGAAAGGCTGGCACTTTACCTAGTGACACCGTGCAAAACCCAAGGAATGATGGGTCATGCATGGCCATTACTACCAGAAGTGGTAAGGTGCTGGAAACTTCAGAAAAAGGCAAGCAAGTGGCTGACGAAGAGGCGGAAATTGATGATAAGGCGAAAGGGGAAGATGTCGCAGCAGCCGATCCTAATGTCATTAACGTCACTCCTCATGACGTGCAGCCTGGAAAAGCTGGAAAAACGGAAGCAAGAGGAGAAGAAAGCCGTGGAGAGAACAATGCCATACCCACCACCACCTTTTCCCCAAAGATTGAAGAAGGTGGCGGATGATACGAAGTTCAGCAAATTCATGACTATGTTAAAGCAGCTGACCATTAATGTTCCATTAGTGGAAGCACTTGAACAAATGCCTGGGTATGCGAAATTTATGAAGGATCTTTTGACAAAGAAGTGGGAAGCAAGTTATGAGTTGAAAGATGGTGTCCATCACTGCAGCGCAATCGCTACCCGATCAATAGCTCAGAAGAAGGCTGACCCCGGAGCTTTCACTATTCCTTGCACCGTTGGATCTTTGAATTTTTCCAAAGCATTATGTGATTTAGGATCCAGCATCAATTTGATTCCATTATCTATCTATAAAAAGTTGGGGTTGGGTGATCCTACTCCAACCAATATGAGGCTCGTCATGGCGGATAGGTCGGTAAAACGACCTGTTGGTATCCTATGTGATGTCTTGGTAAAGGTTTCTTCATTCATCTTTCCAGCAAACTTTGTTATTTTGGATTGTGAAGCGGACTCAGAGGTTCCCATAATCTTGGGACGCCCTTTCCTTGCTACAGGAAGTGTGCTCATTGATTTGAGAGCTAATGAGCTTTTATTCCGAATAAATGACGAAGTGGTTCGCTTTGATGTTTGCAAATCAATGAAGCAACCCAAAGATCCGAGTGTATTTTTGGTAGCTGATGTTTTCTTTGATGATCCGGAAGAATTACTTAAAGAAGAGCAAATTATTGCTGACCCTTTGGTAGTTGTGCTCATGAATGAAGAAAGTAAGGATGCTGAAAATTGCAATGAAGCTATTTGTTCTCTATCAGGTTTAGGGAAATATCGCTATGCTCCCAAGAAGCTGGACCTTGATCTCAAAAATCAACCCACACCACCAGCTAAGCCATCTATTGAAGAGCCACCCACGTTAGAATTGAAGGAGCTACCAAGTCATTTAAAGTATGCATTCTTAGGAAGCGGAAGCACACTTCCAGTCATTGTGGCAGCAGATTTGGGTGAGCAACAAGTTGCAGCTCTTATTACTATTCTACGGAAGTATATTAGAGCCATTGGATGGACCATTACGGATATTATTGGGATTCCACCTGGGATTTGTACTCACAAGATTCAGTTTGAAGAAAATTGCAAACCAACCATTGAGCATCAAAGACGGCTAAACCCACCTATGCAAGAAGTGGTGAAGAAAGAAATTATCAAGTGGTTAGACGCAGGGGTTGTGTATCCAATCTCTGATAGTACATGGGTAAGTCCGGTACAATGTATTCCCAAGAAAGGAGGCACGACGGTGGTTGTAAATGAGAAAAATGAACTTATTCCACTCATACCCGTCACTGGATGGAGAGTATGCATGGACTACCGGAAGCTGAATTCTTGGACGCTCAAAGATCACTTTCCAATGCCATTTATGGACCAAATGCTAGATCGATTGCGGGGAAAGGATGGTTTTGTTTCTTAGACGGGTATTCAGGCTATAATCAGATTTGTATTGCTCCCTAAGACCAAGAGAAGACAACGTTTACATGCCCATATGGTACGTTTGCCTTCAAGCGTATGCCATTCGGGCTATGTAACGCACCAGCCACCTTTCAACGCTGTATGATGTCCATTTTTTCTGATATGGTTGAAGACACTTTGGAGGTATTCATGGACGATTTTTTAGTTGTTGGTGAGACTTTTGAAGCGTGCTTGACAAACCTAAGTATGGCGTTGCAAAGATGTGTAGAATTCAACCTAGTGCTGAATTGGGAAAAGTGCCACTTCATGGTAAAAGAAGGTATTGTTCTTGGGCACAAAATCTCCAAAAAGGGAATTGAGGTTGATCGAGCAAAAATTGAAGTCATTGAGAAGCTACCGCCTCCAATTTCGGTGAAGGGTGTTCGTAGATTTCTCGGCCATGCAGGTTTCTATCGTCGGTTCATCAAAGACTTCTCCAAAATCGCTAGTCCATTGTGCAAACTCTTGGAGAAAGATGCAAAGTTTGACTTCAATGATGATTGCTTGAAGTCATTTGAATGCCTCAAAGGAAAACTCATTAAAGCCCCTATCATGGTAGCACCAGATTTGTCTCTCCCGTTCGAAGTCATGTGTGATGCTAGTGGTGTAGCCGTTGGTGCTGTACTTGGTCAGATAAAGGAGAAGCTATTTCATCCTATCTACTATGCGAGTAAGGTCCTAAATGAAGCCCAAAGGAACTACACTGTTACTGAACAAGAGCTCCTAGCGGTTGTGTATGCGTTTGAGAAGTTTCGTGCCTACCTATTGGGTACTAAGGTGATCGTTCATACAGACCATGCAGCTCTTAGGTATCTAATGACAAATAAGGATGCAAAACCAAGACTAATTCGATGGGTATTTCTGCTGCAAGAGTTTGATTTCGAAGTTAAAGACAGAAGAGGTTGCGAGAACCAAGTAGCCGACCATCTCTCTAGACTCGAGAGCGAGCATATGGCGCAACCTGAAATCGAGATTGATGATGCATTCCCTGATGAGGAGATCTTAGCCACGATAATAGAAGAGTTACCATGGTATGCCGACTTTGCAAACTTTGTGGTGAGTAATATGATACCTAAAAATTTATCTTACCATCAAAAGAGGAAGTTTATGCATGATGTACAACACTACTTTTGGGATGAGCCATATTTGTTTCGACGATGCACGGATGGTGTTATCCGATGATGTATATCCCATGAAGAGGTGCCAAATATATTGGAAGCATGCCACACTTCCCAAGTTGGGGGACATCACGCAGGTAATCGGACAGCAAGAAAGGTATTGCAAAGCGAATACTATTGGCCTTCGATATTTAGAGATACTCATTACTTTGTTAGAAGATGCGACCAATGTCAGCGACAAGGTGCTATTTCAAAACACCATGAGATGCCCATGACGAAAATCCTTGAAGTAGAGCTCTTTGACGTATGGGGTATTGATTTCATGGGTCCATTCGTAAATTCATTCAGAATGAAGTACATCTTAGTTGCTGTGGATTATGTCTCGAAATGGGTTGAAGCTGTAGCGTTGGCCGACAATGAGGGAAAGCGTGTTGTAGCGTTCTTGAAGAAGAATATCTTCTCTCGCTTTGTAGTACCACGTACTATCATAAGCGATGGAGGATCTCACTTTTGCAACAAGCTATTCAAGTCTGTGTTGGAAAAATATGGTGTCAAGCAACATAAGGTAGCCACGCCTTATCACCCACAAACTAGCGGACAGGTAGAGATTTCCAATCGAGAGATCAAGCAAATCCTTGCGAAGACGGTAAATGCTAATAGGAAGGATTGGTCTCGGAAGTTGGACGATGCACTATGGGCGTACAGGACTGCATTCAAAACGCCAATTGGCATGTCCCCTTATCAACTAGTTTATGGGAAGGCTTGTCACTTACCCATTGAGCTCGAGCACAAGGCATTGTGGGCGCTGAAGCGATTGAATTTGAATTGGGATGATGCAATGAGGCTGAGGATGGAGCAACTGAACGAGATGGATGAATTCCGTCTACATGCTTATGAAAGATCAGACCTATACAAGGAGCGGATGAAAAAGTATCATGATCAGCAGATTGTTCGTTGAAACTTTCAAAAGGATGATATGGTACTTCTCTTCAACTCCAGATTGAAGCTCTTCCCAAGTAAGTTAAAATCCAAGTGGTGTGGTCTATACAAAGTTATCCAAGTCTACTCGTCTGGAGTAGTTGAATTGGAAGACAATAATGGTGTTATCTTTAAAGTGAATGGCCAACGTGTGAAACCTTATATCGGTCCTCTTGATTCGACAAACTTCATGGCCATCACTTATCTCGACGAAGTCTAAGTACTCGATGTAACTATGTCGTGCCGCGACAATAAATCAAGCGCTAGATGGGAGGCAACGCATCGTTTATCATTTTTCATTTTTCATTTCGTTCTAGTATGTGTTTTGTTTTTGATAAATAAAAATCCAAAAATAAGAGTCGTGCCACGACCAAAACTAAGGCGCTTGATGGGAGGCAACCCATCGTTCTAATCGTTTTTAGTGTTTTTGAGCAAATGTAGGTGCAAGATGTGTAAAACGAGGTGATTGGTTTCAAAGTTCGATTTGGACGTATTGCATGGTAAAGGTGATAAGTTAGGAATTAAGATGCATAAGGCTATGGATTGAGCATTACTCATGACAAAATAGGCATCGAGCAAGGCTAGGCCTAGGTAAAACTAGGCCACGAACAAGGCATGGCCTATACTATAGCCCAAGGGCTCGGAATCTAGTGTGCTATAGCATAGGCGCCGCCCATGCTCAAGTATGCCATAGCATAGGCGCCGCCTATGCTATAGCATTTGGTCTCTGAATCTCATATGCCATGCTAAAGGCGCCGCCTATGGTCACTAAAGGCATTGCACTAGGCGCCGCCTATGCTCACTAAAGGCATTGCACTAGGCGCTGCCTATGGTCACCATAGGCAAAGCTAAAGGCACCTCCTATGGTCACTTTTTGTCTCCAAAACCGATTTTAAATGGGTCAAAACCTGACCCATTCTTTTCCTATATAAAGGAGACTTAGTCTTAAAACATAAACACATTGAAAACTTGACCTAGGCGTCGCACATACTCTCCAAATCATCTCAAAACTTTTCTTTTTGCTCTCCCACTTCACAAGAACATCTCCAAAGGCTTCAATCACGTAAGTACTCTTTTGTTCTTCATCTATTTTTTCGTAAGTGCTACGTTGCTATGTATATTATGAATTGCTATATCTTGAAGAAATATTGGTGATGTTAATGTGTTTGAATTGTTGATACAAAACCAAGTGAGTGAACATGAACGTTAGGATACTCTTAACTTGTTTCCGACTTGAATTTCATTTTGATGCATTGTTATGCTACTTGCGGAATTGCTACAGTCATGAACATTGCATACTCTTGTCACTTGAATACTTACATGTTAGAATGTCCCGTTCATCGGAATAAGACTTATAGTTGTCCACCGACATAGGCGATTGTGATTATACCATGATGAAATCCCTAGGTAGAAGTCTTGATATACCTAACATGATAGTATTGCAAAGGTTGCAAGAAGTGATACATCTCTGATTTTCTTGTTGGAATATAGCTCCTACAACGTATGTCGATGAAGTCTAAGTAATCGACCACTTTCACTTCACTAATTCGTACCAACAAACTAAGTGTGGGGTGGTACCCCTACTGCTTATGTATAGACTGTATCCATTTAGATTGTGGTAACATGAACTCTAATTCAAATCTCAGGTACAATGGCACCCAAAGCGAGACAAGGCAAGGAGAAGGCTACCACTTCCCAAAAGGGCAAGAAAAGAGGCCGCAAGGAGCAAGGAGAATCATCCTCAATGCAATTACCATGCCGAATGTTTGGAATAAAATGGGTTCTTGAGGAGGAATCCAAGGAATGGTATAGGAACAACAAGGAAAGAAAATATGTTCATGTCGATGTGATAAACAAGGAAAGCCTAGCGAAGAAGGAGCCGCGCATGTTGGCGATGATCATGGCATTAAATCTGGATTTCATCTTCCGCGACATGGGAGAATGTAATCTTGATTTGACAAGAGAATTTTATGCCAACTGGTCACCAAAAACCACAGGCAGCGAAGTCAAGATTCGGGGCCAAGTGTTACAACTCAATGCGGATTTCTTCAACTCCTTTCTTGGCTTGCCTTCAGTCGATCCAGCACCATTCAAAGAGCTGTACAGCAGACCTCCTTATAGAGAAATTCGACACACACTCTGTGGAACAAGATCCATGGCACGCTGGAGTAGACACAAGGACACTGGTCGACACAACACTTTCCCATATGCTTCTTTGAATAGGGAAGCAAGGATATGGTTGCGCATGATCAACTGTTGCCTCATTCCAGGGACCCAATACACAAAAATAACAAGAGATAGAGTGTGCTTGGTATACGCAATGATGACGAATATCCCTATCAACATTGGGGTAATCATCCGATCTACAATGCGGAAGGCTAGGCTACACAAGCGATCTCATTTCAGCTTCGGAAATCTGTTGACTGCAATCTTAAGGAATGAAGACATCGAAGAGGAACCAGCTGACCATAAACTCCCACACAATCCGAAGAAGGTTGACCTCACAAAGGTCAAAGATGCTGAATCAACACATGGCACCAACCTTACTACGACAGAGAGACATGCTCAGGATGAGAGTTTCTCCCGTCATATGTACGGCATGATGAGGTTTACAATGATGAGTGGAGGTCGTGTTCCCACTGTTGCAGAGCTCCAACAGCTGGACCATGACTATCCAATGAATATTCATGCACGAGAGATGTGTGGAGTAGGTACATACTTTGAGGAACCTCTCGATGACGACGTGCCGACCGATGATGATCGACGAATGCCAGACTCTGACATGGAGGAGAATTCTGATGACGACGACTTCGACGAAGGGTGTATGACCCCCGACATTGAGGACGAGTTCGACTGACCAGGTTCTTCGTATTTATTTTCCACTGAGGATAGTGTCCCGAATAAGTGTGGGGTGGTGGTATTGCATGCTATACTTCTCTACTCGCATCTATGTTTGTTTGCTTTGTTTTTGTTTCATTTTTTTTTTCATTTTTAGTAGCAAAATTTTTTAACTTCGCATGAAATTATTCTAATAGGCAGCATGAGATTATGACAAGAGTTTGTGCTAAAATCATGACTATTGAGATGTTTAGGCTCTAATTGTGACTCACTATGTGATATTGTTTGGTTTAATTCCTTCATCTGTTGGGTCAAGAGTCTATACTACTCCCAATAAAGCCGACCATGTGCCTTGTGGGTGTGAGCTAATAGTATATTCTGTGCTTGTGGCTGATGCTAGAACTTGCCTGGTATGTATGTAAAGCGAAAATAAGGAGTGTAAGTTTAGGAGATGATTTAGGAATTTCTTTGGCAACCTATATTTGTTTACCTTCATTTTTACCTACCCATGGACATTATCCTAGTTAACCCTTTTGAGCCTTTAGCCTATTTTCTTTGACAACCTCATATGTAAGCCTAATCCATTTTTTTCAAGACCATAATTTGATCCAAATTCCTAAGTGCTTTAAAGTGAAAAAGTCATGTGACAAAATAAGAGGAAATTAGGTGAGTACGATGCTTTAGAATGCATTGGTACTTGAAATTGCTATGAAAAAGAAGTGCTATCATAAAAGGTATGTTATGAAAAGAAAAAGGAAGAAAAAAAAACTGAAAAGTTAGTCATGTTTAAAATCGAAAAACAAAAGAGGAGAAAAAAGGGAGTAGAATAAATGAAAGAAAGGTTGTTAAAAAGAAAAGTGTTAATGACACAATGTGATGTATTAAAGCGCTTAGGAACATAGTCACTATTTCTGGCCAAAATAGTCCTACCCGTCCCTTAGCCTACATTACAACCATCAAAAGACCTATTTGATCCTAAGCTTAGCACTCTGACATTTAGTGGAGCATTACACTAAGGGCAAGCCTATGGTCATCAGTTACTTCATATGAATTCTTTGTGAGAGCGAGAGCAAGGATATTTTGATACCCATGTTTGAAAAATATGCTATACTTGTGAGTGATTATGGGTAATATATTGTGAGACACACATGGTTGATGAGTTTTGGGTAGTCGTGTATGATTCTTTGTGCCTTAACTTTTGAATATGAGTTGAACACCATCACGAGTCTATGCTAGAGGTTAAACTGTTTCTACTAATGATCGAAAAACTACTCTTTGTTGATAATTGTTGTGCTTGTCGTGATGAATATTTTGTGTTGTTGCTGTGAAACCCTAAGTTGATGTTTAGAGGGACATGATATTTTGTTCGAGGAAGAACAAAGCTTTAAGTGTGGGGTGTTGATGATAGGCGAATTTACACGCCTATAGCACTATATTTTGCCCATATTTTAGCCTAGTTTTGAGAACAAATTATATATTTCATGCACTTTTAGTCCTTTTTCCTGTAAGTGAGCTAACGAACATGATTAGCAAAGTTTCAGATATAAATGATGCAGAATTCAGCATTTTATGGATAACTTGACGCCAAAGAAAGCTTCACGAAAGGAGAAAAGCCAATCTTGGACGCCAAGGACTAAAGATGGCGCATGGAAATTCTGTCCCGGGCTAAAACAACATTTCTGAAGACTTTGGGGACTAGCAGTAACTTATTAGGATTAGGATAATGATACATTAACCTAGTACAATTGGGTTAAGTATTACATTAGCTTGTTAGGATTAGGATAATGATACATTAACCTAGTACAATTGGGTTAAGTATTTCATTAGCTTAGTAGGATTTGGTTAAGCATTTCATTAGCTTAGTAGGAATAGGATATGGGTATTATAAATACCCTATTTTGCTAGAGATTTTATAACTTCTTATCTTACTTCTCAACATCGAAATTCTACTTTTCAATTCCGAATTAATTCTATTTTTCTTCTTCTACTCATCTATTCTTAAATTCCGCAACAAGAGAAACGTTACCTTGCTAAGGAATTCACGCCTAAACGCCTACCACACCATTATCAACGTGAAATCATAATTGTGGGAAAACAACAATGTCAATTGTGATTTCCTTCGCACTCATGGGTAACTAAACTTCTCTGTTGGGGTTATGGAAGCCGAATGAGATACTATCTATTGTTGTGAGAGTGTGAGTTCGTGACACGTATGTTGCTTATATCATTATTCTCTTCATCTTAATCTAAATTCTTTGCGGTTGCAAACGCAAGAATACGCCAGTATAACATTTAACTTGTTCGAAAGAAAGGTTATCTGTCTGGAAAAGAGATAATGTCAAGGTAGTAGGGTCCCATCCCCTATTAAAAAGTTAGTGTCGTAACTGGATTAACCTCTTGGAGAATTCTACCGTTAGACACGCTTTAAGCTCGAAAGAGTTAAAGTGAAATAATCCTCGAATAGGTCGAAAGACGCCTGGATTTACCATTGAATACAATTCTCTATAAGCACATGCATGTCTGAATTCAACACACTCATAGTCAATAGAGACGTATAACTCAGAAGGTGGACATAACCCCAACTCCTCAATTCTCATTGTTTCACAACCTACTAAACATTCTTTCTTTTTACTTTGCTATTGCCGTTTTTCTCTACTAATTTGGTTACACATTACAAACCCCCCTTCTTACGAGACTTGCACTAAAAGTCTAACAATCGTTGCTTACTTGTTGCCCAAGCTATTCCCTGTGGGATCGATACCCAACCCAGGTTGGGTTCTATATTTGCTAACGACCGCTTTACACTCCTTTGAGAGCTATAGATTGAGCGTTATCAATACCACACACACTTATAGACTCTTTCAGCAATAACCAAGTCACATACAAGGGTAGTAACAAAAAAAATCTGAGATAATTTCTGGATCAAAGCCAAAATACATAGCCAAATATGGAGTCACATATAGAGAGTGGACCTCGAATCAAGAAAATAATATACGTGTAACACCCCAACTTAGAAAGGAGTCCCATATCGGTAAAATACATGAGCGATGCTGGGTATATAAGTGAGAAAACCTTACTCCCTAGTGACGCATTTTAAAGCCATGAGGGACTGGTCCTAGAGAGGACAATATCACTAGTGGGTTAGGGAGTTCAGGGATTTCTCAGACTTAGATAGTTCGGGATGCCTATTGCGACCAGTGTCTCAGCTCGAGTTATGATAGAATGGTATCAGAGCCACTCCTGTGTCACCCTGTTGATATGGGACAGAGTTCAAACTAAGTGTAGATGAATCTCAATAAGGTAGGGAAAACCTCAATCCTGAGTGTAGGCAAATCCCATTCGGTGGGGCAAACCTCAGTGAGGATGCTAAGTTCATAAGAGGGTGTATATAACACCCAACTTAGGAAGAAGTCCCACATTGGAAAAATATAGGAGGGATGTTGGGTATATAAGTTAGAAAGCTTTACTCCCTAGTGACGCATTTTAAAGCCGTAAGGGCCTGGGCCCAGAGAAGATAATATCACTAGTGGGTTAGGGAGTTCAGGGGTGTCTTGGACCTAGAAGGATCAAGATGCTCATCGTGGCCAGGGCCTCGACTCAGGTCGTGATAGAATCTATTAACCAAGTTTAGAAAGTCATAGACATCATAGGATTCACTTCTCATCAAAGTGCCGAGTTAGCCACATACCAGTTATAGGATGTTTCTCACACTTGGTATAAATAGTGGAAGTCCGAGAGGTTAGAAGATGCAGATCCTATTAAGTGGGAGCAATTTTTCACAGTTTTCTTAGACAGATTCTTTCCCTAAGAGCTGAGGAAGGCAAAAGTTCTAGGTTCATCAACCACAAATAGGGAAATATGATGGTGAAAGAGTATTCTCTTAAGTTTACTTAATTTTCCAGATATGCCCCTCATGTGGTTGCTGACAGTCGGGCTAAGATGAGTGAGTTTGTGTCAGGGGTGAATGATAGCATAGTGAATGAGTGTAGATCTACTATGTTGATAGGTGACATAACTTTAGATAGGCTTATGACTCATACCCATCAGATAGATGAGCAGAAAGTTAAGATGAGGAAGAAGCAGAGTAAGAAAGCAAGAATAGGTAGTTATGGTTTTCATGTAGGGTCACAGGGTGGTAATCGTTCCCAGAAAAGTCATAAGTTTTCAGTTCCAGCTCCATCTTCAGCTAGTGTATCCAGGGGTGGGGCACCAGGCTCTAAGGCCCAGGGTAGTAAGAGTAGGAGGCTTACCTATCCACTTTACAAAAAATATAGTAAAAATAACTTAGGTGCATATAGAGAAGGCAGTGATGTATGTTATGGATTTGGTAAGCCAGGCCATAAGATGTGAGAGTGTAGAGTCCTAGCATAGAGGGGTAAATATTTGTGTCAGCAGGGCACTGGATATGGTCAGTGTTAGAATAGGATTTATGCACTCCAGACCCATCATGATTCGGAAAGTTTCCCTGGCCTAGATTTGGGTATGTTGTAAGTCGTTCATGTTCATTTTATGCACTGCTAGATCTAATTATCTTTTTTGAGATTATGTTTCAGCATGAGTTAGTTAGTAGAATCAGTAGGTCAAGTTCAGTTCATGCATTATGCATTAGTTTCAGACTCCCGACGTTCAGTCGTAATCTAGTTCGTAGATGCCCTGTGCATCGCCCAAGTATCGCAATAGGGTGTGCAATATTAAAGTGACATAGTGTCCCAAGGGGGAGATATCCCACACTTTCTTAACACTCTCCTAGATCCTTCAGTTCTCTTTGAATAGCGAATTCAGTCTAGAATAGAGGGTACTCATAAGTTGACCCTCAAAACTTCCAACCACAGCCGCAAATCATGTATTTAGAGGTTCAGTTCACTATGTTCAGTTCATGTGTCACGCCTTATCCTCAGTTATGTTCTTATTCTTTCACTCATGCATATTGATTAATTAATCTCATACCCATCGATATCTTCAGTTTAAGGTAACAACCTCCTTTGAAATTATTCATTCTCACATTCAGATCTCAGTAGCAAACCTAGTATTCAGTTCCATGCTCAGTTTTTAGCTCAAACTTGGTACCTTTACCAGTACATGTTCAGTCGTATGTTCATGAGTCAATTTTGTTATTCATTCATGCATCAGATATGCATGATTATCTTATTAGTACTTTCATCCATGCCTTCATGTATCATCACAGTCATAAAATCCTGCATTAGATATGCATGGATTTAGCTTATCAGTTACCCATGCATCAGATATGCATGTTCAGTATGTTATGCTCAATTTTTAGTCTTGTCAGTCCAGAAAATCATGTCTTAGTAGCATATGTCTTGTAATACTTCAGTTGATCACTCTCTCCTCTTAGTCAATTTCCATTTAAGGATGAATGTTCCCAAGGAGGAGATATTATAATACCCCACAAAATCGTGAGTCTAATTTAGCTTGTAAACCTCCTTGAAAGGTCCCAAGACTTAGAAAATTTTGCTAAGTGTTCAAGATTCAACACTTAGTATCATTTTAGACCTCTGTACTTTGGGGATTTATTTGAAAACCTACCCGACCTCCGTTTTTTGATTTTCAAGTTGTGTTGCAATGGAGAAAGGTCGTAGTACATCCTGGGTAAGTTTTGTAATTTTTCAAAAAGCATAAGGGCAAGTTTAGATGTGCAAAATAGTAGTAGCGGGCGATAAGCCCGCGTCGCCCCAGCTAGAGCAGTGCTCTAAACTAGGCGTTGCCTGGTATATAGCAGTGCTATAAGCAGGTGCCGCTCGCTGATTTCACTGCTTGCCCAGTTTTTAGCATTCCATCTCCACATCCTTAAGGGTATTTTGGTCCTTTTAGCCACCTTATATATACTCTTAAACACGAGATTTGGCCATAATTCAGCAACATATACTCCTTTTCATCAATTTTCTTCAAGAACTCAAGTTAGGGTTATCATAGAAGCTCCAAGAATCAAGAGATTTCACTGTAGAACTTCAAGGAACCTTCCAACTAAGGTATACGTGTGTTCATTCATGGACTTCTTTCGTTCATGAAGTCCAAGAACACTTTTTTCTAAAATTATATATCATGGCTTCGTGTTATGAATGGATGGTTGATCTTGTTTAATTGTTTGATGATACCAAGATAGAATCTTTATGGGTTTGTATGAAACTAGGATGACATGTTAGTTGAAGTATATGAATTTTGGGTGATTTGGGTTGTTGAATTCATGAATAAACCTATGCCCAAAGTTGTGCATGTAAGGTGTTTGATAAAATGCCTAGGATATAGAATTCATGTTCCATGTTTCAGATAGTGCTTAAATGACAATCCATGCTCCACGCTTTATGATTTTACATGAACTCCACATTATTGCTATGTGTTATTATTATGATATGGAATGAGCATGATATTGAAGCTATGCAAGTAGTTCGATGTTTAACCGTAGGTTTTTAAAATTGATCACATATTTGGAATCCCCAGATCATGGGATTTAATAAGCACCTATTGTCTTCCTAATTCGAGATACGTGGGGTTGTCCTAAATTTCATGGGCATGCTTTGAAAAGAACTCATGCAAGACTCTGAATTTATCTATATATATGTATGTTTTTACAAATGAGGGTTTTCAACTGATACAAATAGTATGTTTTGAAATATGATTATGAAAGAAAAAAATTGAAATATTATAGGGTTATCTATTTGAGTATGTTTCTATAGTTTAAATTGTGAACATATGATCTGAATCCTTGTAAGGGTGAAATGTGCATGAATTGTGAATTCTTTAAAACTCCATGCAAATGTGTTATACCCCATATGATATTTGTGTTTAATATTGAGAGCATCAAATTTTTCAAGTTATATGATAGTATGACTAAATTATGAAACTTATTGAACTACTACGTGTTAGAAACCACGGTTGTATGTATTTGATGGTGTGAAAGTCGTACATATATATGCATATTGTAAATGGTATAAAAATTTGGAAGGAAATTGATGTGTTATTGATGACTTGCAAGTCAGGTATGATGATACCCTACAGAATATGATATGTAATTGATTGAATTGAAGTTGTTGATTGACTTTATATGAGATAGGTGGTTACCCGAAGAAAGCATAAGTCAAATGACTCTATCCTGGAAACCGTAGGTTGTCGACATGGGGAAATTTGTACCATGCTGTGTGATCTTGTGTACTTTGAAATGTATCATTCCCTATTTGGGATTTATGGTTAGGAGCCCTGCTCTATGATCTTGAGCCCAACCCAACACATGAACTTGATTGAGATAGAGACTCCCTACTGTGTGATCTTGTGTGCTCTCACTTCCTTACCATACTACAATCTTGGCGGCAATCGAGATTGGGAAGTTAGTGAAATTGTAAGGTGTATCACCTAGCTCGGATGTGTTATATTGTTGTTATTCAAAAATCTTTATACTATGCCCATGTATTTCCAAACCATCTTGAAACATTATGTTTTATAACAGCTCTCACTTACATTGTATATAAAAATCTCTATTTTGTTTTGGATTACTCTGCGTACCAGTACATCTGTATTGACCCCCTCTCCCTCCAACCTCTCAAATTCTGAGGCACTGTCTAGGGGTCCTAATAATCTATAGACTTCATCTGTCAGAGTTACTGCGTCTAGTAGTGAGCCTTCTATACTTTGGAAGGCCTGGTTATTTTTGGACGATTATCATCATTAGTTATGTTTTGGTCTATACGCGGCCTTGTCCCAGTTTTCAGACAGTTTGTTTAGTTTATGCTAGAGATTCCACAGATTGAGTCAGAAATTGTTATTAAGATGTATTTTGGATTTCTATTTTTTAGTATTATGATCACGTTTAGATTGACCATGCTTCCGTATTAAATTTTTATTTCCATATTATTTTCTGTTATATGAATGTTATGCATAATTACCAGAGAGAGAAGGGTGTTCCAGGCCTTCATGGTCTGAAATGCTCATCACAGTCAGGGCGCCAGTTTAGGTCATGAAAAACTTGGTATCAGAGCACGGTTCATGTTCCTAGGGTGTCTGCGAAATCGCGTCGGATAGAGTCTTATTTATTGGTGTGTAGCTCGCTACACTTATAAGCGAGATGCTACTAGGAATTTAGGAAATATTTCCCTTCTTTGTGATTGAGTTCATGCTTCAGAGTCTAATCTGTCCCTAATCAGTAATCTCTGATCTTACAGAAATAATAATCATGCCTCCTCATCGTAATACTAATCAGAGTGCCCAGAATGATGAAGTCTGTCCCACTCAAGGGATGAGGACACAAAATGGAGCTCTCATTCTGAAACCTGTCCTTACTTTGGGAGTCCCTCTAGTCCCAACCAGTCCATCTTGAGCTCCGTGGACTAATATGAACCGTTCCCCGACTTCTCAGGAAAATGTATCAAACGCAGAGTTCAGGCAATCTATTCACATGCTATCACAGTTGGTGGCTATGCAGGATTAGTGTTCAAAAGATACTGGATCGGCATCGATTGCATCTGAGGCTACTCGAGTGAGCTAATTCATGAGGATGAATCCTCCCAAATTCACAGGTACCAGAGTAGAAGAGAATCCACAAGAGTTTGTGGATGAAATGGAAAAGTTATTCAAAGTGATGCACATATATATTGTAGAAGGGGTAGAATTGGCGGCGTACCAGCTAAAAAAGGTGGAAAGTCAGTGGTATAGTGATTGGGAAGAAGCGAGGGAAGAGGGTGCTGAGCCCTCAGTATGGGATGAGTTCGTAGATTCTTTCCTTGATCAGTTCCTTCCATTGGAGTTGAGGAAGGCTAAGGATGAGGAATTCATGAATCTGAAACAAGGGAAAATGAGTGTCCAAGAGTACACTCTGAAATTTAATCAGCTTGCTGGCTTTGCACCAGAGATGACTAGAAACATGAGAGCTCGAATAAGGAAGTTTGCATCTGGACTTTTTGATGACCTTTTACTTGAGTGTCAAGGGGCGATGCTCAATAGATACATAGACTTTGCTAGACTGTATTTCCATATGCAACAGGTAGAGGAGAAAAAAACAAGATAGCTGAAGCTAGGGAAGACAGACTGGCAAAGAGAGCCAGAACAACCGACCAGTACCACAGCCAGCCGCAGAGTGGTAACTAGAGTAATAAGTGGTTAAAGAAAAAGAATTTTTAGAGTAATGCTCAATCAACAGCTAGCGCCCCAGTGCCCAAACTACAGACAGATAGACGATCTCAGAATTTCCAAAATTACCATGGATCCAGAGCTCCAGATGCTCAGTCGCAGTTCAGTGTGGCTCAGCAGCATCACACTTTTTGGCGGTATGATACTTGTGGAAAGAATCACCCAAGGAGGTGTTATTTTGAGAGGAGAAATTGTTATTCTTGTGGTAAGGTGGGACACCTTCAGCGAGATTGCCCTTCTGCAGAAGGAAATACGAGAGGGGATAAGTCCTAAGCTGCCTCCATGGCTCTTTCTCCTAAGGGTGCCCCTGTAGCTTTCAGGAGCAGTCGCAACCAGTTCTATGCTTTGACTAATCACCAGGAGGCGAAAGCTTCCATAGGCGTTGTCACTGATACGTTACAAATCTTTTCCCGTGATATTTATGTATGCTTGATCCCGGGTCTACCTTATCTTATGTGACCCTGCTTGTGGCTGTTGGTTTTGGGTTTGAACCCGAAATGATTTTTGAACCTTTTTCAGTTTCCACTCCGATGGGTGATTCTGTTGTGGTTAGAAGGGTGTATAAAAAATGTGTTGTATCTATTTCCGGTCAGAATACTGTGGTAGACCTCATAGAACTTGATATGGTAGATTTTGATGTCATCTTATGGATGGACTGGCTCTACGTGCTTTGCCACACTAAATTATAGGACCCGAAGGGTTACCTTTTTCCTTTTTGAATGAGCCAGTGATAGAATAGAAGGGGCATTCCTTTGCACCTAGAGGGCATTTTATATCTTATCTCAGGGCCCATAGACTCATTTCTAAGGTTTGTTTGTATCACCTTATTCAGGTTAAGAACTCTAATGCCGAGAGTCTTTCTCTTCAGTCTGTTCCTGTAGTAAATGAATTTCTGGAAATCTTTCCAGATGATCTCCCAGGAATACCACCTGATAGGGAGATAGAGTTTGGTATTGATGTATTTCTAGATACCCGCCCTATTTATATTCCGCCATATAGAATGGCTCCTGCTAAACTAAAAATTTTGAAAGAACAGCTAGCAGACCTTCTAGATAAAGGTTTTATCCACCCTAGTGTGTCTCCCTGGGGTGCACCTGTACAAAGAAAGACGGTTCCCTTCGTATGTGCATAGATTACTGTTAACTGAACAAAGTCACCATTAAAAATAAATATCCTCCTCCTAGGATTAATGATTTTTTTAGCAGCTTCAGGGTGCTAGATGTTTTTCAAAGATAGACCTTCATTCGGTATACCATCAGTTGAAGGTTAGGGAGTCATATGTTCCCAAAATAGCTTTTCAAACTAGATACGTCCATTATGAATTCTTAGTCATGTCCTTCGGATTGACTAATGCCCCTACAACTTTTATGGACCTAATGAATAGGGTGTTCCATCAGTTTCTGGATCTTTTTGTTATAGTATTCATTGATGACATCTTGATTTATTCCAAAAGTGAGGAGGATCATGCCAATCACCTCCGAATCATTCTTCAGACTCTCAAGGATCATTATTTGTATGCTAAGTTTTCTAAGTGTGAATTCTGGCTTAATGCCATTGATGTATTAGGTCATTTTGTGTCTAGTGAGGGGATATGGGTTGATCCCCCGAAGGGTAAGGTAGTTAGAAAGTGGCCCAGACCCATGAATCCAACCGATATTCGAAGCTTTTTGGATTTGGCGGGTTATTACAGGAGGTTCGTAAAGAGTTTTTCTTTCATAGCAGCTCCACTCACTAAATTGACTCAGAAAAAGGTGATTTTGTGTGGTCTGACTTGTGTGAAAATAGTTTTGAGAAGTTGAAAGACAAGTTGACTACTGCTCATGTTTTGACTCATTCCGAGGGTGTAGATGGTTTTGTGGTATACTGTGATGCATCCCGTGTAAGACTTGATTGTGTACTGATGCAGCATGGTAAGGTGGTAGCTTATGCATCTAGGTAGTTGAAGGTGCATGAGCGAAACTACCCTACTCATGACTTGGAGTTAGTAGTTGTGGCATTTGCACTTAGAATCTTGAGGCATTATCTCTATGGGGTGCATGTTGATATTTATAATGACCACAAAAGTTTGCAGTACGTTTTCTCGAAGAAAAAATTGAACCTTAGGTAGAGGCGTTGGATGGAGCTATTGAAATACTAAGACATGAGCCTGCACTACTATCCGGGCAAGGCAAATATTGTAGCCGACGCCCTCAACAAGTTGTCTATGGGAAGCCTTTCTAATGTGGAGGAAGAGAAGAGAGAAATGGTGAAGGATATCCACCGTCTTTCAAATGTAGGAGTGCGACTCTTATATTTCGAAAATGTGGGGGTGGTTGTGCACTAAATAGCTAAATCATCCCTTTGTGCCAAAGTCAAAGAAAAGTAGGCCGAAGATCCCATCTTGATGCAGATTAAGAATGGTGTGGGTCATCAGAAGGTGATGTCTTTTGAGATTGGTGATGATGGTATTTTGAGATACCAGGATAGACTATGTGTGCCAGACGTAGATGGACTGCGAAAGAGAATTCTTGATGAGGCTCACACGACGAGGTATGTTGTTCACCCAGGCTCTACAAAAATGTATCATGATTTGAAAACCATTTATTAGTGGAATAACATGAAGCGTGATGTGTCTAAATATGTTTCCAAGTGTTTGAATTGTCAGCAAGTCAAGGTGGAACATATAAGGCCAGGTGGTACTTCACAAGAGATAGCTTTTCCTTTATGGAAGTGGGAGATGATCAATATGGACTTCATTATAGGACTTTCAAAGTCCCGAAACCAGTATGATTCTATATGGGTTATTATAGATAGGCTGACTAAGTCAGCGCACTTTCTGCCTTTCAGGACTAACTATTCGAGAGAGGATTATGCTAAGTTGTTCATTACTGAAATAGTTTGATTGCACGGAGCACCTATGTCCATTATATCCGACCGAGGTACGAAGTTCTCTTCTTAGTTTTGGAGATCTTTTCATAGAGGTTTAGGTACCCAAGTGAACTTAAGTACAACATTCCACCCTCAGAATGACGGGCAATCTGAGCGCACCACTCAGACCCTTGAGGACATATTGAGGGCCTATGTAATTGACTTCAAAGGTAGTTGGGTCGATTACTTACCATTGATATAGTTCGCTTATAATAATAGTTTCCATTACAGTATTAAGATGGCACCATTTGAGGCATTGTATGGGAGGAGATGTAGGTCTACGATAGGATGGTATGAAGTAGGCGAGATGCAGATGTTTGGGCCTGATCTTGTTCACCAGGTAATAGAAGATGTGAATCTTATTAGAGAATGACTTAAGATAGCTCAGAGTCATCAGAAAATGCTACGCCGATGTTAGGAGGTGAGAGTTAGAGTTTGAGAGTGTATTTCTTAAAGTTTCTCTTATGAGGGGAGTTATGCAATTTGGGAGAAAGGTAAGCTGAGTCCTCGCTATATAGGACCATATCAGATTGTGAGAAGGATAGGTGGAGTTGCATATGAATTAGAGCTACCTACAAGTTTGGGTTCTGTCCATCGGGTATTTTATATATCCATGCTGAAAAAGTGGATTGGAGATCATTCGTTAGTAGTACCTATCGAAGAAATCAAAGTGACAGACTCTTTATCCTATGAAGAAGAGCCTGTAGAAATCTTGGATCGCCAAGTTAGAAGATTGAGGAACAAAGAGATAGCCTCAGTTAAAGTGTTGTGGAGGAACTAGGAGGTTGAAGAAGAAACTTGGGAATCAGAAGATGACATGAGAAATAGATACCCAAACTTATTTGATCTGGTGATGGTGAAGAAGGTACAATTCCTGTTGTATGCTTTCTTTTCTAAGTCTGAGTATAATTGAACTCGTTCATGACTGTATTTATGCGTCATCATTTGGGGATGAATGATCCCAAGGGGGGATAATGTAACTCCCCATAAAATTCAAGCAATGTGTTGTCCCTTATTAGAATGTGCATGGAGTAAGAGACTCAAAAATATTCTAAGTGTCAAAGAGACTTAGTCTCATTCTTAGCTCGTAATCTTTGGGGATTTTATTTTCAACCTTCTCGACCTCTGATTTTAAATTTTCTTGATGCGCTACGATAGGGCAAGGTTGTAGTACATCTTGGGTAAGTGTCGGAATTTTTAAACGAGCCTAAGGTCATGTTAGGGTTATGAAAACAGTAGTTAAATATGATTGGGGGGCGTTACCCAGGGTTTACCCCGCTCTAAGCAGGGAGCCACCCTGTTCTCTCCCCCGGTAAAAGCAGGGCACCGTCCTGGGTTATCCCAGGGTCTAAGCAGGGCACCACCCTGCCTATCGCACTCGGCCAAAATACAGTGTACTATTTCGTCTCATTAAGGCATTGTGGTATTTTCCCAACACCCTATCAACTTAAACACAGGATTACACTCCCCATTGAGCATAATATTGATATTTTCACCAAAAATCTTCAAGAACACTCTCAAGGGTTTCAACCTAAAAACCCAATTAGTTTGATATTTAACCATAGGTTTTTAAAATTGATCGCATATTTGGAATCCCCAGATCGTGGGCTTCAATAAGAACCTATTCCCTTCCTATTTCAAGGTACGTGGGTTTGTCCTAAATTTCATGGGCATGTTTTGAAAAGAACTCATGAAAAACTCTAAATTTATCTATATATATGTATGTATTTATAAACGGGGGTTTTCAACTAATACAAATAGCTTGTTTTGAAATACGACTATGAAAGAAAAAAATTAAAATATTATGGGGTTGTCTATTTGAGTATGTTTCTATGGTTTAAATTATGAACATATGATCTGAATCCTTGTAAGGGTGAAATGTGCATGAATTGTGAATTCTCTAAAACCCCATGCAAATATGTTATACCCCATATGATATTTGTGTTGAATATTGAGAGCATCCAATTTTACAAGTTATATCATAGTATACCTAAATGATGAAACTTCTTGAACTACTACATGTTGGAAACCACGGTTTTATGTATTTGATGGTGTGAAAGTCGTACATATATGTGCATATTGTAAATGGTATGAAAAGTTGGAAGGAAATTGATGTGTTATTGATGACTTGCAAGTCGGGTATGACATTACCCTGTAGAATATGATATGTAATTGATTGAATTGAGGTCATTGATTGACTTTATGTGAGATAGGTAGTTACCCGAAGAAAGCATGAGTCAAATGACTCTATGCTGGAAATCGTGGGTTGCCGACACGAGGAAATTTGTACCATAATGTGTGATCTTGTGTACTTTGAAATATGTCATCCCCTATTCGGGGAAGATGGTTAGGAGCCCTGCTGTGTGATCTTGAGCTCAACCCCGAAACATGGATTTGATTGAGATGAAGATACCCTGCGGTGTGATCTTGTGTGCTATCACTTTCTCACCATACTACAATCTTGGCGGCAACCAAGATTGGGAAGTTGGTGAAACTGTAGGGTGTACCACCTAGCTCGGATGTGTTACATTGTTGTTGAAAAATCAGTATACTATGCCCATGTATTTTTAAACCATCTTGAAATAATGTGTTTTATAGCATCTCTCACTTACGTTATATGTCAAAATCTCTATTTTGTTTTGGATTACTCTGCTTACCAGTACATCTGTATTGACCCCCTCCCCCTCCAACCTCTCAAGTTTTGAGGCATAGTCTAGGGGTCTTGATAAGTTGTAGACTTCATCTGTCAGAGTTGTTGCATCCAGTGGTGAGACTTCTATACTTAGGGAGGCCTGGTTATTTTTGGACGATTATCATCATTAGTTATGTTTTGGTCTATTGGGGGCCTTGTCCCAATTTTTAGACAACTTGTTTAGTTCATAGTAGAGATTTTGTAGACTGAGTCAGACATTGTTATTCAGATGTATTTTGGATTTCTATTTTTTTAGTATTATGATCACGTCCAAATTGACTATTCTTTCATATTAAATTTTTATTTCCATATTATCTTCTGTTATATGAATGTTGTGCATGATTACCAAAGTGAGAAGGGTGTTTCGGGCCTTCATGGTCTGAAATTCTCGTCACGACCAGGGCCTCAGTTCGGGTTGTGACAACGGAACTCAGTGAATTCAGCTTAGCTCAGCTAAGAAAATACTATCATCTCAGTAAATCAATTTAGTTAATCAGTTCAGTTCAGTTCAGTTAGTCAGTTGAACTCAGATAATCATGTTCAGTGTCATTCAGATGGGAGTAGGATTCAGCGCCGAGTGAAGCTAGGGAAGGGGGCTCACCCGTTAGATAGGACTGAGATCCCTAGAAGCAATCTCGAAGTTCCAGAACTATGTAGTCAGGGTTGGTATGAGATGTCACCTGTTAGATAGGATTAACATACTCAGGGATCAGTCGTTAGCACATTTATATGTATAGGACTAATCCCAGAGGTCACTCGCTAGATTAGGACTGACTCTATAGTAGATGTCTTTACTGGTGGAGTGGTACTGATACCCTTCCAATTAGGGTAAGGATTGGACCCCAGACTATCTAGAAAGGGGCATGTCGATTAAATGAATATATCCCACTGTTTCAGTTACAGAAATCAGGACTATCAGATACAGTCGACTTAGCTTAGTAGTACAGACTCAGGACTTCTAGAGACAGTCAAATCTTATCAGACTCCAAGATCACCCATTAGACAGGACTGATCTCAACTACAGTTTTAGCATCAATAACATTAGACTCTGGGATCACCCACTAGATAGGTCTAATCTCATTATAGTCAATCAGTATTAGTATTATCAGAAATAAAGATCACCCATTAGGTAGGACTGATCTCGGACTAAGTTAAGTCATTCTTATTTATCAGCATATTCAGAGATCACCCGCTAGCTAGTATTGATCTCAGACTCAGATATTCAAATTCAGTATGGGACTCAGATAGTTTCACCAGATTTAGGACTGTTAGATATAGTCATCTATGTTATCAGTCTTTCAGTTATTCAGTACCTCAGTATCATTAAACTCATATAGTTAGAATTAAGACTCAGTAGTCAGTATCATCAAGAGTTTAGTTATAGTTACCTGTGCATATATGTATTCTCACATTCATATCAGTCAGTATGTTCATGTATATAAACCCCATGCATATAGCCTACCCCCACGTATACTCAGTACATTCAGACGTACTGATGCATTCACGCTATAGTACTTTCTTTTTATGTTACACCATAGGTTCAGAGGCATGGGTTCCAGATCAGCAGCAGCAGTCCAGTTAAGCAGTGAGTCCTTATCTTTCGAGGATATGATCATTTTATTTATCATTCCAGTATTTCAGTTATTTTTAGTTTTGTGGAGTTAGTTGGAGATATGTTCTTTCAACTCCTTATTCAGTTCAGTTAGAGGATTTCAGACTATTTGTTAGATTAGATATTCAGACTTCAATATCTATATTTCGTTTTGGTATTGTTATGCCATATTTTTTTTAGATATGTATCAGTATTGAACCTTATGGCCTTATAGTTCATGTTTCCATATATCTTACGTATATTATGCAGTTTACAGGTACAGATATCAGTCAAGGGTTAGCTTATGGTCCGTCGGGGTCATGAGCACCGTGTAGCATTTCGGTTTAGAAAATCGGGGTATTACAATACATCATGAGAGAAAAGCTGTAATGTACCAGTAATGAAATCAGGTGATGCCTCGAATTCCTGTCAGGATTCCAAAGCATACAACTTGTTCCGACCAAAACTAAAATCAGGAGTAGTAACAAAAGCAGATGCCACACCACCAAGTGTAGAAGTAGAATATGAAGACACAGGAATCTTATTTGGCCCCATACTAACCTTATTAATAAGACAATCCTTAAGCCGATAGCCTACCTAGACACACTTGAAACATTTTTCCTTTCCTTCCTTACAATAACCCCGACAAGGACAACCATAGAATCGATAAGGAGTACACAAAAAAATTGACTGACCTTTGCTCATTTGAGATTGTGCCACCTGTGCTTGAGAATTATCACTACCTTGATAACGTCTGTCCCCCGAATGATAAGGACCACTAAAAAAAATGAGCCCAAATTCCCTCACTTCTTTTTCTACTACTTTCCACCATCTCTACCACCCTGATAACAAAACCAGTTCCTATTACCCTGCCAATCCCCAAACTCTACCTACTTCTTCTTTTCATCCTCAACCTATAGCATATTAACAATTAACCTCGACATGTTCATATCTTTAATCAGCAAAGCAGTCCTACTCTCTAGAATCAAATCTCTATTCAAATCAGAAACAAACTTCCTCATTCTTGACCTCAAATCAGCCACCAAATCTAAAGCATAACTTGATAGCTAATGGAACTTCAAAGCATATTCCTTTACTGACATCTTTACCTGCCTGAGGTTCACAAACTCCTCCATCATAGCTTCTCTTCAATCTTGAGGAAAGAACCAATCTACGAAGGTATTAGGAAAGGCCTCCCACAACTCATCCTCTTTCATATCACCTCTATCACTGTCTCACTCATCATACAACTGATAACAAATATCCTTAAGCTAATAAGCTGCAAAGTTAACCCCCTCTATGTTAGTAACCTGTATCACTCAAAACATCTTTTCCATCTCATCAAGAAAGCCTTGTAGATCCTCTTCCACCTTTACTACAGTAAAAGTTGGAGGACCCATCTTCATAAATTAACCAACCTTTATGGCCTTAGAAAAAATCAGCAGTCATACTCCGCTCAGCCTAAGAAGCAATCAGTTGGGCAATAACATGAATGATTGACAAAATTTTATGTTTGTCATATTGCCCTGAGGGACCTGGTGAGAACTATCTAGAATAAGAGAAACTCCACTACCATCTGGAATAGGACCATAAGATCAAAGATGTACTCCAGGCGTAGGATATGCCCCTTCAGCATTATCCCTATATAGGATGAAAGAATTTTATTATGTTCCAGATCTAGGAGGTATGATCTGAAAGACGAAAAAACAAGGATTAAAGGAGATTCCAGGATTGAGAACTCAAGCTTGAATATAGAATATAAGGAAAGTAAAACATTCCTAAATATCTTGTAGCCTCTCTATTATGAGTATGGCGCGCTTCATACCCCTAAAAGAGACTCTACTCAACACAGTTATATGGACTTTCCAAGTGTCCATGAACCTAGGCTTTGATACCAACTTAACCCGACCCGACCCCAGGACTTGTCATAATAGCATCCCAAGTCCACCCAAGACTAGAGACCGCTCTTTGTTACCCAACCTCAACCACCTATATCCAGTCTTTGATGGAATAAATTTAAAACATATAACAAGATATCATTATTGTTCTCATCAAGAATCTGGGATAGGGTCACAACCATGACCGATGATGTGTTAGATCTTTATAGCATATGTAAGACTTTTTAACTCAAAATAATATTAAGTTCTTAAGTAACTACTGGTGATTTTGATGATATTTCTTATGATTTTGTAGGAAAACCAAGATACATGGAAATACATGAAATCTAAGTCAAGGAGGATGATTTTTGGTGAAAAGATGCAAGAAATTTAGTTTGGAAGAGTTTTTGAAGATTTTCTGACGACATATTGTGATAAGCTATCAGATCTGTGATAAGCTATCAGGAATGTCGTCACCCATAGGCAGAGAACAAGAAAAATAAACATTTTTTCTGACACCGTGTTGTGATAATCCGTTAGCTTTGTGATAGCCTATCACGGAGGTCGTCAGATTTGTGACTGCCTATCATAAATGGCGTCAAAAAAGGTAAAGATTCTAAAATTTTTATTTCAAATTTTTTCTTAAAGTATGGGTATAAATAGTAGCTTTTAGGGTTTCATTGAGCATCTTGGAGATCTAGGAACATCTGGAACTTATTCCAAAGATGACTTTACTTTTCTTTAGTCTCTTAACTTAGATTTCAATTTCCAATCCTTTGATTGAGTTGTTGGAAATTCTTATTGTACTTGAAGGAGAATCAACTTTGGATTTCATATTTTGTAAGTTTAATTTCTTTAAGTTATGAATTCAATCTTTGTTATCTTTTTCTATCTTATGAGCAACTAAAACCCACAACTAGGGTTGTGGGATCTATGATTATTATTTCATTGATTGAATAGTTGGTTTAGGGTTTGAGTGACTGTGGGAACATCTTGTAATTCCACTATTTTGCACTTTAGTTTATTAGTTGCAAACAATAGATCATGCATTAGGTTTGTTTGCTTGAATAGAGAAATAAACTAGAGAAAAGTGAATTATCAACACGGGCTCAGAATCTATCAACCTTCTATTTAATGATTGATACCATAACTATATTAATCTACCTGTGATAACATCCTATTTGAAATAGATATGTTATCTAAGTTCAAGAGAATTAGATAATAAATTATCTGGTGAGGTCGAAAGATAAGTTAGATAGTATCATCATCAGGGATATTCTGTTGTTTCCACCTACCACTAGAATCTTGAAAAGTTATTATTCAATAGAGATTAATAGTCATAGTGATCACGTCCCTAGTTTCTCTCTATTGTTGATTTGAACAATTGAAATCTTAGTTTTGAGTTCTAAAGCAAGTTAAGCTGTTAACTTTTTTTTGACTTATAAAAACCCCCATTTTAATTATATATTTTCATACCATTTGTTTGAATTGAACTTGTAGCTATAGTTTCAAACTAGCTTAATCACCACTCACATTGTTCCTTGTGGATTCGACCCCGACTCCAAAATTGGTTAAATATATTGATGACGACCGCCTTACACTAATTTGAGGTGTAAGTTGAGCGTTATCAAAAATGGTGCCGTTGCCAGGGAATAATTTGGCGTATTAAGTTTGTTTGGAATTTTAGATTACTTGCTTGAATTCAAGCTTGTAAATATTTGTTCGTGGTTTTCTTTGTTTCTTGTGTTAGGTAGATTTTCTTTATTTTTGTTTATTTCATACTATGGTATCATGGAATGAACACGAGTTTGGTGGTTGGAAATCTTATCTTGATAGTTGATGTCCATATTGTGATGGACCCCATTTTTGGCTAGATTATAGATATTCTCCTCGGAGAGAGATATGTGCACCATCTCCATCCTACCGAGAATATCATTGTTCTTTATGTGGTGGTCAAGATGTACATTGGAGTGATTGTCCAAATTCCCCCTCACCTATTGTGCTAACCCATATTTTAGTTCTTTTTATGAGTCTAACAGGTCTTATGGTCAGGAAAAGGAAGAACAAAGCACCGAAAAGAGTGGCATAGAAGCTATGTTCCAACGAATGTTGGATATCTAGAAAGAAACATATGATATCTTATGTGATATGCATCAAGACATAAGGCCAATTATTCATGAAGATATGGATATAGAGGTCAATCATCCAAAGCACTCTTCTATATTGTGTTTAAATGATATCTTGTCTGTGGAAAAATTTAACATAATGGTCGAGTGTGAAGATGAGGAGCACGAACCCTATATTAATGTTGTGCTTGATGTTGAGAATCCCTTGATGATTTCCCAACCAAACGAACTAACCATGAGGGATGATGCCAATATTGAGGAGTGCTACAGGCAAAAGAAGAAAACAATCCAATCTCTTATAAAGACTCTAGCCAAATTCAAAGTGACAATGTTGAGAAGATGAATAAAAGTGAGCGTGTAGATGATAGTGTAAATTTTGAAGTAGGATTTATTGGGCCACACTCGAAGCATTTTTCCACATTATGTTTAGATGATATATTGTCAATGGAATCATCTAAAATAGGGGAAGACTGTGAAGATGAGGAACAAGAATCCTATATTCTTTATTTCACACTTGATAAGCAACATAAAAACACACCTCACTTTAAAGCTGAGTTGTTTACCATGCATCATTCATTACTCGGCTTTTTAATATTTCTACCACCTCCTTATGAGTGAGGGAAAAGGATCGACTCTAAGTTGGGGGTGAAATTCATATCCTCAAGGTGGAGGAAAAAACTGATTTGGGTCATGCCGTGACACTAAATTAGGCGCTGCTTGGGAGGCAACCCAAGGTATTTTGTTCTTTGTATTCGTATTATATTATTGACATCATATCTTCATGCCTATGATGGTACAGGTACGTTTCTAACTCTCTTGTTTTGGTTTGATGCATTAGGGACAGTGCATGATTTTAAGTTGAGGGTGGGCTACTTATGGGTATTGATGTCCTCCTGGGATTTTTGTAGCCGTGCCTCTTTTCCCTGGAGTCTTGTTCCTAGTAGAGTTGGCATGTTTAGGTGTATTGTGTTTGTTTTGTGATGTGTTGTGGTTAATTGGAGAAAAATAAGTATCTAGGACAGTTGACATATTTTTGTTGATTTTTAAGACTGATAAACACCTCTCCGTTGGTCTGTTTTATAACTGTGTGGTGTGCATTTATATGTGGCTACTCTGAATATTTTTATGACATTAGTATTAGGGTCATGATAATCAATGCTAATAATTGCATGAACCGAATGGGTAGTAGTTTGTGATGTACCTTTGTGCCATGTGTGTGTGAGATCTTACTCAACTCTCTGTGTGTGTTGAATCTTGAACTTGCCCGGTTAGTCTTACCTTGGTTGAAAGATAGGGGTTAGGAAAGGATCATAGGCCATTTTAATATTAAGCCACTTTTTAGTATAAATGACCTTCATTTTATGTATGCTATCACTTTATCCCTGTTTTGAGCCTGAATTATCTACTTCTTTCTATGAAACCTATCACCTTCCCATTTATATCATATGAACTTATTTTGGCCCTGGTCCTCCTTGGACACTATGTACCTTGACTTAAACAAACATCCTAAGTTGAGGGTGGCTATCATAGGGGTGCGTGATGTAAAATGAGTATGAAGAGAGATAGAATAAAAGAAAAAGAACAAAAAAAAGTTGGGTGTTATGGAAAAAGAAAAAGAGAATAAAAGTTATATAAAAAAAAAAAGAAAAAAAAAGAATAAGAAAAAACATCCATCTAGAATATGTGTGATCAAGAAAAGATAAAAGAGGAAAATTTTAATGAGTGAAACCCCAAGAAATAGTGTAGTGACAAGGCGACTTAGTCACTCTAAATGTCCTTGAATATCATACCAGCCCTTAGCCTACATTACAAATTGAAGTAAAGACCTATAGTGATCCTAGCTTACCTGTCTAGAAACCTTGGTAGTGAAAATAACGGCAAGCATATGGTATTTGACATGCATTGATTGGAATTTATTTCTAAGAGTGAGTGTCTCTTGACCGTCCCTGCATTGATATGCTTGAGTTCATATATGAGTGAGGAGGGACTTCTTTGTTGTAAAGGCACATCGGTTGCATTGCTAGTTGTTAACTTGTTTGAACTTGCTGAATTGATGCCATAACTTGATTCCTTTGGGTCTTGCTGAATTGATGTCATATCTTGATTCCTTTGGGTCACATTGTGGATCTTCATTGATATGCACAGTTGGGTTTAAGGTGATTGAAAATGGAGAGGGTAATGTGTTCTGAGCTAAACTTGATAATAAACTATCATAGATATCTTATGTGTCTCTTGATTAAGCATCGTAGTATGGTGTTATGTAGTTGCTTGAGGACAAGCAATTGTTTTAAGTTGAGGGTGTTGATGTGCTAGATTTTTGTAGCATATTTAAGACTTATTAACTCGAAATAATTGTAAGTTCTTAAGTAACTACTGGTGTTTTTGATGATATTTCTTATGATTTTGTAGGAAAACCAAGATGCATGGAAGGAAATACATGAAATCTACGTCAAGAAGGATAATTTTTTGGTGAAAAGATGCAAGAAATTAAGTTTGGAAGAGTTTCTGAAGATTTCCTGACGACATATCGTGATAAGCTATCAGATTTGTGATAAGCTATCAGGAATGTCTTCACCCATAGGCAGAGAACAAGAAAATTGAAGGATTTCTGGCGTCGTGTTGTGATAAGCTGTCAGCTTTATGATAGCCTATCACGGAGGTCGTCAGATTTATGACAGCCTGTAACGCCCCAAAAATGGGTTCCGAGGCAACACACGGTGCTTAAGGCTACAAGTAGCCCCAAGTTAACCATTTGATCCATATACCCATCATTCAACACTTATCAATTGGATTACCATCATTAGACCTCAAATATTCTCATAATATCATAATTCATAATGAAAGGAAAGCGGAAAGTAACAAAATACGAGTCACATGATAACATCCGACCATCTAGTCTAGTCTGACAAGCCTCTAAAGAAATCAACAAAACCAGAGATCCATTGGGACATACCCCAATTGACTCATACTCCGTATCAAAATACTCTACTCAATGAAACAAACAACTGAATACCATGTCCTCAGATCATGAGGACTCACCACGACAGAGGATGTAGAACAGCGTGCCCAGGAAATCACTATCAAGCTTAGGACTGAGCACCTGAACCTACATTCCGAGAAAATGTAGCCCACATCCGGAGATGTGGGTCAGTACCATGGAGATGTACCAAGCATATGGGGGTGTATGCAATTTAAATAGTCAATATGGTAAACATTTACAGAAATCATGCATGATATAATAAAAGACTCACATAGCCCGAATAAAATCATCATCATCATGATAAAATCAAATACCTCAAGTAAAACATGTGATTCATTATAGTAATCATCAATATAGCCAAAATCTCATTTCTCAAACATGTCAAAATGATCAACTTTCAAAATTCAAGCTTTCAAACAATTGCATTTCTCATTTTAGACAGTAGAATACACACACACACTGGGAGATCTTATAACCGACATAAACTATGTGAGCCACATGGAGTCCAACGTCTAACCCACGTTGGGGAGAGCCGCCCCATCCTTGCCATCGGAGTGGGAATATCAGTATCAAATCCAAAAACTAGTGATCACTATATATAATCAACCTCAATTCCGGCACCTACAGGGGCACGTAGTTCTAGGGAAGTACCAATTACCGTTATACCTTCCACTTGGTGCTAAAGATTAATCCTGTACTTAGCTCAAATATTTTCAAAGCCAATCCACATTAAAATATTTTCAATAATTCATCACGGGAGCCATCATGCTACCCCTTTTTCATAATCAATCACAGTGTTGATTTCTTTTCTCATTCGAGTTCAAAAATAACTCTTTCAAGACCAAAAGGTCAAATCATTCTCATCTCAAAATGTATCACCATTACTTCATAAAAAAATAATAATCTCAATCCGGGTTCAAAACCCATAATTCAATATCATGGTAAAATCTTTCAAGAATCATGCTTTATGTCATAAACACATATAATTTCCTTCAAAATCTGGAAAATTCAGATATAAGGCATAAATATCATCTTTCTCATATAATTCAACTTTCAAGAAATCAAAAACATCATAATCTCATGATAATCAATATAGGATATAGATTCATGCTTCAAAATCATAGTAAAACATATAAAAACCATAACTTTGTAAAAGAAAGTATTTTTGGGCACAAGAACGAAAGGGTGTTCTTGTTGAAAAACTCCGCATACCTCAACCTTTGAACCTTAGAATGACTTTCCGAATAACTTTTTAATTTTTGCGAACTTTTGGGTTCCCCACGTAGCCCTTGCGAAGAGGATTCTGAATCTATAAAAATCTTGAAACTTCCACGGTTGAATCACGATCTACCTTCACTTCTCTATGGAAAACCCTAACTTTGTTCTTGGTAATTTTGGGTGAAAATATTGATATTTTGGAGTTGAAGGGGTTAAATCCCGTGTTTAGGAAGAGAGGGGTGAATGAAATTACCAAATTTCCATTAATGAGGCGGAAAAAGGCTGAAATTTTACCCAGGTGCGATGGACCATGCATCGCATGCTTCATCCCACCGTGGAGAAGCATGCGTCGCATGCTCCTTAGCGTTGCAGAAAAGCATGAGTCACATGCTCCACTACACAGCAAAGAAGCATGTGTCGCATGCATATCGCATGACCTTACTGGTTTGAAAATCAAACACGCCCTAAATGACGTTCAAAAATTCTGAAACTCATCCAGAACATCCTACGACCTTGCCCCATCGCAACACAACAAAAATCTCAGAAAACGAAGGTCGAAAAGGTCACGAAATAATTCAACAAATATTCGAGGTTCAAAATAAAACTAAGGGTGGAACAAAGTATAAACACTTAGCCAAATTTCTTGATGTTAAGCTCACTTAGCTCATTTTAAAGGCTCTAACGACGCGGAAAATTTTTGGGGTCTTACACAGCCTATCACAAATGGCGTCACAAAAAGTAAAGATTCTAAAATTTTTATTTTTAATTTTTTCTTAAAGTACGGGTATAAATAGTAGCTTTTAGGGTTTCATTGAGCATCTTGGACATCTAGGAACGTCTAGAACTTATTCCAAAGACGACTTTACTTTTCGTTAGTCTCTTAACTTAGATTTTAATTTCCAGTCCTTTGATTGAGTTGTGGGAAATTCTTATTGTACTTGAAGGAGAATCAACTTTGGATTTCATCTTTTGTAAGTTTA
This sequence comes from Capsicum pubescens, assembly GCA_030864215.1. Classification (NCBI taxonomy): domain Eukaryota; kingdom Viridiplantae; phylum Streptophyta; class Magnoliopsida; order Solanales; family Solanaceae; genus Capsicum; species Capsicum pubescens. The sequence continues at coordinate 24,472,234 of CM061543.1, forward strand.
ATTTCTTTAAGTTATGAATTCAATCTTTGTTATCTCTTTCTATCTAATGAGCAACTAAAACCCACAACTAGGTTTGTGGGATCTATGATTATTATTTCATTGATTTAATAGTTGGTTTAGGGTGTGAGTGACCGTGGGAACATCTTCTAATTCCAATATTTTGCACTTTAGTCCATTGGTTGCAGACAATAGATCATGCCTTAGGTTTGTTTACTTGAACAGAGAAATAAACTAAAGGAAGCGAATTATCAAAAGGGACTTGGAAGTTAACAACCTTCTGTTTAATGATTGATGTCGTAACTGGATTAATCTACCTGAGATAACATCCTATTGGAAATATATATGTTATCTAAGTTCGATAGAATTAGATAATAAATTGTCTAGTGAGGTCGAAAGATAAGTTAGGTAGTATCATCTGGGATATTCTGTTGTTCCCACCTACCACTAGAATCTTGAACAATTATTATTCAATGGAGATTAATAGTCATAGTGATCACGACCCTAGTTTCTCTCTATCATTGATTTGAACAATTGAAATCTTAGTTTTGAGTTTTGAAGCAAGTTAAGTTGTTAACTTTTGTTTGACTTATAAAAACCCCTATTTTAATTATATATTTTTGTACCATTTGTTTGAATTGAACTTGTAGCTATAGTTTCAAATTATCTTAATCACCACTCACATTATTCCCTGTGGATTCGACCCCGACTCCAAAGTTGGGTAAATATATTGACGAAGACTGCCTTACACTAATTTGAGGTGTAAGTTGAGCATTATCAACCGATCCAACTGAGTCCAGTCTTACCACACTAACCACCCAACCATACCAAACCAAACCCTAAACCATAAACAAAAGGGAATACCAAAACATAATATGAAATCAATCCCAATGGTTAATATGATGGAACAGTAAGAAATTATGTCTGATGATGCCAGCCTCAAAATCAATACCAATGTTATGGATGACACCACTATCCCGCCCATACCAACCCCCAAAAGTACCACAAAGCACCTACCCAAAAGAGTAAACAAATTTGGATAAGACATGCCCCCAAATATGGCCAAAATCAATATCCAAATAAAAGAAAAGTGTCTAACAAATCCATAACATGAAATGATGCCTTAAAAATGATGGAATATCACCACTTCAGTCCAAATACTGATACAGAATCTGCATGCTAAATAGGAGAAGTAGAATGGTAGATTCTTGCATAGCATGGGTATTCAACCGCCAGTAGACGGGGTTAGTGAGTGACCACTAGCATGAATATCAGTATAATAATAAAATAATTCAAGTTATAAAATTAAGTAATAACATCCATCATGCATATAACCATACATAAAGAAGTGCCGGGAAAGGGAAATATGTTTAGAATGCATTTAAAACCTTTACCTGGGTTGTGTATCCTTGCCGTCTAAACCACCTACGGGCCATATGGGTTCAGCTTTCCCTGCAAAAAGGTCCCTAGTGCTTGTAGTCGTATGACCAGGGAATATACCATGGGATGAATAGTACATCCCCCAAAATAAAATGTCACACTCGTATATGATCATCAATAACCCACATATTGATAACTATGAGCTTTCGATTGTGATCTCCCTGGGACCGCCATCTTTCACGGCTTAGTTACACACCCTACCATTAATGACCAATTAAAATCATGTTCAAACAATCCATTTACCATTTATTAACCAAGGCCAATATTTATGGTATCATCATACCATCTCATTACTTTCAAGTAATATCCATAGCCAAATTTTTTAGGTTAAGGGGACCTTAGGTGCCTTTCTCATACCATAGTAAATCCACTTGGGAGACTTGCATGTTCTCCACAAGCATAACCATTTAGCATTTAGACCTTACAACTCATTTAAACTATGCATAATTTTGTTATCCAGTTTAAAACATGTAAGGGTTCCATAAAAAAATGTCAATGCAATGAACATATCTATATAAGCCTTTTATCAAACACCTTGGGAGTATAATATAACCAAAACCAATTTCAAATACCATTAAACCATTGCCATGCAATCCAATTACCCAAATTATAACACCCAGGTATGTACTCTGAATGCTACAAAGTGCTCATAATCCCAAAGGACAACAAGTTAACCCATGACTGATACCTACTGCAATAACTGAATAATAATACTGTAAAAATATAGAATAATGGGCTGAAATGCCATAAGGTTCAAGTAAACTAAAATAAAATTGAAATAGGGTATCTCAATACCAAAACTGAACATCAATGCTGAAAAACTAAACACTGTCTGGAAATCGAGTTTGAAAAGCCTCTAAACTAAACTGTTTGAATAAGGAGTTAATGAGATAATCCCCTGACAAACTCCATCTACTGAACTATTGAAGCTAATAAATAATGAAATAAATGAATATCCTCGAATGATGAGGACTTACCGCTAGTCTATTGCTACTGGCTAAATTTGAAGCTATCTATATGCGTTCGAGAACCTGAGCGTCTAAACCTATTGTATAAAACACCGTAGCATAGGAGAAAAATATGCATCAGTATGTGAGAATGTACTGGTATGCAAAGTAAGGAAAGTCTAAATACAAAGGTTAATATGCATGAACTATAACTGACAGAATAACATGAACATGACTGTGTGAGAATACATGCATGAATACATAACCGTAACTGAGATCATAAGGATTATGAATACTGAGTTTACTAATAACATGAATTACTAATGACTGATGTACTGTTAACTGAATGACTATTTCTAACAGACCTGATTTTGATGGAACTAGCTGAGTTCTGTACTGAGCTGAGTGACTATATCTGACAATCCTAAAATCTGCAGAACTATCTGAGTTCTTTACTGAAAACTGAGACTGACACTATAGGAGGTAATCATCCAACTGACATGACCCTTTTTTCTGAATAGATTTGGGGTCCAACCTATAACCCTATTTGGAATGGTATTAGTACCGTGCCATGGGTAAATATACTAAAGAGCTACCCTTATCTGGCAGGTGCCCAAAATAAGCATGGTGCTTATCTGGCAGGTTAAGCCACTCATCAACCCTTAACTGGTAGATTTGATGTCTCAACCTAGGCTTTCTACGTAGTTCTGGAATGAATGGATTACATCTAAGAATCACACCCTCTACTAGCAGGTGAGCTCCCATCCTTGGGCTTACTCAGTGCTGATTCTACTCCTATCTGAATGGATACTAGACTGATTATATTGAGCTGAATTGGACTGAGTTTACTGATTTTTGTTGACTGACAAAATACTACTGCATTCTATTAACTAACTAAGTTTACTGAGGATTTAACTGAATACTGAGTCTACTGAGTTTTCCCGAGTTCTGTAACTGATTGAGTTCTACTGATCATGGTGTGATTAAGATTATCTTGAAACTAACACTGGCTCTAGGTAATCAGCTAAATTGTCGAGTATTAAATACCCCCAGTACTCGATAGCATGAAAGTAGAGCATCACATGTTCTTGCAAAGTATAAAATGCACATTTGTTCATAATGCAACTATAGAGGTAGTTATCAAACACTTGGATGACATGAACTGGTTGACACGCTTACATGATATAATTCATCTTGTTTACCTCACATGGACAATTTATCAAACACTTAGAAGGCATATATATACACATGATATAAATCAACAAATGAGCATCTCAATTTTTTAAGATTCTAGCATGAATTTACATAGAATTACACACAAAATAATTGATTTCTCATGAATCATGCAGTTAAAAAGGAATTAATAAACCCATTAACATAATAGGCATGAATACTTTCAATTCAAATCATAGAATTCATAAATTCACTATCTTTGATGTTTAAAAAAGTTACTTAAGCTCCAAGGATGGAAGGAACCCTTGGATGAACACTTGACATACCTTTGTTGAATACATGACTGGACTGACTCATGAACACTTGACATACATTGGAACATTATATGTACTGAGGCTAAGTCTGAAGGTAACTCAAGTTCATAAGCTACCTTTTCAAACCGGCTGAGAATTTTCAAGGGACCAACATATCGGGGACTGAGCTTCCCTTTTTGCAGAACCTCTTCACTCCCTTCATAAGAGATATTTTAAAGTATATATAGTCACTAATCTCAAACTCAAGATGTTTTATGCATACATCAACATATGATTTATGTCATCTCTGGGCTGTCTTGAGCCTTTCTCTAATTAACTAAAATTTTTCTAAGGTATCGAATACCAAGTCAGACCCTATAACTGTGGCCTCATCGACTTTGAACCAACCGATTAGAGGTCTCTATCTCCTTTTGTAGAGAGCTTCAAATGGAGGCATTTGAATGTTGGAATGATAGTTGTTCTCGTATGTGAATTCAATCAAACGTAGGTGGTTATCCCCACTACCTTTAAAGTCAATCGTACATGCTCACAGTATATCTTCTAAAGTCTGGATGGTCCTCTCTGCTTGACCATCTATCTGAGGATGAAATATCGTGCTAAGGCAAACTCGGGTGCCAAGACCCTTTTGGAATACCTTCCAGAAATGAGAGGTGAATTGGTCACCTTTATCTGAGATAATGAACAACGAAACACTGTGCAATCTGACCAACTCTATGATATAAAGTTTGGCATAATCCTAGGATAAATAAGAGGTGATTCTGAATTGTTCTGAACCCATACACTACCTTTGACTAAATTGACTAAGCAGACACCTAGTTGGTCAAGATGATGAATCTCCTGAGCTAAATTCTTCTTACTGTCTTCAACATGAGCAACACTGCCCATAGACAGTCTACTAAGAGCATCATCCACTACATTGGCCTTGCTCAGATGATACTGGACACTCATGTCATAGTTTTTCAAGAGTTCTAATCACCTTATTTGATGGAGGTTCAAATCCTTCTGATAGAAGACATATTGAAGGCTCTTATGATCTGTGAACACATCTACATGAACCCCTTATAAGTAATGCCTCAAAATATTTAAGGAAAACACTACCATTGCTAACTCAAGATCATGAGTTGGATTATACTTCTTATGGGGCTTAAGTTGTCTGGAGGTGTAGGCTATGACCTTACCATGCTGCATGAGGACATAATCCAAACCTACTCTAGATACATCAAAGTACACGACAAACCCATCTAACCATCGGAAGAGTCAAAACTGAAACAGAGGTGAGTCGAGTATTCAACTCCTAAAACTCTTCTCGCAAAAATTTATCCACTAAAATTGGACTCTCTTCTCAGTCAATCTATAAATAGGGGAAGCAATAGAAGAAAATCCCTCAATAAATCATTTGTAATAGCCGACTAAACCTAAGAAGATCCTGATGTCTATTGGAGAGATGGGTCTAGGCCAGTTTCTCACTACTTTAGTCTTTTAGGGATCAACACTAATGCCATCACCAGAAATGATATGACCAAGAAATGCTATTGACCTTAGCCAAAATTTGTAATTACTGAATTTGGTGAACAATTGATGGTTTCTGAGAGTCTGCACTACTATTTTGAGATGGTCTTCATGATCATGCTCACTGCTGGAATAGACGAGGATATTATTTATGAAGACTATAATGAACATGTCTAAGTACTATTTGAACACGCGATTCATCAAGTCCTTGAAGGTTGTCGGGGCATTGGTAAGACAAAAAGACATGACTAAGAATTTGAAGTGACCATACTGAGTTCTGAAGGCTATTTTTAAGATGTCACATTCTCTGACTCTAAGCTGATGATAGCCTGATCTGAGGTCCATCTTATAAAAATAACTGGCCCACCCTGAATCTGATTAAACAAGTCATCGATTCTGGGAAGTGGATACTTGTTCTTGACTGTGACTTTATTGAGCTGACAGCAGTCTATACACATTCTAAGAGAACTATCTTCCTTTTGCATGAATACAACTGGTACACCATATGAGAACACGTTGGGTCTGATGAATCCCTTGTCTAGGAGATCTTTCAACTATTCTTCTAACTCTCTAAGTTCTGCTGGTGCCATTCTATATAGAAAAATAGATATGGGCTGAGTATTTAGAAGAAGGTCTATTCCAAAGTCAAATTCCCTTTTGAGAGAAAATCCACAAAGATCTTTAAGAAATACATCTGGGTATTCATTTACTACTGGGAGGGACTAAAGACTGGGAGTTTATGAATTAGAGTCTCTGACTCGCACGAGATGATAAACACGTCCCTTAGAAATCATTTTTCTTGCCCTTAGGTAAGAAATAAGCTGACCCCTGAATGTTGAAGTACTGCCCATCTACTCTAGGATGGGTTCATTCATAAACTAAAATTAGACAACTCTGTTTCTGCAGTCGACTATGGACTAGAAGGAATAAAGACAATCCATTTCGAGAATCACATCAAAATCAGTCATCTCTAATTCGACTAAGTCCGCTGATATGACTTTTTGAGATACCATAATCGGAAAGTTCCTGTATATCTACCGAGATATGATGGATTTACCCACTGGGGTAGATACTGAAAAAGACTCTGCTAGAATTTTGGTACTATCTCTAAAATCAACTGCTATACAAGGAGTAACAAAGGACAAAAAAACTCCTGCATCTAGCAAAGCATAAATATGTAACTGATAAATTTGTAACATACCAGTAACCACATCAGGAGATTTTTTATAATCTTGTTGGGACTGAAGAGCATAAAGTCTGTTGGGGTGTTTCCCACTAGTGCACAGAAAGAGGCACCCTAGAACTGAGCTGAGGAATGATTATGCTGACCCTGAAAACCTAAATGGAGACAACCTCTGATTTTGTGGCCTGGCTTGCCACATCCAAAACACACATCATTGCTAGCCCTGCAGACACCCTGATATTTCTTGCAGTAAGTTAGATAAAGGGGATTGGTTCGGGCACTGCTAACACTGCCCTAAGGTTTAGGGCCTGATGCCCTATCTCTATTGTTGTCTCTGTATTTTAGCACTGGAGCACTGGCTGAAGAAGGAACTAGAACTTAAGATTTTGGGTGGAACTAAGAAATATTACCACCCTCTGACTTAGGCTGAGAAAAGTTAAAACTACCTGCTCTAGCTCTCTTATTCTGCTTCTCTCTCTTTTTATTCTTCTACTCCTATATCTTTTAAGCATGGACCATAAGTCTGGCTATGTCCATCTAACTAATCATTATTCCATTCCTATACTCCTTGACCACGCTATTATTCACTCTAGACACAAACTTACTTATCTTAGATCTATTGTCTGTCACCACATGAGGAGCGTATCTAGCTAATTGAGTGAACTTAAGAAAATACTCTTTCACTGTCATGTTGCCCTGCCTGAGGTTGATAAACTCTAACACCTTAGCTTCTATGAGCTCTAGGGGAAAGAATCTGTCTAGAAAAGCAGTGGCAAACTCCTCTCATTCTATGGGCCTTGCACCTGCAGCCCTCTCTACTTTTAACTATTTAAACCAAGTGTGAGCCACATCCTGCAACTGATAAGAAGCTATCTCTGCACTCTCACTAGCAGTAACCCCCATAATATCAGTAACCTTCTGCACCTGGTCAAGAAACTCTAATGGGGCCTTATCTAACTTAGACCCGGTAAAAGATGGAGGGTTCATTATGTAAAGTCCCGAATCCAGGCTGCAGCAGTGTTGACCACTAGATTGTCCAGAATGGCAGATGGTCATTCATTTTGAGCAGCAACTGAATTAGCAATTGTAGTGAATAAAGATCTGAACTCTGCATGAGAGAAGTGTTCGTCCAAGGGATCTGCCTCGATGGGTTGAGGTACTGACTGATTTCCATCTCTCCTTATGTTACCTTTCATGGGAGGCATGTTCTGTAAATGAAAGGAGGAAATAGATTAGACTGGGAGTTTAACTTAAGCTCATGCTCACCCTCACGACATGAATACTAAAAAAATAGAAAATGTTCCTAAAATATCTCATAGCCTTTTGTCCGTAAGTGTGGCACACAACACACCCATGCACAAGAATCTACTAGATACAGCTTTTAGATTTCCTAGGACACTATTGAACCTTAGGCTATGATACCAAGTTTGTAATGCCCCGAGTTTGTACACCGAAGGCTACACGGTGCTCATAATCCCAAAGGACCACAAGTTAACCCATGACTGATACCTGCTGTAATAACTGAATAGTAATACTGTAAAATTGCGGAATAATGGGCTGAAATACCATTAGGTTTAAGTAAACTAAAATAAAACTGAAATAATGTATCTCAATACCAAAACTGAACATTAATGCCAAAAAACTAAACACCGTCTAGACATCTAGTCTGAAAAACCTCTAAATTAAACTATTTGAATAAGGAGTTGATGGGACAATCCCCTAACTAACTCCATCTACTAAACTGCTGAAGCTAATGAAATAAACAAATATCCTCAAATGATAAGGACTCACTGCTAGTCTACTTCTGCTAGATGAATCTGAAGTTATCTATTGGGAACCTGAGCATCCAAACTTATGGTATAAAATACCATAGTGTAAGGTAAAAATATGTGTCAGTATGTGAGAATGTACTGGCATGAAAAATGAGTTAAGGCTGAATGCAAAGGTTCATATACATGAACTATAACTGACTGAATAACATAAACATAATTGCGTGAGAATACATGTATGAATACATAACTATAATTGAGATCATAAGGATTCTGAATACTTAGTTTACTGATAACATAGATTACTAATGACTGATACACTATTAACTGAATATTTCTGACAGTCCTAATTCTAATAGAACTAGCTAAGTTTCGTACTGAGTTGAGTGACTGTATCTACCAGTCCTAAAATCTGTAGAACTATCTGAGTTCTTTACTGAAGACTAAGACTGAAACTGTGGGGGGTAATCATCTAACCGACATACCCTTTTTCTGAATAGATTTGGGTTCCATCCTGTAACCCCAGTTGGAAGGGTGTCGTACTGTGCAACGAGTAAAGACACTAAAGAACTACCCTTATCTGGAAGGTGCCCAAAATGAGCACGGTGGGACCCTTTGGCAAGTTAATCCACCTCATCAACCCTCAACTGGTAGCTTTGATGTTGGCTACATAGTTCTGGAATGCAAGGATTGCTTCTAAGAATCAAACCCTCTACTGGCAGGTCAGTTCCCATCCTTGGGCTCACTCGGTGCTGAATCTTACTCCTATCTGAATAGACACTGGACTGATTATACTGAGTTGAACTGGACTGAGTTCACTGAGTTTTGTTGACTGACGAAATACAACTGCATTCTATTAACTGACTGATTTTACTTGGGATTTAACTTAATACTGAATGGGACTGAATTGATACTTAATCTACTGAGTTTTCTTGAGTTCTGTAACTGATTGATTTCTACTAATCATGGCATGATGAAGATTATCTTAAAACTAACACTGGCTCTAGGTAATCAGCTAAATTTTCGAGTATTAAATACCCCCAGGACTCGATAGCATGAAAGTAGAGCATCACATGTTTTTGCAAAGTATAAAATGCACATTTGTTCATAATGCAACTATAGAGGCAGTTTATCAAACACTTGGATAATATGAACCGGTTCCTATGCTTACATGATATAATTCCTCTTGTTTACCTCGCATGGACAACTCATTGCTTTTTAACTCAAGTTCATGACCAATTTCACCGTTCTGTAATCTTCTACCCTTCATTACGCCCAAATTCTCCATACTTTAAGATTACTAAGGCTAATTTTAGCTTATAATACTTAATTGAACACTTCTAAACTATTAACAAATGATTTTAATCTCTCTATAGCTATACCTATATCAGGTTTCTTAATTTAAGATTACACCCATCATTCCCACTGTGATCAATTCCAATGAATTTTAAAGATTATAATTAAGTTAGATTGGTAGAATAACTTACTTCAATGATAGAACTTGCGTATAAACCGAATAAAATTGCCTCTTTTCGCCCTAGTTCGACCTCTGTATGATTTTGGAGTGAAATAATGTTTTAACCTAGATGCAGCTATTTTACTGCATTGAGCCTACTATATTGACCAAATTCGCTATAGCGGAATCCATCTGCCATAACAGCGGTGACCAAACCAAATTTGTGGTATAGCAACACAAATTGCCCTATAGCAACCCTCTTGTTGGCTGCAGCAGGGAGTGAGATAGAAACTCTGGAATTGTTCCCAATTTTGGTATTTTTACAACATAATATTCATATTTCGACCTTATGAACTAACCTCTTTACATCAAATGCTATATCCAAAATTTTACTAACTTCTATTTCGAAAGTTTCTTAAACTCCTTAATCTCTTAGCTAACACGATATCATCTCAAATTCATGAACCACCGTCCCATCAAACACCAGGTTTACCTTGATCACACAACAACTGAAATTCATCCAAAGTTAGCCTAGCCTAAAATTTTTGAAATTTTCATCTGGATGTTGGCACCCAAGTTTGACTACTCGATGCTCTCTCAAGTTGTTATTTTTTTAAAATTATTGATTTCTAATGTTAATATATTTTACACATTATTCTTATATTAAAAAAGATATTGACGTGTCACATTCATGATTTAAAAATATACAAATTATTTTATTACTTTTTACTATCATTTTTTATAATTTACTAATTCAAATATAATATTTTACATAGTCTTATTAATATTTATTAAATTATTTTCATAAATATGCACACACAATTTACAAGAACATTGTCTAGTTTTCATTATTATTATTATTATTATTATTATTGTTATTATTTATTATTATTATTATAATTATTATTATTATAATTATTATTATTATTGTTATTATTATTATTATTATTATTATTATTATTATAAATTCATAATGCATGTCTAGTTTATTTCATATTATTGGAATAAAATGCAAATGATAGAAGAATATTTATCAGAAGTAAGAGATAAATTACTTCAAACTGTTGAGCAAAATTAATGATTTTTTCTTGAAGTTTTTCATCAGTAACTTCTTTCAGTAATTCAAAGACATTATTAGCAGTAAGAGTTTGAACATTTAAATCAAGATCTTCAAATTGCGCTTGAAGTGTATACATCATTTCATCACAATTACAAATATCATTATCACAATCATTGCATTTATCAACCTGATTGAGTTCACTATCAGAATTACGTAATTCAAAATTATTTTCAGATGTAGAATCAGATTCGGGATCAGAGTTATATAATAAATTATAAACTTGGTCATGAACTTCTTCAGAAAGTCCTAAGGACTTGAGTTTTTGTAATTTGCAGTTTGGAGCTATATGACCATATTGGTTGCACTTATAGCACTTGATTTTTGCTAACTCTCTTTTTGATCTATTTTTTGTGAACCTGGTAGACTTACGAAAGAATTTTCTAGTTTCACGTTCTTCTTTGGTTCTATGCCTAGAACGTTTATTTCTATAGGATTTATCAGGCTTGGAATATCTTTAGGTTTTTCTTGCTAAGGGTTTATCCATACTAAATTGTTCACAAAAATCTCCTAATTGGGATTTTTCTCCGAGTTTGTCGAGCTTAATTTGTCTGGCTAATTTTAACTCATTGCAAAGAGCTAAGCCTTCTTGAGTACAAGCTACAATAAGCTGACCATAAGTTTTTTCTGAATACTGGACTTCGCCATAAGATCCTCTAAGTGATTTTCTAACTCTTTCAGCAAATAAACGTGGAAGACCATCAATGAATTTAGCTTTCCAATGGTCATACTTACTTTTGGGTAAATTCATAACCCTACTAAGAAAGGTGTCTTTATACCATCTAAATTCTCCTAAATATTTACATTTTAAGTCATTAAGAAGAGTTCTAACGTTTTCATACTGATTGGTAAATCTTCCTCCAAAATGTTCAATAATTGTAAGCATAAGGGTATAGACAGCATCTGATCGTCCTGCCCGAAGTGGTCGACCTAGATTATTTTTTCCAGGTTTATCATTGGTGGCATTAAAAATAGCCTCGCGTTTATCATCGTCTAGGAAATTATCCCACCAGTCTCGAAGTTGGCCAGTAAAGCCCGCAACAATCATTTTACAAATTGTTGGGTCAGTACGATTGGCCCGATTCTCTGCTGAAGCAGTGGCTGTGGCAATAGTAGCATACATGGTCATTCGATGGATAAGAATAGAGATTTGTCGATCTGATAATCCGTCAATATTCCATTCATAAATAGCTTCTCCACTATAAGAAGTATTTGTTTGATTCCAATCTCTTTCCTCTATCAAAACATCTTGAGGAGTTGGACGTGGATAATATGCAGTAGACATACGGGGAATATCAGCTTATTTTTTTTCCGATTGTTTTTTAATCATACCTTTTAGCTTATTTAACTCGGAAGAGATTATATCTCCAGTATTTTGAGTAGATTCGATATTATCAGCAAAACTAGATTCGAGTTTTTGCACAAAATCATCAGAAATATTGAGAGGTTGAATGTTTAAACGAGAGAACTTTTTATCTAAGAGTTTTTCTAATTGGTCTAATTGAGAAACCTTTTCAAATCCTTCTATTTCAGGAGGTCTTTGGATACATGGTTTAGATAAAATATATCCTTCTTCTTCTTTATTTTCGGAAGTAGAAGGAATGTTAGAGGAATTCATCTGCGGGCTAAGTTTGTTAACTAACTCAATTAATTCGTCAAGTTTTTTATCAAGAGAGGAAATATGTTCTCGTAAAACCTTAACTTAAAGACTCAAATAATTATTTTGGACGATAAGGTTATTTATTTCAGAAACAATAATTTTTCCAATATCTTCACTGACAAATTTTTGAAAAGCAGAAAAAGTCATTCCAGTATTATTGGGTAATATAAAGGAAGATTGGGGAGGATATAGTGCTTGAGTAATTGTACCATCAGAATTTTGATAAGATCTTTCAATTATTTTGATATATGACAGCAAATATGCAGATATAAACCATGGTACAAAAAAAATAATTTTATTATGCAAGACATATATTTCATAGAATTCTTTGGAAATATTCCGTAATTCGTCAGGATTATAAGTCTCGAAAAACCATGTCCTAAAGGTTTTCCATTTTTCAGAAAAAAATTCTTTCTGAATATATTTCCTTGCCTGAGAACCAGGACTAAAATCAATAAGTTGTGTCATCATAGTTAAACAGAATTGATATCAAAATCCATCTCAGATAGGGTAGGATTTTCATTATCAAAATCTTGAACTATATTAGTTTTAGAGTTGATATTTTATCTTTTCTACGATTTACCAATCAGTATTTGCTTCGGTGCTATTCATTGAGATGTCTGAATTTTGCTCAACAGTTTGAAGTAATTTATCTCTTACTTATGATAAATATTCTTCTATCATTTGCATTTTATTCCTGTCATGCGCAGATATTCTTCTAGAAACATAGTTAAGACTTTTTTCTTCAACCAAAATTAATTTTTTGGGAGTTTTTTCATATTCAGCAATTTTCTTGATTATTTCCTCCCTTTTATCATGACCATAGGTGAGTTTAGTATCTGGATCTTTTCGAAGCAATTTGTTCCAGAAATTACAATAGAATATTTGGTATAAGGCAGAAATTTGTTGAGTGTCATAGTCTATTTCTACGGACCATCGATGGATCCAAGGGATGGAGAATTCTATGTAGAAATACATCTGATCAATAGTATCAATTTTACAAATAGGATCTAAAAGATATAATTCTGTTAAGAAAGGGGAGGATTTTTTCCATGAATAGTACAAAGAAGAATATTCTGGAGGTAATATTTTGATTGTAGGTCCATGTTGAGTCCACCATTGAATAAACCAATTTGGAATAGATTTTTCAAATACTTTAGCACAATTTTTTATAAACCAAGTGTGTTTGTGCTTATAATTATTATAATATAATACTTGAGAAAAGGCTTTAATATAATCTCAGTAGGTGAAATTGGCAAGTGTTTGTCCCATTGGCCCCATTGACATAGATCGTTGAGTCATTGACGAAATACCCCATTCTTCAATAGGAATAAGTTTTTTAATTACCATTTTGGAGTATCCATGTACTCCAGGGGTAGTTTCTCTGAGGGGGCTGTGATCAAAAGTTGCACTAATGTTTGTACTAATATATGTTCATAATAAGTTCGGATTTTATATGATTCACCAGTAAAATATACGTTGGCAGTAAGATAATTTTTATGTATTCGCCATGCTTCTTCAGAGTTTTCTTGACCAGGAATATGCTGATTTTCAATATATAATATAAGTTTTCTAGCATCCAATTTTTCATATGAAGGCTTGTCTTCAGAATTTTCTTGAACTATGGACGCAAAAGAATCTGCAGTTTTTTGTTGATCTGATAGATAAGATTGCAGTTGTTTATACAACGGATGATTTTTAAGAATATCTTCTAAATGCACGGAAGAGCCAATATTCAGAGTTTTGGATGATGATGATTTATCTTGAGGAATTTTTGAATTAATTAAAGTTCTATTTCCTCGTTGTAATATAGGAAAATTAGAACTTGCAGAGCTATATGCAGAATTTCTTAGATCAAAATATGAAGGGTTTGCTCGTCCTCCTTGATATGAAGAGTTTTGACTTCTTCCACCTCTTCCTCTTCCTTTGGCTATTTGCCAAGGAGGATCCATACTGCATCAATAATCAGGAATTTGATTAGCATACCATGACATATATTCAAAGAGATCTTCATAAAGTGTGTCCTTTGTGATAAGATAATCAATGACTTTTCGAAGCATGTGTAGGTCCATATTTAGAGGAACTGCTTTAATAAAGGCGATTAAGAACTTTTTAGAGAAGAAGTGTAGAAAGAACTTCATTATATCTGTAAACATTAATCACTTAAGTCAATATCAAACCAATAAATTTCATTTTCATGGAATTCGTCGTGGTTAAGGAATAAATCTTCTTCTATTAGGCTACGAATTAGATTTTCTAAGATAAGAAAATGAATATCTTCATTTAAAGGAATGCATTTGATAATAGTAATTATAGTTTTTTCAAGGAGGAAGTGCGTGTAAAAAGTCATGTTAGATATTCGCGAGATAGAAAATCAGGCAAAGAATTTTCACTACCCTTCTTATATTGTATTTCATAATCAAAAGGGGCTAATTGAGCTTGCCATCTTGCAAATATTAATTTAGAGGCATCATGTTTAAAGTTTTTGTTAAACATAAATTTAACGGATTGAGCATCAGTTCTAATTATAAATCTTTGATTATACAAATCATCTTGAAATTTTAAAACACATTTTACAATAGTTAACATTTCATGGGCTACTGTGGCGTATTTTTTCTGACTTTCAGTCCATTTACCAGAATAAAATCGAATCAAACATTCTATTTTTGTATGGGGATTACCTTGTTTAAGTATTCCGCTATACCCAATATTAGAAGCATCAGTTTCAACGATTTTTAACCAGTTAGGGTTTGCAAGAGATGTACAAGGAAGAGTTTGAACTCAATTTTTAATTAATTTTACTAAATCAGTGTGGACTTGAGTCCAAGGAGTTTTGTGATTCTTTTTTAGTCTATCATATAAAGGAGCTAAATCTCTAGATAGATTTTCATAAAAATGAGAAATATAATTAAGACTACCAAGGAATCTTTGAAGTTGTTTTTTATCAGTAAGAATATCAGGGAATTTTTTAGCAAATTCAAGAACTCGTTGTATAGGCTCAATAGAACCTTGAGAAATATTATGTCCTAAAAATCTAATATTTGTCTGGAATAAACTTATCTTTAGTTTGGAGATGACCAAGCCATTTTGTATAATTATTTGTTTAAACGTATGCAAATGTTTAAAATGAGATTCAAGGATTTTTTAGAATACCAAAATATCATCAATATAGACAATGATAAAGTCCATATAGGGATTAAAAATGTCATTCATAATTTTTTGAAATTCAGAAGGAGCATTTTTTAAACCGAATGGCATAACATTTCATTCATACTGTCCAAAAGAGACACTAAAAGCAGTTCTATAAGTATGTTCTTTATCAATTTGAATTTGTCAATAACCTGATTTTAAATCGAATTTAGAGAATATATTAGCATCATATAATCTGGAAAGTAAGTCCTTTTTATTTGGTATAGGATATCGAATCCATTTTAAAACTTTATTCAGAGGTTTATAGTTTATGACTAGTCGAGGTACTCCTCGATCTTTTTCAGCAGCATTATTGACATAAAAAGCAGTGCAAGATCAGGGGGATTTTGAAGGTTTTATAAGACCCTTTTGTAGAAGACTATCAATCTCTGTTTTACAGAATTCTACTAACTCTGTATTCATTTGACAGGGTTGAGATTTTGTTGGAATTTTTTTTCATTGAAGTCATTTTCATAAGGAAGAGAAACAATATGCTTCTTTCGGTTCCAGAAAGCATTTGGATGATCCGCACAAATATCAAGAATCAATTGATTAGAAATTATTTTTATTTTTTCTTGGACTTTTACTGATTTTAAAGTATCAAAAATATTAATACTCATTAGTTCTAATTGTAAAAAATTAATTTGCTTTTGTTTCATACTGATGGGGGCATTTATATCCCTTGTTACAGGATTAGTAATAAAAGGATAAGAGATTTGTTTATTCTTATAAGTAGCCTTAAAATCATTTACATCAATATGTGTATAAGGATAAATAGCATTTATAAAAGGTGTTCCTAAGATAATATGAGGATATAACTGATTTTTTTACTAAAAAGAAGAAATGTGGAATGCAGACTTTATCTCGACATATATGAGTATTTGGTAATTTATAGTTGATATCAATAGTATGACCAGATGCAGACTTGACTATGTGAGTAGTTTTTTTAAAATATCTGGTTGGAATTTGTCCTTCTTGAATACAGCCAACATCAGCACCACTATCAATCATAGCAATATTAGTGATAGAAAATTCCTTATTTATCAGAATAGTGCAGTTTATATACCATTTATGAGCAGTAACTATTTGCATCATCCCCAAAAAATAATCTCGTTTTAAATATTCTTTTGGACTAAGTTTATCAATTTCGAAATTTTCAGAGTATTCAAAATCCTTTTCTTTTTCTTTTGAAGTAATAGAAGTTTCAGGGATGTCAAGAATCTTTTCTTCGATTTTCAGAATTCTATGATCGGAGATCATCTGATTTTGTTTTAGGGAGATAATTTCCTTTTTTAATTATTCAACTTCAATTTTTAAATCATTAAAGGTAGTATCTCTACCTGGAGTTTGACTCAATGCAAGACGTCGATTAACCTCCGCTAAGGAATATGACATGTGATAATTATCATAAGAGTTATCTTTAGAAATACTAGTAGAAGTTTTTTTAGTAGAAAAATTAATGATTTTTTCACGAAGTTTTTCATCAGTAACTTCTTTCAGTAATTCAAGGACATTATCAGCAGTAAGAGTTTGAACATTTAAATTAAGATCTTCAAATTACGCTTGAAGTTTATACATCATTTCATCACAATTACAAATATCATTATCACAATCATTACATTTATCAACCTGATTGAGTTCACTATCAGAATTAGGTAATTCAAAATCATTTTCAAATGTAGAATCAGATTCGGGATCAAAGGTATATAATAAATTATAAACTTGGTCATGAACTTCTTCAGAAAGTCCTAAGGACTTGAGTTTTTGTAATTTGCAGTTTGGAGCTATATGACCATATTGGTTGCACTTATAGCACTTGATTTTTGCTAACTCTCTTTTTGATCTATTTTTTGTGAACCTGGTAGACTTACGAAAGGATTTTCTAGTTTCACGTTCTTCTTTGGTTCTATGCCTAGAACGTTTATATCTATAGGATTTATCAGGCTTGGAATATCTTTGGGTTTTTCTTGCTAAGGGTTTATCCATACCAAATTGTTCACAAAAATCTCCTAATTGGAATTTTTCTATGAGTTTGTCGAGCTTAATTTGTCTGGCTAATTTTAAATCGTTGCAAAGAGCTAAGCCTTCTTGAGTACAAGCTACAATAAACTGACCATAAGTTTTTTCTGAATACTGGACTTCGCCATAAGATCCTCTAAGTGATTTTCTAACTCTTTCAGCAAATGAAGGTGGAAGGCCATCAATGAATTTAGCTTTCCAATGGTTGCAGAATTCGCCCTTTTCGTAACAGCACAATGGGCTAGAGAGGCACAACTTGCTAGACGGAGTCACAGAGACAAAGTTAACATAAGTGTATTGAACTCGACTGTACCTCCATTTTGGAACCAAGTCAAAAAATTAGAAGGATTCTTTTATATTTTGATAGAGTCTGGAGCTTTCATAGTTAACATGTCAGCGAAGTTAGATGTTCAACATAGATATAAGAAACCTTATTATTATTATTATTATTATTATTATTATTATTATTATTATTATTATTATTATAAATTCATAATGCATGTCTAGTTTATTTCATATTATTATTGTAGTCAATTTAAAAATAATATGTTATGTGTCATTAATTTTATTTACACAATTTATTCATAATTAATTAGAGAATAATGATTGTATTTATTTATTATTATTATTATATATTTATTATTTATTAGATAATAGCCTGATTCGATTCAATTTTTCAATTTATTTAATATTTTGCCATTTTGTATTCAATTGATGTCAATCTTTAATGTAAATTGAATTCAATTTGACTCAGTTTCAAATTTCAATCAAATTCTTTAACCTCTTTTGATATTAGTCACGGTCGTCGATCTCACGCGATTAACTACTGACATTAAATCTCCTGCTTAATATAAATATCCTCCAAACATCAAAACCTTAAACATTATTTTCTCCATTAAGCCGCACCCTCTTCCCTTTTTCTCTCTCTCTCTCCTCTCATGCTCTCTCTAAACAACACCAGCGACCACTGCTCCCTCCATCAGCTGTCATCGCTAAACAACAGGCGGAACCGACACCGCCTTTCTCGCGTTATCTTTTTTTCTCCAATTTCCAGTCATGACTCCAGCCGGTAGAACTACATAAAATCATCGACAACCAAAAAAACAAAACAGCCCTCGGCCAACCACCACCATAACACCAGCCATCATGGCTAGTGAACTCACCAGTAGCCGTAACCCACCACTGTCAGTCATTTCCGACTGACAATTTTTCACCAGCATCGCTCAAACGAGCTAACCAGCTGGCAGATAAACCTTTCTCTCCGTTTCTATTATCTCTTTCCTCTGGTCACTGACTCTAAAAATAGTCGCCGCTCCTCTTTTTTGGCCATCAGTTCGTTACACCACCACTCTCTGTGAGCCGCATAAAACAACCAAATCTAATAAAAAAATGGCGGGTTCTTAAGAACCCATCCCAGATTTATTTTTCTTGTTAAATTCTTGCCTAAACTTAAAATGCATGATGCTTGTGATTTTTACTTGAGTGCTTTGATTGCATGTTTATCTGCATTTGTTAATGAACAAATGCTAAAAACCCCAATTTCTATCAACTTTCGTGTTAGCCCTAATTTTTTTCATTAATCACTGACTATGAAATTCTAAAGATACATGTCCTTCCTTTGAAGATTTGCTGCCGAAACCATGTTGAAATAACGTCGAATATGATTCTTGGTGCTCTTAGTGATTCGGAATTGATTTCCATGACATCCTCCCAGCCATATTATTTTTTGGCAAAATCCACATATTAGTATGCCATTACGTGTGATTTTCTCCTTAAAATTTAATTTGGACAGTCTTGTTATTTGCATAATTATGATATGATTTGGATTAATTGTTTGATTTTTAGGGTAAGTGGAGATTTCTTTTCATACCAATTGATTTGAAATCATATGACAGGTCCGTTATTTTTCATTTATGGACAATTTTTTATGTCTTCGATGATTTTTCTACCCATTTAAAATCTAGATAGATATCTTTACCTATTTACTAATTTATTTATAGTAAATTGAAGTAATCGGTTGAGCAATCCTTTTCTTTAAAGGAAAACTTTTAAATTAATTAAATGAGAAATATTTGCTCCCCTTTTAATATCCTGAATTAATGGGATGGGCTTACTATAAAAAGGGCCCTTTTTCTTCTAAAAAGGAAGACAGACAATTTTTAACACTACTCTCCTAGCATAAACAAAAGACTTTAGTCAAAAGACTTTTGTTTTGTTTTTCTCGCTTAGTTAGTAATTTGAAAAAGGAGCTCTTGGTCTGTGCCCTGCTAAGCATTGCTGCTTATGCAACTCAAACTGTTCATTCTCCCTCTTTTCTTTGCCCACTTATTATTATGAAACTGATTAGTTTCTTAAACGACGTCTTTAATTATTACATGTTAGTTTAAATGCTTCGATGCTTGTTTACTAGGCTCTATTAAGTTTTTTTGAATGTGATTGTTAGTGAATTCATTGTCTCGCTGTGTGCTCCTTCGATTTAAATGCTACATATCTGTTTGGTTTGTTGTGCCTTTGGAATATGTTGTTTGTTCCACAGATACTATTGGGCATCGATATAGATGAAGAGTTGCCAGAAGTTTATGGGAAAGGGGGGGGGGGGGGGGGGCGCTCATTTCCTTTTATTTTTTATTAATTCATTGTCATGTAATAAAATTATATTATGTAATAATAAATTTGGGGACTGCATGGGGGGCAGAGTTTGTATGTTCTTATATGAATCATCTAGGCAAACAAATAATTTAGGATCAATAGTAACTTGTCGTTTAGAAATCCTGTTTAGGGACTACTAATTAATTTTGTCTTATTTTGGTTAAGTGTCAACGTTTTATGCTTATTCATTTAAACAATAAAATATGAAAAAGTCGTTAAAACAAACTTTCAATGTGTTTATTCATTTGAAGGTTTATTAATTTTCCATGTCCAAAAAACAGTTTTCCTTAATTCAGCAATATTCTATTTAATTTCTAGCCTTTAAACAATAACTTTTTACAATATACTTCCTCTGTTTAAAAAAAAATTACTTAATTTCTTTTTTAGTTAATTTCAAAAAGATTGACCTCTTTCTATTTTTAGCAATTTTTTACTTTTAACTTTTCACGTGGCATGCTTAAGACCACAGGATTAAAGTATCTTTTATTTACTACCACAAGATTTAAAAGTCATTTTTATTTTCTTAAACTCCGTGCAAAGTCAAATCAGGTCATTCTTTTTTAAACGAAGGGAGTATAAAAATAAGTAATCAATTTTCATCAAAAGAAAAAAAAAAGCACATTTCAGTAGCCCTGTGATTCTCAGAACACCTTTTATTAATTTTCGATCCTAAAAACTATTTTCTGACATTAATTATTAAATGCAGAATATATATTCCTTTAATTTTTGACATCAAAAAAGCCTTCAGTAGTAATTGAAAATTTCTGACAAAATGTTTCTTTTTTTAGAATATGTATATTATTAATTTCTGACATTAAAAGAGCTTTTCAGCAATATGATTTTTAAGACATAGTATGTTTTGTTAATTTTCAACATTAAAATTACCCTCTGCCTTAGGTTTAATCCCAGAAGGATGTCCAATTAGTTGCCATTTGAGAAGTATTTTCAGTCAACCCATGACATAGATTATTTTTGTATTGTTTGCCCTTAAGTATAATCCCCCTGTTAATTTTATGTCTTTGCACATCTAGATATATGCCTACAGGTTTAATTACAAAAACAAGTATTCTCTCCGTCCCAAGTTATGTATCGTCATTTGACCGGACGTGATATTTAAGAAATAAGTATTGACTTTGTTAAAGTTATAAAATTACCCTTCTTAAAGAAAGGAGTAATAGTATTTAAAATCAAGTGGGACCACTTTGGATAAAATTGTAATTATATCTTTAAAAACTTACCAAATAAGGAAAGGCAACATTATTTTTAGGACGAATCAAAAAGGACATGGCGACACATAATTTGGGATGGAGGGAGTAATTGTTTGTCATAATATTAATCACCTAATCAATTTCTTAGTCAAAAAAGAGGCTTATTTGAGATTATTAAATGTTAAATATTGTCTTATGTATTTGATGGGCTTTGTGTCTAACTAGGAAGCCTAAGTTTATTTGTTTAGACCCAAATTCAAAGTAGAAAAGTTCAACGCCTCTTTGACGATAGGTTGAAACTATAGCCATATTAGAGAACACTAGTTTTATCTTTTTTTAGAGCATCTTTAGGCTTAACAACAAGCCTAGGTGGGTGGGTAGACATTCAGAGATGATGGTAACCCAACATGTCTTGACCATGTGACATACGGCATATCACACGGTAATAATTCGATTGCTGGTCAATGGGTTGAATAATGATAAATAATCTGGATTCTAATGAAAATAAAACAAAATAACTCCTTTTTCCAATCTTTCGAACATGTTTTTTTCTCCTTTATTTATTTTATATATTTATTTACTTGAGATGGTTTAGGTTCTCTAAATAGATATAAATATTTTGTTATAAATTGTATCACTTTTATCTCCTTGCTTGTCCTCTTTACCTTGTGTTGTTTTTCACCACCTAGATTATTATTAATTAGAAATAATGAAAAATATGTCTTGCTTATTCATTATTTTACCACTTAGTGATATTAATTTAATAATAATTAGTGATCTTTGCTTTATCACATAGAATACCTACATGAATTATGAATTTGGTGGAAAATCACATTTGTAGACCTCGAAAGGTGCCTAGTACCTTCCTTTCGAGGCAACTTGAACCCTTACCTGAATTTCTGGTGAACTAAACTAAATAACAAAATAGGTTTGTAATTAGCCTAGAATGTTGTCCTAACACACCTTAATTCGTTAGGTGGCGACTCTTCATTCTTAGACATTCCCAAAAAGAGTTGTCACGTCGAATTTTGCTTTTTGTGAGAAAAATTGAGGGGGCGATAAAATGTCGACTCCGTTGGGGATATTTAAGTTCTAACCATTACGAGTTTGTATTTTATGTGGGATTCTACTAATTTCTTTATATTTTTTTTTTTCATAATTACCTTGCCCCTTTCTCCTTTTGTTGTTTATATCATGATTTATTTTTTACATGTTAGTCCCTTCCCTTTCTCCTTATTATGTGTTTTTATTTCTCCATATTTGTCCCCTCCCCTCTTCTCCTTTTTGTTGGCTATGTGTTCTAATATTTATTTACTTTTATGTTTCTAAGCATGTTATTGTATTTTGCTATGTGTTATGTGTTACTACTTTATATAACTAACATTCTGCTCATATTTATTCTCCACTTGAAACCTCCTTTATTTTTCTTTTTATGAAGGTTTGTGTGGGTAGGAGGACGTTCTTACCTAAAATATCCTTCAGAAAATGCTTTGTAGATCGATCGATCAGTGGTGCCTCAATAATCACAAACTTTTTCATTCTCAAGTTGTCAGCTTAAGGGGATCTTATTCAAAACCACTCTTATTCCTAGAGCATACTGTTTATCTCCTTACTAAGGAATAAACATCCCAAAAGCCTAGAATGTTGTGTTAGAAAGCCTCTGATTACTTATGTGCATCTTGAGAGATAAATATGCATAATGTCCTCACTTGCTCTGGTGGGTAGGACAACACTTTGTTTTTCAAGAAAGAGAACCAAAAAAAATGTTTTAGAATTTAGTCTAGTTCTCTTTATGATTTTCTTGTATATTTTTATATGAGAAAATTTAGTACAATAAATTTTTTAATATTATGGGGTTTATTTATGAGCAAATAACATTATTTTATGGCATCATTATCTCTCAAACAATGTTGGTCCTACCTCTGACTCAAAAAAGGTTCCAAAAATAAAAAAAATTAAATAATGTGCTTACATGTGCTAATTTTCTTACCAGTTTATACCGCTAACACACTAATTTCTTAATCTTTGTTTTCACCTTCTCAGAAGGTTGATTTGTGCACCCTGACCTACCACACCCGATCGAAAGGGGATCCTCCTTCTCTTCTTCCTCTGCCTACGAGTCTCAAGGGTAAAGAAGTAATGAGAGATCATTATAATATTATGGACAAAGATAGTACTAGTTTTGAGGGAGAGAGTGTCGCCGTGCAGAATGAAATGATGTTGAAAATGGAGCAAAAAATTTTAGAGTAATAAGGAAAATTGGCGCAAGTGCGCAACTTAGCCAAGCTTACTCTTAACCTGAATACTCTCGAGTTACAAGCTGACTGTTATGCCATACCAAAGTCCCAAACGCCCATTAATCATCTAATCCCTCCATCTCAGTCTCAAATTCACTCGAGCATCACAAACCCTATCCCAAACAAAAAAAAATATCCCAACTCCTATATATGTGTCTACCAAACATACCCAGGATCCCAAACACTCCATTTATCCATCTCCACTAAAAGCCTTTAAATCCAAATTCATACCACCATTATGCGTCGTCATAATCTTAACAGCATATGCGTTAAAATCATTTTACCTACCTATCTTCAAATCACAATTGAGCCTCCAGAAAATGACTATACAATATAGTCTGTAGTCGAATGACTAAGATAGTTAGAAGGAAGTAAGGGATCAAAAGCACTTAGCTACGAAGACTTGTGTGTTCACCTTGACGTGGAACTGTCGGAGGGGTACAAACCTCTTAAAGTTGTATAATGAAATTAGAGATCCCAAGGCGCGCTTGTGCATATACTGTGATAAACTAGCAGGAGTGGGCAAGAATGAAATATAAGAATGAAACTATTCATGAAAAATCTCACTGGAAAGGCTTTTAGGTGGTACACAGAACAAGATGTGAAAAAGTGGTCCGACTGGATAGATATGGACTTTAATTTTGTGGAGCAATTCAGATATAATACAGATAATTCTCCTAACTGGTTTTACATGTAGAGATTAAGAAAGAATCCAAATGAGTCATTCCGACACTACACCATGAGATGGAAGGCTGAGGATGCAAGAGCTCGACCTTCAATTGAGGTGTCTTAAATAAAGGAGTACATTATTTGATTACAAGAGACATATTTCCTTGATAAGTTACTAATAGTCATGGATAAAAGTTTTCCTGAGATCATCAAGATAGGAGAAATATTCGAGGAATGTCTCAATATAGGTAGTATCATTAGCATGGATTCTTTGCAAACTACTAACAAAGTTGTCCAATCAGGAGGAACTATGAAAAATAACAAGAAGATAAAGATAGGGGAAGTGATGATAGTCCAGCATTCGGAGAGCATTCTAAGCTATCAAACCCTTGTTTCACCTCCATCATGCTACCCACAAACTCCAAAATCATACCCAGTATCTCTCTAGCCACTACAAGACCTAATGCTACATCTAACCCCCCTATATCAAGCACCTTCTCCATATCCATTGCACCCATAATTCTCAAACCCTTCCTACTTTGTATATCAGGCATAACCAACTCATGTCCAAATATTTTGACCTGTTTATATTACAGCTATGAATCTTGCTCCCAAACCCAAAGTTAATTTAAAAAATAAATAATATACACCTTTAGTGTAACACCTTGATTTTCTGAATCAGGATGCTACATGGTGCTCATGATCCCGAAGGACCACAAGATAACCTGTGACTAATATATGTACCTATATACTGCATAATATAACATAATAATGTAGAAATATGAATTGATAGTCCATAAGATTCAAACTACGTAAATATCTGACAATTCATAACATCCATATGGGGTAGTGAATACCCAAAATATCTGAAAACAACTGAAGTCTAAATCTAAACCTGAAAGCCTCTAAATATAATCTGAATAAGGAGTTGAAGGAACATGTCTCCAACTAACTCCAACTAGCAAAACTAAACTAAAATAAATAATAACATATGAAATGATCATGTCCTCGAAGGATAAGGACTCAATTCTGGAACTCTGACAGCTGAAATGTTACTACTACTGCTAGTCTGAAACTCGTGTCTCTGAACCTATTGTGTAATATAAAAAGAAAGCACCATAGCACAAATGCGTCAGTACAATTGAGAGTATTGAGTATACGAGTGAGGTAGGCTAAATGGAAAGGGTTTATATGCATGAGCAATGCTAACTGACTGGCTAATATAAACATGAGAGTGCATACATAAATACATAGTAACTGAGATCGTGATAACATGAAAACTGAGTCTATATGTCGATGACATAAAATTACTGATATCTGACATAACTGATAAATGAGTTCTGATAACTCATATAACTGGTAACATGAATAACTGTATTTGACAGTCCAAAATCTGATGGAACTATCTAAGTTGTCCACCTCATCAACCCTCAACTGACGGCGTTGATGTATCATCCTATGCTGGCTACATTGTTCTGGAACAAAAGGATGACTTTTAAGAGTCACACCCTCATCTGACAGTGTGTTCCCATCCTTAGGTTCACTCGATGCTAATTTCTACTACCATCTGATTTTTCTCTGAACATGATTTACTAAACTGTACATGGACTGAGTTTACTGGATTCTATTGACTGACGGAATACTACTAATATCTAATAATTGATTGAGATCATGAGATTTCTAAGATTTCCTGAGTCACAAGACTGACTGAATTCTATGGAACACGGCTTGACTGAGGTTATCATGAAAATAAGACATGGCTCTTGGCACACAACTATATTTTTTGGATACAAGTACCCCCAGGACTCGATGGAAGGAAACTGACACACATGACAAACTTGATCATAAGAATAGAGTCCACAATTCACAATATCGTAAGTAGGGGATTCTACTATATAAAATTCTCAATATCTTGCACATGGGAGGGAACACATATAACATGTCAATACTTGCATGATTTCACTATTTCGAACATTTCATAGCACCATAATTAATACACAACAATAGCATGGAAATTTGTGTTGAATCATAAAGGTAGCGTGGACTTGTCACTTGGGCACTATTAAGTCATGAAAGCATGATTTTTACCATTCTAGGTATTTCATCAAACACCTTACATTCACACTCTTGAATATAGGTGTACTTAACAATTTAGCAATCTTAACCACCCAAATTCATGGGTGTTAACTAACAAGTACACATACTCCATGAAAACACCTCAAGATACCATCTTGAAGCCTAAGCAATAACCATCCACATGAACATGATCATATCACAATAAGAAAATCATAATATAATGTTAAAACATGATTCTTGGACTCCACAGATGAAAGAAATCCGTGGATAAACACTACCTATACCAGAGATTAAGAATCTGTGGAATTTACGATGAATTTAGCTTGAATCTTGAAACCCTCAATTGAATCCTAGACATGTTCTTAATGATTTTGGAGAGAATTTCAGCAAAAGGAGTATATTTTGATGTTTTGGAGCCTCAATCTCGTGTTTAAGAATATATATAAGGTAGGGTAAATGACCATTTTGCCTTTGGAAACACGAAGGTTGAATGCTAAAAACTGTGTACCCACCGGACTGGCAAGGCGGTGCCTGATGTTGGGCGTAGTTACACGCCTAAACACCATAATTTACCCATATTTTAGGCTAAGTTTTGAGGATAAAACATATAATTCCTGCACTTTTAGTCCTTTTTCCTGTAAGTGAGCTAACCAACGTGATTAGCATGTTTCAGGTATTAATGATGAACTTTTCGGCACTTTGTGGACCTCTGGGCAGCAAACAAAAGCTTCACGTAAGAAGGAAGGCAGCTTTTGGAAGCCGATGGACTGAAAGTGATGCATGAAAAACTTTTCCCGGGAAAAAATAGTATTTTTGAAGACTTGGGGATCAACAATAACTTAGTAGGATTAGGACAAGAATGCAGTAAATTAGTAGGACTAGGACAAGGACGCAGTAACTTAGTAGGACTAGGATATGGGTGTTATAAAACCCCTATTTTGCTGAATTTTTCAGCATTCATTTTTCTTCTCTTCTATTCCATTCGTTAGTATGTTGCTGACATTATTCTTCATCTATTCGACTTTTAATTTTCACGACAAGAGAAACGCTACTAGCAAGGAAATCACGTCACAAGTGACGCCAATACATACCTATCGTGAGATTGTTATTGTTTTGGTATAATGATGATGTCTTCGTGGTTTTCTTTTACAATTATGAGTAGCTAAACTTCTCTGTTAGGGTTATGGAAGCCTTATGAGATACTATATATTGCTATGAGTTTGTGAATTCTTGATACGTATGCTACTTATATCATTACTCTCTTCATCTTAATTGAATTCTTGTGGTTACAAACATATAGAATACGCCAGTATAGCATTAACTTTTTCGAGAGAAAAGTTACATGTCTGGAAAAGAGAGAGTGATAAGGAAATAGGGCTACCAACCCCTGTTTAAAAGTTAGTGTCGTAACTGGATTAACCTCTTGGAGAGTTCGTACCATTAGTCATACACTTTAAGCTCGAGAGAGTTAAAGTGAGATAATTCTTGATGGTCGAGAGACACTAGGATTTACCATAGAATACGAATCTCTATAAGTGCATGCATGTCTGAATTCCGCATAACTCATAGTCAATAGATACATAGAAGTCATAAGGTGGACATAACCCTAACTTACAATTCTCATTGATTAAAACCTACTAAACAAGGCATTCCGTTTTTACTTTGATACATTAGTTCACGTTAAATCCAATTCCCCCCTTCTCCGTAGAATTTTTGACCAACAGTCTACTAATAGTTGCATACTTAGTGACCGAGTATTCCCTGTGGGATTCGACACCCAACCCAATTGTGTTCTATATTTGACAGCGACCGCTTACACTTTTACGAGAGCTGTAGTTTGGGCGTTATCAAATTTTGGCGCCGTTGTCGGGAAATACGGTTGTCAACTAAGTTTGTGATAGTTACTAGACCCTTTGGTCAAAAATTCTCAGATTTTACTTTTAGTTGTTGTTTTTGTTTTATTCAGGTTCTGTTCAGTGCATGCCAAATACTCGAAGTTCGGGTCAGCCATTATTACCCATAAACCCTGAACCGCAACTTATTGGTAGAATGGATGCACAACGTGACATTGAAAGAAGGGATGCTCAACAGGAACAGGGTAGATTAGCTGCATTGGCTGCCGCTCAAGTGCATCAACAGAATATTGATAACCCAGGGCGAGCAACAAATCCTGATGATGAGGACGTGGGTGATGATGAGTTACTAAATCCAAGGCATGCTGATGAGGTGGTGACACCTGTGAATAGAAGTGATCGTCAAGCTAGATTGAGGCTTGAACGCCGAGCTGTGCAGATTCCTTTTGATGATGATGATGATGATCTGGATGGAGCTGGTGCCACAGGGGCTATTATTCCTCCACCCTTGGCACCTGGAGCCAAGTTCAATATCACTAGCACCATGATTCAACTATTGCAGCTCAAAGGGTTATTTGGTGGACTTGCAGGTGATGATCCAAATATGCATCTGACCAATTTTATCTCTACATGCAAGTCATTCGACAATCCAGGCATTGGACAGAATGCAATTCGGCTGCGCTTATTTCCATTGTCTCTATCTGGGGAGGCAACTCTATGGTTGAATGGGCTAACTCCTGATTCTATTACTAATTTGAGGCAATTGAAAAACGCTTTCCTAGAAAGATTCTTTCCGTCATCCAAGAGAGCACAGTTGAGAGATGAAATCAATAATTTTAGACAGCTTCCAATGGAAGCTCTCCACGAAACATGGGAGAGGTTCAAGAAGAAGCTTATGCGGTGCCCAAATCATCATATGACTAATGTCCACTTGATGGAGATATTATACAGGTCTTTGAATTCGGTGACTAAGCCAGTGGTTGATAATGTTGTAGGAGGGTCATTCATGGACCTTACTTTTATTCAGGCAAGTAATATGCTCGATCGTATGACAAAGCAGAGTAGAGCTTGGCATACCAGGGATTCTGTTGTAGCAAGCTCTACTGTATCTTTTGGCATAACTGCAGAACAAAGGCAAAGAGAGAAGGAACGTGATCAAGGTATGGCGCACATGAAAATGCAGATGGATCTTCTTATAAAGCACTTATTATCAGGGAAGACCAAAAAAGTTAAGGCCGTTGTAGCACATGGAAGAGAAGAATCTGATTCTGAGGAAGAAGCTAACTACTTGAATAATCAGGGGGGTTTTCGAGGCAATGCCCAAGGAAACCAAGGTCGGAACTATTATGATAATTCAGGATATAAGGACCGTGATCAAGGTAGCTGGAAGAATAAGACTGACAGGAGTGGTTTGTATGTTCCTCCTGGAAATCGTGAGGCCGCGGCATCTGGCTTGGGGAAGATGTCCATGGAAGATATGATGGCTAAGCTGTTGAAAGGAGTGGAGGAAACCAACACGGGAGTAACGGAGGTGGTAAAAAATTTGTCCTCAATGAAGCAATTGGTTGACTCGCATTCCACTTCAATAAAACAGCTGGAACAATAATTGAGTCAACTTTCAGCGGCATTCAATCAAAGAAAGGCTGACACTTTACCTAGCGACACTGTGCGAAATCTAAGGAATGATGGATCATGCATAGCTATTACTACCAGGAGCGGTAAAGTGTTAGACAATCTATCCAAAGGCAAGCAGGTGGTTGATGATATAGAAGATAATGTTGTTGATGTTGAATGTGAAGATGCCGTAGAAGCTGAAGTGAGTGCTCATGATGTTACACCTAGACGTCACCATCCTGAAAAGAGTGATAATCGGAAGCAAGATAAAAAGAAAGTGGTGGAGAAAACGATTCCTCTTCCACCACCACATTTTCCTCAGAGACTGAAGAAGAAGGCTGATGACACTTCTGAAAAGGCGTATTTACGCGCCTAAAGCACCTTAATGTACCCATATTTTAGCTAAGTTTTGAGGACAAAATATATAATTCCTACACTTTTAGTCCTCTTTCCTGTAAGTGAGCTAACCAACATGATTAGCAAGTTTTCAGGTATAAATGATGAAGATTTCAGCATTTTATGGACTGTTGGACGCCAAAGGAAACTTCACGTAAGAAGGAAGGCAGCTTCTAGAAGCTTGTGAACTGAAAGTGATGCATGTAGAACTTGTCCCGGGCAAAAACAGCATTTCTAAAGACTTGGGGGATCAGCAGTAACTTAGTAGGATTAGGACAAGTATGCAGTAACCCAGTAGGACTAGGACAAGGATAAAAACCCTATTTCAGTAGGACTAGGACAAGGATGTTATAAAAACCCTATTTGCTGAATTTTTCAGCAAGCTTTTTATTATTCACTCATTCATTAATTCAAGTCTTATTCATTCGATATTTTAGAACTATTCACGTTACAATATTCTGTAAGTCTAACACAGAGAACTCGTCTCTCTTGAGAAGAATGGCTAGGGCAAAACGTTTGAGAGTTTTTGACGCCATATCACTTCCATCGCCAAGATTATTCTAGGTTGTGGTATGATGATTATATCTATTATGATTTCCGTTGCACTCACGAGTATCTAAAATTCTCTGTTAGAGTTATGGAAGCCTTATCAGACACTATCTATTGCTATGAATTTGTGAATTCTTGATACGTATGCTGCTTATATCATTACTCTCTTCATCTTAATTGAATTCTTGTGGTTGCAAACATATAGAATACGCCAGTATAGCATTAACTTGTTCGAAAGAAAAGTTACATGTCTGGAAAAGAGAGACTGACAAGGAAATAGGGCTACCAACCCCTGTTTAAAAGTTAGTGCCGTAACTGGATTAACCTCTTGGAGAATTCATACCATTAGTATACGCTTTAAGCTCGAAAGAGTTAAAGTGATATAATCCTTGATGGTCGAA
This sequence comes from Capsicum pubescens, assembly GCA_030864215.1. Taxonomy (NCBI): domain Eukaryota; kingdom Viridiplantae; phylum Streptophyta; class Magnoliopsida; order Solanales; family Solanaceae; genus Capsicum; species Capsicum pubescens. The sequence continues at coordinate 24,503,719 of CM061543.1, forward strand.
AGACACTAGGATTTACCATAGAATACGAATCTCTATAAGCGCATGCATGTCTGAATTCCGCATAACTCATAGACAATAGATACATAAAACTCATAAGGTGGACATAACCCTAACTTACAATTCTCATTGATTAAAATCTTACTAGACATTCCGTTTTTACTTTGCTATTTCGATAATTTTACTTCATGCATAAAATCCCCTATTTATCCGCAGAACTTTCACCAAAAGTCTACTAATCGTTGCATACTTAGTGACCGAGTATTCCCTGTGGGATTCGAAACCCAACCCAGTTGGGTTCTATATTTGACGACGACCGCTTACACTCTTACGAGAGCTGTAGTTTGAGCATTATCAATGACACTTCTGAAAAGGTTGATAATCAGAAGCAAGATAAAGAGAAAGTGGTGGAGAAGACGATTCCCCTTCCACCACCACCTTTTTCGCAGAGACTGAAGAAGAAAGCTGATGACACCAGGTTCAGTAAATTTATGACTATGTTGAAGCAACTAACTATTAATGTTCCTTTGGTGGAGGCGCTGGAACAGATGCCTGGGTACGCTAAATTCATGAAGGACCTTTTGACAAAGAAGCGGGCAGCAAGCTATGAGCTGGCAGATAATGTTCATCATTGCAGTGCAATCACTACAAGATCGTTAGTTTAGAAAAAGGCAGACCCTGGTGCTTTCACTATTCCTTGCACGGTGGGATCTTTGGATTTTGCTAAGACATTATGCGATTTGGGGGATAGTATCAACTTGATGCCGTTATCCGTTTATAGAAAGTTGGGGTTGGGTGATCCTACACCAACCAATATGCGGCTTGTGATGGCAGATAGGTCGGTAAAATGACCTGTTGGTATCTTATATGATGTGTTGGTGAAGGTTTCCACCTTCATTTTTCCTGCAGACTTTGTTATTTTGGATTGCGAGGTGGATTCTGAAGTACCCATAATCTTGGGGCGTCCCTTCCTTGCAACAGGGAGTGTGCTTATTGATTTACGAGCCAATGAGCTTTTATTTCGGTTGAATGATGAAGTGGTTCGTTTTGATGTATGTAAAGCAATGAAGCAGCCCAGCGATATGAATGTGTTCTCTGTAGATGATGTTTATTATGAGGATGAGAAAGAATTATCTGTAGAGAAGCAGCTTACTGTTGAGTCACTATCTGATGTGCTGTTGAATTTTGAGCGTGAGGAGGCTGAAGAACATGAAGAAATCGTTTGTTCTCTAACAGGAATAAGGTCCTATTCTCATGCTCCTAAGAAGCTGGACCTTGATCTTAAGAATCAATCTTCACCAACAGCGAAGACTTTCATTGAAGAGCAACCAGGGCTAGAATCGAAAGAGCTCCCCAGTCACCTAAGGGATGCGTCCTTGGGAAGTGGAAATACACTTTCGGAGAGTGGTTCGGCTGATTTAGGTGAACAGCACGTAGAGGCTCTCATCTCTGATCTGAAGCGGTACAAGAGAGCCATTGGTTGGTCTATTGATGATATAATTGGTATCCCTCTTGGGATATGTATGCACAAGAGTCATCTCGAAGAAGATTGCATGCCTACAAGTAAGCATCAGCGTCGTCTGAATCCATTCAGAAAATGATCTACCATCTATCTCGATGAAGTCTAAGTCATCGAGATAGCTATGTCGTGCCACGACAATAAATCAGGAGCTACATGGGAGGCAACCCATCGTTTTTAGTCGTTTTGTTTTTCTAGGAGCTTGTTTTGTTAAATAAAAATCCAAAAAGAAGAGTCGAGCCACGACCAAAACTAAGGCGCTTGGTGGGAGGCAACCCATCGTTCTAATTATTTTTTGTTTTTGAGTAAGTGTAGGTGCAAGACGTATAAAGGAGGAGCTTGGTCTCAAATTTCGATTTGAAAGTGAGCAATGTTAAAGGTGGTAAGTGAGTAATGAAGGAGAAAAAGGCTTTTGGTTAGGCATTGCCTATACAAATCTAGGCAATGGACAAGGCAAGGCCTATGTAAATCTAGGCAACGGACAAGGAAAGGACTATGCTATGGCCTTTGTTCTCTGAATCTACAATGCCATAGCATAGGTGCCGCCTATGCCCAACAATGCCATAAGGCGTCGCCTATGCCAAGCATAGGCAAAGCTAAAGGCGCCGCCTATGACATTGCCTTTGCTCTCTGAATCTACAATGCCATAGCATAGGCGCCGCCTTTGCCTCCCAAATCTCTCAAAACTTTTCTTTTTGCTCATCTAACCTTGCAAGATCTTCTTCCGAGTTCAACACCAAGTAAGTTCTTCGTTTATATTCCAAAGTTGTTACAATCTTACGCTTATAATGGTATTTTAGATCTTAAAGTGGTGTTGGTGATTTGAATGTAGTTGATTTTTTATGATACATCTAGTTGAGTGAAAGAATACGTGTGGGTGCTCTTGACTTGGTTCTGTCTTGTAGTTGATTTTGATACACTGTCATACTTTTGTGAAATCGAAATGGTGAAGTTAATTGCATACTCTTCAAAGTTGAATGCTTGGATGTTTGAATGACTCGTTCATCGAGATAAAGATCATGATTGAATACAAGCATGAGATGTTGTGATTATTTCTATGCCATAACTTGATACGATCTCTATGTAGTAGTCTTGTTCAAAAGGTGAATTAATCCACACATGAAAGTATAGTCAAGATTACATGAAATAGAGTTGGAAAGGATAGTTAAAGACATCATGAAAGTATGACTGTGCTAAAACGTATTGTTGGAACATATCATCTATACGTATGTCGATGAAGTCTGAGTAATCGATATCCTTCACTTAATTAGTTTGTACCAACAAATTAAGTGTGGGGTGGTGCCACTATTGTCTGTTTGTCGATTAAATCTTCCGAGATGAGCTAGCATGAATTTATTTTAGTCTCAGGTAAAATGGCACCAAAAGGTCGACCAGGAAAAGAAAAAGCGTCCACCTCACAGAAAGGTCAGAAAAGGGAAAGAAAAGAGCAAGCTGAATCCTCCTCTCTGCAAATACCTCGAATGAAGATGTGAAGGACAACTCTGGTAATGACGACTCTGATGATGATTCTGACGCAGGGGGTTTGACCCCAGACATAGAAAAGGAGTCCGACTAATCAGGTTTTCCTTACTTATTTCCACTGAGGGCAGTGTGTCCCGTCTAAGTGTGGGGTGAGGGTATTTGTATGTTGTAGCGTACTTCTTTGCCTGCATTTATTCTCGTTTGTAGTTAAATTTTTTTGATTTTTAGATTTTTTTTAGATTTTGCATGAAATTGTTCTGATAGGCGGCATGGTATTATGACAAGAGTTTGTGCTAAAATCATTTCTATTGAGACGTTTAGGCTCCAAGTGTGACTCACTGTGTGATATTTATGTGGTTTAATTCATTCATCTGTTGGGTCAAGAGTCTATACTGCTCCCAATAAAGTTAACCATGTGCCTTGTGTGTGTGAGGTTATAGTATATTCTGTGTTGTGACTGATGCTAGAACTTGTCTGGTGTGTGTGTAAAGCGAAATAAAGAGTGTGAGTTTAGAAGATGATTTAGGCATTTATTTGACAGCCCGTACTTGTTTACCTTCTTTTTACTTACCTGTGTACATTATCCTAGTTAACCCCCTTTGAGCCTTTAGCTATTTTCTTTGACAGCCTCATATGTAGCCTAATCCATTTTTTTTCAAGACCATAATTTGATCCAAATTCCTAAGCGCTTTAAATTGTAAAGTCATGTGACAAAATAAGAGGAAATTGGGTAAGAGTGATGCCTTAGAGTGTATTGGTACTTGAAATTGTTGTGAAAAAGAGTGGCTATCATAGAAGTGCTATCATAGAGGTGCGTTATAATATGAAAAAAAAAAAATAGAAAACTAAAAAAATAATTGTATTTATGTTTGAATAACAAAATAAGGTGAAAAGGGGTGGTATATGAAAGAAAGGTAACAGAGTTGTTTAAAAAAAAGTGTTAAGGGCATAATGTGATGTATTAAAGCGCTTAGGGAACATAGTCACTATTTCTGGCCAAAATAGTCCTACCTGTCCCTTAGCCTACATTACAACCTGTAAAAGACCTATTTGATCCTAAGCTTAGCATTTTGATATTAGTAGAGCATTACACTAAGGGCAAGCCTATGGTCATCAGTTGCAACATATGAATTCTTTGTGAGAGAGAGAGCAAGGAGAGTCTTATACCCATGTTCCGAAAAATGCAAAACTTGGGAGTGATTATGGGTGATATATTATGTGAGACACACATGGTTGATGATTTTTGGGTAGTTTTGTATGATTCTTTGTGCCTTAACTTGTGGATACGAATTAGCCATCATCACGAGTCTATGTTGGGGGTTGAATTGTTTCTAGTAGTAATCAGAAAACTACTCTTTGTTAATAATTGTCGTGCCTGTCTTGTTGAACATTTTGTGCTGTTACTGTGAAATCCTAAGTAAATGTTTACATGGACATGATATTTTGTTCGAGGACAAACAAAGCTTTAAGTGTGGGGTGTTGATGTTGGGCGTATTTACACGCCTAAACACCATAATTTACCCATATTTTAGGCTAAGTTTTGAGGATAAAATATATAATTCCTGCATTTTTAGTCCTTTTTCCTGTAAGTGAGCTAACCAACGTGATTAGCATGTTTCAGGTATTAATGATGAACTTTTTGGCACTTTGTGGACCTCTGGGCAGCAAAGGAAAGCTTCACGTAAGAAGGAAGGCAGCTTTTGGAAGCCGATGGACTGAAAGTGATGCATGGAAAACTTGTCCCGGGAAAAAACAATATTTCTGAAGACTTGGGGATCAACAGTAACTTAGTAGGATTAGGACAAGGATGCAGTAAATTAGTAGGACTAGGACAAGGAAGCAGTAACTTAGTAGGACTAGGATATGGGTGTTATAAAAACCCTATTTTGCTGAATTTTTCAGCATTCATTCTTCTTCTCTTCTATTCTATTCGTTAGTACGTTGCTGACATTATTCTTCATCTATTCGACTTTTAATTTTCACGACAAGAGAAATGCTACTAGCAAGGAAATCACGTCACAAGTGACGCCAATACATACCTATTGTGAGATTGTTATTGTTTTGGTATGATGATGATGTCTTCGTGGTTTTCTTTTACAATTATGAGTAGCTAAACTTCTCTGTTAGGGTTATGGAAGCCTTATGAGATACTATCTATTGCTATGAGTTTGTGAATTCTTGATACGTATGCTGCTTATATCATTACTCTCTTCATCTTAATTGAATTCTTGTGGTTGCAAACATATAGAATACGCCAGTATAGCATTAACTTGTTCGAGAGAGAAGTTACATTTCTGGAAAAGAGAGAGTGACAAGGAAATAGGGCTACCAACCCCTATTTAAAAGTTAGTGTCGTAACTCGATTAACCTTTTGGAGAGTTCATACCATTAGTCATACGCTTTAAGCTCGAGAGAGTTAAAGTGAGATAATTCTTGATGGTCGAGAGACACTAGGATTTACCATAGAATACGAATCTCTATAAGTGCATGCATGTCTGAATTCCACATAACTCATAGTCAATAGATACGTAGAAGTCATAAGGTGGACATAACCCTAACTTACAATTCTCATTGATTAAAACCTACTAAACAAGGCATTCCATTTTTACTTTGATACATTAGTTCATGTTAAATCCAATTCTCCTCTTCTCTGTAGAATTTTCGACCAACAGTCTACTAATAGTTGCATACTTAGTGACCGAGTATTCCCTGTGGGATTCGACACCCAACCCAGTTGGGTTCTATATTTGACAGCGACCGCTTACACTCTTACGAGAGCTATAGTTTGGACGTTATCAGTGCCTTGCTCTTAACACCGCTCTAGCCAGGGCGACGCCATGCTTAGAGCGGTGGTCTAATCTGGGAGACGGCCCCTTATCGTGGAGAGCTACTATTTTGAACACCCAAACTCGCCCTTGCGCTATTCAAAAAATTTAATAACTTACTCAGAATGTAATACGACCTTGCCTCTTCACAACACAACTTGATAATCCAAAAACAGAGATTGTTAGGGTTGTCTAATCAATCCCCAAAGTTTGGAGGTCTGAAATGAGACTAAGTGTGGAACATTTGGCAAAATTTCTCTAAGTCTTAGAGCTTGTAAAGCCTAACAAACTGAGGTTTAGACTTAGGATTTTACGAGGTCTTATATTTAGCTGAACCCATAACTCAATTAAATGAATGATTCAAAGAAGAAGGCTATGTCACAACCATTCTTGAGTCACAATTAATGATTCAACAACTAAATTTCTTATAATATTTGGTCCTTAGGAATGGTTGTAACGTAGTCTGTTTATTTGGTCCTTAGGAATAATTAAGCTATGGGTTCGGCTAAAGGTGTATATTATTTTTTTTTAAATTGACTGTGGGTTTGGGAGCAGGCATGACAGTTGGAACATGAGTGGGTCGGGGTGTTTGGACATGAGCTCGTTGTACCCAGTATATAGGATAAGGAGAGATTGAGAATTATGGATGCATTTAATAAGGAGTAGGCATTTGGTATAGTATGGTTTGATATGGTATTACGGGTTGTAGTGGAAAGGTATATGCCTGGTACAATGTTGGAAATTGTAGGTAGCATGGTAGAGGTAGATCAAGGGTTTGATAGCTCAGAAAGTTCTTTGGAGGCTGGGCTGCGATCAATGCATCTATCTCTTCCTTCTTGTTTTCCATTATTCCTCCAAATTAGGCAACTTTGTTGGTAGTTTATAGAGACTCCAGATCGATGATACTGCAATATTCAAATATTTTTCCTATCATGATGATCTCATAGAAACTTTTATCCATGACTCTTAGCAATTTATCTAGGTATTTTGGCTCTTGTGCTCTAATGAAGTACTTTTTCATTTGGGATTCCTCAATTGGGGGTCAAGCTATTTTAGCCTCGGCCCTCCATCTCATGGAATAGCCTTGAAATGATTTATTTAGATTCTATCTTAATTTTTGCATTTAAAATTAGTTGGGAGTGTTGCTGGTATAGTATCCGAATCGCTCCACGAAATCAAAGTTCATATCAATCTATCCGACCTACTTCTTCACATTTTGTTCCATGTACCATGTGAGAGACTCCCCAGTGAGACTTTTCATGAATAGTTTCATTCTTATCTTTTCGTTCTTCTCCACTCCCACTAGTTTATTATAGTACATGCGCAAGTGCACCTTAGATCTAGAATTCTATTATACAACTCAAACTTAGTAGGTTTGTACCTCTCTGACAGTTTCATGTCTGGGTGAACACACAAGTCTTCATAGCTAAGCCCTTTTTATCCCTTACTTCCTTTTAATTACATTAGTCTCTCAACATAGACTGCATTGTATAGTTATTTTCTAGAGGTTCGTATGAGTTAAGGATGTTAGGTGGAATGATTTTCAACTTATATAGGGTTTAGATTATGGCTACTGAATGGATGATGGTGGTAGACGTTTGAATTTGAAAGCTTTTATTGAGATGGAAAAGTGGATTGCTTGGGATCTTAGGTATGCTGTGTAGGAATATATATAGGATTTGGGATATTTTGGCTGTTTAGAACAGTATTTGAGAGGTTTTTTATGTTCGAGGGAATTTGAGGCTGGGGGGAGGCATTGGATGATTAGGATGAGTTTGGAATTTTGGTATGGCATAACTGTGGGCTTGCAGCTCGAGAGTATTCAGGTTAAGAAAACGCTTGGCTAAGTTGCGCACTTGTGCCAATTCTCCTTGCAACTTCAAAATCTTTTACTCCATTTTATCATCATCTCATTTTGCCCAACGATACTTTATCCCTCGGAATCAGTACTATCTTTGTCCACAACATTATGACGATCTCTCATCACTTCTTTACCTATGAGACATGTAGGCAGAGGGGAGGAGAAAAAAGATCCCCTTTTAATTGGGTGTAGTAGGCCAGAGTGCACAAATCAACCTTTTGGAAGGGAAAAAAAACAAAGATTAAGAAATTAATGTGTTAGCGGTATAAAGAGGTAAACAAATTAGCACAATAAGCACGTTGTTCGACATTTCCTATTTTGGGAGCCTGCTTTGATCCAAAGGTAGACCTAGCGTTGTTTGAGAGATAATGATGCAATCAAATAATTTCATTTGCTCATAAATAAACCCCAAAATATTAAAAATTTTATTGGACTAAATTGTCTCATAAAAAAATATACAAGAAAATCATAAAGAGAACTAGACTAAATTCTAAAAACATCCTTTTTGGTTCCCTTTCTTGAAAAACAAAGTGTTGTATTACCCCACCCTCAAGACCAAATGATGACATTTATGCATATTTATATATAAAGATGCACATAAGTGATAAGACATACTTTTTTGGGATTGTTAAATTGTTTTATAACATAAAATTCTAGGCTTTGGGTATGTTTTTTCCTTAGTAAAGGGATAGACAGTCAAGCTCTAAGAATAAGAGTGATTGCATACACGGTCCCCTCAAGCAAAAAACTTGAGAGTGGGAAAGCTCGTGGATTTTTACGCACCACTGATCAATCGATTCACAAGGCATTTCACAAATGATATTTTAGAAAATAACGTATGTGTACCCACATAATCATTTGTAAAAAAAATAAAGGAGGTTCCAAGTGGAGGAAAATATGAGCGAATTCAAGTTTTATAAAGCAGTAACACATAGCACATAACAAAAATACAATAACATGCTTAGCAACATAAAAGTAAATAAATATTGAAAAACATAGCCAATAGAAGGGAGAAGGGGGGGGAGGGGGACAGGCATGGAGAAGTAACAACACATAAAACGGGGAAGAAGAAAGGACTAACATATAAAATATATCATGATATAAGAAATAAAAAGGGAAAGGGACAAGGTAATTAAGAAAAAAATAAAAAAACAAAGTAATGAAATCTCACATAAAATACAAACTCGTAATAGTTAGAACCCAAGGTCTCCAGTAGAGTCGTCATTTTATCGCATCCCTTATTTCTCACAAAAAATGGTATTCGACGTGACAATTTTTTTGAGATTATTGAAGAGTGAAGAGTCGCCACCTAAATAATGAACCTATTTTGTTATTTAGTCTAGTTCACCAGAAATTCAGGTAAGAGTTTAAATTACCTCGAAAGAAAGCTGTTGGGCACCCTTTGAGGTCCACAAATATGATTCTTGGCCGAATTCGTATTTACATGGAGATTCTTTGTGATAAACTAAGGTCACTTATTCTATGAACTTAATGTTGCTAAGCGATGAAGAAATGAATAAGCAAACATGTAATTTAATTACTTTTAAAATACTATTTGTCTAAGCTATAAAATGAATAAACATACAAATTAGACAAGCGAGAAAACCGAAGAGACACAATTTATAACAAAAGATTTATATTAAATTAAGAGTCTAAACTACCCTAAGAAAATAAAAATATAAAGAAAGCAAATGAAATAAAATAAGTTCAAGAGATTGAAAAAAGAAGTTATTTTGGTTTATCTCGAATCAGCACCCAGATTGTTTTATCATTACCCATCGCATTAGCCAGCAACCATGTTATTACCAGGTGACAATATCATATGTCGCATTGTCAAAACATATTGGGTTATCATCATCTCTGAATGTCTACCTCTCCCCCACCTAGGCTAGTTGTTTAACTTAGACACTCTAAAAGAAAGTATAAAACTAGCATTTCCTACAATGCCTATCCGTCTCAACATATCGTTCAAGAGGTTTTGGACTTTTCTACTTTGGATTTGAAACCTAGACAAATAAACTTAGGCTTTCTAGTTAGACTTAATGTGCGGCAAGAAGTACACGTTGAACAACAAGTAGCATGTAATAGTCTCAGTTAAGCCTCTTGATTAAATTAAGAATTCATTAAGGTGATTGACATGCTAAGACAAATAATTACCTATTTTGTATAATTAAGACCTATAGATATGATGTCTAAACGTTCAACACTTTTTTAGCTTTAAAGACTAGTTAATTCCTATTGACAGAATATCTAAGTGAATCCAAATTAATACGATGGAATGAATATTGTTGAAACGAGAATCGTCATGCCAAAAACTTGTTAAAGCCAACCAATAGGTATGAGAATTAAATGTTGAAGCCGATTTGATATTGTTGAAGACTGTTTCTAAAAAGGAAACTATCTTTGATTATTGCAAAAATTCATGATAAACGAGTTGCAGAAGATACTTGTTTGAAACAGAATCTGATTTTATAGTTATTACATAAAATATTTTTAAGTTAAAATTAAACGCTGGAAAGTAATAAAGAGTTGATTTAATATATTGGAATCAATTTGAATGTTGAAAAAATAATTTAATGCGTGGGAAATTGAGTTTTAATTGCTGAAAATGTTATTTAAAGGCGGAAAAGTGTTGGAAACCTTATTTAATAAGCTGAAAATTAATAAAATAGGCTGAAAACAAACTAATTAATGCCAAACTGATTTTATATATTGCCGAAAGTGATTTTTGAAAAGTCAATATTATTTTTTACTATTGTTGAAAATTGTTTTAAGCCAAAACTTATTTGTAAACTGAAATGGATTTTATCATTTGCTAAAAAATTATCTAAGGGTCAAAGCTAATCTACTACGACATTTGAATACTATATGAAATCTGTTGACATTAAGTTACTCCAAAAGATAATCACTAATCCCTAACACATGATTTTTAAGTGATCACATAAATTAATTCTTGAACCTAGATTATATTTGCATAAGTGATTCACAAAAAGCAGTTAAAGTACATATATCCCGCCCCCAAGCAGTCCCAAATTTATTATTACATCATTAGTGTTTCTGCAAAATTACATACAAATATGAAAAGAGAAAGAAAAAATTAAACTAGGAGGGGATAATGTAGTCTCTCCCAAACCTCCAAGACGATTTTTCAAATTCTAATATTGTTAAACACAATGAAATAGCATGACAAGCACAAGGAAACGAACGAGGGTATTGTGGCATGATTCCGAACCCAAAAAATGAAAAAACAATTATATAGCAAACAAATCAACAAATATTTCCTATGGACATCTTTCTAGTCTTATCACATAAAAAAATGAAAAATTGCATCGTTTAGACACGTACCAGTGAGCATCAAAGAAGTAATAAAGAAGAAGTTAAGCAACAATTGCAACAACGAGGTAAACCGAATGCTTCTTTAAAATTCAAGAACACCAAAGGACTTGTGAAATATTTTTTACTCTTTGTATTAGAAAATAGATAGTAGTCTTTTATATTTTTTTATTTTAGAGAGTAATAGTCAGGAACAGATCTGATTTCGTATAATGAGTGGAGGGGGGCTTTACATAGTGAAAATGATGGAGGATTGAAGAAAGCAAAATCAGTTGGTGGTAAAGGAAAATAAATATTCTAAAATCAACAAACACAAATTTAAAAGAATCAATTAGTAATTCGAAGTCAAATTTCACCAATTTCATTTCTAAAATCTGTCTAAAGAAAAAGGGGTAGAAGAAGGTAATAATACTAAATTTAACGAGGAAACAAATATGACACAGATTCACATGATTTTTTGGGTGAAGTTTAATAAGAAATAGGGGTGCTGAGGTAGCAACGGCTAGAGGGACCATTGATTCGCTGTTTTCGTCAATAGAGCAGCGATGATGGTGGTTTTTTGTTGGGTTTGTAGATGGAGCTCCGATACTGTCTTGGCGGCAGTGCGGCTGTTGCATGGCTTCTATCAGTGGAAAAAAAGGAAATCAGTGAAGAGTGATCCATTGGTGGAGGCATGTTAGTGCGACTGGTGGCTGGTTGGGGAGACACAGTGGCACTGGCAGCTCCGCCGACTGTTATTTTTTCGGTGGTTTCTGGCATGAGTAAAGAAAAAAGGTGGAATTAGAGGTAGAATGGTTGGAGACAACCACGGTTATTGATAGAGAGGGGAAGAGAATGTAGAGAAAGAGTGGAGGGGTTGCTGCTGGTAGGAAAAAAATGAGATAGGTTTGGTAATTTGGTGTTCAAAAAAGAAAGAATAGTTGGATTAATCTTAAGTAGCAGCAGCAACAACAACAAATAAAAAAATTATTAATATAAATAAATCATTTAAAAACTAATGACACAAAAAAATTTATTTTGATATTAGTGAAAATAATAAACTATACGCATATAAATTGTAACATGTCATTTTAATATAATAACTAAATATTTGTAAATTAACCTTTAACAAAACATTAACAAATCACGTCTAAATATTATATTTAAATTAATAAATTATATAAAATAATAATTAAATAGTAATAAAATAGTTATAGATTTTCAAAGTATGCATATGACACGTCAAAATTTTATTTAGTAATAAAATAATGCGTAAAAATATTAATATTTAAAATTAATTATTTTGATAAAATAGCAGCCTAAGTGGAGCATCGAGAGGTTAAAATTGGGTGTCAACAAAGATAACTTAACCCAAGATGCTATAGGTCGTTACCCTTTTAATTACACATGAGAATAAAATTAAAAATATCTAATCTATTCACATTGAATGGAGGTGGATGAATAGAAACATTGACGGAGAATACTTAAAGACCCTAAATAGTGATGCTCATAGTAGTTTTTAAGAAGTAGTTTTTTCCTTTATTAAACTACTAGTTTAATCGCATATGTCTCGCACGTGTAATATTTGATTATTTAAAATTAAATGATTTTACCTATTGCAGAGATTTTTAATAGCGTATAAAAGTTGAATCACTTTTCAAAAATGAGAAAATGCATCATTTCCTCCCTAAACTTGTCTCAATAACTTACTTTACACCCCAAACTACACGGGCAATTATATACCCCCCTTAATAATTTTTAAATGAATTTTATACCACCCCAAAAGTATTATACAACTCTCACTACAAAGAGTGTAATACACTCGTGCCATGTTGGAGCCACGTCATAACCATGTCAATAAATTCTTTTAATAATTTCAAACCAATAGTGTGTGTGTGTGTATATATATATATATATATATATATATATATATATATATAAATTGTTCCTAACCTTATTTATTATCCAGCCCCCTCCCCCACTACCCCCCTTCCCCCAAATCATCCTTCATCTTTTTTAGCGCCCCCACCTCCACATTACCCCTGCCACCATTTTTCATCTTCTCCAATGCCCCTCTCTCCCCGCTACCTCCACTACCCCCACCACCATTCTTCATCTTCTCCAGCGCCCGACCCCCCAATTATCCCCACTACCCCCACCACCATTTTTCATCTTCTCATCCCACCCTACCCCACTTTTCTACCCCTAAATTCAGCTTTACCAGTTCCTCTCCCCCTTCTTCAATCTTTCTTGTTCAATTTTTTTTTTAATTCTAAACTCAAATTTTTGAAATTTGATTTATGAAAATGTAAACTTCGATGAGATTGTATTTTGTTAGTAAATTGGCTGTGAAATTCAGATTTTTCACACAGGGATTCGATGGTCTCACTATTATCCTTTTTGGTGTTGTGAAATTGCATTTTGATTTGTTAAGCAATAATTGTTTCATCTTTCGAATCCAACTTGAATTTTGGCATAGGGATACTATTGTCTATCTTTATTTGATGGAAAATTAACGATTGATTCTTGTCTTCTGCTAATATATATTGCTTCATCGGATGTTCGTAATGCCGCATCAAAAATTACATCGGAGGAGAAGGAGAAGACTAGACGAAGGAGAAAAAGTTTAGAGGACTGAATTGATTAATTTATGTTTGAATGCTTTCAACTAAGAGTCTGCAATAGAGAAAAGAAAGATGAAGAAGACAACCAAAATTAAAAATAAAAAATACAAAGTGGGAAAACATATTTTATTTATTTGAAATAAAAATTAAAACAAGTCAAAAAAATTAAGTAATATACTAAAAAAGAATATTAAAAGAATACTAAACATATTGGTTATATAATGTCAAATAAAATAATGCCACGTGTATGATTATATTGATTCAGATTTTTTTGTCTTTTCTCACATGGTTTTTGGAATGTGAATACACACTCTCTGCTTAGGGAGTTATTTAATACATTTGAAAGTTATTGTCCTTATAGTTTAGGGTTTAACGTAACTTATACGGACAAGTTCAGGGGTGAAATGATATATTTTCTCTTCAAAAATCTTTCACACTTTAATATAATAATGCAAACATTAACATATACACATATATGTTTTATCGCTAGAAGTTTCAAGTGGTTGATGAATTATTACTTTTGTGTTTGTCATATAGTACATCTTTTACTTGTTGTCACAGGCTAAGAGAGACACATCAATTTGAACAAATTTATGTTATGATTTATTATATATATATTTAAAATCTTTCCTTATTTTTAAAGTCAAATCCTTATAAAATCATTAATTATATTCTTATTACGTACTTAAAACTTTTCAAAATTTAGTACTTCTTAAATTTTTCTTATTATAATAGTTTTATATTTATTTTTAGATTTTTCAAATCTTCTTAAAATTAAATTTCGTTGATTTTAGAATTCTTAAACTAATGAAAAAAGTCTCAGTTGTCATTAATTTGATGATCTCTAACAAGGAAAGATTTTACTATAAATATATTTAATTAATTTTCAACTCTTAAATTAGGAAAAAATATTGAAATTATGATGACTTTTAATGAGGAATTTTTTTTTACCATAAATATATTTAATTAATTTTACTCTTAAATATTAGAAAAAATAGTGAAAAGATGATTTTCTGTTGTCATTAATTTGATGATCTCTATTAAGAAAGATTTTACCATAAATATAGTTAATTAATTTTGAACTTCTAAACTAGGAAAAAAATATTGAAATTTTGTTGACTTCTAATAAAGAAAGGTTTTACCATAAACATATTTAATTAATTTATAAATTTTAAATATTATAAAAAATATTGAAAAGACGATTTTGTCTAAAGTGAAGACTTTTAATGAAGGAAAAAAATTTCAAACAATATTTTTAAGGCCCTTCACACTTTTAATATACTATAGATAGATTATAGATTATAGATATAAATTATAGATTTCAACTCTTAAATATTAGAAAAAATAGTGAAAAGATGATTTTCAATTGTCATTAATTTTGATGATCTCTAATAAGGAAAGATTTTACCATCAATATATTTTATTAATTTTGAAATTTTAAATTAAGAAAAAATATTAAAATTCTATTGACTTCTAATAAGGAAAGGTTTTATCATAAATATATTTAATTAATTTTTAACTTTTAAATATTAGAAAAAATAGTGAAAAGACGATTTTGTCTAAAATGAAGACTTTTAATGAAGAGCAAAAAGTTCAAATAATATTTTTAAGGCCCTTCACACTTTTAATATATTATAGATAGATTATAGATATAGATTATAGATTTTAACTCTTAAATATTAGAAAAAAAAAGTAAAAACATGATTTTCAGTTGTCATTAAGTTTGATGTGTAACGCTCCGAGTCTGGTAGCCCGGACGCTACACAGTACTAACAATCCTGAAAGTCCATTATCCAACCCATGACTGGTACCTGCTGTGAGCACTGCATAATAGTAATACTGCAATAACAATATAACTGAGATAAATGCAGAATTCTGGCAGAAAACTTGTCATAAGGTTAAAAACTGGAATAAGCAATGTCTTGTCAAGGCATGATAATACTAAAATTGAAAACAACTGTCTTAAATACTCTAGCCTGAAAAGCCTCTAAACTGTCTGAACTGTAGAGATGATGGGAAAATTCCCCAACTAACTCTGATTGCTGAAATAACTAAGTACTAAAATAATGGAATAATTATGTCCTCGAACTGTAAGGACTCACCACTGACTCTGACTGATGAAATCTGAAATGCTAAGTGCGATTGGGAACTTGAGTGTCCAAACCTATGGTATAAAAACACCATATCACAAGAGAAAAGTATGCATCAGTACATAGGAATATACTGGTATGGAAAGTGGGGTAGGCTGAATGCATGGGTTCATATGCATAAATAATACTAACTGAATGACATGAGAATAACTGAATGAGAGTATATGTATGAATATGTGAACTGTAACTAAGATCGTGATAACACTTAATACTAAATCTGAATACTGATAACATGGATTTCTCATAACTAATATACTGTTAACTGAGTAATTGTGTCTGACAGTCCTGATTCTGATGGAACTAGCTGAGTTTCATACTGAGATAAGTGACTATATCTGACAATCCTGAATATGTAAAACTATCTAAGTTTTATTCTAAGGACTGAGACTGAGACTCTGGGAAGTAATCATCAAACTGACATGCCCCAAATAAGATAATATAGCTGAGTTGGGGTCTAATCTGTAACCCCAATCAGAAGGGTGTCGATTCCGAGCCACTGGTAAGCACAAGCTGCGAGTGACCCTCATCTGGCAGGTACTCTAATAAGAACAGTGAGACCCTCATCTATTAGGTTAAGCCACCTCATCGACCTTTAACTGGTAGGTTTGATGTCTCAACCTATGCTAGCTACGTAGTTCTGGAATATAAGGATTACTTCTAAGAATCACACCCTCTACTGGCAGGTGAGTTCCCATCTTTGGGTTCACTCAGTGCTGAATCCTACTCATATCTGAATAAACACTGAACTGATTATACTAAGCTGACCTGAACTGAGTTTGCTGAGTTCCGTTGGCTGATAGGATACTGCTAAATTCTATTAACTAACTGATTTAACTAAGGATTTAACTGATTACTGAATATGACTGGACTGATACTCAATTTACTGAGTTTTCCTGAGTTTTGTAACTGGATGAATTCTACTGATCATGGCTTTACTGAGAGTATCTTGAAAACTGAAATTGGCTCTAGGCACACAGCTAAATTGTCAGGTATTAACTACCCCCAATACTCGATAGCATGAAAAGTAAATCATGGCATAAGTTTGAAAGTCCCACAATAACTATATGCTCATAATTCATTCACTAATACATGTCATCAAACACTTGGCATGAATTATCTTGTACATGAATGGGGGATTACATGTTAGCATGCTATAATGGTACTAATTCATTAACATAGGCATTTTATCAAACACATAGGGAGCATGCTTTCGTTATACAATCACTAATATTTCTATTCATCATGGTTGCATTAAACAACTTGCAAATTAAAGGGGTTTATTATGAACATAATGTAAATCATCACATACTAGGATCATTCTTTAACTTGCTATTTAAAACATAAATCAAAACCCAACAACCACATGAATATGAATTTCAATTTAACTAAATCATGAACATTCATAAATACATAATATTTGTATTTTGAAGAGGGATTCTTGAGCTTCATGGGTGAAAGAAACCCATGAATGAACACTTGACATACCTTGAAACGTAAATCCTTAAGGGTTTATGGAGAAATTCTAGAGCCTTTCCCTTGAATTTTGAAACTAGGGTTTCTTTATTTTGAGAAAGAATGATGAACTTTGAGGAAACTTGAGTGAATAGTGAGATATTTAGGTCATCTAGGGATTAATTTCGTGTTTGCGGATGACCTGGTTCAAAGGAAATATCTAAGATCCCCTTAGGATTTAAAATCCCATAACTGGAATGCAGATTAAAGCCTCATCGTGATACGGTGGAGTGGAAATAGCTATACTCACTGCGACATGGCCTTATTGCGGTGAGCAACTGGATTGTGACATTTGCGAATTTAAGCCTCACCATGATGTGACCTAGTTTTGGTAAGCTGCTGGAATTGGACAATTACCAAATTGGCTTTCATTATGATATGATGAATGGATTATCGCTATACTCACTGCAGTGTGGGCTTATCATGATGAGCTACTGTTTCTGAAATTTAAATTTAATCCAATCCTTGTCTGAAAATTCTAAAACTTGCTTGAGACATGCTATTTTTATCCCTGAATATGACTCAACTTAGAAATCGACTTTCCGATATCGAAAAGGTCATAAATAAATTCATTGAAGTTTGAATGCAATACTAGCATGATCATAAAGATGAACGTTTTTGAGCATTTTGGATATAACCTCGGAGGTGTATGAGTTGAAGTGTTAAAAAGGGCTACAAATCAGCCCTAAAAACACTACATGGGTGCCTATTTGCGTACTTGGTCATTAAAGGGCTTTTTTTTCATTTTATGTTTTTATTTGTAAAGTACTATAAATAGAATAATATAGGATTTTAGTTCATTAGTTATTGAATATTTATGAAAGAACACTTCTCTTGAGAGAGAGCCTCCCTAGGCCAAAACTAGGACATGAGCAAGTGTGGACTCACTTGTGAAGGTGTATTGCTTTGAAACGACGGTGCTTGAGCGGTGGAATCCCTCTCGTGTCTTTGTAAGAGTGTGGTGTTGCTATTGTAAGTCCTAGGGGTCCTTAGATTTAATATATCTTTGGGTTCCTAATCTTGTAATAGTGTATGTCTCACTTTTTATCTCTACATTTCATTTCTTATTGGGTGTTGTCTAGTGAACCCGTATGTTCTTATTGTGTCTTGTAATCTTGTAACATTGGATTGTTGTTATCATAGTGTTGTTCCTCTTGTTATAGTATTGTTTTTCTATTGTTATTGTGGATGTTTTTGGTGTTCTTTACACGTTCTTGTTGTTGTTCGACCCGAGATTTTGTTGTTGTTAAGCTCTCGGGTTCCTTCTTATTTATGGACTGTTTTGTGTTGTTTTTGATACGTACCAAAATTGTATCATATCATTTGGTATCAGATCTTGTGGTTGATTTTGTTTCAACAAAATTAATCTTGGGCTTGCTAGAAAAATAAAAAAAAGTGTTCTTAGTCTTGTTCTTGTTCTTATTCTTGTTCTTGTTCTTGTTCTTGTCATGGCCGAGAAACTTGTAGTGTTCTTGTTGTAGTCTTGGTCAAAATTTGTGGAGTCTAGGTCTAGGATTTCCTTGTTGTTATTGTTGTTTCTTGTGTTAGTTTCTTGATTCACTAACACTAAAGGTATCTTGATCTATATTTGAGCTTAAAAACTTGCTAAAGTTGTGTTGTGAACAAAGACCTAGGCTGAAATTTGTGGACTTGTTGTGGAGGTTGGAGTGGGTGTTAAAGGTGTTATTATTGATGTTCTTGAAAAGTTGTTGTGTTCTTGTTGTTCTTCATTACTTGTCTTATCTTGACCAACTTAAAGTAGCAAATAGATCTAGAAAAGGTGAAGACAAAGTTGGAAGACTTGTTGGTGAAAGGACTAGCTCACATCACTCTTGATTTGACAACAACTTTTTCAACCACTTTTCTTGTCTCAAGGAGCCTTGTTTTGTGGAAACTAGTACAAGTCTAATCTCACCTTTTTGAGTTGAATTTGAAAAGAGTTACAATACTTGTGTTTTTCCCTCCAAATACTAATTATATTCCATTCCAAAAGTATAAGGACTAAAAATTCCAAGAATGGTGATTAAAACTTATATGGGCCTGTGATCAATTAGGGGGTGACATGTCACCAATTACTTTTCACACAATAAATTTTAAGCTCAAATTTGATCTTCTAGTTTCATTTTGTTGATTCCAATGCTAACTTACAAGCTAGTAACCACTTACTAGATTGTGAGTTGGTTTGAAACAGTTCTTTTTGTTTATGTCCTTGTGTATTTTTTTTATTTTGGATTAGTTGTAAACATTGGAATTCACCTCTCAATACCTCACAGAGTACAAGCAAGCATACAACACCTGTGAGATTAAGTGTGGGAATTTGAGAATAAAGAAATTAAGAGAGAGTGTGAGGACCTTTCTTTTACAACTAACCCGTTTGTTGTTTTTTTGTGAAACTTCTTGGCTAAACTCAATTGAGCCGGATGAGATTGAAGGAAAATCTCAAGATGGAAAGGAAGCCAAGGTGCAAAATCAAGACGTTGGCCGAGACTTGAAATTATTGTGTTCTTGGTTTCTTCTTATTTTATGGACTATTGTGGACCCATTTTCATTTGGCTTATTCCATGAATTTGAGGTCAAATTCCTCTCAAGATGGAGAGGATTATGCAAGCACGATCATAAAAATGAACATTTTGAGCATTTTGGATTTAACCTCAAAGGTGTACGAGTTGAAGTGTTAAAAAGGGCTCCAAACCACCCCTAAAAACACTCCATGGGTGCCTATTTGCCTACTTGGACATTAAAGGGATTTTTTTCCATTTTATCTTTTTATTTGTAAAGTACTATAAATAGAACAATATAGGGTTTTAGTTCATTAGTTATTGAATATTAATAAAAGAACACTTCTCTTGAGAGAGAGCCTTCCTAGGCTGAAACTAGGACATGAGCAAGTGTGGACTTACTTATGAATGTGTATTACTTGTAAACGATGGTTCTTGAGCATTGGAATCCCTCTCGTGTCTTCATAAGAGTGTGTTGTTGCTATTGTAAGTCCTAGGGGTCCTTAGATTTAATATATCTTTGGGTTCCTAATCTTGTAATAGTGTATGTCTCACTTTCTATCTCTACATTTCATGTCTTAGTTGGTGTTTTCTAGTGAACCTGTGTGTTCTTGTTGTGTTTTGTAATCTTGTAACATTGGATTGTTGTTATCATAATGTTGTTCCACTTGTTATAGTATTGTTTATCTATTGTTATTGTGGTTGTTTTTGGTGTCCTTTACACGTTCTTGTTATTGTTCGACCCGAGATTTTGGTTGAGCTCTCGAGTTCCTTCTTGTTTATGGACTGTTTTGTGTTGTTTTTAATATGTACCGAGTTTGTATCGTATCAGAAGGGCTTAGGAAAGACTATGTCCTAACACTTCGCTGAAAGTTTTCCAAGTGTTGGATCCCTTATCAAGCCTTAAGGGGCTGAGTTGGACTTATAATTTTATGGGATCTTACAATATCTCCCCTTTGGGATCATTCATCCTTGAATGGGACTAACTAAGACAGGAGAAATGATAAACTGAAGTACATATTGTTCATGAACATCTGAAACATGATTTCATGACTGACATAACTGTTAAGTTGAGCTTATTATACTGAACATGAATATCTCATGCATGAATAACTGACTCATGAATGCATGATTAGGATTATTGATAACCTGAGTTTCTCATACTGAGCATGCATATCTGATGCATGAATACATAACTGAACTGATTCATGAATGCATGAATGAATTTGAAATGGTATTTGATACCAAGTTTATAATGGAAATCTAGTCATGAGACTAAATAAGCTTAAGAAAAGCTATTACCTTGAGCGGAGTTTGAGTTTGCGAAGAAGAGGTAAGGGTACTTGATCCGCATATCTGCTTCCGCTTCCCAAGTAGCTCCCTCAAAAGACTGATTCCGCCAAAGAACTTTGACTAAAGAGAATTCTTTGTTCCTCAGTCTGCGAATCTAATAGTCAAGGATTTTGACTGGAATTTTCTCATAAGAGAGACTATTTTGAACATCTATGCCCTCTATAGGGACTACAACTGTTGGGTCACCTATGCCCTTTTTTAGCAAGGAGACATAAAACACTGGATGGACTGAAGCTAGATCTGAAGGAAATTCGAGCTCATAACCTACTTTGCCAAAGCGACTGAGAATTTTGAAGAGACCGACATATCGGGGACTGAGCTTTTCCTTCTTGTTGAATCTTTTCACTCCATTCATGGGAGAGATTTTAAAGTACACATAGTCACCAATCTCAAACTCGAGATCCTTTTTACGCACATCTACATACGATTTTTGCTGGCTCTGACTTGTCTTGAGCCTTTCTTTGATCAAATAAACCTTTTCTAAGGTATTGAATACCAAGTCAAGCCCTATATTTGTGGCCTCACCGACTTCAAACCAACCGATTGGGGATCTACATCTCCTACCATAGAGAGCTTCAAATGGAGCGATCTGATTACTAAAATGATAGTTGTTGTTGTATGCAAACTCAATCAAAGACAAGTGGTCATCCCAACTACCCTTAAAATCAATTTCACACGGATTTAGCATATTTTCCAGGGTCTGAATGGTTCTTTCTGCTTGACCATCTGTTTGAGGATGAAAGGTTGTACTGAGGTAAACTCGGGTATCGAGACCATTTTGGAATGCTTTCTAGAAATGAGAGGTCATAATCTTCGGTTGAATTAGAGGTATGGACTAGAAGAAAATAAGTTGATTTGGTCATTTTGTCTATAATGACCCAAACTGAATCATGCTGGCGATGAGTACGAGGTAAACCCATCATGAATTCCATGTTTACTTCTTCCTACTTCCAAGTGGGAATAATGAACTCCTGCATGGACCTACTAGGCTTCTAATGCTCAATCTTAACCTACTGACATGTTGAACACTTAGCCATTACTCTGCAATGTCTCTCTTCATCCCACTCCATCAATAGATCTCCCGCAAGTTGCGGTACATCTTAGTGGCCCCTGGATGAATAGAGTAACATGCACTATGTGCTTCTGCAAAAATTCATTGCCTCAAGTCATCTACACCTAAAACACACAAACAACCCTAACAACGCAACACACTATCTTCCCCTTGGGAGAAAACCTCAACCTTCTGATCTTTGATTGATTCTTTCAACTTGACTAAAATGGGATCTCTATCCTAATTTTCCTTCACCTTAGAAACTAGAGATGACTCTGAACTGTTCTAAACCCATACACTGCCTTCTGCTGAGTCGACTAAGTGGACACCTAGTCGGGAAAGCTGATGGACTTCCTGAGCTAACTTCTTCTTAATGTCCTCAACATGAGCAACACTACCCATAGACAGTCTACTGAGAGAATCAGCCACTACACTGTCCTTGCCCGGATGATAAAGAATACTTATGTCATAATCTTTCAGGAGTTCTAACCACCTTCTCTGATAGAGGTTAAGGTCTTTCTTATAGAATATATACTGGTGACTTTTGTGATCTATGAACACATATACATGTACCCCATACAAGTAATGTCTCTATATCTTTAAGGCAAATACTATGAGTTCTAACTCAAGATCATGAGTTGGATAATTCTTCTCATGGGGCTTAAGTTGTCTGGAGGCATAAGCTATGACCTTACCATACTACATGAGGATACAACCCAAACCTACTCTAGATGCACCACAGTACACGATAAACCCATTTGAACCATCTAAAAGAGTCAAAACTAGGGTTGAGGTGATTCGAGTTGACGGTAATCTATGCACTTTCTAAGAGAATCGTCTTTCTTACGCACAAATAGAACTAGTGCACCTAACGGAGACACATTGGGACTGATGAATCAATTATCTAAGAGATCTTTCAACCGTTCTTTTAATTCTCTGAGCTCTGCTGGTGCCATTCTATATGGAGGAATAAATATGGGATGAGTGTCTGGAAGAAGGTCTATTCCGAAGTCAATTTCCATATCAGGAGAAATTTTGAGAAGATCTTCGAGAAATACATCTGAATATTCATTTACAAATAGAACTGACTCAAGACTGGGAGTTTCAAAACTAGAGTCCTTAACTCGAACAAGATGATAGACACATTCTTTAGATATCATTTTCCTAGCCCGTATATAGGAAAGAAGTTGTCCCTTGAATACCGAAGTACTACGCCTTCATTCTAGGACAGGTTCATTCGAAAATAAAAATTGGACAATTTTGTTTCTACAGTCGACTGTGGCATATCAGGAATGAAGCCAATCCATGTCGATAATGACATCAAAATTTGTCATCTCTAATTTGATTAAGTCTGCTGAAGTGTCTTTTTGAGATACCATAATCAGACTATTCCTGTATACCCACTGAGCTGTGATAGATTTACCAACTGGAGTAGATACTGAGAAGGGATCTGCTAGAATTTTGAGACTGACTCCAAAATTAACTGCTATGTAAGGAGTAAAAAAAGACAGAGAAGCTTCTATATATAGCGAAGTATAAACATGAAAATAAAATATCTGTAACATACTAGTGACTATATCAGGAGAATTTTCCTGATCCTATCGGGACTGAAGAGCATAAATTCTATTTGGGCGTTGCCCACTGGTAGTGCTGGAAGTGGCACCCTACTGATTTGGTCGACTAGACTAAGCTGAGGAACGGTTATACTGACCCTGAATACTTGACTGAGGACAATATCTGACTTTGTGGCCTGGCTTGCCACATCTGAAACAAACATCACCACCAGCTTTGCAAATATCCTGATGGTTCTTGCCACAAGTCTGACAAAGAGGATGGGTTCGGGCACTGCTAACTCTACCCTGAGACTTAGAGCCTGGCGCCTTATCTTTGTTACCATTCCTAAACTTAGGAACTGGATCACTGGCTGAGAAAAGAGCTGGAACTAAAGACTTCATGCAAAACTAAGAATGATTATCACCCTCTGACTTAGGCTTATTGAATTGAAGCTACCTATTTTAGCTCTCTTATTCTTCTTTTCTCTCTCCTTATTCTTATGCTCTTCTATCTATTGAGCATAGACCATAAGCCTGGATATATCCATCTCACTAATTAACATGGCGGTCTTGCACTCCTTAACCATACTATCATTCACTCCAGACACAAACTTACTCATCTTAGCTTTGCTATCTGCCACTACATGAGAAGTGTATCCATCTGGCTAAGTAAACTTAAGAAAATACTCTTTCACTGTCATGTTTCCCTGCCTGAGGTTGATAAACTCCAAAACCTTAGCTTCTCTCAGCTCTAGGGGAAAGAATCTATCTAAGAAGGCAGTGGAAAACTTCTCCCACTAAACGGACCCTATATCTGTGGCGCTCTTTGCATTCCACAGCTTGAACTATGTGTAAGCCATATCCTACAAATGATACGCAGCTAGCTCAGCACTCTCACTAACAGTTACCCCCATAATATCTGTAACTTTCAGCACCTGATCGAGGGTCACCATTTGTCTTAGACACGGTGAAATAATGAGGTTTTATTTAGGTAAAGTCCTGAATCTTGGATGCAGTAACATTGTCCACTGGATTGGCCAGAACAACAACTGGTTGTTCATTCTGAGCTATAACTGAATTAGCTAAAGCAGTGAATATAAATCTGAATTTTGCATGAAAGACATGCTCGCATAGAGGATCTGCCTAGATAGGTGGAGGTACTGACTGATTCCCAGTTCCACTTCTGTTACCATTCTTGGGAGGCATGTTCTGTAAACGAAAGGGAGAAATGGATTAGACTGAGAGTTAAATTTGAGCTCATGCTCACTCGTACGATATGAATACTGAAAGAAGGGAAACTATTCCTAAAACATCTCATAGCCTCCTATCCATAAGTATGGTGCACAACACACCCATGCACAAGACTCTACTAGATGCGTCTTTCAGAATTCCTAGGACACTATTGAACCTTAGGATCTAATACCAAGTTTATAACGCCTCGATTCTAGTACCCCGAATTCTAGCTAACCCATGGCTAGTACCTTTTGTGAGCACTACATAATAGTAATAATGTAATAAAATTATAACTGAGATAAATACAGAATTCTGGCGTAAAACTTGACATAAGGCTCAAAACTAGAATAGGTAATGTCTTATCAAGGTATGATAATACCAAAACTGAAAACAACTGTCTAAATTACTCTATTCTGAAAAGCCTCTAAACTATCTGAACTGTGGAGATGATGGGAAAACCCCCAACTAACTTCGACTGCTGAAATAACTAAGTACTGAAATAATAAAATAATGAAATAATTATCTCATCAAATAACAAGGACTCACCACTGACTCTAACTTTTGAAATCTGAACTACTAAATGTAATTGAGAACCTGAGCGTCTGAACCTATGGTATAAAAACACCATAACGCAAGAGAAAAGTATGTGTCAGTACGTGGGAATGTACTAGTATGCAAAGTGGGGTAGGCTGAATGCATGGGTTCATATGCCTGAACAATACTAAATGAATAACATGAGTATAACTGAATGAGAGTACATACATGAATACGTGAACTGTAACTAAGATCGTGATAACACTAAATACTAAATCTAAATACTGATAACATATATTTCTGATATCTAATATATTGTTAACTAAGTGACTGTGTCTGACAGTCCTAATTCTTATGGAACTATATAAGTTACATACTGATTTGAGTGACTATATCTGACAGTCCTTAATCTATAAAACTATATGAGTTCTATTCTGAAGACTGAGACTGAAACTGCGGGAGGTAATCATCTAATCAACATACCTCAAATAAGATAATATAGTTGAGTTGAGGTCCAATCTATAACCCCAATTGGAAGGGTGTCAATACACGCCATTAGTAAGGACAAGTTGTGAGTCACCTCATCTGGAAGGTACTCTAATAAGAATAGTAGGACCCTCATCTATCAGGTTAAGCCACCTCATCGACCCTCAACTGGCAGGTTTGATGTCTCAACCTACACTGGCTACGTAGTTCTGGAATGCAAGGATTGCTTCTAAGAATCACACCCTCTACTGGCAGGTGAATTCCCATCCTTGGGTTCAATCAGTGCTGAATCCTACTCCCATCTGAATAGACACTGAACTGATTATACTAAGACAAACTGGACTGAGTTCCCTGAGTTCCATTGACTGACAGAATACTACTGAATTTTATTAACTGGCTGATTTAACTGATTACTAAATATTACTGGACTGATATTGAATTTACTGAGTTTTCCTGAGTTCTGTAACTAGCTGAATTCTACTGATCATGGCCTAACTGAAAGTATCTTGAAAACTGACACTAGCTCTAGACACACAGCTAAATTGTCAGGTATTAAATACCCCAGGACTCGATAGCATGAAAAGTAAATCGTGGCATAAGTTTGAAATTCCCACAATAATTATATGCTCATAACTCATTCACTAAGATATTTCATCAAAAATTTGGCATGCATTATCTTGTACATGAATAGGGGATTACATGTTAGCATGCTATAATAATATTGATTCATTCACATAGTCATTTTATCAAATACATGGGGAGCATGTATTCATCATGGTTACATCAAACAACTTGCAAATTGAAGGGGTTTAATATGAACATCATGTAAATCATCATATACGAGGATCAATTCTTGTAACTTGTTATTTAAAACATAAATCAAAACCCAACAACCACATGAACATGAATTACAATTTGACTAAATCATGAACATTAATAAATACATAATCTTTGTATTTTGAAAAGGGATTTTTGGGCTTCATGGGTGAAAGGAACCCTTGAATGAACACTTGACATACCTTATAACTTAAATCCTTAAGGGTTCTTAGAGAAATTCTTGAGTCTTGCCCTTAAATTTTGAAACTAGGATTTTTGGCTTTCGAGAGAGAATATTAACTTTGAGGAAACTTGTAAGACTTCGCTAAGCTTCCCCATCGTTAAAGCCTTCAAAACACATCAAATAAAGCTTAACGCTTAGAATTTTACTAAGTGTTTCAACACTTAGTTTATTTTTGAACATTCAATCTTTGTTGAATTTTTTCATGACCTTCTCGACCTCCGTTTCTTGATTTTTTTGTCGTGTTGCGATGGGGAAAGTTAAGAGTACATCTCCGATGAGTTTTGGAATTTTTCGAATAGAATAAGGTGTTGTTTAGGTCCTCAAACCAGTAGCAAAAGGCTATAGGTCCGCGCAGCCTCACTTAGACCACTGGTCTAAGCAGGGTGATACCCATGATAGACCGAGGGTCTAAACAGGGAGCCGCCCAGGCTAGACCGAGGGTCTAAGTAGGTCCCACCCTGGGTATGGTGCCAGGACAAAAATTCAGCTATTTTCTCAACTTATTATGGGTAATGTGGTATTTTTCCAACCCCTTATCACCTCTAACACGGGATTAACTCCCTAGAACACCAAAATAAGATAATTTTCAGCAAATTTCCTCAATAACTCTCATTAGGGTTTCAATCTAAAAGTCAAAATATCTCAATATTCGACCGTAGCTTTTGGATAATTCCTCTAAATTTGGATTCCCCATTCCGAGGGCTACAAGAAGCACCCAACAGTTTCAAGAATAGCAAAGCAAAGTTAAGAGTTCACTTAAAGATTCAAGTTTAAGGTATGTGGGGTTTGAACAAGGACACTCTTTCGTTCTTGTGCCCAAAAGTTTTTGTTTTCTTAAAGAATTTTGTAATTTCAAGATGAATTCATATTATTTTGCTATATTTCAAGTTTACAAGATGATGGAATTGTTCAAGTTTTGAATTTGCATGAATATATTGTTTAATTATGATATAAATTGAGGATTTCATGTTATAAATTGCACATTCCTATATCGATGTCATATTTTCAAGAATTCCCAAGATTTTTTGTTGTGAATTGAGCCTTATTATTGAATTATGAATTTTTTTGGGAATAAATTGTTGATACTCTTTTAAGTATTTCAAGAAGTGTACCTAAATTCTCTCATTGTTGAATTTCCAAAGTTTATTCATGAAAGTCTATCAAGATTTCAAGAAAAGAATTGAGTTTGATGCTAAAGCTAAGAAAGAAATCCACATCATTTTGATTTAAGATAACAAGGAGGAGCATATTGACTCCCATTTCATATTGTTGAGTTGTTTAAGGTATATTTTCTTAAAGTTCTAATCTAATTAATGGATTAGTATTTAGCACTGAGTTGGGCTTGATTCTGAGGTCTCATGCCAAAGAACTACGTGCCCCGTAGGTTTTTTATTTACCCCAAGTGGGTTAAGATAGTGATCACTAAAAGTTAAGGTTCTACTTCGATGGCAAGGATAGAACAGCTCTCCCCAACATGGGAAAGATATTGGACTCCATATAGCTCACATGGTTTATGTATGTTAGAAGAAACTCTTGAAGTTCCCAAAGTTATAGCGTCTCAAAGTTTTCTTAAGTTTTCTAGAGTCTCAAACCATAAAGTTCTTAAAGTACCAAGTTCTTGAGTTTTCAAAGAAGATTTTCTCTCCTAAGGCTATAAGCATGAGTTTTGAAAGTATAAGTATTTCGAAAGCTATGTGTCTAAGATTTTCAAGTGTCATGATGACTAAGCCTTAAAGAAGTTACTTATCTACACATGATTTAAAGTATATGTCCTGGAAGTTGATATTTTAAGAGTTCATCTAATTTAGAAGTGTGAAAACAAAGAAAGAATAAAGATTTAGAACAAAGTGAAATGACTTACATGATTTATACTATTTGCCTTCTCTACACAAGTTATGAGAATTTTATTCAAGCTATGTGAGTCATCTATATTTTCATGCATATTTTCTGTAAAGAACTATGATATTGTTTTGTATAAATGCATTCACCCCCATATGCTCAGTACATTCCCAAGTACTAATATACATACTTGTTTGTGTGCTACATTTTCTTGTAATATAGGATCAAGTGCTCAGTCCCAGCCTTGTTAGTGAGTCCTAGGCATTTCATCTACATTTCAGCAGTGGTGAGTCCTCATGTTTTGAGGACTTCTTTTCATATATCTCAATATTTTATTTATTAATTTATTTCTCTTCATTTGAGTATAAGTCAGTTGGGTACCTGTCCCATTTTCTCTCTAGTATATTTGAGTAGTAAAGGCTTTGTCAGACTATTTATCAAATTGTTAGAATTATTGAGATTTTTAGTATTATGGTTGCATAGAAAGAGTATTTTCTTCATACTATCTATCATTTGACCTGAAAGTATTAGTGTTCTACATATTTCATCTCTAAGTAAGCTATTATTTGAAGTAGCAGGCTCAAAACGGTTAGCTTAGGGCTACTCGAAGCCTTAAGCATCGTGTGATATTTTGGGACCCGTTTCTGGGGCATTACAAACTTGGTATCAAAGCCTAAGGTTTAAGGAGTCCTAGGGAGTCTGACAAGCCGTGTTAAGTAGATTCTTGATCATCGATGTGTAGCACGCCACATCTATGAACAAGAGGCTACAAGATGTTTTAGAAAAAAGTCATTTCCTTCTTTCAGAGTCTATCGTTCTTAAAGTTGTTTCTCTCTCAGCTATTAATTCATGCTTTCTTATTTCAAAAAATGCCTCTTCGTCGAGCCCGCAGAAATAATAATGATCAGCAACCTCAGCCTGCTAATCCCTTTAATTAAAATGTGTCCTATGCTGAGTTCTAGGAAGCTTTTCAGGCACTGGCCCAAGCCGTCACTGTGAATGTTCAGGCCAACCAGACCACAGCTCTGCAGTAGTAGGGAGGTAAATTTGCTGCTTCCAAGATTTATGATTTTATGCGGATGAATCCTCTAGAGTTCTATGGGTCTAAGGCAGGTAAGGATCCACAGTTATATCTTGAGAAGGTAAGAAAGATTACACAGGTTATGCATGTGACTGAGGAAGAAAGTGTTGAGTTGGCGTCTTACAAATTGAAAGATATAGCATATGACTGGGTTGTTGCTTGGAGAAAGAATAGAGGGGAAGATGATGCTGCCATTACTTGGCAGGTGTTCCAAGATACGTTAAGAGAGGAGAAATTAGAGGAGTTTATAAACTTAAGGCAGGGCTCTATGACTTTCAAAGAGTACTGTTTGAAGTTCAACCATTTGGCCAAATATGCTCTTGACTTGATTGATGATAACCTCTTTAGCATGAGCAAGTTCGTGACAAATATTTCTGGTTTGGTGTGGAAAGAGTGCAGATTCCTATGTTGAACAGGGATATGGACCTATCTAGGTTGATGATACATACGCAGCAGATAGTGGAATATAATATAAGAGAAAGAGATAGAATGAGGGTGAACAAAAAAGCCAGATTCGAGCCACATAATTATGGTCAGGCTAAGTCCCATGGAGGGAACCGTTCTCAGTTCCAGAGTCGTTCTTCCATGCCAAAACCTCCATCCGCTAATGCTCCTGTACCCAGAGGTAAGCAGGAGCAAAGGAACTGGCCTGCTATGTCCAGGTCCTAGAACAACGTTAGTAATAGGCCTAATTTTCCTCTTTGTGCTAATTGTGGCAGGACCCATTTGGGTGAGTGTTTGGCTAAGTAGAGAGGTTATTTCGGTTATAGAAAGCTGGTCATAGACTTACAGAGTGTCCACATGCCAGGCGGGGGAGTAGAGACATCCAATCTCAAGCGTAAGCCACTAGTGCATCAACTCCCGCAGCCCATCTAGCTCCTCCACAGGGCGCTTCTTCTAGTACTGCTGGCAGTCAGCACCAGAATAGATTCTATGCCTTACCTTTCCATCATGAGCAGGAGAATTATGCCGATGTTGTTATTGTTATGATCTGTGTATTTCACTTTGATGTAAATGTATTATTGGACCTCGGGTCAAGTTTTTCTTATGTGACCCCACTTGTTGCTGTGAACTTTGAAATAAGTCCCGAAAGGATTTTTGAGCCTTTCCTAGTATTTACTCCAGTAGGGGAGTCTGTTGGTTCTAAGAAAGTGTACAAAAATTGTCCCATTATAGTCCTTCATAGAGTCATACTTGTTGATCTGATAGAGTTGGAGATATTTGATTTTGATGTTATTTTGGGTATGGACTAGCTTCACTCTTGTTATGCATCTATAGATTGTCGTACCCGTGTAGTCAAGTTTTATTTTCCCGATGAACCAATTTTTGAGTGGTCAGGGAGTTCAGTATCCCCCAAAAGTCATTTTATTTCCTATCTCAAAGTCCAAAAGCTTATCTCCAAAAATTATATCTATCACTTAGTTAGAGTTAATTCTGAGACTCCTACTATTTATTCTGTTAGCATTGTCAATGAGTTTCCTGATGTCTTTCTAGAAGATCTCCCAGAGGTACTTCCCGATAGAGAGATAGAATTCAGGATTGATCTTCTTCCCGACACTCAGCCTATTTCCATTCCTCCCTATAGCATGGCACCTGCAGAGTATAAGGAGTTTAAAGAGAAACTCAAAGATCTTCTAGATAAAGGTTTCATAAGGCCTAGTGTCTCTCTTTGGGGTGCACCTGTCTTGTTCGTGCGAAAGAAAGATGGTTCTTTGAGTATGTGCATTGACTATTGTCAGCTCAATAAAGTCACTCTCAAGAACAAGTACCCTCTCCCTAGAATTGATGATTTATTTACTCAATTGTAAGGTGCAAGTTACTTCAACAAGGTAGACCTTAGATCCGGCTATCACCAACTTAAAGTTAGAGAGTGTGATATCCCAAAATAGCCTTCCGAATCTGCTATGGTCATTTTGAGTTTTTGGTCATGTATTTCGAGCTAACTAATGCCCCAGCTACTTTCATGAACCTCATGAATAGAGTGTTCAAGAAATATCTTGATATGTTCGTCATTGTGTTCATCGAAGACATCCTTGTGTATTCCTGAAGTGAGGGTGACCTGCAGACCATGTTAGAATTGACTTTCAGACTCTTAGAGATCATTAGTTGTTTGTTAAATTCAGCAAGTGTGAGTTTTGGCTAAGGTCTGTAGCATTTCTGGGTCATGTTATTTCAACCGAAGGTATTAGAGTTGATCCCCAAAAGACAGAAGCTGTAAGAAATTGTCCTAGACCTATCTCTCCGTCTGACATTAGGAGTTTCTTGGGTCTAGCGGGATATTATCACCACTTTGTTGAAGGCTTCTCTTCTATTGCATCCCTTATGACCCGGTTAACTCAAAATAAAGTTAAATTCCTATGGTTATATTTTTGTGAGAAGAGTTTTCAGGAGTTAAAGATTCGACTCACTTTAGCCCCTTTATTGACTTTTCTTGATGGTGTAGATGGTTTTATGGTATATTGTTATGCTTCTACAGTTGGTTTGGGTTGTGTGTTGATGCAAAGGGGTAAAGTTATAGCCTATGCTTCTAGGCAGTTGAAACCTCATAAGAAGAATTACCCAATCCATGACTTAGAGTTGGCTGTTGTAGTGTTTGCTTTAAAAATTTGGAGGTATTATTTGTATAGTGTGCATGTCGATGTTTTCACTGATCACAAAAGCTTGCAATATGTGTTTTCTCAGAGAGAATTAAATCTTAGACAGAGGAGGTGGTTAGAGCTACTAAAAGACTATGATATGAGTGTATTGTATCATCCGAGCAAGGCCAATATAGTGGCAGATACCCTTAGCAGGTTATCTATGGGTAGTGTTTCGCATGTGGAGTAAGGTAAGAAAGAATTGGCTCGTGATGTGCATTGTTTGGTTAGATTGGGTGTTAGGTTGCTTGACTTCGCTAAGGGGAATATTTTGGTGCAGAGTAGTTCCGAATCTTCTTTAGTATCAGAAGTGAAGGAAAAACAAGACTTAGATGCTAGTTTGGTCAGATTGAAGGAGTCAGTCAAAGACCAAAAAGTAGATGTTTTCTCCCAAGGGGGAGATGGTGTGTTGAGATTACAAGGTAGATTGTATGTTCCTGATATTGGTGATCTAAGACACAGAATTATGGCTGAAGCGCATTGTGCATAGTATTCTAGTCACCTCGGCACTACTAAGATGTACCGTGACTTGCGGGAAAATCTATTGGTGGTGTGGTATGAAGAAGGATATATCTAGTTTTGTAGCGAAGTGTGCAACGTGCCAACAGGTTAAGGTTGAGCACCAAAGACCTTGTAGTATGATGCAAGAGTTCAGTATACCCACTTGGAAGTGGGAAGAGGTGAACATGGATTTCGTGATTGGCTTACCTCTTTCCCGACGCCATCATGATTCTATATAGGTTGTTATTGATAGGCTAACTAAGTCAGTGAGTTTTTTGCCTTTTCTTTATTGATGATATTGATTTTCTTTGAATATTATTGTATCGTAAATATGGACCATTACATTATGTTTGATTTGCGACTTTATTGACCACTTTTAAATAATTTATTAAAATTATAATAGCCATTATATGACATATACAGAAAATTAGAATGACAAAAAAATATATTAAATTTCTCTCTTTTAAATAACATAATGTACTAGGGCTTATATTTCTCTAATATAGTTTATGATATATTTCCGCCATAGATTGTCATTTATTATTTTTTACTTCACGTTAGTAAATTTTGATTAAAAGAAGAAAAAAAAGACTAGAATATATGTAACAATTAAAAATGATGTTGTACCATAGAAAACAAATAATAATTTTTATCTTGGTGGTTGACTGTAGTTAATGAGAGGGTTTTGTGTAAAAATTTAAAGATTGATATGTTTATATAATAAAAGTTGAAATTGGAAGTGGAAAAAATGAAAAACAGCAAAAAGTCGTTTTCCCTTTTCGAAATTTAATTTCGAAATTATTTTTCGAATTTTCATGATTAAACATCACAATTTCAAACTCCGGAAAAAAAGAAAAAAATTTCATGGTCAAATGAGCCCTTAGATGTACTTGATAAACAAAAAATGATAACACAAAATTGTACTCCCTTCGTTCCACATGATCCATCTCAAATTTTTTAATTTGATGTTTTATTTTACTTGTTTTTTCCATTAATCACAATTTTTTTCATGTTTTACCTTTGCATTAATTATTTTTTTTAAAATTAAAATATAAACATTATTTAATAAGAATACTATGGTAAACTAGTCATGTTATTTTTCTTAATTAATTTGACACTTCAATTTGAAACGGATAATTTGGTAAGGAGTAGTAGCATTAAAGTTTAGGGGTTAATTAGGCCTTTTCCCAGGAAAAAAACACCCCTGTTAACACTCCATTTACAAAATTCTCATCCATTCCATTCACTTCTTCCCATTCAACTTTCAAGACAACAACCAATTCTCCACCGAATTAATGCCACCACTGCCACCTCTTCTTTCCCTTGTCCTCAATTACTGATAATATAACTCCTATTTGGATCCCAAATTCGTTCCCATTTTTTCCTGGTTTCCCCTAATCTCCTGCTAATATACTAAATACTATAGTAGAAATTTGCCTTTTCCAATTAACTTTCTTCTTGAACTTCATTATTTCATATGGATTTCTCTAGATGTGATTCTCTGATTTTCATTTTTATTGATTTTATCGCCATACTTGTTTGGTCAGATTTTCATTGAGTTTGGGAGAATTATGAGAAATCCCTTTTAATTTCCTCAAGTTTTCACTGAGTTTGGGAGAACTGAAAGCTTCGTTTAGAGGTTTCATACATCGAAAATGTTTGTTTTCTCTGTTCGAAAAATTTAACGAAATTTATATGTTTGATAAATTTTCATGTATTGATAAGTACACTAATGTATCAGGCTAATGGTGGGATATAATATGTGGATTTTCTAATTATTTTACTGTGTCTCTGATGTGCGTTAATGACGGATGGAAGGTGCAGATAGAGGAGATGAAAAATAAATTGGTAAAGGATAAAATGACATATCACAGGATCGGAAGGATCGGCTAAAAAAGTTCAAAATGTTATCTATCGTGTTATTTTTATGTATATGTATTTAAGAATAATGTATTTGATTGAAAGTATGACAAAAAAAAATGTTATCTATCATGTTATTTTTATGTATATGTACTTAAGAATGATGTATTTGATTGAAAGTATGACAAAAAAATGTGTTAGAATTTTTTTTGATATTAATGATATGTAAGACTTATGTATCAAAATGAGATTTGTATTACTGATATATAAGAATTTGATTGATTAGTTATGTATCGAAGAATAAGATATTCAGAAAGTGATATAGAGTCAATCTAAGTAATGTATCATGATCTTAAGTAATGTATTAATTATTCAAAATTGAAAATTTTATGTAATTTTGAGATTTATGAAAAATGCGCTTTAACTATAAAAAAAGAAATAAGATAAAAATTTGAAACTTATACAACAACTACAAATATCTTTATTAAAACAAATAAGATAAAAAAAATTAAAACTTATATAGCAGCTACAAATACCTTTATTAAGTGTTACCTAAAACTAACAAAGGTTGTGGTAGAGTGATAAAAATTCCTTCTTAATCAAAGGTCTTAGAATTGAGCCTTCGAATACAGAGTCATCTTTATTAAAAGCACTTTATCCACGTAAATTTAAATTTAGACAAATTTCAATGAGATACCGAACATCAATTAGAGAATAAATTAGATAAGAAAAAGCATCGTGCTACTAGACTAATATTATTATTACATATAATGGAACTCCAAACATAGAAAGTTATTCCTTATAGAAAGTTAAAGAGTACTATCACTTGTCTTTTTTAAGGATAAATTTCAATTAAAGACCTCAAGCCAAGAAAAGTTATTATTCTGTATTCACTAAAATCAGAATCTAGAAAAACTTTTTCCCATCTCTCTCAGTTAGGGGTGGACATGGTATGGTATATACCGAATCAAAATTTTTGATACCGAAGTTTTGGTATTATGGTATTTGATATGGTATATAGTATATATTTTAATTTTTTTTATATATAGTACGGTATTTGGTATTTATAAATGATATACTGAAATACCGAATACCATACCGAAGTATATATATATATATATATGACATTGAAACTTTGGCTACTCTATCTTAATTGTAATTTTTTTTTTATGTAATTGACTAACAAAAAGAGTTGTTTGTACTTCTTTTTGAATATTTTTACATGTGTAATATGTAATTATGATACAATTGAAATGTGTTTTCGATAAGTCAAAATAATAATACTCTATTATACGAGTATATATTGCTGAAATTGAACAAACTATGGTATATCGATTACCATACCGCAAAATACCGAAACCGAACATCAAAATACTGAACCATACCGAATTAATATGATATGGTAATGATATAGTATTTTTAAAAATCGAATACCGAAATTATCATACCGAAATTTTAAATACCGTACCATACCATACCATGCCCACCCGTACTCTCAGTTCTCTCTTTGGAAGCAAAAGTAATCCTCATGATGTCCACCAAGTGTTGTGACTGAACAAGCTGCTCATTGCTACAATTATCCTCCATTACTATATTTATGACAATCAGTTTCCCTCCTTTTTTCCTTATTTGGAATTTGATTATTTGCATTTCTTTAGTATCTTCACACTGTTTTGGTCATTCTAATTGTGCAAAATTCACTGTTTCACCATCAACTAATGATTAGTTAATGAGTAAATAGTTGAAAATATTTTCATTGTAATACTCCCTCCATTTCATAATAAATGAATTGTTGGATTTTGGCACACAAATTAAGGAAAAAGCATTAAAGATATAAATTTAACACAACTTTTTATTTTTACCCCCAAAAAGAAAAAGTTGACCTTGTAATACCTTTTCAAAAGTTAATTGATTGTTAAATCATAAGGGTAAATTTGAAAAAAAATTCAATGATTCACTTATTTTGAAACACCAATAAATACCCCAACAATTCACTTATTCTGAAACGGAGGGAGTATATAATAGCATCGTAATTTTCTTGCTTGTTACATTAAAGTAGACGGACTCTATTCACTATTACTTGTTAATCCTACGTGTGTGACAACGTGTAACATTTGATTATTTAAAATTAAATGATTTTATCTATTACATAAATTTTTAATAAAGTGTAAAAAGTTCAAATAGCTTCAAAGATTCTTCACACTAATAATATGAATATAAACATATATTTTAGCGTAAACACATATATATTTTACTAGTAAAAGTTTCAAGTGGTTGATGGATCATCATTTTTGCATTTATCATGCAATAATACTGATTTCCCTTGCAATCAGGGGCTAAGAGAGACACATTAATTTGGATCATATTTGTGGTTCGATTAATTTTTTGGGTAACTTACATAAATTCCTGAATCTTTAAGTGATATTACAAAAAATTTTGACTATTTTTTTTAGTTAAATTTTATTCCGATTTTTCGAAATAGTGATACATATGTTATATGGTGATACATATAAAAAAGTGATACATTTAAAACCAACAAGATATTTATTTAAGGAAATAATAGATTCTCTTTTATTTATTGTATTCTTTTATTTAAGGAAAGATATCTAATTTTTCTCTTTTTTTTAGATTTAATTTAGGTGTTTTAATTATGTTTCTTTTTTTTGTCTTTAATTATGAAAGATATGTTTTTTCTCTTTTTTCTTCTTTAATTTTAGTTTGCTTTTTTTTTTTAGATTTAATTTTAATTATGTTTCAATTCTGCTTTTAGTCTTTTTTTAAAAAAAAATTATTACTTTTGTTTCCTACACACTGACTACACTATTACATTTCATTGATAACATATGAATCACCCAACAATTGAAATAAATAATTATATCTACCATATGAATAACTATAATACCATATATATCACGCATTAATATCATATGAATCACCCAATTATTGAAACAAATAATTGTATCTATCATATGAATCACCATAATAACATATATATGAATCGCCCAATAATCGAAATAAATAATTGTATCTACCATGTGAATCACCATAATACCATATGTATCACCCATTAATATCATATGAATCACTAAATAATTGAAATATATAATTGTATCTACCATATGAATCACCATAATACAATATGTATCACCTATTAATATCATATGTATTACCCGTTAAAATCATACAAAATGTATCTGTCGTATGAATCACCATAATACTCATATAATGATATCATAGTTATCATTCATATGAATCACCATTAAAAGAATAAACATGTATGAATAACTAAATAAATTTATATATGTATCAATAGAATTTAAAAAAAAAATTTGGAGAAATTTTAGGAGAGGAAAAAAAAATTATATGCATTAATGGAGGAGAAAAAATCAGGAAGGAAGATGATTTAAGCATCAATGAAAGAGAAAAAATCAGGAAGGAAGATGATTTAATTGTTGATAATTAGGAAGATATTTTAGGAAAGGAAATCTTGAATGAGTTAATGGTGGAGTAAAAATAGGATATAGGGTTTTCTTCATATGTATCAAGAGTAAAGTTGAAAAATGAGATTTTATGTAAATTTAAAAAAAAATAAGGGATATTAGGTAATATAGTCTCTTAAATATGGAATTTGTGTAATTTATCCTATTTTTTTTTCAATATTTAAAATCTTTTCCTGTTTTTAAAATCAAATTCTTACAAAATTATTGATTACATTCTTATTACATACTTAAAACTTTGGTACTTCTTAAAACTTTACACTCTAACGCTTTTATATTTATTTCTAGATTTTTCAAATCTTCTTAAAATCAAATTTAGTTGATTTAGAATTCTTAAACTCATGAAAAAAAATATTAGTTGTCATTAATTCTCATAGCCAGAGGCGGACCTACGTATAGAGTCTGGGGTGCACGTGCACCCGCTAGCCTCGAGAAAAACTCTGTATATATAGGTTGTATATTTGTATTTATACTAGTGAATTTAACTAAATATATGTTGTGCACCCTCAAAGACAACTGATTGTATTGGTGCAGTGGTTGAATTTGTAGAATAAAATCTCATTTTTGGGTGGAGGACTTGGGTTCGAAACCCACCCAACTACAATCGTTTTATTGCTCCTTTTTTCAAGTAAAATTTGTTGGCTGCTCTCTCCCCAGACAATATTGACACACACATTATTTATGTATTATTAATTTTATTTCAAAAATACAAGCTCTCATCTAATTTCAAAGGGTAAATTCCCCCTATCTTATACTATATAATGTTTATTTTACTTTTATTTTTTAATCATTGACTTATTTTCTATTTAAAAATTAGCAATTTAAAGTTTGAAATGAGCTTAAATCTAACGTTTTTTCATAGCAACTATTTAGCAAACAAATCTCTCAGATTTTTTATTTTTCAAAAACTCTCTATTATTGTTGAAAATATAAAAGTGAATCTAATTCAAGTACAGTGAATAACACTCTTTTGTCATATTAAACCAAATTAATGATATTTAATAATATTAAGTTTTCAAAGAACTATATGTCGAACTTTGACACTATCAATTCTTAAGTTTAAATATAAAGGTGCACCCATCAAGCTCAAATCCTGGGTTCGTCTCTGTTCATGGCTTCTAATACAGAAAGGTTTTACCATAAATATATTTAAATAGTTTTCAACTCTTAATATTAAAAAAATAATAAAAAGACGATTTTGTTTAAAGCAAATATTTTTACTGAATGACAAAAAATTCAAACAACATTTATAAAACCTTTCACACCTTTAATATATTATAGATAAAGTTAAGTCATCAAACTTTTCTGTGTTTCATTAAAATAAATACTTTACCCACTTGTAACAATAAAATCACAAAAAATTTACCCATAATGATGACAAATTAAAATAAAAACCTAAAAAGGGTTATATGGTTGTGTTTCATTTTAATAAATTACTATAGTTTGGAGCTATGGGTATATATAGTAGCTATAACCCTAATTACAATACATTATACATAGCAATAGTTTTAGAGAGGCGGGAGATGCGTGAGATTGAGAGAGTGGGAAAAATGAGGAGTAGTTATAGTTTAAACCATAACTATTTATGAATAGCAATTATTGCTATAGTTTGGACTATAATTATGAAAAATAGCAAGCAATAGTTTGCCTAATACAATTCGTAGCAATAGTTTTAAAGAGGTGAGAGCGAAGCAAAATGGAGACAGAACTGAAAAATAGCTAGCAATAGTTTGCCTAATACAATTCATAGCAATAGTTTTAAAGAGGTGAGTGGGAAGCAAACTTGAGACAAAAGTAGCTATAGTTTGGATCATAGTTATATATGAATAATAACTATAGTTTGAACCATAATTATGAAGAGTAGTTATAGTTTGCATAATTACAATTCATAACAATAGCTTTACAAAGGAGAGTGATGACTGATATTGACATAGAGAGAGATGAAAGAGGTGAGCAAAAGTTTAGAGAGAGAGGAGAAATTATAAATAATGTATATCTCTGGTACATATTGTATCTTGTATACAACCTGCAGATATTACAGATACAACCTTCATAGTATTTGTGTATTTATTTTCTCTCCCCAAATCTCGTCTCTCTTCGAATATCACATATAAATAGATAGATAGATACACATATTAGTTTTGAAGTTGAAACACAAATTTCATCACTCTCTGTCGTCTCTCTCCGAATCTCACATGCATACAGATAGACATATATATATATATATATATATATTAGTTTTGAAGTTGAAAAACAATACATAAATTATCTATGCAGTAGAAACATAGACACAAGATACAAATATGTATCAATCATTAACCAAACACAAAAACACAAATTATCTATGCAGTAGAAACATAGACACAAGATACACATGTGTATCAATCATTAACCAAACACAAAAACACATATACACAGATACACATACTAACTTTAAAATTTATATATAGAGACACATATATACATATAAATACACGTCTCAATCATCAACCAACCAAACACAGATACAACAATAAATATTAGTAGCTTTTAAAATTAAAACATAATTACATATACACACATGTATTATGGACTTTCCTAATTTTCAATTATACACATACATACATATATACATACACATACATACATACATACATACATACATATTTATTTATTTATTTATTTATCTATTTGTATCCATAATAATTGAAGAAACAGTAAAGATTCAAAAGTGAAAAAGAGAACATTGAGAAGCTGCCTTTGATGAATTGGCTATATTTCTTGTATCAACTATTCTATTTGTTGTGTATTGTGGTTCCTTAAATTGGAAGTTCCCAAATTCTTATTCATACCTTCTCTCACCATAGTTGATCGTGGCTTATGCAGAGAACATGTTAAAACTGGAGAGTGGAGCATTAATTGGTAATCTTGTTGGGAATAGTATGCTTCTGGCGAGGGATGAGATAGGGGAGTGAGAGAAGGAGAGAATGAAGAGATTTGCTATAAAATCCTAAGGGCTTAAGTCATAAGCCACCCCTTAAAGTTGTTCGTATATTTTAGTTAGACATCTTAACCTCACTAATTTTGATCCTACATGACTAAGTTTAATTATGAGTTTATTTGATTTTAAATAAAATTACAATATTTATTTCATTTGAATAAATAAGTTTAAAAAATATTTATCTAGATAATTTTATCATTTTAAGTAGTAATTATATATTTTTGTATTTGTATATACAAGATCGTATAATTTTGTTACTTAAAATAATTATTTTACTAAAAATCAAATTAAATCATGAATTACCTCAAAATGAATTCAAATGGGTAAAAACCTTGATTTAAAGATAACTAATTTTCAAAAATAATTTACTTGAAAAATGTTTATTTGATTTTACTAAATCAAGAAACTCGGGATTAAATATGATATTAATTCGTGTCAAATTACAATTAATTTAGCCAAACTTATAAGATTCGGCCATAATTGAATTGAAAATGGCCACAATTGCAATACAATTGGCTAAATTGAGTTTCAATTTGGTCAAAAATTGAATGAAATGGCCAATTTCTAATCTAATTGGAGTTATCTTTTAAATAATCCAAAATAATCCTCCTAATTGCTACCCAATTCTCAAATTTCAGCTCAGAACAACACACTCCAGCCCACATCCCCAACCCGAATCGACCCAAACCCAATTTCCCTTCACTTTTTCGCTTTTACCCATATTTATCCAACAGTTAGTAGCAACCCGAACAACATAGAGAATTTACCCAAACAACAACATAACAAAAATGGGAAAACACAGTCAACAAATGCGATATCAACAACAACAACATTGACAACAGCTGAAGCAACGACAAGCAATAGCCGAAGCCATGCTACTAACAATTTCAATGTCGAATACCTAAACAATCCGACTTCAATAATAACCCAGCCTGAAATGACCTCTTTCCCACTTCATCTCTCCCTTTCCCCTCTCAATAATGTGCGAGAACTTTCTAAAAATGTCTAGGTGAAATGTATTCTGTGATTCATAAAAGTTCGTACGAGTTCAACTCATTCCATCCTTACCATCAATTTGAAATTCCACGATAAATTCCTAAAACACCCTCAATTTTCTAATCCCACATCGATAATCAGTTAAGAATTGAGATTTTTGGGTTTTCAATCAAACCTCTCTCTTTCACTATTTAACAGAGTTTTTTTATGAATAAAAAAAAGAACTAAAATTCTCTACTCGGTTAGGATTTGGACTTCTGTCCCCAATCCGAGCTTGTGACAATTTTGGTTCAAGTTTTATTTTTCCTTGTTATTCTTGAATCAAATAAAGTGGTGAAATGATCGTCGCTAATTCATTGTTCCCATTTGCTTCCCAAAAAAGGAAACCACATCTTTCTCATTAATAGTTTTTATCTGTAGTTGTAGTAAGGGTGGAATTATCTGCTGTAGAAGCATTAAAGGTGAAATACCCTAGATTTTGGCCCTTGGAAATTTCATGAGTTCTGAACTCATTGTCCTTATAACGACTTACCATTCGAGTCGTATGGTGTGGGTATGGGTCAGACGACCCTATTCATAGGGAGTCCGGTGGATGGTGGTTAGGATTCTTCTATGGGTGCGAATGGGTTGGTCTGGGTCGTTAAGGGTGGTGACAAGTCCTTTGGTCGATCCTTCATCAAATTAGAAACTTAGTTACTTGACTTGGCTCTGAGTACGAGCGACTCACTAAGATCCGTGAGGATAGGTTACGAGTGGTAAGTTGAGTCGTATGTTGTCCAGTGTCCAATCCATTGGGTTCTGTCTTAGAAACGAAGATACCATATGAGTCGTACGACCAATTGACAAGTGGGTTCATGAAATTGTATGGAGGATAATGTATGAGTATACAACTCACTGTCTTAGTGACGACTCGAGGGTACAAGTAGTATGTTGTGGTCACGAGTCACAGGGGTCGACTCGTAACCACCTGAGATATTTTTACAGTTTTAAGTTGGGGGTATTATAGACATTTTCCTTTTAACTTCCTTTGACACAATGACGTAAAACACCTATTAGGACTTGATTAACCTATTATTCTCAACCAAATACTCTTAAAATCTCTCTCAAACTCTCTTTCAAACAAACTTCTAGGGCTTTATCAAGATAATCATTTAAGGCTTTCAAAGATGGTTTCTCTCCGTTTTTCTTGGTG
The DNA here is from genome assembly GCA_030864215.1 of Capsicum pubescens. Taxonomy (NCBI): domain Eukaryota; kingdom Viridiplantae; phylum Streptophyta; class Magnoliopsida; order Solanales; family Solanaceae; genus Capsicum; species Capsicum pubescens. Next base: position 24,547,351 of record CM061543.1, read on the forward strand.
TCTAAGGCATGCGATTCTTCCCTTATTGTTATTTCACTAAAGGCATAAATTTTAATGTATGATTTTCACGGTGTTGTTATGGTTTTGAAATAAAGATTGGGGGTTTTGGTTGTTCATGGATGAATATTATTTCTCATGATTTAATTAAGATTTTACTTGTTTTTAATTATGGTTTTGCACATGTGGGTGCATGGAGATGGTGATTTAATTAAGGGGTCATGGTTGATCCAAAAATTGGATGGTTTTTGGTTTTAATGATGGCATGGCATCAACCTGTTTTTGAAATTGTCAAACAGAATGATTTTTTCACATACTTTAACTATTATTGGAACTCTTCCATTGCATAAATGGTAAATGCAACATGAATTGGTTTTGGTTCATTTAAATGGTTTTGGAAAGGCCTTGGTGTCCATGGTTTGATTATAAATGATTTTGGATCAATTAAAAACGGTGGAGTCTAATTTGGTTTAATGGTTTTAATGGCAAAAGATAATAGACTTGCAAGCTCTAATTTTAGTATCACAGTACCAATGGTTAATGCCTAATCAAAAGACTCTTTGGTAAATGGTTAGGAATGTGTAACTGGTTTTAATATGGGCTTAAATAGGGTCGAGTAGCAAAGCCGTGGAAGGTAGGGGTCCCGGAGAGACCGACACTAGAAACTCACATTTGCTGATGTGAGGGTGGTCTTGGTGACTGTGTGCATGATGTAACACTTTATATTTTGGGAGATGTAATAGTTATTTAAAGTTCTTTTCTCTGGTCGTGTGGCTAACACACACTGGGGACCTTTCAGTAGGGGGAGCTAAACCTATATAGCCCGTGGGTGGTTTTAGGACGGTCAAGCTACTCAGCCAGGTTAAGGATTTAAGTACATGATAAACCTTGTTTCCTACCCTGAAATGATATATATATATACACATTTGTATTTAGTTATTTGATTTGGACTGAATGATAGCATTACTTTATCTTATCTCTGAGTTACACGCTAGCGTTCACTTCGTTAACCATCTCCGCACGTTGTATCCCGATACGATGCTAGAACTGGCCATACTACCATTTCTTCTACTTAGTGACTTGGATTTGAGGATAGCTTTGAGTCAGATTGAAGTGGTGAACTTTCATACTTCGGAAGTCTTTATTACATACTATGAAATTCTTTTCATTTTTGTTATTTCATTAGATTTGGTTTTGGCTATGGTTGGGGGCATATCCCGATTGGATTTTTCTTAATTCTAGTTAGAGGCTTTGTCGAACAACTATAGGCATAGTTGGTGTCGGTATTGGTATTGGTATTAGAAATGGTTGGTTAATTTGTTATGGATTTGACTTTGGTTTTAATATTACTATATTGTCTTTAAATTTATATTGCCTTATCTTGTTATATGTTCGAAATTCATCTGACAAGAGGTGTAGAGTGGTAAATGGTGAGGTATTAGGGGTGTTTTCGATTCAGATGGGATACCCAACACAAAAAGGCCCTAGTTTGGGTTGTGTTAAATTAATATCAGAGCTCTAAGTTCATGGTCAATTGGGTATTCGACAAAGCCGTATCGAGTAGAATCTTTTTTAAGTGTGTGTAGCATGCCACACTCATAAGGGAGAGCCTATGACATATTTAGGAATGTTTCTCTTTCTCGTGTTTTGTTTTCAAGCTGTAAAGTCTAAGGTCCTAAAATCTTCTCTAATACCCATTTGTTTGCTTTTCAAATCATGCCTTCTAGATGATTTGAAGTTCACAAAAAATCCTTGTCCCACCTGGGGATAATATTGATGAGACCCATCCTACTTATGGGGTCTAGATACAGTATAGGGTTCCAGTTCCTGATTTCCCTCTTGGAGTTCCATTAGTCACCTCTAGTCCTTCTTAAACTCCTTACGCTAATGTGATGAATGCTGAGTTTCATCAGTCTATTCATATGTTGGCATAGTTATTATCTTCTCAGGCCGATCATGGTGCTTTTTTTACTCCATCTTCTGAGGTCACAAGGGTTGGCCAGTTTATGAAGTTGAGCCCTCCCGTATTTACTGATGTTAAGGTTGAGGAGGATCCCCAAGGTTTTATTGATGAGATAGAAAATATCTTTCGTATTTTGTATGCTATTAACATAGATGGTGTGGAATTTTCTACCTACCAACTGAAGGGTGTAACATACTAATGGTATGGGAAATAAGAACAGTCGAGGGGTAACGATACTGAGTCAACCCTATAGTATGATTTTTCTAGTGCTTTTCTGGACAGCTTCTTTCTACATGACTTGAGAAAGGCAAAAGTGGGAGAGTTTGTTAACCTAAAGCAGGGCAATATATCAGTCAAAGAGTATACCTTGAAGTTCCACCATTTATCTCGATATGCTCCAGAGTTGGTTTCTACCATGAGGTCTAGAATGAGGAAGTTCTCTTTCGCATTATCTCGAGACTTAATTTTAGAGAGTAAGGTAAACTTGTTGAAAAATATATAGACATATCCTGACTGGTTGTGTATATAACGCAGGTCGAGAAAGAAAAGAAGAAGCAGGTCGAGAAAGAGAAGAAGAAGCAGGTGAAATTCGGAGAGAGGTGGAATAAAAAGTTTAGATTTTTTTATCAGGGCGATCGTCAATATGAAGGTGGTAGGAAAGGTAGAACATGGTCCAAGAACAGGTGCGACAATTCTAGGTCTCGCTCGATGGCTAGTGCTCCCTATCCGAAGTCATTAGATGACAGACGTTTTTAGAGTGACGATAATTATAGGGCACAGGGTACCCAATCTCAGGCTAATGAGGTCCACTCAGCTCCATCATATCTTTTATGCAAATTTTGTGGTTGATTACATTGGGATTACTATGATGAAAGAAAGGATAAGTGCTTCAATTATGGTTAGCCATGGCATATGGTTAAAAGTTGTACTGTTGGTAAGGTTTTCTTTGAGGAAAGAAAGGTTTTTGTTGCCTCTTCTTCAGCTCCGGCACCAAAGGGTGCACTATCTGGCTCTAGAACAGGTCAAAAATGACTTTATGATCTCACTATTTATCAGGAGTCTGAGGCATCATTTGATGTCGTTACTGGTATATTGGAATTCTTTTCCCGTGATATGTACTATTTACTTAATTTGGGTCCACTCTATCTTATGTGACCCCACTTATGGCTGTGCATTTTTATTTTGTTCCTGAGTGTATTCTAGACTATTTTTCTATTTATACCCTAATGGGTAATTCTGTGGTTGATAGAAGAATCTATAGGGGTTTTGTAGTATCTGTGGGTGGTCAGGAGACTTAGGTGAATCTATTTAAATTAGACATAGTTGATTTCAATGTCATATTAGGGATGGATTAGTTGCACTCATGCTATTTTTTTTAGACTGTCGGACTCGTAAGGTCATTTTTAAATTCTCAAATTAACCAATTATTAAGTGAGAGGGTGGTTCCCTATCTCCTAAGAGGAGGTTCATATTATATCATAGAGCTCAGAGATTAATCTCCAAGGGTGTGTCTTTATCATCTGGTTTGGGTTAAAGATTCTAACTCAAATAGTCCTTCTTTGCATTTCGTCCCAATGGTTAATGAATTCCCTGAGGTCTTCTCTGATGACCTTCCTGGCATTTCTCCCAATAAGGAGATTGATTTTGGGATTGATCTTGTTTCAAACACTAATCCTATTTCTATTCCTATGTATAGAATGGCTCCAGTTGAGTTGAAGAAGCTTAAGGAGTAGCTAAAGGATCTTTTAGATAAGGGTTTCATCTGTCCTAATGTATCTCTGTGGGGTGCACTAATTTTATTCATGGGTAAGAAGGATAGTTCCCTTCAAATGTGTATTGATTACCGATAATTGAATATGGTGACGGTAAATAATAAGTACCTTTTTACAAGGATAGGTTATTTGTTTGACTAACTTCAGGGTGCTAAGTTTTTCTCCAAGATTGATCTTTAGTCTACGTATCATCATTTAAAGATTAGGGAGGTGGATATTACTAAGACTGCCTTCTATACTCGATATGTGCATTTTGAGTTTTTGGTTATGTCCTTTGGGTTGACCAATGCCTCGACAATATCTATAGATTTGAGGAATAGAGTCTTCCATCAATTTCTAGATTTGTTCGTCATTGTGTTCATAGATGATATTCTGGTGTACTCTAAGAGGAAGGTAGATCTTGATAATCACCTTTGAATTGCGGTGCAAACTCTAAAGATTAGCAGTTGCATGCTAAATTTTTGAAATGTGAATTCTGATTGAACACTATCACTTTACTAAGTCATGTCATTTCCAGTGAAGGAATCATGGTAGATCCGCAGAAAGTTACATTATTTAAAAATGGCCTAGACCCACGACTCCAATCGATATTTGGAGCTTCTTGAGTTTATCCGGTTATTATAGAGGGTTTGTGGAAAGTTTATTTTATATAGCCACCACGTTGACTAAGTTGACTTAGAAAAAAGTGAAGTTCTTGTGGTTTAATGCTTGTGAGGGTAGTTTTGAGAAGCTACATGATAAGCTAACTTTGGCCCAATTTTGACTTTGCCTGAAGGCACTGATGGTTTTTTAGTCTATTGTGATGCATCCCGTATGGGGCTTGGGTGCGTTTTGATGCAACATGGCAAGGTGATAGCTTATGCCTCTAGGCAGTTGAAGGTGCATGAGAAGAATTATCCGACTTATGACTTGGAATTATTAGCCATGGTATTTACATTAAAAATCTGGCGTCACTATCTATATGGAGTTCATATGGATATCTTTTTCGATTTTAAGATCCTGCAATATGTGTTTACTTAGAAAGAGCTGAACCTCAGGCAAAAGAGATGCCTTGAGCTACTGAAGGATTATGAAACGAGTATTTACTACTACACAGGTAAAGCTAATGTGGTTAGTGATGCTCTTAACAGGTTATCCATGGGGAGTCTAGCTCATGTTGATAAAGAAAAATGGGAGTTGGGAAAAGATGTTCACCATTTGGTTTACCTTGAAGTTTTCCTCTTAGACTGTGATGATGGTGATGTGCTTGTGCAGAAGGTGGCGCAATCGTCCTTAGGTGCTGAGGTGAAGGAGAAACAAATGTTTGATCCTATGTTGATGAAGATCAAGGGTGATGTAGGTAGGTATAAAGTGATGGCTTTTATGGTTAGTGATGATGGTATCTTGTGGTACCAAGGGAGATTGTGCGTTCCAGATGTACATGGATTGCAAGAGAGAATCTTGGTTCAGGTGCATGAGTAGCGCTATGTTATTCATCCCGGTTTAACAAAAATGTATCATGACCTTAAGGAGATGTATTAGTGGAACAATATGAAGTGCGACGTGGATAATTTTATGGCTAGGTGTGTGGTGTGACAACAAGTTAAAGTTGAACACTTGAGGCCCTAAGGGTTGTATCAAGAGATTGAGTTGCCTGTGTGGAAGTGAAAAATAATCAACATGGATTTCATTATCGGTCTTTCTCAGTTTTGAAATTAATTTGATTCGGTTTGGGTCATTATGGATAGGATGATAAAGTTTGATTATTTCTTATCAGTAAGGACTAACTTTTAGGCAGAGAATTATGTGAGGTTGTACCTCCATGAGATTTTAAAGTTGCATAAGTTGCCTATTTCTATCATCTCAGATTGTGGTACACAGTTTTCATTGCACTTTTGATGATTGCTTAAGAAAGGTTTGGGGACCAAGATGAACCTTAGTAATGCTTTCCACCTACAGTTAGATGGGAAAGCGGAAAGGACTATTTAGAGATTGAAAGATATGCTTAGAGCTTGCTTGATTGACTATGGTGGTAGTTGGGTTGAACATTTGCCTCTTATAGAGTTTGCATACAATAATAGCTACCACTCTACCAATGGAATGGTTTCATTTGAGGCTTTGTATGGTAGGAGGTATAGGTCTCCTATTGGGTGGTTTGAGGTTGGTAAGGCGGAGATGTTTGGTTTGGATTTAGTTTGACAATCCATGAAGAAGGTAAATATGAAGGTGATTCGAGATAGGCTTAAAGCTGCCCAAAGTCACTAAAGGTCTTATGTATATGTAAGGCGTAGGAAGCTAGAGTTTGAGGTTGGGGACAGGGTGTTCTTGAAGGTGTCTTCCATAGAAGGAGTGATGCGGTTTGGGAAGGAGGGAAAGCTTAGTCCTCGGTATGTTGGTCTATACTTGGTTCTAAGAACGGTGGAAAATATTACGTATGAGTTAGAGTTACATTCTAGCTTGAGATCCATTCACCCGGTGTTCCATATTTCTATATTGAGGAAGTATGTGGGTGACCTATCGTAATTGTGCCTATCAAGGATATTGGTATTTTGGATCCTTCTCTTATGAAAAGGTCCCTGTTGAGATTTTGGATTAGCAGGCTTGTCGGTTGTGTACCAATAATGTATCTTTGGTACAGGTTCTATAGATGAACCACAAGGTGGATGAGGCTGCATAGGAAGCTGAAGAGGACATGAAGTCCAAGTATCCAGTCATATTTCCCATTCCAGATAATTATGCCTAAGGTATGCGTTGATCTTTTCATAAAAAGTAGATTGTGAATTCCCTAATAATCTATTTCTCTCTTAAAGGTAAGCTTAAAAATGTTTGGGGGTTTTAATCGTGCTAGTTACTGTCTTGTCCCATGGACGAATGGTCCAAGTAGGGGAGAATTGAAACACCCTGGGTTTTGGCCCTTGGAAATTTCTTGAGTTTTGAACTCACTATCCTAGTAACGACTCACCATACGAGTCGTATGGTATGGGTACGGGCTAGATGACCCTATTTATAGGAACTCCAGTGGATGGTAGTTAGGATTCTTCTATGGGTATGATTGGGTTGGTACGGGTCTTTAGGGGTGGTGACAGGTCATTTGGTCGATCATTAATCAAATCAAAAACTTTGTTACTTGACTTGGCTCTGAGTACGAATGGCTCATTAAGAGCCATGAGGATAGCTTACGAGTGGTAAGGTTGAGTCGTATGTTGTCCAGTGTCCAATCCTTTAGGTTCTATCTTGGAAATGATGAGACTATACACATCGTATGGTCTGGTAATGAGTGGGTTCATGGAGTCATTTGAAGGACAGTGTATGGGTGTCCAGCTCTCTGTCTCGGTGAAGACTCGAGGGTACGAGTCGTATATTGTGGTCAGGAGTCACGGGGTTCGACTTGTAACCACCTGCGATATTTTTAGTCTTAAGTTAGGGGTATTCTAGATATTTTCCTTTTTAACTTCCTTTGTCACTACGACTCAAAACACCGCTTGGAACTTTATTAACCTATTATTCCCAATCAAACACTCTTAAAATCTCTCTCATACTCTCTTTCAAGCAAAAGTCTAGAGTTTCATCAAGATAATCAATTAAGGCTTTCAAGAATGGTTTCTCTCCATCTTTCTTGGTGTCTAAGGCATGTGACTCTTCCCTCATTGTTATTTTAAGAAAGACATATCTTTTAATGCATGATTTTCGTGATGTTGTTATGGTTTTGAAATAAAGGTTGGGGTTTTTGGTTGATCATGGATGAATATTGTTTCTTATGGTTTAATTATGATTTTTTTTGTTTTTAATTATGCTTTTGCACATGTGGGTGCATGGGGATGGCGATTTTACTAAGGGGTCATGGTTGATCCAGAAATTGGATGGTTTTTGGTTTTAATGATGGCATGCCCTCAACCTGTTTTTGAAATTTTCAAAGAGAATGATTTTGTCACATACTTTAACTATTATTGGAACTCTTGCATTGCATAAATAGTAAATAGAACATGAATTGGTTTTGGTTGATTTCATATGATTTTGGAAAGGCCTTGGTGGCCATGATTTAATTATAAATGGTTTTGGATCAATTGAAAACAGTGGAGTCTAATTTGGTTTAATGGTTTAAATGGCATTAGTTAATAGACTTGCAAGCTCTAATTTTGGAATGGCAATACCAATGGTTAATGAATAATTAAAAGATTGCTTGGTAAATGATTGAGAGTATGTAAATGGTTTTAATATAGTCTTAAATATGATCGAGTAGCAAAGCTATGGAAGGTGGGGGTCCCGGAGAGACCGACACTAGAAATTCATGTTTGCCGATTTGAGGTTGGTCTTGGTGACCGTGTGCCTAATATCACACTTTATATTTTGGGAGATTTACTGGTCATCTTAGGTTATTTTCTCTGGTCGTGCGGTTAACACTCACTGGACCCCTTTCAGCAAGGGGAGCTGAACCCATATAGCCCGTGGGTGGTTTTAGGACGGGCAAGCTACTCAGCTCAGGTATGTATGTATGTATGTATGTATGTATGAATGTATGTATACATTTGCATTTGGTTATTTGATTTGGATTGAATAATGGCATTACTTTATCTTTATCCCTAAGTTACATGTTAGTGTTCACTTTGCTGACCATGTTCGGGCGGTGTATCCCTACAGGATACAGGAACCGACCATACTACCATTCCTCTTACTTAGTGACTTGGATTCGAGGACAACTTTGAGTCAGATTAAAGTGGTGACTTTCATACTCCGGAAGTCTCCATTTCATACAATGAACTTATTTTCATTTTTGTTATTTCATTGGATTTGATTTTGGCTATTGTTGGGGGCATATCCCGACCGAATGTTTCTTTATTCTAGTTAGAGGTTTTGTCGAACAACTATTGTCATGGGCGGTGTCAGTGTTAGTGTTAGCCTTGGTATTGGTATTGGCATTAGGATTGGAAATGGTTGGTTAATTTGTTGTACCTTTCGACTTTGATTTTAAGCTTACTATCATGTCATTAAATTTATATTGTCTTATCTTGTTATATATTTGAAATTCTTCTGACAAAGGGTGTAGGGTGGTAAGCGGTTGGATATTGGGGGTGTCTCCGTTCCGAGTTGACTTAGGATACCCGACACGACTAGGCCCTGGTTAGGGTCATGTCAGAAGGCTATAGAATTTCTATGTGATATATATTGCGATGATTAAAATGTGAATTTACTGATTCTATTTGTTTTGAAATGGCACTATTTTGGCTTAATGTTTCTAATTTTAGCTTTTATACTACTTAATATTTTCGCTTAAATGTTTGTTGATGCAAGCCTTAGTTTATTATGTCGACTTAATTACCTCTTATTTCAGTTGTCACATATTGTTCTAGGCTTTAGTGTTGTTTTCCATGATTTGAATTCGATGCATGACTTGTTTACAAACCACTCCTCAACTTTGATTTGGTTGAAATTTTCTTAAAAAAAGTTTTCAATTCTGCATTCTCTAAACCGGTTGGTTTTTGTCCTCTCTCATGCGCTATTTGCCTTAATGTTTGAAGCCTGATTTTATCTAAATAATTGTGAATTTTCTTTTATTCGCGCCTTTTCTTTTGTGTCAAAAATATTATCCTCTTTCCTTTTCTTTTGGCCATTGAGAAGTTAAAGAGTAAAGTAAGGATCTTGGTTATGGATCCATGTGAATAAATTAGCAAGACTCATGCTTTAGGTTGTGTGTCTCTTCTTTTATATTATGATTTGTGTTTTCTTTTCCCACTTTTTCTATCATCTAAGTTTGGTAACTCCAAGCTTGGGTTGTGGATAGAGATGTGAGGGAGGAAGCCTAACAAATTTCTTCAACTACTTTTCTTATTCTTTTGGATGCTTAATTTGTTGGTTTTTTTGAATCGGGTTGGCTTTGAAAGATAAATATTAACGTGTTCAAATTTGCTTTATTCTTCTTGCCAGTACTTTACTCAGTTTTCTTTTTTCATTCTTTTTTCCTTTCTTTTGAAATCTCCGATAATCTGTTGAAATATTAATGTATTAAGCATGCCCCTTTTCTTTTCCTCTATATTTATCATACCTTATCCGAAATGTAAATCGTGAAGCATGTAAATATATTCTTCTCTTTCGCCATTTAATCTGTTGCTTCTCTTTTCTTTTAAATTTGGATGTGCATTCTTATCTTGACATTATTGTTGTTCTTCGGTTTTGTTATTCATTAAAAATAAATAAATAAATAAATAGATTGACTTATGTTAGTTCTATTTTACTGATATGTCGCTTTGTGTCTGGAAGAATATTAATTTTTATCTTTTTTTGACATGTGACACCAACTCGGGTCTGAATGAACTCACTCTTGCATCTTCCCAGGAACTAAGTCCCATTCTTTCCATCCAAGCCCGAAAATTAAGTCCAAATGAACTGGTATACAGATATATACAACAGAAATGAAGGAAAACGAGAAGTATAGAGGTGGAAGAAAAAGGATATACGTAGTTATACAATCATATATGCAGATATGTAGCGATATACATATGGTATACAGGAATATCACAAGCTGTATACAACGGTATACATTGCGGAAAATGGTTGAAAAAGGGTCCGTTAAAATGGGCTCAAAATTTGGACAGATTTAAAATGGGCCAATAAGGGCTCAAATCTCAATTTTTCTTCATTTTATTTTGGGGAAAGGACAAAAATAACACCTAACTAAAATAATTCTACAAAACTAACACCTAAATTCTTAACTTCGATAAATAGCCACTCGGCGAAACTAATTCTAACCAAATGGCCATTTGGCGTGTAGGGGGAGTAGGCACCGTTATTACAATCCATTTATTTGATGATCTGTTCTTATCATATTCCAATTTTGGCTTTTATTCTTTTCATTTTGGTCACCTACATGAGCTGCTCATATTCCACTTGTCTTCACCCCAAAGCTTTAACTAGCATTATTCTCCTTTCTATGTCAAATCACTTGTTTAGGTAACGACAATTATTTGGAGTTCCCGGATTAAGCATTTAAGTTTATACTTAGCTTCATTTTACTTTTACTTATTTATATAATAAAAAAAATATAATATCATATATCTTTAATATAATACAATTATGAAAAAAATATATCTATATATAATAATGATACAATTTCTATATATACACATATTCTATATAATAATTAGAACATTTTTATACAAATTTTAACTACAATTATTATTTAGATACATATTTTATATGATCTATATAATTTCTACATGCATTCTAAAAATGTATCAATCTAGTATAAGAGAGTATCAATTGAGTATATGGACATTGCAAGTGTATCAACGTAGTATAAAACATTATTAATGTGGTATAAAAGAGTATCAATTGGGTATATGGGCTGCATGTGCTTGCATAGAATTTCCTTTCTCTTTTTTAAAAAGTTTATCAATATAATATAAAAGTGTATCAATTTGTTATAAAAGTGTATCAATTGAGTATACAGATTGCATGTGCCCAATTGGGCCAAATGACTAAAAAAGGGTATTAAATTAGGCTGACTGGCCAAGGTTGTCCAGCTTTGTCAATTATGAGTATTTTTTTTTTTTAAAATGATCATGTCATATCCTTTTCTCCCCAAAAAATTACAGTCTCATATATATGAAACTAGTTTCATTTAGCCCGTGCTAAGTCCAGGCCCAAATTAACATTAAAAAATTAAATTTATAGATATTTTTAAATTTTGCTCGTTCTTATTTTCTTATTTTTTGTGACATTAGTGTAATAGTTTTTAAAATAGTACAATATAAAATGGTATTGAAAAGTTAAAGGATAATATTTTTCTCAATTTAAATATTAGACTTTGAAAAAAATATCAAAACAAATGGTGTATTAAAGTTCTAATTTTCTATTTTACTGAATTCTTTTGAGTTTTTAATCTCTGATTATTCCAATTGATCTTTTGTCATAAATTATTAGGTGATGGAATTATAATTTCTTTAACTACCTTTTTCTTTCAGCATTTTCAGAATCTATACAAAAATAATATTTATTATTTATTTTTAATATGGCCATTTATCAGGTAAATTTTATATTAAAAATGTGCACACATAAAAGTAGATTAACTAACTATCATATTGTAAAATTTATTTTTTGAATGAAATGAAAAAGTTATAACTAATATTTTTGATACATTTTAAATGTATTTAACAATAATATATTCTTTAGTTTAAAATATAATTTATATAAATGAATTTTTTTGTGATTACTTATGTTTGTCGTCATGTACAATATAAAATTACAGGTAAAATTAAAATAAAATGAACTATACTTATAAATAGATAACTAAAAATTTAAATTGCAAATTAAACATTATAAATAACATCAACAAATAATATTATAAGAACAATATTTACAGGATAGAAATTGAACAATAGAATAACTATTTATGTGTTTATAATTAATTGTTAAGATCAAATATAATTTGAAACAAGTTCACTAACATTTTCAAAAAGAATAAAGACTCAAATATGTATGAGTATGCTTTGTTGGCTCACTATCACCATTTTCATTTTTAGTGGCATGTAAAAATTCTTATTTTTTTTTTAAATTTACTAAAATGTGTGTTAACTTACAAAGTAATAAAAAATTCAATTAAGGGTACAAGAGAACAAAAAAAATCATGTGAGGACTATCAAAAAACCCTATTCTTTCTTATATATAATAGTAATGTATATGTAACTGGTCGCATTTGGTCCGTGCTAAGTCCGGACCCAAAATTAATATTAAACTCTATATTTATAAACTTTTTTTTATCTTATTGGTATTCTTATTTTTTATTTTTATTTTACTTTTGCTATATTATATTAATTGTGAAGGTAGTTCGAACATATCTCAATATTTCTAATATTAATCGAATCATTTTTTTTTTATAAATTGAAAGAATATTTTTTTTTCTCACAGTTTATTTTAGCTTTTCTTTTTAGTTTCAAACACATGCATGGACCAACAATATTTTTTTGTTTGTTTTAATGGTAGTTTTGGAGATTAAAGTCTTTACTGATTCAAATCGAATTTTAGCTTATGTTGAATTAACTTCATAATTCTTGTCTCAATTCTTTTTTATTAAGTTTTTCCTAATTAAACTTATATTATTTAACCCATTTATTACCAAAAAAATAAATAAATTCTACATTCAAAGTAATATAATAAATATTTAATACTGCGAATTGATGTAGGATAATATCAATAATAAATAATGATAGAATTTAATTTAAATAATTAAAAGACCCGATTTAACAAAACATTTTTGTAGATGTTCCCTCATATTAAACCATACAAAAGAATTGAAAGGTTACTTTAAAAATAAAATAAAATTTTAGTAGTTTCTTTTTCCTAAAAATACATGTTAAGAAATTTATATTGATATTTCTTAAACATTTATGAAGCTTTGATATTTCATGTTAAATTAATAATTTTATTCTAAATTCTATAAAATGTTGATAATATCATTTTTTGTTAAAAAAAAAATCTATCATCCATTTTTCATTATTTAGTCTTATTAATATTTTGAGAGTTAAACTGTATTTTCTTTTAAAAATAAATTTTCAAACTTTTTTAGTTATATTTATTTAATAATTAAGAATGTATTAAGTTAGAAAGAGAATATCAAATATACTTTAATTACTTGTTCATGATAAAAGTTTATTTATCTAAATAGAGATAAATTTGAATGTTTTAGTAATAACTTTTTATATGTGAAAGATTATTTCTTTTATATTAAATACAAAGTTAAAAAAATACTATGCATTCCTTTCGCTTTAATTTATCTATCTTAATTTCCTTTCAAGCCCTTTAAGGAAGATTTTTTTGCCAACTCTTTAATTTTAACTCTAATATGATATGTTTAAAATCATAAATTAAAAGATATTTTAATATATTTAAAAATTTTCATTACTTGCTTATCTGTTTTAAATTAAAATCAAACACACAATTTGAAATGGAAGTACTCAATATGTTTCATTTTACTTGGTTGATATATCCAAAATAGATGTTTTATTCTACTGGTTCATTTTAACAAATTAAGAGAGTATTATTGTACTTTTTTATCCATATTATTTTTAATATTAAATAACTATATAAGTAATCATAATTAAATTTACGATTTTAAAGCATCATTGATAAAATTTGTCCAATAAAATATATTTTTAATCAAAAGAAAGTTTACTTACTTCATTTCTAAATAAATGCTCCTTTTGGCTTGGGCACACAGTTTGATAAAGTTTTCACTTCTAAGAAATTAAAAATTACTTTACCAACTCACTCTTAATTAAATTTCATTTCTTTTCAAATTTACATCGATTATCATATTAAACTTAGAGGTATATTTAAAGGATTATGATCAAACAACTCTTAAAAATTTAAATATATATTTATTTAAGAACAAAATCACAACTGAAAAAAACACATATAAAGAAATAGACTAAACAAGAATTGTAATGGTATATGAATGTAAATGATGGAGCAGCAAGAAAAGATAACAATAATTATGTAATATCAATAGGGTACACCAATTAGAAATGCCCACTTAGAAATGAATCAAAATGAAAAATGAAAAATGTATGCAAAATAAGAATAGGCCACTTATAACAATTTTTACTAACACAAAAAGCTTAATATTATTATATTAATTGTGAGGACGATCAAATTTAGACATCCTCACTTATATATATTAATTAATGTAGGCCTCACATATATGTAATGTAGCAATATTGTACAAATAATGTATAAGCGATTATATTAATGATGTATAAACATGTATAAATATTATATAAATAATGTATAAATGTGTATTACTAATATAAATAATTATGTAATGTATCGATATCCATATTTATTTTTTACAAAAAAAAAAAGCAACGAAAAACTTTTAAAAAAACAACAATTTTTTTTAAAAAGACAGTGCAACCCAAAAAATATTTTTTTATGTTTAAAGTAGCACAAAAAAAAGTTTAAAAACTAACATGAAATACGGTAAATATAATGACTGATTTCATCGTTATGTTAAAAAATCATTCAAGAAAATAATTTGATTAAAAATGCATTTCGAACCCGAGTAGAAATAATTTTCGGGATAGAAGGCTCATGGCCCAAATTAATTTGGTCCAAATCCTCAGAATTGGCCCAGGCCTGCTGTTGCGGTCTAACGAACACACAAGTGCACACGATCATACAAGTAATATAGTAACTAAGATAGTCAAATATCGTACCCACGAGGACTACATAGCTAGCAATTCAACCAACTTTGGTTTTCAACAAGAATGTATTAAGTGTTTCAAAGTATCAAGATGATTGTAAAGTTTCAAGTAAAAATATAATTAATAAAGAAATAACAATATCCAACAATAGCAACGTGAGTAGGATTGTAAACAATACAAGTGTGAATTCCAGGGTTGAGACACTTTTAACAATCTTACAATTTTCTATTCTTATCATAGTTTAGTTGATTATCGGGTTATTGATTCACAGGGTTTAGAGTATGATTATGGTCTCTTGATCCTCTAATCTTCTACCTAACTGGACATTACAATTACATAATTGAGCGGGTATGCAATAATCTAGTTAGATGCTTTAAGATGTCATCCTAAAAGTGAACCAAATAAGGCTTCTAGGTATATCTCTATCCTAGACGCTAATTCAAATTCCTTATTTTATAAAAGAATAAGAACCTTGCTCCTTAAAATCTCTAACCTATGATTCTCCTCCCACATTCACAAAGGAATATAAGTGTATTTCAATGGCAGCCAATCATCAAAATAGTAATCACAAACGATTAAGAATAACCTACACGAAATTCAATAATAAACTATGAGAAAGAATATCAAAGTTCAATCATATTTTTGGTCTCACCCCCAGAACAAGGGTGTTTAGCCACTCATGTTCGAATTCAACATCAAAAATGAATAATTAATCATACCAAAAAGTAATCATGGAATAACGAATTTCAAAGAACCTAAGAGAAGTATTGAAAGTGTTTTTGCCTCTGTTGTAAGTTTTCAAAGTAGTCTCAATTGTGTTGAAGTGTTCCTTTTATAGTGGGACAATTTTAGCCTAGTGATGGACCACCTCCGTATTGTAGAGTTCATTGTATATGAATGGGTTCCGCATTGTGTGGGTCAATCCATAGGAATGGGGTCCACGCTGCACTACCTAGTTCAAGGAAATAGGATCCGCACTGTGGGGCGATCGCAGACCCTCACTGGAAATTGCATTTGGCTACCAAAATACATAAGGCAACGCGAGGCACAGTTTGGGGGAATAGCCTCCGCGTAGCATGGGTTATTCCTTCTCAGCTAATTGCTTCTTTACTTGTTTTTGCCTTCAATTTCATGTTTCTCGAGCTCAATTCACTTCTTCTCATGTCCAAAAAATCAATCTAACAGCTTCAATCGTCACTCACTTCTCGTCATGCATCCAATTGCGTCTAATTTCATCAAAAATACACCCTTTATTATTAATCATGTCCGTTAGCTAAATTATGCAATTACACATCAAACACAATAAGAATAACATATTTTAGCTTGTAGAACAAGTCTTATTATGGGTAAATAGTGACGCTTGGACATATAAATACTCCTAAGATCACCACCCCACACTTAGAATCTTGTTCGTCCTTGAACAACTTCAATCAAACACTATACCCAATTAAGCTTAACCTTACAACCTACAAAGAATACTTGTGTTGGGCACACATAAGCTAGGCATGACTTCTAGCCAAGCATGTCAATTCACTTCTATAAATACAGGATCATTGTTTTCAAATATCCTTACCTCATAGGTGAACCTCCATTTTGTTGTCAAACTTAATCAAATTACTCAATCAACAAACTATAAGTTACGTGGCTATCATCCACATGCACCCCTACAACAAGAAAATTCCCATATTCACTCAACAATCTTACAATTTATACGACAATATGGGAATATTAACAACTACTTCGATCATTCTCAATGAGGAATTCATACATGATAGATAATGAACCATAAGCTTGCCCTTAGTGTACTACTTCACTAATAGTCGAATGTTGGGATAAAAGATCAACTAGGTCTTTTATGGTTGTAAATAGTGGCTAGTCTCCCTAAGCGCTTTAGTACACCACATAAACATTTAAAGCATCAGATTATCAACCAAATTCTTTCCTCCCTACCTTTCCTTTTTCTCCTGTTTTAGCCTTATCTTTTTAAATTTATTACACACACTATGGTGGGAGTGTCATCTAATTACCATTTTTTTTCCTCTTTCAACATTTTTCTTCTTCTTTTTCTTTTATTTATTTCATACTCTCAACCACCACAGTCAACTTCCTATCTCAATAGCAATATCCTTAAGGGCTTTAATTTCACTGTAATCCTTATTCAAATTCCTAATCATAAACTCTAATAAATTTGAACTAAAGCGCTTAGGAGTTTTGGATCAAATTATGGTTAAAGAAGAACAGGGGACTGGGCTACTTATGAGGCTACCAAAGAACATAAGCTATAGGCTCAACTAGGCTAACTAGGAATATGCACAAAGGTAGGTAAATGAGGTCTAAAAATATAGCTATCAACAAAAATGCCTACATCATTTCTTAAACCCAACATCCTTTATTTTTCTTTATAAACACATCGGGCAAATTCAAAATATCACTATACATGTAAAATAACTAAAAACCTCTCCCACTCTTGTTGCACGCTAGATTCAAGTCGGATCCCTATGGTTTCCGATCTCAAACTTGTTAAATTCTTATTTAAGCCAACAAATTGAAAAATTACACCTATTAAGATTAAGTTTCTAAAACTAGCTCCCTTTTTAATTTATGACATGCTTCTATTTCAAAAAAGTATGTTACAAGTCAAGCATCCACATGGCCCAACACAAGGCATTTCTCCTTAAGGTTGTGATTCGGTTCTTTTCACCTATTTATTTCCTAGGACTAACTCCCCTTAAGATGTACGTCATCCATCCATCATAGGGGAGGGAACCTAATTATGACAACTTATTAAAAATTTCCCTGAGTGCAAAAACAAAATTTTTACTCCTACTTTTAAATAAAAGTAACTACTAAGCAACACAACTAATAAGCAAACTACTGCTAAGAAAATCTCATCAATACCAACTATTATAGATCGTATATTTTGAATAGTCAGAATGAATGAATCTAACACACAGACAAACAAAGCAAAATGAAAATATCCAACAAAATAAAAACAATAAGAGCAAAAGGAATCAGATACCACCACCCCATACTCGAAATGAAAAATTTTCCCAGTGCTTGTAGAGCAAACTAAGTATGAGGTGGGGAGCAACTCCCTGTCACATTTCATCCATGTCGTCATTAGAATTTAGACCATAGACCTCATCTCCTAAGTCTAGGTCATTAGCGTTATCCTCCCCATCTGACTCCTAATCTGAATCACGTAGCCGATGCTCTTCGTTAATGGGTACATCATCGTTCACTAGCTTTATAAAGTCTGAAACAATCTGCAGCATGATCCAAGCATGATGACCAAGAGAATAGTCAATCTCAATAACTCGAATCTCCTATTGTGCAACTGGGCATCCCCCATCCTCAACTAAAGCAGTTGTAGCCCATACATCTAGGTTGTGATCTCGTCATTTTAAGCCTGATGCTTTGGCATAGTCAATATTGGAGCATAAGTTCCGATGATCCCCATAGTACGAGACACATCTATCAGACGAGTGTTCACTACTGGCCTATAATTAAGGTCCTCCTCCTCTACACCAAAATCCCTCAAAAACTATGTCAGCAAACCACTGAAGCCATACTTCAGAACCTCCCTTCCTCATAGCTGAAAATATGACGACACCTGCATTCACATCAACATCATCATGTATTAAGGCACAAATATGATGTATCCTATCACATGTCACATCAGTTATATGAGTCCCATGTATGAGACAATGGTAGATAATATTTGCCCATATGCGGGCCTCCTTATTCAACTGAATGTAGGGAATGTAAGGTAAATGATGTTGTCTTATAATGTGTCCATATAGCTGTAGAGTAGTTCCTACATAATAAATGGAAAATGTCTGCATAGGGCGGTTCAATGTTCACCTGCTTCAAAGGCTCAACATCTACCTCAGGTGTACCTAGAAAGACATTCAAAGAATGAGTAGTGAAAATGACCACCTGACCTCATATCTTGAACTTTTAGTCCCTTTCCCATGGGTCCCAATTTGTTTAAATTTCCCTAACAAGGCTCAAGTTGCACTCATGGGGATGATCAAATAAGAAGTTCATGTCGCACCATGTTGGGAAACTCTCTCAACATGCTGGCTCGATCAATGAATTGATTTGCAAAATACTTAGATTCATTATTCTTTGTATACCATTTCTTTCCAGACTCTACAACCCATCTAGTGTCATGCCTCCTAGCTTTCCCGTGTGGGATAGTCGGAGGCGACCAATTCACCTATTTTTTTTATGGGCCGACTCAGAAGGTCCAGCCAAGGTCTTACCCTTTTGGTGAATAGATATATCACCTGTTAATCACAACATTCATCAAATAAATCAAATAATACACCTAGTTTGAACTAGCAAACACTAAGTGTGAGAAAGTGTTGAAGACACCCCACACTTAGTTTCTAGTACAAGAGCGTAAGTATAAGAACTAGGGTACTCAGACTTTCCCTATTCAATATACATTTCCCAAAAGAATAACTCCTCAGATATCCAGTAATTATTAATTCAGACCATCATTCAATCTTATGGCATTGATAATCCAAATCACTTCATCAAAACAACTTTAGGTGTACATATGTCATTGTTTCAATACAACTACGCCAACATGTACTCATACATATTCCAAACTTAACACTTTTACAAAAGTGCATGTAGACTTTCAATCATAAATGCAGATCAATGGCACACGTATCACAATATTATAGTAACCATTAAGTGTGTGGAGATGTACAAACCACCTCACACTTAGTTGCTACCAGAGTAGTGTAACTTAATAAACCTAAGGTACTTAGATTTTCCTTTTTGTCAACATATATCCCACATGCTAAATTAAGTGCCACTACTCAACTCACGCATTCACTACACATTTTTCAATTATGCATGCTACCCAAATGTATTCCACTAGTAACTTATTGCATTAATCCATTTCAACAACAATGGAAATATAGCATAATAACATTATTTTATAGCACAAACACTCTCTATGAACTCAAAATTATCTTACTACTTTTCAAGAACATCAAGTTTATATTCCAACTATGTGTAAAATAAATGCACTTTTTGCACCTAACTAAGTAAAAGGAATAATGACATGAATACTTACCTTAATTTTCTTGAGGAAGGTGATGGAAATTCTTTTTGTTGTTTGATTAAAATTAATACTAAAAAGTAGAGTGTATTTAGCTTAGGGAATAAGGGGCGACGCAGCTAGGGTTACAATGAGAGAGATGAATTAGGAAATAAGGGAGTATTTAAAGAAAAAGAAGGACAAATAGAGCAGTTTTAAGATGTTAACTCAACTTGATATGAGGTTCGCATCGTGAGGCATAATGAGTGTGGGTGTCTCTGCGTCGCAAGGCTTAATGCGTGGGCTAGCCTCCGCGTAGCCCATTCTAGTCCACCAGTTTAAGCCTAGTGTCGCTCATGTTATTTCACTGAATTGGGCCTCGCATCGCATGCCTATCACACACACATACTGGAAATTGCATATTTAGAGGATATTTTATCCCCCTTTTTGCTTCCCATCCTCATACATCACGTTAGTTCCTCCCACTCAACGCCTTAGTTTTGGTTGTGGCACGACACATCTTTTAATATTTTCCAATATCTTTTCTATATATTTTTTCTCTTTTTTTTTTCAAATAACTAAGGAATACACTACATTATTACATTACATAAGTGTGTTGCCTCCCATGCAACGTCTTAGTTAAAGTCGTGGTACAACCCAACTCAACTTTACTCATCTTCCAAGGTGATGAATGTATTATACTGATCCCCATGATTTATCCAATAATGCTTCACTCTTTGCCCACTTACCATGAATTTTTAGTCTTATCCTTGGTCCATAGTTCTACAAATCCATGAGAAGTCATTCTGTAATGCCCCGAAAATGGGTCACGAGGCATCACACAGTGCTTGAGACTAAAAGTAGCCCCAAGCTAACCCTTTGAGCCATCTAACACTATCAAAAGCTTATTTCATGTTCAACATAGTTAAATCATCTAAGCGTCATCATTCAAGTCTCACAAACACTAGTATAGATAAATATGGAAAGTAACTAAATACGATATCTCATGACAACTCCAACCATCTAGTCTAGTCTGACAAGCCTTTAAAAATCAACAAAATCAGAGAGCCATTGGGACATGCCCCAACTGACTCACACTCAGTGCCAAAAGTAAACAACTCGAATGAAATAGAAGCCTGAATATCACGTCCACGGATCATGAGGACTCACCATGGCAGAGGATATAGATCAGCGTGCTCAAAAAATCACTATCGAGCTTGGGACTGAGCACCTAAACCTACATTCCGAGAAAATGTAGCCCACATTCGAAGATGTGGGTCAGTACTATGGAAATGTACCGAGCATACATGGGTGTATGCAATTTAAATGATTAATATCATAAGCATTTATAGAAAACATGCATGATATAATAAAAGACTCACATAGCTCAAATAAAATCATCATAATCATGATAGAACAAGATATCTCAAGTAAAACATATGAGTCATCATAGTAAGTTCTCAATTCATTTCATCACAGTTTCAAGCCATCAAGGTAACAAAATCTCATAACATTTCTCTTTAAAATATAGTATTGAAATCATTTCGAAAACAATAACTTTAGGAAAACCATTCTTTCAAACTTATATCATCATCTTAGATAGAAAGAAGACACACACACAGTGGAAGATCTCATAACCGACATAAACCATCTGAGCCACATGGAGTCCAACGTACAAACCATGTTGAGGAGAGCCGTCCCATCCTTGCCATCGGAGTAGGACTATAAGTATCAATCCAAAAAAAACTAGTGATCACTATGTATAATCAGCCCCAGTATCAAACCCCCACGGTGGCACGTAGTTCTAAGGAAGTATCAAAACAACTATACCTCCCGCTCGGTGATAAAGACTACTCCAGGACATAGCTCAGATCTTTCCAAAAGAAAATCCACAACAACACAATTCAACAATTTATCACGGGAGCCATCATGCTACCCCTTTTTCATAATCAATCAAAATGTGAATTTCTTTTCTCATTCAAGTTAAAAAATAACTCTTTCAAGACCAAAAGGTCAAATCAATTCCATTCTCAAAGTATGTATAACACATTACTTCATAAAATAATAATCTCAATCCAGGTTCAAAATCCATAATTCAATATTTGAGCAAAACACTTCAAGATTCATACTTTATTTAGCAAACATGATATAATTCATGTAAAATCTGGAAATTCGACCTTTAAACATGATATTCACATCAAACTCACGAAATTCATTCTCAAAACATCTAAAATATTATAACTTTTTGAACAAGGATATAGAATGTAAGTTTTCATCTCAAATTTACAATAAGACAGGTAAAAATCATATATCTTTGAAAATAATACAATTTGGGCACAAGAACGAAAGAGTGTTCTTGTTGAAAACCCCCACATACCTAAAGATTAAAGACATTGAATGAACTCCCAACTCCGAAGCTCTATTCACGGAGTTGTTAGGTGCTTTTCGTAGCCCTTGGAACAAGGATTCCGAATATATAAAAATCTCCTAAAAGTGATGGACGAATCACGAACTACCTTGACTTCTCTATAGAAAACCTTAACTTTATTCTTGGTAATTTTGGAGGAAAGTGTTGATATTTTGTTGTTGAAAGAGTTAAATCCCGTGTTATGGAGTATAAGGTATTAATTAAACCATAATTGGACCGGATAGGACAAACAGAATTTGTCTAGGCGCGATATAGCAGGTGTCGCCTGGCCTAATGCAGTGCAATCCTTCAGTCTGTGCTTGGTGGATTGCACGCGATAAGCCAGGCGGCGTGAGATGGATCGTCCAAGTACAAAAATGTTAAGGCCCGCGATAAGGAGGGCAGCGCCTGCTAATCGCCTACTGCCACTGATTTGCACATCCAAACATGGTCTTACGTCTTCTAAAAATTCCAAAACTCACCCGAAACATCCTATGACCTTGCCCCATCTCAACGCAACAAATATCTCGGAAAATGAAGGTCGGGAAGATCACGAAATAATTTAACAAAGATTGAAGGTCCAAAATAAAACTAAGTGTGGAAACAAAGCATAAACACTTAGTCAAATTTCTTGATGTTTAGCTCACTTAACTCATTTCGAAGGCTTTAACGACGCGAAAATTTTTTAGGGTCTTACATTATCTCCCCCTTGGGAACATTCATCCCCGAATGACACTAGACATTCCAAGAGTATATAGGAAACAGAGCATATAGCTAAAACCACTCATTGAACTCATCCCCACATCGTTTTAAACTTTGGATACAACATAGAACGCATAAATTCAAGAAATTACAGCTGAACAATAAGGAATGACAGCTGATTTACTGCAATTTTTTAAAAAAGTGCATGATTTAGGAAAAACGATAGCTTCGGCTTGATCGGAGCTTATGGAAATAGGTGCGGGTACTTGGATCGCATATCTGCCTCATTTTCCTAAGTTGCACCCTCAACCGATCGGTTTCGTCAGAACACCTAGACCAATGGAACTTCTTTGTTCCTTAATCTTGGGACTTAGAAATCAAGGATCTCTAGAAGGGTCTCCTCAAAAGAAAGACCGTTCACACTCAAATGGCATAAGTTATGATAGAATTACTAGACCTCAGGAAATAGGACTCCTTACTTCAAACTTAGTAACACTGCTCAAATACTCCCTCAACTATACCGTTTTCCTTAAATACCATAGCATCTGATTTAACTCATTATTCTTACCTGGCGTTCACAATTACATCCACTAATGTCTGAACTGAACGGAATTCTCTTACCATATTCAAACCTAACTCAAGGCATTCACAAGATACACTTCTTACCACTCTAATACTAGTCTGAATTATGAATCCAACACACTCTGTATTTCACAACTCCTCACCTTATGCATAATTCTCATTACCACGCTAACAACCACATTCAACCTCATACTAGACATCTAACCACTTGCAGTGCATTCATTCAGATATATAAACATAACGTTCAAGCCTATGTTCATAGCCACATATGCACTTCTAAGCGAACACTCTTAAAGCGTCTTTCTCATATCCTCAAATCATCTCATCAATGACACCAACAAACATACTACTCAATTCTTCAGAAAAACACATGAAGCATTCTCTGCCAACCCCGTCATAAACAAAACTCCTTCTCATTCTCCCTGTATTTGTAGACCCACATGAAACAAGACACTACAAAAATTCCCAATCATAACATATAAAACTTCAACTAATCATGACATGTACCCAAAGGCTTGGCCTCTATTCTAACTTATCACTTACAGTCCTAGCTAAAATGACCATACAATAATCTTTATCAATAAGGACCGCTCACTCTCTTCCCATCACAATTGTTCATCCCTACTATCTTGACTAAGGAAAGGTAACTAAAAGATTAGGACATGAGGACCTGAAAATAAAAAAATACTATGTACGACTTTACACTCAACTGAGGCTTGAGGAATCTAGTATTTAATATCATAGTCTCATCAAAGAAGTCTTGTCTGGGGAAACGCACGATGCAAATCCAAATTCCCTTAATCATAAAGGTATTGCTTTAGTACTTGGACTTAACATACCGCAAAGCTTAAGCACATGAGTCATGAGTTGTATGATATAAATTTGGAATTCATAACTCATGGAATGTGATTTCAACTGCGAAATGAACGGGAATTCCATATCTTAGGAACTAGGAGAGTACATGATTCTTTATGATATGCACGAACATGAATTATAATCATGGAACTGAAACATAAGGCATGAGTAGGTATTGGGATTACTGACAATACTGAAATAAGGACATGTCGAAAATCATTAATTCTCACAACTATTCCATAACTTACTGGTACATCTATTAGAATCTAAAAGCTTGACTTCATTAGTCATTCTATCATCTTCCTCTTAGGTTCAAGCCATCACTCTAAGGCTATGAGCCAAAATATAAACTCTTAGTTGAACTGCTATCACTTGCTCTAGAGTCCTGGATATAATGACACTTATGCATAATAGAACTTATCCCGAATGACTATACCTAAGGCATAAAGCTAACTCTCAATGCTGCCTGCTGAGTTACAACCTATCTCTTTGTACCCCAATAGTCATTATATAATACTCTAATACTTATTAACTTGAAATTAGTGCAACCCTATGACACCTCAAGCAGCTTCCTCATCATACTTATGGCATTATAACTAATTACGAGTCAAAATAAATCCATGCTCCTACATAAACTGCACAAACATACTAGATCACTTCCGTACAACAAGCATCACCAACAAGTCACTCATTTCATCCATCTTTCCTAACGTCTGCTATCCCAAACTTCGTATCTAGTTCTAGCTATAGTTAACAACAACCTCACACTGTGTTTATACATTCCAAACATCCGAAAACACTAGTCCGTCAAAATCTCATAACGACACTGATCAATTAAAATCCTATGGTCTATCTTATTAAGACTCACTAGCACCTTTTTTCCTCTACATTTCATCGCTAAATGCCCCTTTTTTACATCCAAACTTCTTTCATAGCTCTATAGGTTTCAACCAGACTTTCTCTTGCGATCTAGCTTGGCATCTCTCGACCATCTAGTACTTTCATCAAAATCTATACTTTTTCTAGAACAACAAACACCTTCAACAACCCTTTTCACACTTCAGGAAAACAACAGTTTACCTTAACTAACAACTCTATTTCTTGACCCTCCACCATACCAACACACAAAGCCTCATCACTCCATTACTAGCTCAGTCACACCCATAAAGGCTCGACTGTACATACATTTCATAAATCACACTTACAACCCTTATTGACACTACACCTCTAAACCCAAACTTTCTACCATCACAAGTAAAACAAGATGAACAACAAGATAAATAATAAGTCGCTAGTGAATCGAAATAGGCCTCACACAGCTTCACAAGACTTTGATTTTGCATTTTGAAAAAGGAACTGAGGAAAATAACAAGGCAACTATGCTAGTGAATCGAAAGAGCCTCACACGGCTTCACTAGAGTTTAAGTTTTCATCAACACGATGATACAAATTAATATTTTTCCAAAGATAGACACTTATACTCAATAATCGATGATCTGAGAATACGCATTTTACTCTACAAGGGACCATAACAGGATACTTTTCATACACTTTCTTAGTAACAATCGAATCACCCACTGGGGTAGAAACTAAGGTAGGCTCAGGACTATTTTTGGAACTCATTTCAAAATTTACCTCAACCAGAGGTGTAACATATGAAAACTGGATCCAGGGTCCAACAATTCATAAACATCAAATTGAAATACATAGAGCATACCAGTAACAACATCCAGAGAGTCCTCCTTCTCCTGGCGAGATGGCAAAGTATAGGACCGATTCTGGCGCTGACCGCTAGTAGTGCTAGAAGAAGCACCCTGAGTAGGGGTTGGATGGTCTGTAGGAGCTAGGGCACTCGTGATCTGAGGTGCATGAAGCTTATCCTGACGATGATCACTATTGGTACCGGACATGACACCCTACCAACGCAGATCCTTACCCTTCTGAGATATGATCCTACAATCCCGCAACCGGGGGATAGGATTACCACGTCCAAAACATACATCACTACCTACTCTAAACACTCCCTTATGGCTCTTACCATATTTTCTGCAATGCGGATAAGTGAGAACACCCTTCTTACAATTTTTTGACTTAGAGCTTGACGCTCTACCTCGATTGACATTTCTATACCTAGATATTGGGGCCTGCTTTGATAGCGGAATAGGTGATGAGGATATTTGATGGAACTAGGAGAGGTTATTACCCCCTGATATTAACGTAGAGTGATTAATTCTAGCTCCCTGATTCACCCTACGCTCTTTTCCCTCACTCTACTGAGTGTGCCCCAAAAGTCTAGACAGGAAAATATTCTGCAAATTAATCTGTGTGGTTATTGCATTAGATAAGGTAGTAAAAGCAGTTCTAAACTCTGCGTGAGAGACATATCCGCCGAAGGGATCTTCTTGAGCGGGCTGAGGGGCTGATTGATTTTCATTACTTCGCTCACTAGCTTCGCTGGATGACATGTTCTGAACACGAAAAGAGGATACATATTAGGCTGATATTTGAACTTGAGCTTTTTCTCAATGGCACGATATGAGTCTTGAATGAAAGAAACCACTTTTTTGTAAAATGTCTTGTAGCCTCTGGCTCATAGATGTGTCACACTACACACCGATGATCAAGACTCTACTTAACGCGGCTTATCAGACTCCCTAGGACTCCTTAAACCTTAGACTCTGATACCAATTTTGTAATGCCCCGAAAATAGTTCCCGAGGCGTCACACGGTGCTTGAGACTACAAGTAGCCCCAAGCTAACCCTTTGAGCCATCTAACACTATCACAAGCTTATTTCATGTTCAACATAGTCAAATCATCTAAGCGTCATCATTCAAGTCTCACAAACACTAGTATAGATAAATATGGAAAGTAACTAAATACGATATCTCATGAAAACTCCAACCATCTAGTCTAGTCTGACAAGCCTCTAAAAATCAACAAAATCAGAGAGCCATTGGGACATGCCTCAACTGACTCACACTCAGTGCCAAAAGTAAACAACTCGAATAAAACAGAAGACTGAATATCACGTCCTCGGATCATGAGGACTCACCATGGCAGAGGATATAGATCAGCGTTCTCAGAAAATCACTGTCGAGCTTAGGACTGAGCACCTGAACCTACATTCTGAGAAAATATAGCCCACATACAAAGATGTGGGTCAGTACTATGGAAATGTTCCGAGCATATGGGGGTGTATGCAATTTAAATGATTAATATCATAAGCATTTATAGAAAACATGCATGATATAATAAAATACTCACATAGATCGAATAAAATCATCATAATCATGATAGAACAAGATATCTCAAGTAAAATATGTGAGTCATCATAGTAAGTTCTACATTCATTTCATCATGGTTTCAAGCCATCAAGGTAACCAAATCTCATATATTTCTCTTTAAAATATAGTATTGAAATCATTTCGAAAACACTAACTTTAGGAAAACCATCCTTTCAAACTTATATCATCATCTTAGATAGAAAGAAGACACACACACACAGTGGGAGATCTTATAACCAACATAAATCATGTGAGACACATGGAGTCCAACGTACAAATCATGTTGAGGAGATCCATCCCATCCTTGCCATTAGAGTAGGACTATAAGTATCAATCCAAAAAAACTAGTGATCACTATATATAATTATCCCCAGTATCAGGCCCCCACGGTGGCATGTAGTTCTAGGGAAGTACCAAAACAGCTATACCTCCCGCTCGATGCTAAAGACTACTCCCGGACATAGCTTAGATCTTTTCAAAAGAAAATCCACAACAACACAATTCAACAATTCATCACAGGAGCCATCATGCTACCCCTTTTTCATAATCAATCAAAATATGGATTTCTTTTCTCATTCGAGTTCAAAAATAACTCTTTCAAGACCAAAAGTTCAAATCAATTCCATTCTCAAAGTATGTATAACTCAACTTCATAAAATAATAATCTCAATCCAGGTTCAAAACCCATAATTCAATATTTGAGTAAAATACTTCAAGATTCATACTTTATTTAGCAAACATGATATAATTCATGTAAAATCTGGAAATTCGACCTTTAAACATGATATTCACATCAAAATCATGAAATTCATTCTCAAAACATCTAAAATATCATAACTTCTTGAAAAAGGATATAAAATATAAGTTTTCATCTCAAATTCACAATAAGACATGTAAAAATCATATATCTTTAAAAATAATACAATTTGGGCACAAGAATGAAAGAGTGTTCTTGTTGAAAATCCCCACATACCTCAAGATTAAAGGCGTTGAATGAACTCCCTACTCCGAAGCTCTATTCACGGAGTTGTTAGGTGCTTCTCGTAGCCTTTGGAACAAGGATTTCGAACATATAAAAATCTCCAAAAAGTGATGGATGAATCACGAACTACCTTGACTTCTCTATAGAAAACCTTAACTTTGTTCTTGGAAATTTTGGAGGGAAGTGTTGATATTTTGGAGTTGAAGGCGTTAAATCCCGTGTTATGGAGTATAAGGAATTAATTAAACCATAACTGAACCGGATAGGACAAACAGAATTGGTCCAGGCACGATATAACAGGTGTCGCCTGGCCTAATGCAGTGTAATCCATCAGGTGGTGCCTGGTGGATCGCCCGCGATAAGCCAGGCGGCGCGGGCTGGATCATCCTAGTACAAAAATGTTAAGGCCCTCGATAAGATGGGTGGCACCTGCTAATCGCCCGTTGCCACTATTTTGCACATCTAAACATGGTCTTAGGTTCGTCTAAAAATTTTGAAACTCACCCGAAACATCCTATGACCTTGCCCCATCGCAAAGCAACAAAAACCCTAGAAAACGAAGGTCGGGAAGGTCATAAAATAATTCAATGAAGATTGAAGGTCCAAAATAAAACTAAGTGTGGAAACAAAGCATAAATACTTGGTCAAATTTCTTGATGTTAAGCTCACTTAACTCATTTTGAAGGCTTTAACGATGCGGAAAATATTTGGGGTCTTACACATTCGCACCACTTTAAATGGTTCAAACCACATGGACCTCAGCTTACCTGGAAATGACTTCAATATTTAATTGAATGACAACACAAGTTTTCCAGGCTCAAAATCTCGAGTCAGAATATGCTTATGATGCCATCTATTGGTCTTTTGTTTATACAATTTTGCATTCTCATTGGCATGTAACCGAAACTCATCAAGTTTATTCAATTTTAGATATCACTTCTCTCCAGCAACCTTCATATTGAGATTCAATTTCTTTACTACCCAATAAGCTTATTACTCAACCTCCATAGGCAAATGGAAAGCCTTTCAATAAATCAAGAGATAAGGAGAGGTCCTAATGGGCATTTTATAGGATGTCCTATACCATAGTGCATCATCCATCTTCTCCGACCAATTCTTATATTTTCCATTGATTGTTTTCTGTGAATTTACTTGATCTTATGATTAGACACCTCCACTTG
Source organism: Capsicum pubescens (assembly GCA_030864215.1). Classification (NCBI taxonomy): domain Eukaryota; kingdom Viridiplantae; phylum Streptophyta; class Magnoliopsida; order Solanales; family Solanaceae; genus Capsicum; species Capsicum pubescens. The sequence continues at coordinate 24,577,311 of CM061543.1, forward strand.
GCCACTTGTTTATGGATGATACACTGTGGCTACCTTGTGCCTAATACTATGTTTAACTAACAAAATTTTAAACCAAGTGTTAACAAAGTGCGTACCTCCATCACTGATAACCACTTTTGGTGTATCAAAATAAGAGAAAATATGCTTCTTGACAAACTTCATCACAACTCTTGCATCATTTGTTGGGAGAGAAAAAGATTCCACCCATTTAGACACATAATCAACAACCACTGGAATATACAAATTGCGATGAGATGGTGGAAATATCCCTATGAAGTCTATTCCACACACGTCAAATATCTTTACTTCTAGAAAATTATTCAAAGGAATTTCATGATGCCTTGATATTGTGCCTATTCTCTGGAACTGGTCAAAACTTCAAACAAAATTCAAAACATCTTTAAATAGTGTAGCCTGAAAAAAACTATACCACAATACCTTTGGAGTTTTCCTCTCTCCACCATGATGACCTCGATAAGGTGACGGATGATAGCTTTCAAGTATCTTTTTAGATTCATCTCTTTAAACATATCTTATCATTATTTGATCATCACCCTACTTAAATTAAATGGCTCATCCCATACGTAACTATGAGAATAATATAACAACCTATTTTTATTGACTAGTGGCCTCTTGAGGATAGACACCAGCTACTAACAAATTTACTATATCAACATACCATGGAACTTCAGCTACATCCACTTCCAATAGCTGCTTATTAAGGAACTCCTCTCAAATGCAAAATGTATCATCAACTATATAATCATGGCTCTTAAGTCTCAAAAGATGATCCACTACTTGATTTTCAGCTCCCTTTCTATCAGGAACTTCTAGATCAAACTCTTAGAGTTGAAGAATCCACCAAATCAACCTTGGCTTTGCATCCTTCTTATTGAACAAATACCAGATGGAAGCATGGTTGATATGAACAATATCTTTGTACCTACCAAGTATGATATGAATATATCAAATGCATACACAAGGGCTAGCATTTCCTTCTCAATGACTATATAATTCACCTGGGTTGCATCTAAGATTTTACTTGTATAATAGATAGAGTGAAATGCCTTATCATTATGCTGCCCCTATACTGCTTCAACAACCACATCACTCACATCACACATCATATCAAATGGTAATGCCCAACCAGGATGAATTAGAATAGGTTCCTCTATTAATTTCTTCTTCAGAGAATCAAATGCTTTCTGATAGTTAGCCCTAAAATCAAACTTAGCCTTTTTTTCCAACAACTTGCATATTGGACCTTCTAACTTTGAGAAGTCTTTGATAAATTGTTTGTAAAATCCTGCCGTTCCCAATAAAGATTCTCACCCCTTTAACTGACATCGAATATGGGAGCTTTTTAATAACCTCTACCTTGGATATGTCTACCTCAAGTCCTCTACATGACACCTTATGTAACACCCCATATTTTACGTGTACTTGTTCTATTTATATTAAACTTGGTATATCCTTGTGGGTGTAGGTAACAAATGAGATTTTTTAGGTGAGTTTTAATAGTATAGGTGGAATTCCTAATACTGCCCATATGTTTTAATGTGGTGCAACCAAGTTAACATCGATACAACTATTTAACTTGGAATAGTAAGCTGGTATTTGAATCTAAAGTTTGAAGTGACCAAGTATATACAAGTTTTAAGTTAGATTAAAGGGATTAAGAACTAAAAATAGAGTATTTTGTTGAGGTTCTTGCTTGACTTAATTAATCTAGTAGGTGAGTCACCTACTTGAGTTACATGAACCAAGTTAATGGACTAAGTCCATGGATTATATTTAAGCCAATATTAATAATACTTATTTGGGCCCAAATTAAGTAATAGAGGAAGGAAATATAGAAAGGTCCAAAACTTATACCAAGGCCCAATCTAATTAAGCCCAATAATGGATCATATAAGTAGGTGCATCACCTACTTTGACCTTTTGAGCAGCTTCATCTCCTTAAGTAGGTGCATCATCTACTTGGACCTATTTGACCAATTTGAGGCCAAAATACAGCCAAGTAGATAGACAAAATAGGGCTTTTAAAAGGCCAATTTGCTGGTTATTTTCCTTTATTCCTAAGTCACAAAAAGGATTATATTTCACAAATCCTTTCTACTTTCTCTAAAACAACAAGAGCAGCCCTATATTTTCTTTTAGGGTTCTTGAAGAAACCCCAACTTATGCAACCCAAGGTAAGTGAAAACACTTAAAGTTTAACTTAATTCTCCCATAGAAGATTAGGAAAACATGTTATTCATGCTTAATTTTAAGTCTAGGATAGAATATAAAGCAAGTTAACTGCTCACTTTTTCTTTGTTATTAAGAGACTTTTCTTTTCTTTTTTGGATTAAAGTGCGAATAAAAGTTCAAGTTCTTGAAGAGTTCAAGTTAAAATGATAATTGTAGAAGATTAAGGTAAGGTGACTGCTCCATTTTTTCCTCTTTATATATGAATTTAGGAAAGAATTATTGATTTGTTGTTATTGAGAACTCAATGGATTATGAGTTCGATATTTGATTGATACAATAAAAAAGATTTGGGCTTTTTGTGGACTATTTTATGTGTCTATGCTGGGGGAAGTGTCAGTGTTTTGCTAATATTAGGTTACCATATATTTTATTGTAGATAAGTAATTTAAAATGTGGGAAGTCAATTTGGGTTACTATTGGAGTTATTCAACCAGATATATAAGGCTACTCTATGTCGTATTCTTTGGAATGAAATCCAACACGTGGTGCAAAGGAAGCTTCTCAAGCTTTCCCATAGTAAATGACACCTAGTAATAACACATGATCTCCTATCTAGCTAACGACCTTGATCTCACTCCCTAACGTGTTAAAATACCTCACCATATGCTTATTATAGAGTCTGCATTTTTACATTCACTAGCAAGTGTCAAGAGTTGTCCTTTAAGTTAAATAAGACCCGTATGTTATTTTCAACTCCTAAATATTTCATTCATGTACAATATTCTCCATTTATTATTCAAAGGTACCAAAATTCTATGACCACCAAAGTAACAATCTCAAAGGCTAAATAAACTAAGTAATTCAAATTTGTATTAAAGTGGGCGGTAGTTCAGGGAAATTAGCCTAGCATGGGCCGATCCCTATACCTTTATATATGGGTGGAAGCTCAGGGTTGTAAGCCAGCATGGGCCTATCCTAATATTTATATATGGGTGGAAGCTTAGTGGTATAAGCCTAACATGAACTGATCCCGATTTGTCTATTTACCATTGATCAGCTGGTCATTTGTGTCATATGGATTCCAAATATTACGAAGTAAGAATGGTAAAATGAAGAAAAAATATAATGTACCTGACCTTACAAGTATATATAAAGGTATTCTACTAGCACTTTGTGTAGATTTGTATTTGATTTTCATTAAGCTCCTACATCATGTGTGGTTACTTTTAGCCTTACATATTCAATACACATTTTCATACTAAAGTTCCATATAGCGGTCCGGTATTTCATACTGCAGGCACAAGTGCTTCAGCTAATACACAATAACACCCCAAAATCTGATTCCAGAAAGTCACACAGTGCTCAAGGCTACGTGGCCTAGAGCTAACCCTTTAAGCTTGCTACTAGGTTTGAACCTTACTTTAAAATAATCTAGTCAAGAATTAATGTTGTAATATACCAAAACTGAACAAAAAAAACTATAGATACTATCTAAATAACAAATACTGAAAGTCTGTAAATCAACTAGTAGTTCGACAAGCCTCTACTACTAAAGAACTAGAGAGCCATTTGGACAAACCCCCAATTGACTCGGACTAAACTGAAAATGATAACTCAAATACTATGAAATTTAGAAATCTGGAGAAGTAGGTCCTCGAACCATGAGGACTCAACAACTGTGAAAGTTTTGATAAAGATGCCTGAAGTCACTCACGCTGCAGAGACTGAGCACCTAAACCTACATTATGAGAAAATGTAGCACATAGACATATATGTGGATCAGTACTTTGAGGATGTACTGAGTATATGGGGTGAAATGCATAAATAAAACATCACCTCAACATCATAATTAGTAAATAAATCCATGCTAAATGTATATGACTCACATAAGCTTGATTATCTGAAAAACCAAAATATAGGATCATGCATAACATATCATATTTGAAAGTCTAGTGAGTCATAACGTTTAGTTCTAAAAGTTATACATAAACTTTCTCATTAAATCATACTATCTAAGTGTTGAAGGATCTCACATCAAAATCTAAAATCTCAAACTAATAACTTTCTGTAAAGCATAATCTGAGTAACACTTGTGAGCCTCTACACTTAGTTTTCTAAAAGCTTTTCCATTATATTTTTCTAAAAGCTTTTCTATTATTCTTTTATTTTAGTACTTAGAGACTAGGGAGATTTAGAGAATTTGGAAACTTTGAAACTTAGGGACCTTGGGAGTTTTTTTTAACCGACACAAACCATGTGAGCTGACATGGAGTCAAACGTCTTTCTCACAGTGGGGAAAGTTGTTCTACCCTTGCCATCAGAATAGAACCTTAACTTAAGAGATCCCAATATTAGTCATCCACGTAGAAGCGAAATAATCTAAATCCTACGGTGGCACATAGTTCTGGGGTATGAGACCTTGGAAATATGCCTAACTTGGTGCTAAATACTACTCCCATACTTATGCTCAGAACTTTAGGAAGTCCACTTTAAGATAGCATAAAGGTTTATAATTAAAACTACTTATGCTTCTCTTCTTTAAATCTCAAATTATGTGAAAAATGTGGTTTCCTTGTCTTAGCTTAGGATTAAAAGATCAATCTTTGCTCTTGAAAACACTTATCGAAACTTGTCAACAACTTGAGATCATAATCTCCTTATAAATCATCACTTGTACTTAGGACTCAAAATATAAAGCTTTAATGCATAAAAATCATTAAACTTCATGATCAATAATTATCTTAGAAGCTTTCAACAATCTCAATCAAGATAGTGGAAAATAACTTATAATATGAATATCATGATTTCAAACATGGATATATGTAAATCTCTTGCAATTGAAGCCTTAAATAATATGATAATTTCATAAATGAAAAATAATAAGAATTGGGTATCAAACCTAACTTACAAATCATGTAATCTATAAGAAAAATCAAGTTTTGGGGCGCAAGGATGAAAGATTTATCCTTGTTCAAACCCCACATACCTTAGATGATGAACTAGATGAACAAGCTTGTTTTTGAGATTGTATTTGTGCTCTTGAGTGATGATTCTTGGAATTCTTGGATTGAGAACTTTGATTCTTAGACCAATTTGGAAAAAGAATGGTGAAATCTTGGGTTTATTGAGATTGAATGTTGAATCCTAGGTTTTTGGTTGAGAGAAATCTTGGTGAACATAAGCATGGAATGCTTGTAATAGACTTAAATCTTGTGTTTGGACAATTTTGAGGGCTAGGAAAAATCCAAAATACCCTTTTTAAATTCCAGAACGAAGCTGAAAAAATATAACTGGGTCCTGATTTAATGGGCCACCGCGACGTACCACTATCAATGTGGCTCATTGAAACTGAAGAATGGGAAATTAGGGACCTCCACGATGTGTAGCTATTGGTTTGTCCCACTGGATTTGACATTTGGGACCTGGAACTTCAATGTGACGTGCTGCCATCGTGATGACCTATAGAAATTCCATTTTGGCCTTCGGCGTGATACACCACTATAGCATTGGACTACCGAAATTCGACAATTAGGAAAATGGACCTCTCCGCAATGCACCAATATCGCGGAGGTCCACTAGAAATTGACAAGTATGAAATTGTCCTTCACCGCGATGCGGTGACTGCCCACTTGGTACACTTTCAACTTAAAAATGATCTAACTTCTTCACAGAGTGTCGGATTTGGGCGAATTCGGTATCGATGGAAAGCTTATTCAATTTTCCATACAATGAAAAGCAGAAATCAAGAAAATTCTATATACAACAATTATTATTCATTTTAAAAGACATTCCTTAACATTCTAGGAGTGAATTTTAAACTAGAAAAAGTTTGGGGTATTACAATATATCCTCTTTGGGAACATTCATCCTCGAATGTGGATAGAGAAACTGAGATGCTGAAAACTGAGGCTATAACTAGCATACACAACTGAAAGCATGACTAAACTGATTACAAATGCCTGAACTATTAAATGAATGGCTATATAAAGATAAAACTTAGATTGAAAAGACATGATCTGAGGAAACTTGTTACCTTAAACTGAATCTGAATCTGCAGCTAAAAGATGAGGATACTTGGTTTGCATATTACCTTCTACTTTCTAAGTGGATCCCTCAACGGATTGATTTCGTCAATGAACCTTGACTAATTGGACTTCTTTGTTCCTTAGTCTATAAGTTTGGCAATCAACGATCTCAAGGGGAATCTCTTCATAAGAGAGGCTATCATGAATCTTTGTGCTTTCTAAGGGTACTACAACTGTTGGATCACTACTACACTTCTTTATCAAAGATACATGGAATACAGGATATATGAATGATAAATCTGCAGGCAACTCAAGCTTATATGACCCCTTCCCAACATGACTCAAGATTTGGAAGGGACCTACATAACGGGGACTAAGTTTCCATTTCTTGACAAATCTCTTTACCCCCTTCATGGGTGAAACTTTCAAATAAACCACATCGTCGACTTCAAACTCAATATCTCTCCTCCTTACATTTACATATGATTTCTGACGACTTTGAGATATTTTTAATCTTTTACGAATCAACTGTACTTTCTCCATAGCTTCTAACACCTCACCCACTTTAAACCATCCGACTGGTGATATACATCTCCTCCCATAAAGTGCCTCAAACGGATCTATCTCAATGCCAGCATGATAACTGTTGTTGTAGAAAAACTCAATCAACAACAAATGCTCATGCCAACTACCTTTGAAGTCAAGAACACATGCCCTCAACATATCCTCTAGAGTCTGAATGGTCCTATCTGCCAGACCATTAGTCTGCGGATGAAAAGCTGAACTAAGATAAACTTAGGTATCAAGACCATTCTGAAAGGCTTTCTAAAATTGGGAGGTAAACTGAGCACCCCTATCTGAGAAAATTGACAAGGGAACTCCATGCAGTCTAACCAAATCTTGAATATGCAACTTAGCATAATATTCAACTATATAGGATGTATGAATTGGAAAAAATGTGCCGACTTAGTCAGTCGATCAACAACAACCTAAATCAAATCATGATAAGGACGCAATTGGGGTAAAACCATTCATAAAATCCATATTCACCTCTTCTCACTTCCAAGTGGGGATACCAACCTCTTGAAACACACCAATAGGCCTTTGGTTCTCTACCTTAACCTATTGACAAGTTGCACACTTAGCTACAAACTCCTCTATATAACTCTTCACACCACTTTACCAATAGATTTCCCATAAGTTGCAGTACATCTTGGTGGCACCTGGATGAATAGAATAATGTGTACTATGTACATTTTTCATAATCCTCTACCTAAATTCATCAACACATGGCACACATAACCTATGATGGTATCTCAACACACCATATCCCCCAGGAGAAGACCTCTATCTTTTGGTCTTTAATTGACTCTTTCAGTTTAACCAAACTAGAATCCATGTCTTGTTTCTCCTTCACTTTCAAAACTAGGGAAGATTCAAAACTTCTTTGAACCCAAACATTTCCTTCAGCTGAATCAACCAATCTAACACCCAATCTAGCCAAATGGTGCACTTCTAGAGCTAACTCTTTCTTATCATTCTCCTTATGAGAAAAATTTCCTATAGACAATCTATTGAGGGCGTTTTCCACTACATTGGCCTTGCTCGGATGGTACAACACACTCATGTCATAATCTTTTAATAGTTCTAACCACCTTATTTGACGGAGATTCAACTTCCTCTGAGTAAACACATACTGCAAGCTTTATGGTCTGTGAACACATCAACATGCACACCATACAGGTAGTGCCTCTAAATTTTCAAGGCAAACACCACAACAGCTAATTCTAGATCATGGGTTGGGTAATTCTTTTCATGAGGCTTCAACTGTCTAGAGGCATAGGCTATAACCTTACCTTTTTGCATCAAAACACAACCCAAACCAACTCTGGAGGCATCATAATACATAATAAAACCATTCGTACCATCAAGTAATGCTAAGACTGGGACTGAAATGAGTCAAGTCTTCAACTTCTGAAAACTCTTCTCACAGGAATCTAACCACAGGAACTTAACTTTCTTACTAGTTAGTCGGGTCATAGGAGATACAGTAGATGAAAACCCCTCAACAAAATGTCTTTAATAACCAGCTAGACCCAAGAAACTCCTAATGTCTAATAGAGATATAGGTCTACTTATGTCTTTTAAGGATTAACTCTAATGCCATCGGCAGAAATAATATGATTGAGAAAGTCTACTGATCTTAGCCAAAATTCAAACTTGCTGAATTTGGTGTATAATTGAAGATATGTAAGGGTTTTCAAGACAATTCTAAGATGATCTGCATGGTCATTCTTACTACGGGAGTATACAAGGATATCATCTATGAATACTATGACAAACATTTCTAGATACTGTTTGAACACTCGATTAATAAGGTCCATGAAAGCTGCTGGAGCATTGGTTAGCCTAAAAGACATGACTAGGAAATCAAAATAACCATAATGGGTTCTAGAAGCTATGTTTGGAATATCACATTCCATTACTTTAAGTTGATGATAGCCGAATCTAAGGTCTATTATTGAGAAATAACTTGCACCCTGGAGTTGGTCAAATAAGTCATCAATTCTAGGAAGAGGATATTTGTTCTTGACTGTGACTTTATTCATCTGACGATAGTCAGTGCACATACGCAAAGTACCATATTTCTTTTGTACAAATATGATGGGAGCTCCCCAGGGAGAAACACTAGGTCTTATGAAACATTTACCTAAAAGATCTTTGAGTTGCTTTTTCAACTCCTTAATATATACAGGAGCCATAAGATATGGAGGGATATAAATAGGCTGAGTATCAGGAAGAAGGTCTATCCCAAATTCTATCTCTCTATCAGGAGGTACCCTATCACGACCTGAGATGAGGCCCTGACCGTGATGGGAATCTCGAACCATCTAGGCTCGAGACACCCCTGAACTTACCAACCCACTAGTTATACTGTCCCCTCTGGGACCATGCCCTCACAGCTTTAAAATGCATCACTAGGGAGTAAGGCTTTCTTACTTATATACCCAGTATCTCTCCTGTGTTTTGCAGATGTGGGACTCCTTCCTAAGTTGGGGTGTTACATACCCCTAGCAAATCTTTGGGAAAGACATCAGGAATCTCATTAACTATACTGACTGACTGAACTATTGGAGTTTCAGACTTAGTGTCTTTGACTCGAACTAGAGGATAGATGCACCCTTTTGCGATTAACTTTCTGGATTTAAGGTAAGATATGAAATGACTCTTGGGAGACACTGAATTACCTGACCACTCAAAGACTTTCTCCTTTGGGAACTAAAACTTCACCACTCGGGTGCGACAATCTATAGAATTATAACAGGATTAGAGCCAATCTATACCAAGGATAAGATCAAAATCAACCATATCTAACTCTATCAAGTCTAGTAACATGATCTTATGAAGAACAATGATAGGACATTTCTTATAGATTTGTTTAGTAATAACTGACTTACCTATTAGAGTAGAAACCAAGAAAGGCTCAGGGATCTTTTCAAAACATATCTCAAAATTTACTACAACTAATGGGGTCACATAAGAGAAACTTGACCTAGGGTTCAATAGTACGTAAGCATCAAAATGAAAGACATGAGGCATATCGGTAACAACATCTGGGGAGCTCTCCTGCTCTTGAAAGGATGGTAAAGCATAGAATCGATTCTAGCACTGACCGCCAACGGTACTGGAAGATGCGCCCTGAAGAGGAATTGGGTGACCTAACGGAGCTGGTGCACTAGTAGCCTGAGTCTGGGGACGAACATCTTTGTTTCCATGATTAGCATATGTACATTCTCTAATTCCATGACCCAACTTTCCACAACCAAAATAGCCTTCCTGTCCCACCAAGCACTCATCGAGATGAGTCCTACTACACTTAGCACATAGAGGATAAATAGGCTTACCACTCACACTATTCTGGGATCTTGACATAGAAGACATACCCCACTGCTTTTTCTTGGTTTTGAGTGCGGGGAACAAGATTAAAATGGTGCTAAAAAAGGCAGACGATTCTGAAACTATGAACAATTCCCCTATGAGATCTAGTATGGCCATAATTGAACTGCCCTATTCTAGACCTCTTATTTACTCTCTTTCTTTCCTTTATCTTCTCTGCCTTAATCTACTAAGCATACATTATCAATCTAGGAGGATCCATGTCTTTATTGAGCATAGAAGTCCTACACCCTTTAGCCACCAACCTAGACACACCGGTCACAAACTTACTCATGTTTGACCTAGGGTTGGCCATCTGATCAAGGGCATACATAGACAACTAGGTTAACTTGAGGCAATACTTCTTCACTGTTATTAAGACCTACCTTAGGTTTATGAACTCTTCTATCTTCGTTTCCCTTATCTCAAGTGGAAAGAACTTGTCTAAGAATGCATCCTGAAATACCTGCCAAGTCATGGGAGCTGCATTCTCCCTTCTACTCTTCTTCCACATTACCACCCATCATAAGCAACATACTTCAGCCTATAGGATGCCAATTTTACACTTTTCTCTTTAGAAACATGCATAACTTGAGTGATCTTCTTCACCCCATCTAGATAAAGCTGTGGGTCCTCACCTGCTTTTGACCCAAAGAATTTAGGTGGATTCATCCTCATAAAGGCATGAAGTCTAGCTGTAGCTGAATCATCTTCTTGTTGATGTAGAACTACAACGTTATTTTTGGCTTGAACATTAGCAGTCATAACTTGGGTTAGCACCTGAAAGGCAATCCAAATTTTGGTATGCAACATATTCTCATTAAAGGAATCAATAGGCTGGGGTGGATGGTTATCATTCCTACGGGCATTAGATCTTCGAGAGTCATGCTCTATCATGAAAAAACATGAGTTAATAGTAGATAGATATAGGTATAAGCATGATGGATTATGAAAGAAAGAGAGGATTTTCCTAAAACGTCCCATAGCCTCTTGCTTATGAATGCGGTGCACTTCACACCCACGATCAAGACTCTACATAACATGACTTATCTTACTCTCTAGGAATCTTTAAACCTAAGGATCTGACACTAAGTATTTAATGCTCCAAAATTTGATCCCGAAATGTCACATGGTGCTCAAGGATACAAGTAGCCCAGATCTAACCATTTAAGCTTGCTACTAGGTCTGAACATTACTTCAAGATAATCTAGTCATGAAATAATATTGTAGTATACCTAAATTAAACTGAATAAACTATAAATATTGTCTGAATAATAAATGTTGAAAGTCTATAAATCAACTAGTATCTCGATAAGCCTCTACTACAAAAGAATTAGAGAGCTATTGGGACACATCCCCAACTGACTCAAACTGAACTGAAATGATAACTCAACTACTAAGAAATCTGGAGATCTGGAGAAGTAGGTCCTCAAATCATGAGGACTCACCAACTGTGAAAGTGTAGATAGAGATGCACGAAGTCACTCACGCTGCTGACACTAAGCACCCGAACATACATTATGAGAAAATGTAGCACATAGGTATATATGTGGATCAGTACTTTAAGGATGTACTGAGTATATGGGGGTGAAATTCATAAATAAAACATCATCTCAATATCAAAATTGGTAAATAAATTCATGCTAAATGTATATGACTCACATAAGCTTGATTTTTTGGAAAACCGAAATATGGGATCATGCATATCATACTTGAAAGAATAATGAGTCATAATATTTAGTTCTAAAATTTATACTTAAACTTTCTCTTTAAATCATACCGTCTAAGTGTAAAAGGAGTTGACATCAAAATCTAAAATCTGACCCTAATAACTTTCTGTAGAGCATAATCTGAGTAAAACTTGTGAGCCTCTACACTTAGTTTTCTAAAAGCTTTTTCATTATAGTTTTCTAAAATATTTTCTTTTAGGACTTAGAGACTTGGGAGCTTTAGAGAATTTGGAAACTTTGAGACTTAGGGATATTGGGATTTTTTTAATCGACATAAACTATGTGAGCTGACATGGATTCCAATATCTTACCCACGTTGGGGAGAGCTGTTCCACCCTTTACATCAGAATAGAACCTTTACTTAAGTAATCACAATCTTAGTCATCCACGTAGAAGTGGAAATAATCTTAATCCTACAGTGGCACGTAGTTTTGGGGCATGAGACCTTGGAATAATACCCTACTCGGTGCTAAATACTACTCCCATACTTATGCTCAGAACTTTAGGAAATTCACCTTAAAATACCATAAGGGTTTATAATTAAAACTACTTATGCTTCTCTTCTTGAAATCTCAAAATATGTGAAAAATGTGGATTCCTTGTCGTAGCTTAGGATCAAAAGATCAATCTTTGCTCTTGAAAACACTTATCAAAACTTGTCAATACAACTTGAGATCATAATCTCCTTATAACTCATCACTTGTACTTAGGACTCAAAACATAAAGCTTTAATGCATAAAAATCATATTTAAACTTCATTCTCAACAATTGTCTTAGAAGCCTTCAATAATCTCAATCAAGATAGTGAAAAATAACTCATAATATGAATATCATGATTTCAAACATGGATATATTTAAATCTCTTGCAATTAAAGCCTTAAATAACATGATAATTTCATAAACGAAAAATAATAAGAATTAGGTATCAACCCTAACTTGCAAATTATGTAATCTTTAACAAAAATCAAGTTTTTGGGCATAAAGACGAAAGATTTATCCTTGTTCAAACCCCACATGCCTTGGATAGTGAACTAGATGAACAAGCTTGCTTTTGAGATTGTATTGTGCTCTTGAATGATGATTCTTGGAATTCTTGGATTGAGAACTTTGAATCTTAGACCAATTTGGAAAAAGAATGGTGAAATCTTGGGGTTATTGAGATTTAATGTTGAAGCATAGGGTTTGGATTGAGAGAAATCTTGGTGAATATAAGCATAGAATGCTTGTAATAGGCTTAAATCTTGTGCTTGAAAAACTTTAGGGGATGTAAAAAGTCCAAAATACCCTCTTTAAATTCCAAAATAAAGCTGGAAAAATGTAACTGGGTCCTGATTTAAATGTCCACTGTAAACTGACGAATGGGAAGTTGGGGACCACCATGATGCGTAGCTATCGCCTTGTCACTATGTATTTTCACAATTGGGACCTGGAACTTCAATGCGACACGCCACCATCGCGGTTCCCTATAAAAATGTCATTTTGGACTTCGGTGCAATGTGCCACTATAGCATTGGACTACTGGAATTTGAAAATTATGAAAATGGACCTCTCCAAGATGAGCCAATATTGTGGAGGTCCACTGGAAATTGACAAGTATGAAATTGTCCTTCACCGCGATGCTGTTACTGCCCAGTTGGCACACTGTCAACTTAAAAATATTCTAACTTCTTCATCGAGTGTCGGATTTAGGAGAATTGGGTATCGATGGAAGGCTTATTCAATTTTTCACACAATAAAGTGTTGAAATCTAGAAAAATCTATATGAAAAAAAATTATTATTCATTTTGAAAGACATCCCTTATCATTCTAGGAATGTATTTTAAGATAGAAAAAGTTTGAGGTATTACATACACCTTCTCAGTAGTAGCCTAGGATATACTGCAGCTATTGATGCACTCCATATTAATTTAGGGATTTTCTAGTATGTTATATATATTTTGGTATTATACATTAGTCAAGAGTAGGGCGGGTGTTTGTCCCGATAAGATGTCCATGTATCTTATAGAGGCTTTGTAGATCAACGTAAAGTTAAGCATGATAGTGTCTTATCTTTTTGATGTTATGGCCTCAACGGCCAAGTCTGGTAAATATAGTTTTGGGATTATCATTTATTTCTCATTATTGCATTATATCTATGTACCGCAAAACCTTTGGTTATTATAGTTAAATTCACGAGTAGTACAAGGTTATGGATTGGTTCTCTTAGACCTTCATGGCTATGGGTACATATTTTCGTTATTAGGATTTGAGGTGTAACACCTTCTGACCAAGGAAGATACCTTCCATGACCAAAAAGTGGCACGTCTCCCAATTTAAAACAAGGTTGGTATTCTTAGAACGGTCTAGGACCTTGTCCAAGTTCTGCAAGCACATGCCAAATGAATTACATAAAATAGAAAAATCATCCATAAATACCTCAACAAAGTCCTCTACCATATCATAGAAGATAACTATCATGCATCTCTAGAAAGTTGATGATGTGTTGAAAAGATCGAAGGGAATCCTTCTGAATGCATAAGTGCCATAAGGGTAGGTAAAGGTGATCTTCTCCTAGTCCTCAAGTTCTATGGTTATCTGGTTATACACCGAATACCCATCCATAAAGCAATAGTACTCTTGTCCAGCCAATCTTTCCAGTATTTGATTAAGAAATGGAATGGGATAGTGATCTTTCCTTGTGGCATCATTCAATTTCCTATAATTTAGGCAAATCCTCCTCACAGTCAATGTTCTAGTTAGAATCATCTCATTATCTTTGTTTGTAACAATAGTCATCCCACCTTTCTTCGGGACATAGTGCACTGGGCTGACTCATTTATTATTAGATATGGGATAGACAATCCCAGCATCAACCCACTTAATGACTTCTTTTCTAACCACTTCTTTCATCACCAAATTTAGTCTTTTTTGGTGTTGCACAATTTCTTTATATCCCTCTTCCATGTATATTTTATGCATACAGAAAGCATGATTGATTCCTTTGATGTCCAACATCTGCCATCTGATTGTTTTCTTCTTTCTTTGAACACTAATAGAGCCTCTATCACCTGCATATCAGACAAAACTGCAGACAAAATCACAGGCAAAAGTATCATCCTTATAAAGAAAAGCATATTTTAAATGAGAAATAAGAGCCTTGACCTCTAGTTGTGGTGCTTCATCAACGGATGCCTTAGGATATAGTCTAATGATCTATTCAATGGCTCAAACATAGTAATTCTAGTGTCAATCAATGCCAAATCCTTAATTTACACCTTTTCAAGTGCCTCAACATCACCATAGAGATCATACCCTATCAAAGCTCACTCAAGTGGGTCATTAGTGTAACGCCCCAAAATTTCATCCCGAGATGTCACACGGTGCTTAGGGGCATAAGTAACCGTAAGCTAACCCTTTTACTGGCATAACTCATAAGAAACTGAATAAAATGCTCAAGTTTATATAAGATCAGTGGAAACAAATAACTCATCTGAACTTGATCAATACAAATATGAACTTTACGAAATTATAACTCTACTTTTACAAAACGAAACTGAAACTGAATACATCAACTTCTACTGACTGTCTATGAAGCCTCTACTAGTATTGACTCTAGATAGTCGGGTCATAACTCCTAACTATCCAAGCTCAATACAACTAAAGTAGGGAAATACGATACTTCTCGATTTGTATGACTGATTCTAGTCCTCGGATCAAAATGGGCTCATCATCTGCTGACAGGAAGCTACAAACTGACTGAATGTGGTATCTGTGTTACAACCTGCACCTTCATTTTAAAACTCTGTAGCATATAGAAATATATGAGGGTCAGTACATTAAGAAATGTACTGAGTATGTGGGGGTGCAATGCAACATTTAAAATAATATCATAATTGTGTAGGAAAATAATACATGCTGACAATAATTACTCTCTTCGCTTGAATCACCTGAAACATTATTTCCATAAATCATCAATAATAACACATTCCTTATAAATCTCATAAATCATTAGACTCAACTCAAAACTCTTTAAATCATGACTTAGAGTGGCTCGGTAACTCATGAAACTTGAACTCTTATGGATTTGGGAGTTTCTTATAACCGACATAACTACACTATGTGAGCCGCATGGAGTCCAATATTTTGCCCTCCTAAGGAGAGAACCCCACATTGGCGGGAGCGCCGTACTCTTGCCAGGGAGTACAATCTCAGTTTCTCAATCACAATTCCATATTCGGCCATTGTCCCTCAATAATCAACATCAATCCTATGGTGGCACGTAGTTTTGGAGAAATACCATATTTCCCAGTTAGTGCTAAATACTCCTCCTAGACTCAGCTCAGAATGCATTAGGAAATCCACCTCAATCAATATCAACTCATGGGTCTATTATAAAGACCAAAACATAGATATATATATCTCATCTGTAATTCATAAACAACTTGTGGATTCCTAACTCGACTAAAAATCAAACAATCTTTCTCAACATCAGGATGTATAATTTTATTAAGTCATGGCAACATCAATAACTTTGAGGAAATATCAAGACTCATTATAATAACTCAATCTCATGAATCATTTACTCAATAATCCAATTTGTCATAGGGAAGCTTAAAACTCGGCACATGTCTTGAAAGCAATTGAAATACCAACTCATGGTATAAACATGAAATTCACAATATTAAATATCAAGTCGTAATTTGGAAATTTTAAAATAATCGTGCATCAAAAAATTCAAGAAAACTTCATAGGACTCATTCTTGACTTTCAATCTCAAATATCGATATATATTCAATAGACAAATTTCTCATAGAAATGCTTAAATCATGACACTTATCTCAAATTGTTTGAAAATCCTCAATTCATAATAATGATGTTCAACTCATGGCATAAATTCTCAATTTAAAAGATATGGAGGTAAATAAATCATAATATCAAATCTAATCAACTCAAATCACATGAATCATCAATGAAATAGTTTTGGGTGTAACCCCCTTGCAAAAATCATGTAAATCAATAATAGAAATTATATCTTTAGGCACAAGAACGAAAGGATATTCTTGTTCAAACCCCACATACCTTAATTATGGAATTTTAGATGAAGGAACTTGATATTAACTTATGTTCCACAGTCCTTAGACTAGCCTCTTGATGATCTTGGATTGGGAACCTTAATTATTAAATTATTTTATGAAAACCATGGTTGAATCTTGGTGTTCTTTGACAAGATTTAGAGAGAATTTTGGAAGAGAAACCCTAGACTTTTGTAAAATGGAAGAAAAATGAAGATTTTCTCCTTTTTGGATGTATATATAGAGGGTAAGAAATGAAGGGAATGACCAAAATACCCTTTAAAATACATAACTGGAATGCCATTTTTTTCCCTGGTGCGATGTACCAGTATCGCGTACCTTCACTGGTTTTGGACAAGTGGGAAAATGGCCCATGGCGCGACCCAGAGCTTGGAAAAATGCCAATTATTGTGACCTAGAACCTTGGCGCAAAATGGGGATACCATGGAGGATTTATGGAAATTGACGAGTGCGATTTTGGCCTCTGGCGCGACGCGCTATGACCTGAAATGTCATTCGTCTTACGGAAGAAACTTAAAACGGCCATAATTTCTTCACCGGGTGTCCGTTTTAGGCGAATTTGGTATAGTTGGAAAAATTATTCAATTATATATCCGTTGGTAGGTCATGGGATCAAAAATTCATAGTAGAATGAGATATATGCTTATTTGAAGTTGACGATACCAATATCCTTCTCAAGAATTCAATCGGTAAGGGATATTTTGATTCGCACAATAGCTAGGGCATATTTGAGACCTTAATTCACATCAACCTTGATTATGAAATTACCAAGGAACCATGATGTACTATGCTTGATCTTGAAACATGAAGCTAATATTGAGTTGGATTTTTTATTTTTGGGGTATTACAATTAAACAGTAGAAGGTGGAGCTCACACTCAAGGTCTACAACTATTATAGCAGAAAATTCTTCATATATAGCAGGAAACTTCATTGCCTTATACACATAAAAACCTTAACCCTGTCATGAGTCTTCATGGTCATCTTCCCTGCAGCCACATCAATAAGAGATTGCCAAGTTGCTAAGAATGAACGTCCCAAAATAAATAGAATAGATTGAACAACATCAAAATCAAGAATAACAAAATACACTAGGAAAATAAGTGATCCCACTTGCACCAATATGTCTTCAATGATTTCTTCAGGCCTTACAAGGGACTCATTAGCTAACAGTAAAATAATGGTCGTGGGTTTGAGACTTATAAGAACCATCTTCCTGAACCAAGATATGGGTATAAGATTGATGTTTACCCCTAAATAACATAACCCTCTAGCATTTATGTCTTTCTAAATAGTGATATTCAAAGTAAAACTAAGGGGATCTTTCAGTTTCGTGGTCAATTTGTTTTGAGTCTTGGATGTGCACTCCTCAGTAATATCTACTATTGTATATTCTGTCAAATAGTTCTTGTTTGTCATTATGTCTTTCACAGACTTTGCAAACTTTGGAACGCTATGAAAAATATCAATAAGAGAGAGATTTACATAAACCCTCTTTAAAATCTCTAAAGTCTTCTTATAACTAGCCTCCTCTTGGTGCTTACAAATTCTTTGGGGGAAAGATGGAGGTAAAGTTTTCTTCTCCACTTTGGTTTTATAACTTGTAGCTTTTTCTTCAACCACTTTATCCTTATTCTTTTTAGTATCACCATCAGTATCCTCAAGAATTTCTTTCTCAGGTCCCAACTCCTTTAGCTGCAAACCACTCCTAGTAGTGACTATATTTACCAATTTTATATTTACCTTAATATCACTATGTAGACCTCTATGTGGTATAGTTTTTTGCGCTCCTGCAATCTGACCAATTTGTACCTCTAAATTCCTTGTAATCAAATATTGACTCTTCATTTATGCTTGAGCAGCTATAAGTTATTTCAACATATCTTCCATATTGCTCATTTTAGTTGTGGCCTGATTACTCTGAACTTGTTGTTGTTGATTCTATTGTATTGGCCCGCCTGTACTGATTGTTATTCTACGCCTGATTTCCATTCCATGAGAAATTAGGATAGTTTCTTAAATTTGGATTGTAAGTGTTACCATAGTTCTAGCGCCCTTGATGATTAGCGTTCCCCATATAATTGATAGAATCTGGATTTACCGCACAAGCATCCATTGCATACTTACTGCTTCCACAAATCTCACACCAAGTATTTGCCTATTGAATTGCATTAGTTGTGGTTTTTGGTTGTGTAGACACTAACTTCATACTATTGAACTAATTAGTTATTTGATTTTATAGTACAACAAGCTGAGTTGATAAACCAATAAACTAATCTACCTCCAACACACCTGCAACCTTCTTAGGAGCACTCCTTAGGTCAGCATGCCACTCATTATTCCCTTATGAAATCTGATTCAGCAGTGTATATAAGTCATTATAAATCTTCTCAAAAGATTGCCCACCTACTGCTGAATCCAAGAGAATCTTGGTGTTGGGATCAAGACCCTCTATGAAAGTATGAACCAGTACATCATTAGACTGATAATGGTGAGAGAAATTTCAAAGCAAACCCTTAAATCTTTCCCAAGCTTGGTAAAGATTTTCTCCTTATTTCTACCTGAAACTCAAAATTTTGCTTCTCAAGCATGCTTTCTTCCCTGATGAAAAGAATCTCATAAGGAATTTTAGAGACAGATCGTCCTAGAAAGTGATGAAGTTTGGTGGTTTAGCATATAACCACCTCTTCTCTTACCCAATTAAAGAAAAGGGTAAGAGAATCAGTATGACATAATCAGTAGATACCCAATAGAAATATAGGTATCACTGATTTCCAAGAAAGTCTATATGTGATTTTATGGATCTTTATATGAGAACATTGCAAATTGTCCACTCAAACGCAACAGCTATACCATATTTTTCTTTAATTCAAACTAACCACCCCTTCTGGCTTGCGAATGCAATTAGTAGCATGGTTTGTTAATGGTATTTCCACTTCAAAAATAGGCTTGGCTTCTTCTAGAGCAGGCGCAACGTGGATCTCCGCAGCTGGGGTACCTTCCTCCTTTGGATTAATTAGATTAATGAGATTAAGATCTCTTGGTTCTGCCATTTGAACTTTCTGAGATGGATAATGGGCTATTCGCCTCTGATGAAATGCCTATTCTTGTTCCAAATAAGGCTCTACCGACCCTCTATCTCTTACCAGTTCAATACTTCGCTGGTCCTACAAAATTTAGCTGCTAAGATCAAGTCGTTAACACTTAAACTTAGTATCAAAAATAAAATTAGAAAATTCACAATTATACTAGTCTTGGGTAACGACGCCAAAAACTTGTTGTGGTCTAATGCACACGCAAGTGCTCATGATCATACAAATAGTATAGTGACTAAGATAGCCAGACATTATACCCACGAGGACTACTTAACTAGCAATCCAACCAACTTTAGTTTTCGATAAGAATATATTAAGTGTATAAAAGTACCAAGACAATTGTGAAGTTTCAAGTAAAAGTACAATTAATAAAGAAAAAAAAATATGCAACAATAGCAATGTGGGCAAGGTTGTAAACAATACTAGTGTGAATTCCATGGCTAAGGCACTTTTAACAATCTTACAATTTTCTATTCTTATCGTATTGGCATCCAAAGGATTACCGTGATAGCTCCACGTTATAGTGTTTTTCTAGGCCCCAATTTTCCCTTTTCCAATGGCTTGGCGTGATAGTGGCGCATCGCGCCAAGGCAAGAAATCAAGATCTTCAGTTCCCAGCTTTTGTTTTTAAATTCATTCTGGGGTATTTGGGTCTTTTTCCACAACCCTAATTAACCTAAAATACGAAATTTAACCTCTAAACACCCTAAGTAGTCATTATTATTTTAATTCCTCTCACAATCAAGATCTCCTTTTCAAGAACAAGAACCCTAGCTCTCAAAATTCAAGGCCAATCCTCACAAATTCACCAAGAACTTTAAGAAATTCATCCATTAAGGTATGTTACATGTTCATTCATGGGTTCCTTTCACCCAGGGAGTCCAAGTACCCAATTTAATTTCCAAGTTATCATCTTTTTCAAGGTTTATGATATCAAATTATGATTTCAGCAATGAATCTCCATGAATTATGATTTATTACTATGTTTCCATGAAATTATTATTATTATTTAGCTCTCTATGTTTTTATTAGTATTATTTATCGAACTAAACCATGATATACTACTAATATGTTAAATTCATGCTATTTCTATAAACTCCATGATATTCCTATGATTGTTTCAAACCATGAACTGTAAGTGTTTGATAAAATGCCTACAAGAGTGATTGATTTAATAAAAGCCTTCATGTTTTGTCCTCTATGTTTTAGAATGATTTTACTATTGTTGTTTTTTAGTCCTGGGGGTATTGAATACCCGAAAACCATACCTTCTTATTCAGTCTAGTAGTAGTATATTACAGAAAAGACTTTGGAACATACTAAGAGCATTATCAAAATAGTCAAATATCAGTTAATTTAACTCAGAACAATCTAGTGCTTCAGTGTCTTTCAGTTAGGAGTAGGATTTAGCACCGAGCGAGTGTAGGGATGGAGGATTCCCTATCAAATAGGTAGAGTCGTTAGTAGTAGTCCTTATACTCCGAAACTATGTAGCCAACATAGGATATAAGTAGTCACTTGTAAGATTAGGCTTGACTATCTCGCACGGGTCACCCGTCAGTTTAGGCTTAACACCCTTAATATTTTGGACGTTATATCAGTATAGTGGATCCACAAAGTCAGTGTTAGTACCCGTGGTATGGTATTGACACCTTTTCAACTGGGGTTACAGGTTGGACCCCGATTCGCTTAGATTGAGGCATGTTGTTTAGATGATACCTCCCAGTCTTAGTCATAGTCTCAGTTACAATATCATTTCAGATATTCAGTTCTAGGGTTGTTTGACCAAAGCATACATATTTCAATTATATCAGTATTTCAGTACTTATAGATTTTTCTTAGTTTACGTTATATACTTGGTCATGCATCCTTAGTATCTACAGATTTTCACATATCTTTAGTATTTCCAGATATTTATGCATACTCAGTGTTTATAGATTCTCTATATTTTTAGTATCTGCAGATTCCATGTTCTCTATTCAGTATTCCATGTTCTACATGCTTACTTTGTTAGTTATCATTCCTGTTCATGAAACCATGCATATCAGTCTACCTCATTTAGCATACCAGTATATTTAAAGTACTGATTGCATATTTTTCTTTTACGCTATGATGTATCATATCATAAGGTTCTGATACTCAGTTCTTGGCTCGCTATTAGACTTATCATATCCTTAGCAGTAGCAGTGGTAATTCCTCATACTTTGAGGACAGGCTTATTTTATTTCAAGTCTCAACTTTGTAGTTAGTTGGAGTTAGTTGGGGCCTATCCCATCAACTCACAGTCATTCAGTTTTAGAGGCTTTTCATACATTTGAGTTAGTTATTCAGTATTTTATAAGATTCAGACATTTATTTCTAGAGATTCATGATGCAGTAGTTGTTTCAGTTATTAAAACCTTATGGCATATCAGTTATTCTTCCACATTCATGATTATTTTATTTAATACTTGCAGTAGGTACCAACTCATAGGTTAGCTTATGGTCCTTCAGGACTGTAAGTACTTTGTGACGCCCAGGGTGTACTCTTGGGGCGTTACACTATTATGGGTAAATAGTGATGCTTGGACATATAAATACGCCCAAGATCATATGCCTACCCATAAATGCAATGAAATTCCCATTCATTGCTGCAATGATAATCTAGTAAGCTACTCAGGTATTGTTTAAACCTTTCTTCATGTTGTGGTCTCCTATTTCATTTACCTCCTCCAAAAATATTTCAGATAAACCCTAGTCTTAGAATGACAAGGACATGGAGGCCAAGATCTAGAAAGGTGATTCCAAGAATTTCTTGAGTAGATTTTGATAGACTGGATAGCAAAAGGCTCATATGAAAGGCTCTTCACTATCTATAACAGCAAAACTCTCCCACGAGGTAGGTTACTATTTAATTATAGTATATTCAGGTTAGATACATATAATACCTTTAGTTTTAATAAGAAACTTTATTACTAGCCGTACGAACAAGGGATTTGGACATATTTGATAATTAACTAAATCTAGGATGATAAATTGATAAATTTGGTAATGCATTGTAACATCCAACATTTTCAGGCTAGACTTTAAACCGCCGTACCTATGCATGTAAACTTTAATTCCATGATTTGCATGTTAATACATGTGTCATGATCATTATCCTAGTGTGTAAATTTCTTTCCAGGTGAAATATGTTCATAGGAATTACTTAGAACAAAGTTGAGCTAAGAGCCTTTGATTTGTCCAAGTTTGGTATTTGATTATATAAGGGTCTACTTTGAACGTGAATAACATTTGATATACGTGGAATTTTCATCTCAAGACCCACCAAATTGTTGATAATTGAGTCATATTTTCAAGGATACAAATTTTACCTTAATTCGATACCTGAACAAGAAGTTATACCCATTTTCGTGAGAGGCAATGAGGTCACGTGATAAGCCCGCACCGCGGGAATTACAGTGCTGGACTTGAGTGTGCATTGCGGGGTCTACTCCTATGGGTTCCCACACTGTTTTAAATTTCTTAAGGGTCAAGGGACACTTTGGTCCTTTCTCCTCAACCCCAAACATCCAAGGAATGATTTATAGCATCCAAAAAGGCACGATTTACCTATCTTCCTTTAAATTCCTCATGTAAAAACCCTCCCCTTCCCCCATGAAAAATGATCAAGTCTTTCTCTAAAAAAAAGAATTCAAGATTCTTAGTTCAAGAAACCTCAAGAAATTCCCAAGAATCTTCAAGAAAGCATCTATCAAGGTATGTGGGAGTTCATCCGTGGGTCCTCTTTCACCCATGAAGCCCAAAAATCTTTTATTTAATTAAAGATATGAACATTCCCTTTTGTTTATGAAGTATCACGTGTTCAGGATGAATTTAAATCATGATTTTCTTAGTAATTTGACTAAATTCATGTTCAAGGATGTTTTCGTGAAAAGTTAGGTTATCTCATGCTTTATGTTTAGATTCCTATGATGTATCCAATTGTATTTCATGCTATAATATCGAATTATGAACTTTTTCATGTCTTAAAGTGTTTTCAAGTGAATTATTCTTTTCATTCTTTGAATTGTAGGTCTTCATGTCCTATTCCAGTGATTTTATATTAAACCCCCAACTTATTAGTTAGTCATGCACTCATGTTGCTTTTACATGTATACCATATTCCATGTTCAAGTTCATGACTCTTATGTGTTTTATGAAATGCCAAAGTGATGGATTTTGAATAATGATTTCCCATTATGGTTTCAAAGCTTTCATGTGTCCTTATTGTTATTTCCATTTAGTGTTGGGGGTAATGAATACACAAAATTTAGCTATTTACATAGTTTCAGTATTTGCAGAATGGTTTAAGATAAACCATAAGCATTATTATTCAGTCAGTTATATCAGTTCATTGTTCAGTTAAACATAGTTTAGTACAGAAATCAATGTCTGTTCAGTTGCGAGTAGGATTTAACACCGAGCGAACTTAGGGATGGGGGATCAACCATCAGTTAGGACTGGGTCCTTAGTTGCAGTACCTAAGTTTTAGAACTACATAGCCAACGTAGGATTATGAGATGTCACCCGCCAGTTTAGGATTGAAAATCTTAGAGATGTCACCCACCAACTTAGGATTAAAAATATCTTAAGCGTCACCCGCCAGTTTAGGACTAACTCATTAGTCTTTTAGGATAGTAGCTTAGTAGATCCACACAACCATTGTTAGTACCCGTGGCATAGTACTAACACCCTTCTAGTTGGGGTCACAGGTTGGACCCCGATTAGATCAGATTAGGGCATGTCAGTTAGATGATATCTCCTACAGTCTCAGTAGAGTATTCAGTAGCTCTTCAGTTCAGGTTTGCTTGACTAAGTGTATAGACTTTTAGATATTCAGTTTAACAACTTTCAGTCTTTCAAATTATAGATTATCTCAGTAACATAAAAAATATACAGTTAGTCTAGCATTCTCAAATTTTACACTTTTCATGCATTTATTCTCAGTTATCTTATGATTATTCAGCAGTCTATATTCATGTATGATCTACTCAGTATGTTGACGCTAGTTATCCCTTTTCCTAGTTTTCAATTGTTTCATCACCCAAACATCAGTTATTCAGTTAATCATATCAACTCAGTACATGTATGTTTGGTTTTGGTATGTTAATGTTTTCATGATTTACCTTATTCCAACTTCAGTTCTACTTATCCTACCAAAGTAAAGCGTTAACAAACTAAGTGTAGTGTTTTACCAATTATAAGATTATATTTATTACTCATGTTTTAGGCTACTTCAGATTTCAGTTTACTTTAGTCTGTTGGTGAGTTTACTTAAAATTAGCATGCATGTTTTTATGAATACATACAAAATTAGTTTTACTTATTGCATTCACGCCCACTTGCTCATTACATTCCAAAAGTATTGATCCATATATATATATTTGTGTGGCTACATTGTTTCATAATGTAGGTATTAATTGTAGTCCACACATCATGATTAGATTGTTGTAGTTCAAACCAGCAGGTGATAAGTTCTCGTATTTCTGGGACTTCAGTTAGATATTTTTCATGTACTTTACTTTATTACTCATATGTATTACTGCAAAAAGTGTTGCTAAAACCTTAAATACTAGTAAATAATAAACCTTTCATCTAAAAATAAAACAATTATAAAGTATGACAACAATTTAATTACACAATTCCTTAGAATCTAGTATAAAAACGTATGACAACACTAAATAAATGAGGGACGATTCAAGACACAACATTCCTGTATGAGTAGAACTACAGGAGATGCTAAGGAATAATCACCGTTTCAACTACAGAAACTCCAAATGAGTTGCAACATAGCTATATCTTTAATAAGACCCGAAACTCGGGCCATGTCGTATGTGTGCCCCAAGTTCACATAAACCGGAGGTCTCCTCAATAACCCTACCAAAACATCTCATCATACTATAAGAGTTGAAGGGAATCCAACTCACAAGCTAAGATTTTGCGAAAATAATTTCATAAGTTAACATTAGATTCATAATAACTAACTCACCCAAGTTCACAGTTGTTCACAACATCTCTATACAAAATGAAGCTAATAAATGTATATGTTGGGACAAACCCCCGACAATAGACAAACAAAGTATAAATGACACTAAGTCAAAACATTACATACCAAGAGATGAAGGTCTTCCACAGTAAATAAGCTTACCATTTCAAGTTAATGCACGAACTGCTTTAACTGCCTAACCACTGCGTAGGAAGAAAAGAAGAAGCTCTGACCCATATGTCGCATGGGGACATAGCATCCAAAGATGGTTTGCGGTGGGAACGCTAGCATGTAACTCAAGAATAAGTGATAAAATATCATCTTTAATCAATATCAAGTTAATATATCATATTTTATCTCATTCACTCACTTATACATACATATAGATATATTACATGGTAATCAAGATATCAAGGCTTATCATCATTCTCAAGCATTCATTCATTAGACATGAAGTGGGGGACTCCAACCCTCCGCACTTATAGGTTCAACAACTCACATTATGCATAGGACTTTAACCACATACACAATTATTCAAAGAAGGAGCTCTAGCCATACACACATCCAATTGGATATATGACTTCAACCACATGTCCACACATTCAATTGGGCATGAGAATTTGAACTCATACTCACATATTAGGCAAGGGACTCTAACCTCATGCTACACTTGGACTCTAACAACAAGTCATTCCATTCAGCGAGGTTCACTAACCTTAAGATATCTCTTTAAGCAAGGGACTTTAAACTCAAGCAATATCATTGCGCAAGGGACTTTAACCTCAAGACATTCATAAGGCAAGGGACTTCAACCTCAAACCACCACATAAGGCAAGAGAATTTTATCTCAAGTCATCACAACTATTATTAGTTGGCATTTGGGACCTTAACTCTTTGCCCATGTATCAATATACATTCAATACAACATTTAAGGACTTTAACCATTTTAGCCAATTAAATACTATACATGACCACATGGTCCTTGTGGGAGCCTTCATTGCTCACTATTTTAACCGGACAATGCCTTCACTAAATTCAACATACAACTCAAGTTATGGTCATCAATACCCTCACAAAAATTCATATTTCAATAACAATCTTATACCACATTCCCGCCACACTTGGGTTCAACACATAATTTAAGTTCATCTTTATATCTAAGGACTTTACCCTCTCAACATCCATCAACCAACAAGGTTATCAATTTCACCATACATGGTTCATAATTTCTTTAACATATCATTTATCAATTATTCATTGTCACACCCCGATACTACCCCCTGGACATCATACGGTGCTTAGAACCACAAGTGATCCTAAGGTAACTCTTATATTACCATAACTCTTGAGCAACTAAATAAAGTATATTAATCTAAAAGAAATAAGCAGAATAGATGTCTTTACTAAGTAGGTTCAATACAAAACTATATAAAACAATTACAACATTTTTGGCCTCGGGCTACTCTTGTAAAGCGTGGCCTAAAGTAGCAGAAAGTGTGGCCTTTGTTCAAAGGCTACACTTTTGGACTTTAGGCAACACTTTTTGGGGAGTGGCCTAAAGAGGCGTAACCTTTGCTCAAAGGCCACACTTTTCAAGTGTGGCCATATCAGCTACATTTAAAAAGCGTGGCTGTTAAGGTAAAAAGGCCATGCTTTATAGCTTGTCATTGGCAACACTTTTATTTGATAACGCTACACTTGCAAGTGTTGCCTTTGTTTTGCTATGGTCACACTTCACAAGTATAGCCTTTTGTAGCACCTCTATAGTAACACTTAAAAAACGTTGCCTTTGATTCATTATTGGGCATGCTTCACAAGCGTAGCCTTTTGTAGCACCTCTATAACAACACGTAAAAAACGTGACCTTTTCTTTATTACTAGCCACACCTAAAAAACATAGCCTTTTATACATCCTCTATGACAACACTTGTAAAGTGTAATCATGTTTTAGCCACACTTTTAAAGTGTAACAATATTGCCTAAAATTTGACATTTCAAACCACATTTTACTGAAATGACATTAGACATCAAATGTTCGTACGTAATTTTAATTGAAAAATAATTATTTTGAACGAAATGTGTGTATCACTAAACACATTACATAAACATATTTATATATAATCTCACGCACCAATTAGCTAATAAATAATTGAAGTGCATAGATTTGATTTAAATAAAACATGTCTTTTACATACTAATTAGAAAACAACATAACAAAAATTAGTACCAAGTTTCACACAAAACCAAATGTATCACTTCGTACTAACTAGATATTAGAAGTATCACTGCTATGGCATAGTCTACATACTAACTAGATATTAGAAGTATCACTGCTATGGCATAGTCTCTTTCGCACCTTGATGCATTCTTTTTCCATTTGTTCATCCTCAACTACTACTGCATCCATGTATCTGCCCATTGCAACTGTTACAGCAAGGTTATACTTCTTCTGTGTTGGCCTGCAAAGATCTGTCATTGGACCATAAACACTAGGAAATAGAGGCTTCAGAGTTGAACTGCTTTAGACAATCTGGCATTTCTCATTTTATGTCTCTCAGCCTTCAATTCACACAGTTGGTCTTTTACTTCATCAGCCTTCAATTCACGCAGTTTTCATGCTAGCCTCCTCTTTACTATAAAACAAAATCCACAAGGCTTCGACAAATAAAAACTAGCACTTCATCATTTAGATAGATCAAGAAAATTTATTTCAAAAAGAACATATAAAATGCAGATCATGTGCCAATGCAAACATTCCGATGAGTAACAACAATTAATCTAGCGCACCACTAAAAGCAATAACGCTGGGCATAATGAAGAATGAAGTTGTGACACAATACTAACTTTTAAGAGAATAAATCAGAAAGATAAATTGTAGGACACTATGAAGTTCTTCAGTGTGGCAATAACTGCTGAAATCAAACCTGCAGTTAGAGATGCTTCAGTTCGTTTATAATATTTCTCTGGCAAAGCTTTCTTCACCCTAACATTCAGAGAAGTCCCATTTAGGTTACAGTAACACGAGGACCGTGTCATTAGATGATATAGAAAAAAGATCTTCTAAAGAACATAGGCTCACAAGTAAAAGTAACATAAGTTCACCTAGCTATATGGATATTCCGATGAGAGAGGGCCCGAGAGCATTATAAAGAGATGCAACGCCTTCCTCTTTCAGTATGTCTAAAGCAACCTGAAATAATTGAAACTATGATTCAGATATGTTCTGGTGTCAAATTCTCAGTTATCCAATTCTTAACTCACTCATCGTTTTATACCCAGGGTCTACTGCTAATCTCAACCTAATCTCAACCTAAGAACACCTAGTGGGTAGGTTACCTGACAACAAACCAATAAATTAACTCACTTAGTGACAGATAAAAAAAATACTCAAATTTAACCCAAAAACAACAGGAATATGAATAACTGATATACTGCATTCCCCCTCATTCCCCCCCCTGTAAGGAAAAGGGAGGGAGAGAGATCAAATGGTAGGTTTCAATTTTAAATAAATCTTATAAAGCAAACCACAGTGTTCAAATCAGTAACATTACTGAAGTCATGCCAGCACAAGCTACATGGTTATAAGTTTATAAGGTTGTTTCCTAATATAAGGTTATAAGGTTAAATGGTGGCCGTTAAAGTTATATA
The DNA here is from genome assembly GCA_030864215.1 of Capsicum pubescens. NCBI lineage: Eukaryota > Viridiplantae > Streptophyta > Magnoliopsida > Solanales > Solanaceae > Capsicum > Capsicum pubescens. Next base: position 24,607,016 of record CM061543.1, read on the forward strand.
ACATGAACGTTAAAGTTAAGGCTAAGGTTATAAGGTTGTTTCCTAATATAAGGTTAAACGGTGACCGTTAATGTTAAAGGTTGTTTATTAAACGGTGGTCGTTAAGTTTTATATATAGATTAGGCTATAAATGGTGGCCGTTAAGTCTAAGGTTAACGTTGTTTACTTAACGGTGGCCGTTAAGGTTATAAAGTTTGTTTCTAATATAAGGTTATAAGGTTAAACGGTGGCCATTAAGGTTATAAAATTATAGGGTTGTTTCCTAATATAAGGTTTTAAGGTTAACCGATGGCCGTTAAGGTCATAAGGTTGTTTATTAAACGATGTCTGTTAAGTTTTATGTATAGATTAGGCTTTAAACGGTGGCCGTCAAGGCTATGGTTATAAGGTTGTTTCCTAATATAAGGTTATAAGGTTAAACGGTAGAAGTTAAAGTTAGGAAATCTTTCAAAAATAACCACATTTTGCTGGAAAACTCACCTTTCATAGCCATATTTTACATAATTACCATTTATAACCGCTGTATTCAATTTACGCCCGCTATATTCGATTTTATCAATAGTCTGTATTCATATAAAATATAAATACAGTACTATTTAGCTGTTGTATTCGATTTACAGCCGCTGTATTCACTTTTACTCAGTGGTCTATATTCATAAAAACATAAATACACTACATATTTAGTCTTGCCAAAAACACTACCATTTTTTTTCATTTTTTAAATTTTTTTTCCGTGTTTTCCTCATTTTTTCCTGTTTTTTTTTTTTTTTTTTTATATATATTTTTCTCTTCTACCTCTATTTTTTTCTTTTCTTTTTTGATACTTATCTGCTCTATAATTTTTTTTCTATTTTATATTTTTTGTATTTTTAAAAAAATATAACTACTCGAGCACAAGTCATTGATGATAACGTAAATGCCATAATTGTTTATCTATTTGTAGTCACGCCGTCATTTATATTTTTGAATTCATTGATACAAGTATATTTGTATTTTAAAGTTCGTGCTTGTATTTGTATTTTGTAGTTCGCGTTATTATTTGTATTTTATAGTTCGCACTTGTATTTGTATTTTTTATTTCGCACCATCATTTATATTTTATATAATTCGCACTTGTATTTTAAAGAACTATTTTGTATTTGAATTTTATAATTCCCTGTATATTATATTGGATTATATTTGTATTATGATTTTATTGTGTTTGTACATTTAGATTATATTTGTATTCTATTTTCGTCAATATCTTTTTATTTTTAAAGAATTATTTTGTATTTGTAAGTTTATTGCATATTGTATGTAGCCGTGATTATGTACAATTTATCATTTATATTTGTATACAAACAAGTAAATGCATTAATTGAATTTTCTTGATTCTAAAATATATAAATATGCAATGTATCATTTGATACAAATGTACCGTTTTAAATTTTTGTATGTCAAAATTATTATTTGTATTTGTAAATAAATAAATATCACTTGATACAAATACAATTACAAACAAATGAAACCAGTGATTTTAAAAATACAAATACATATTGTATTAGTATATATTGTATTTTTATAAAAAATTATGTATTTATTTGTATCATTAAATACAACTCGTATAAATAAATACAAACAAATATTAATAAAAAGAAAATCAATCGTTCCTTTTCAATAATTAAAAAAATATAAATGATAGTTCACACTTGTATCTATATGTTATAGTTCACATTTGCATTTATATTTTACAGTTCACACTTATATTTGTGTTTGCTAGTTCGCACAAATGAAAAGGAGAAAAAAAAAAGAGAAAAATGTGAGGAGAAAAAATACAAAAAAATAGAGTAATAGAAAATAGAAGAAAAAATAAAAAAGGAGAAAATAAAAAGGAAAAGAAGAAAAAGGAAAAAAATGTCAAAATGAAAAAAGACAACGACAAAAGAAAAAAATTGAAAAAAGAAAGAAAGAAGAGAAAACAAAAAAAGGAAAAAAAAAATGAAGAAAAAAGAAAAAAAAAAGAGTAATAAAAAAAGAAAAAAAAACAAAAAAGGAGAAAATAAAAAGGAAAAAAAAGGAAAGAAAAAAATACAAAAGGAAAAAAAGAAAAAATTGAAAAAAGAAAAGATATAGCGAATCCCCTCGGATACACTATAATGATGGCACAAATTATACTTCACACAAAATGAAGGAGAATAAAATAACAAGAAAAAAAAAAGAAAAAAGGAAAAAAGGAGAAAAAAAAGAAAAAAAGAAAGAAAAATGAAAACGAAAAAAATAAAAAAAAAGTGAAATAAGAAAAAAGATAGAGAAAACAACAAAAAAAGAAAAACAACTGAAAAAAAAAGAAAAGAATAATAGAAAAAAGGAAAAGGAAAAAAGAAAAAAAAAGAAAATGAAAAAGAAAAAAGAAAGAGAAAAAACAACGAGAGGAATAATAGAAAAATTAAAAGGAAAAAAATAAAAAGAAAAAAAAATGAAAAAAAAGAAGAAGGAGAAAACAACAAAAAAGAAAAGAAAAGAAAATGAAGAAAAAAATGAAAAAGACTATGAATTGTAATTAGGAATAAACAATAGTCAAGAGAAGATTATGAATTGTAATTAATTAAAAATTAAGCTTTAAGTGGTAATAAAAGCCTAATAATGACTAATTTGGATAATTTTCCCTTAAAATTATAAGGTTGCTTATTAAACGATGGCCGTTAAGTTTTATGTATAGATTAGGCTTTAAACGCTAGCTGTTAAGGATAAGGTTATAAGATTGTTTACTTAACGGTGGCCGTTAAGGTTATAAGGTTATTTCCTAATAAAAGGTTACAAGGTTAAACGGTGACCGTTAAGGTTATAAAGGTTGTTTCCTAATATAAGGTTATAAGGTTAAATGGTGGTCGTTAAGGTTATAAGGTTGTTTATTAAACGGTGTCCGTTAAGTTTTATGTATAGATTAGGCTTTAAACCTGAATCTTCCCCCTCCTCCTCTCGCAGTTGCAGTAAGTTGGATGCCATTTTAGTGATCTCCGATACAGGAATATTCTTGGTTCAGCAGTGTTGTTTCCATTTGCAGAAGATTCATAGTCATTAACTATTACTTTCAACCTGGAAGGCAGAAGCTGCCTGCAGTGATAAGAGTTTGCTGTATTGAAACTGCATAGGGCCACTGCAGTAGAATAAGGACCAAAGGAACAAGCAATGATCCTATTTTAATCTTGAAGAGAGCACAATGAAATCCATCTTCTCACTTTATAGAACACTACCAAGAGCTGCGGCACCATCTTAGTGACTGATTGTATAGCCAATACTCATTGCTGCACCAGTAGGATCTGCATTTAAGTCATGACAATTCAGAACACACTGAAACTATTAAAACATAGTTTAAACAGATCTGAAGACTCATCTACCGTGATAAATTTTTGTTCACATTGCAGGTATTAACTCTTGCGTGAACACTTGTAAGATGTACCTACAATAATATCTTTTGATATGTCAATCAGCTTTGTTGACTGTAACTTGGATTGGTAGTTAGCATTAGCAAAAATCTTTAACTCGGCTGTCGTTGCAAAGATAAATTCAACATTGTTAAATTGACATACAGGTAACACTAGATCAAAAACCAAATCATATACTGGTTATAAGTGGCAACTTAACCACAATTCGAACAAATACCACTACATGAACATTTTAGTGGTTGAATTAATCTGTTACTATTACTCCCCCATCCAAAAAAGAATAACTTGATGTAGATCATGAGCTATGATATCTAATATTTGGTGGCCTTGAAGTATTAATTCATCCATATTTAAAGTAAAATTCAAATATCTAAAAACTGTGCATTTTGAGTTGGTTAGAAAAACATTTTCTTTACAAAATAACTGAAACAGTAAACACATATAGTCACATACTAAACACACATAATAATACACATTTATTCCAATTCCACTAGCCTAAAATCTAAATACACATATAGACATATACTAAACAGTAAACACACACATATACACTAAGTCGCAGGCTCACAGAAGATGTAAATCTGAAAATCAACACACAGGTAAATGAACTTCCAGAGCTAAAGCATCTTAAGGAACATGTTATTCAAGCGGCCTATGATGCGGAATATGCTATTGACTCATTTTTAGTTGTTGTGTAGTATGGCTGAGATGTCTGATGTTGTAGAGAAACTTTAGGTGATTCGAGGAGAGTTCAGTGACATATCTAGAATAGTAAAATTTGAAACAGGTTGTGATGTTCCAGTAGTTTCCAGCTTTGTATTATCACAAACTAATACTCCAACTTCCAACGATGATGTAATGGTGGGTTTCAATGATGTGGAAGAAAATATCATTGTTAGCCTTACTAGAGGGATGACAAATATCATTGTTAGACTTGTACAGAGCTCTTTGCACATTTCTACACATCTTTCCAGTTGGATGTTGTTGTTCCTATTAGGTAATATCTTCAAAAGCAACTGAAAGCTGTATGGAATGAACCTATTCAACTTTTATTTTCAGGTAATGACACTAACCAATAGTGTCCTTGATTCACTACCTTCATATGTGATGTCAGTTTTCCCTGCACTTGCTAGTGTGATCAAGAAGATTGGGGTTCTTAGAAAGACCTTCTTTTGGCAGGGTAATGAAGTCAAGAGAAATTATCATCTAGTCAAGTGGGATGAGATAACCATAAGCAAGCAATTAAGAGGTGCCAGAATTAGAAAGATGAATTGGCAAAACAAAAGACTAGTGATGAAGAGGCTTTAGAATTCGCATCTTCTGAAAATGCACAAAGAAAGTTATTACTGCTATGTATGGTCTGGAAGATAAGTGAATGACAGAGAAGATTACTATACCATATAGTTCAACTGCATGGATATCCATCAGAAACTTATGGACCTTGTATTGAGTAGGTCTGATTTCAAAGTGGGGAATGGTAGTAAGATATCCTTCTGCAAGGATAGATGGTGTGGCAGACATCTCTGAGACGGCCTTTCCCTGACTTCTTCAGACTGCCAACTCCAGAAAGCAACTTTAACTGAGTTGAGGACTGGACATGAGTGGAATTGTCACTTTAGGAGAGATTTAAATGACTGGGAAATGATGAGATTTGCAGATTTTATGGGTACTGTTAACGCGGATAGTCTGGTATGGAAGTTACAGGGAAAACAGAACTTCCCAGTAAACTCAGCCTATAGAGATTTGAATGTAACATGTGTGTGGAAATCAATCTAACCTGCAAAGTTCATATGTTAAAGACAGTTTCACTAACAAACTAAATTTCTAGATGAGATGATCATGCAATTCAACAAATAACACAAAGTAAATGTATGTATGTATGTGTGTATACATTTATACACTAGCTCACATATTCATATCTTTCAAATTAATAACACCAAAAAATACGACAACGGGCACAACATTACTTTTGCTTAATAGGAGCTTTACTATCCACAAAGTAATGGAGCTTGAATCAGATTATAAACCACCATTCAAAGTACTTCGTTTTCAAGATGAGGGATAAATCAGACTATAAATATACAATATAAAAGTTTAAAGGAAATAGCATACTTGATCGGATCAGCAAAAATTCCTTTTCCGTTGCAACTTATTGGGCTTTGGTCTCACTGCAAAATTGCAAAGTCAGAAAACTCTGGTACTATCAATCTAGAGTGCTGGTGTGGCTTAGTCATCATAGTTAATTTTATATCATAAAAAGACACAAAATTCACTACCAAGCTATGAATTCACCTCACAAAAACGTGTATACAATCCAGGAAATTGCCTATTAGATTTTGCGAAAGTGACGACGGATGATATTTTGCGGGATTTGACCTCCAAATCTTAACCGACTATAATGGATCCTTAAAGTATGCAATTGATAAATATTTTAAAACTAGATGGTAGAACCCGCGCTAGCGCAAGCCCAATATTAAATGTTTGTAATATTATATGGCAAAAATTATCTATATCATGGTAAACGCATGAGTTTATCTAATTAGGAGTCTCATAAGTGACATCAATCTCCAAAATTGTAAGAAATATTGCAATACAGAGTAGATTTTTGAACAGTAAATAAGTTGAAAAGCTAGGAATTTGCTGTCTGTGTTGAGGCTCGTCTTTTTCAGGGAAAAAAGCAACGAGCTGTTTCCAGAGCAGTGATATGCATTGAAAATGATCCCAAGTTTTCTCCGGATATCACTTTTGGTTCTTGTTTTACCAGTCGAAATTGTAGATTGTGGTACCTTATTATATGCAGAGAAAACAACTTTAGTACTCGATGTTGGCTTGGCAATCAGTTCGATTTCATTCAAGAGGATGAATAGTTTCTGTTCCAAAGACAACATAACCATAAATCCGGAAACAAAAAAACAGGAAAAAAAAAAACTCACATAGCCATTAGGATTTCCTGACTGCTCCCAGTATAGGGCATGAAGGTATGAAACTTTCAAAAATCCAGTGCAATATGTCTCTATAGAGGGATATAGATTCTTGTTTAATTCAAGAATTTCCTTCTTCAAATTCATTTGTTCTACACTCTCACAATCCAGATTCACAGCATGTAAGAATAACTTGCTCCTCCCTGTAAAGTTAACACTATTCATGAAACAACTGATAATTATTGTAGTACAAAGTAGATTAAGTGACAACTCTTATGAAAGACACTATTTCTTTGATGCTCAAATAAGCAAAAATTTAAAGGAAAACAAATAGAATGAAACATATAATATGTTTATCTTATCATTCTTCAGTTGTTTCGCATTTTAAATAGGGGACAAAGAAAATGAGAAGGTGTCTTTGAAACCCATTTGAGCACATTTTGGATAATTCTATCTGCACATTGTTTTGTGCAGGTGATAGTTGAAACATCAATGAGTAAAGAGGAAATAAAATCTGCAACTCAATCTTGTACACACAAAGTTGAATAACCAATCAAAACATAATAACAAATGATAAAAAAAAAAGCGACCAGTCTTTCCGCGAAGGCAGCAAATGGATGGTAATGGAGGAAACTTGTAAACTTGTAACAAAAACTACCAACAGAAAGAATATGCTTATTGTGTGAAAACTACATGATTGATTCCAGTTGAAGGAAGCAAATCTAAGAGGAGGGAAAGTTACTAAACAGATCGGTGAAACAAAAGCTTCGTCGTTGCTCTACAATTTGTTCTGTAAGCAATTATAGTACCGAAACCATGACTTTTTCCGATGAAGCCTTTGCCTCGAGACAAAAGATGAAGCTTCAATCTCAAATATGAATTGACAGAGAAAACACAAGCTTTGGTATCCCGAGGATTTAGTCGAGAGGTGTGAAAGGTGGTCTGGACACCAGGATAATCAAAAAAACAAAGCCTACGGTCCATACACCCAACATATATGTTTTTTGTTGAAGAACAGTATAAACACAGAAGTACATAAGTTTCATAATGTTCTAACTACAAGTACGAAGAAACTTTTTTGAAATAAACTAAAATAAGAAAGACAGTTTCAGGATTCAAGAAATTCAAAATCACTTGCTTTAAACAATGGAACACCAATGTGATCATAATGATAAACTCTAGACACTACAACATTATGGTCATTATGGTGACCATGATAGATTCCAAGTAGTAGACTGGAAGTGTTACAACTATAGGAATCTTTCTGACCCACTTTGTCTGTTCTGTAAAATATTAGTAGGAAAAATACCTACCACCAGATGACTGAAAGTTAAAGAAGAAAAGCGTTTACCATTTTCAAAGGTTCCCTGTCCTTAGCCTTGCATTTGGACATGCTAGTTTAGATATTTTTATTGTAGCTTATAAGTTACTCAGCTGATTTAGATTGTAAAACATATAACCAAGTTTGCTACACCAAATAATTGAAAATATGTTAGTGCTTACTGAAAGTCCCACACATCTCTACCTGTAGAATAAAGTTTAAAAAGTACTCATGATGGAGGCTTTGAAGTTAATGTATTCAGTTAGCTAAAATTCCATCAAACTTCTCAATGAATATCATCAAGACTCAAGTTCATTTTAAATTGTAAGGAATATAGATAGAAATAAGCGGCATTTACTCAAACAAAGAAAACCAAAGGTATTCTACAATATCAACGCAGCCCTACTTTTGACTGTTGGTTTCTTTCGTATGTTACAGTAGAGAAGACGTTCTCCTATTAACATTGTGAATGTCAATGAAATGATCCCAAGGTATGACGCATAACACTACAACTATAAAGCAAAATAAAACTTTTTTATGTACCACTATCCCCAAGCTTCTATTCTACTCCGTAATACAATCTGTTAGAATCACAACAACAACAACACCCAGTGTAGTCCCACAAAGGGTGGGGGTCTGGAAATGGTAGAGTGTTATGTAGATCTTAGTAACTTAACCCCTACCATAGAGGTGTACACACAAAATTGATTCTATTTTCGAGTCTTGAAAAAGGAAAAAAAGAAGCATTTTTCCTCTTCTTCACGTTATAACGTTTTCAATTAACAAACAACATTCCTAATTATTCCAGTGACCATCACAACTCTCCATCTCAGCAAGAATATTTCAAATAACCATCAATTTGTCACGCAACTTGATTGGAGAATTTTCACAAACAGCTAAAGAGCAAAAATTGAATCAAAGGAAGGATTCGCAGAAATGGCATGCTTCTTTTTCCCCAAATTAACAAATATTCAAACAATCAATTTATAAATACTATAAATACAAGTAAAGAAACTCCACAATTTAAAATAAAAACATAGAAAATGAAGAATCGTCCTCTCCCACTGAATAAACTGAAATTCAGCTTAAAAAATCATAATTACACAGATGAAGAGGCCCATATATCGTACCGTTCAAATTAATTATTCACCAGAAGCACATGAGGAGATAAAATTTGAAACAGTAGAACTCATTATGCAAATTTTGTTGCTGATGTTGACTTCCTAATGTTGTAGCTTGATTCTTAAACTCCAAAATTCAGCTTAGATACAAACTTATATCTTATAAACCAAAAATAGGGCACAAAAATAGAAAAGTATATAAAAATTTTGATAGAAGCAAAGAAAGAAGACAATAGCAGGGAACCATTCAAGTGGAAAAGCCTAGAAAAAGCTTGAAGAAGAGGCGGTAAGAACAATGAATAAGGAAAAGAAGTAGCGACGGTGGAAACACTGGACAAAAAAAAATCAGCGAAAGGACTAAAATATCACTGAAGCAAGCATGTCAACGAAGACGCGCTTGCTTCACCAAATTTCTAAATAGTAGTAAAATAAAACTGGAGAAGTTAAAAACGTGAAAATTTTCAGCTGCTTTGGTTCACAGTATTTTTCAATATATAGATTTTGGAGACATGGCTAAACTATAATATTTTTAAAGTGACATAGTGCCACATCAAATGAGGACAAAGTAAAACAGTTATCAAGAATGCAATATAAGTAATCAATGTATCTTTAAATTCCCTTAATATTAATATGTTGCCAACTGGCTCATTATATACAGATAAATAACCAGACTAGTCTCTTCTGACAAGAATATATGCGACAAGAAAATGGTTACAGGTGGTTACTTACGCAATATTACCATAATAAAGCCATAACACAATCAATGGAGATGAATGCAAACTTCTTGTAAGTACTACAGTAAAACTAAGCTCCTTAAGACCTATTCACTCTTAAATTTTCATCTAAAACAACCAATTACCTGGGGATTTAGAAGATGTCTTTATAATGAATGTATTTCCACATGAAATCGCAGCTACGGAGATCTGCAAAAGAACACACCATCAAAGTCATCAGTTAGTTAACAATACTGTCTTGCCACTTGCCAAACGACCAAAATGACATACTATTGCAATTTGGGTATCTGCCTGAAATTCTCAAAATCCAAGAAACTCAAAAGAACCAACAAATTCTCAAAATCAAGCACAAAAATTGATAAAACAACGAAAAGGGTGTTCAAATTCACTGATTGAGAAAAAAAGACCAAAAGGAGGGATTGACTATCACCTTTAGGTTCTCGCCGGTGGTTGCCCTTCCTCGCCCCTCACCAGTGGTCGCCCCTCGCCGGCGGTTGCCCTTCTGAGCCGAAGGTGCTTTGATGGTGTGTCGGTGTTATTCAACTGTGAAGAGACCTGGTTAACTATTCGACCGTACAGGCTGTTTAATACCTGTGTGAAATCGTAGTGTAGGATTTTTTATTTTTAATATGCTCCACTGTTTGGTTAATTATAAGTTGGAGGGAAATTGAAATATCGGGAAGGAAAAGACAAAATTTTAATGAAAAATTTAGGCCACATTTTAAAATGTTGTCTTTTAAATTATAATAATATTACACTTAAAAATGTAGCCATATATGTGAATATGCGTTGTCAATTATATCATGATTTGATAACATTTATAAAGTGTGATCTACGTCATTAAAAACCACGCTTTTAAAGCGTTGACAAAAGTAATTTGGCCAGATGTTAAAAACTAAGGTTACGCTTTAAAAACCTTGTCTTTAATGGTATAGACCACATTTGTAAAATGTGGCTCAGGTTTAGTGTGGCCTTAGGGCAAAAATGTTGTAGTGGTAGCTGGGACATGACCCGCATCTATCTCTAATTAATATAATTTAATATAAGAATGATACGGAAACTATAGTTGACTCGAGTCCTCGAATCAAAAGTACTCATCACCTAGTAGCTAGAAGCTACGAACTGTCTGACTATGATGTGCTACAATTAGTACCTATATTATGAGACAATATAGCACATATATGTATATATGGATCAATACTTTTGGAATGTACTGAGTATGTGAGGGTGAATGCATAAGTAAATCAATAACTCAATGTGTACTTAGATTTTCAAATATTGCATGCTAAGTGTAAATGACTCATATTGGGATTGAATTAAACAAAAGTAGTAAAATTATAAACATGAGTAATAAAGCAAATTGATAAACTTTGTGAGCAATACACAGTTCAAAACTCTTTACTCTTATTCTTTCTTAGGGAGGTTCTTCTGACCGACATAAACCATATGAGCTATCATGGAGTCCAACATCTTACCTATGCTGGGGAGAGCTATCCTACCCTTGCAATCGGAATAGGACCTTAACTTAAGTGATAACTATATTTAACTTCATCCATATTGGAATAAGCTTAACCTACGTTGGCTCGTAGTTCTGGTGCATGCAACCTTGGACTCATACCCAACTCGGTGCTAAATACTACTTCCTTATTACTTATATGCTCATACTTTATGAAATCCATCTTAAAATAGCATAAGGGTTTATAATGAAAACCAATTATGCATATCTTTGCCTTAAATTATAATCAAGATAGACAAATATAGATTCCATAACTTAGCTTAGGATCAAAAGATCACTTCTTTCTTTAAATCTCAATATAAACTTATCAAAGAGAACTTAAGAGCATGATCTTCTAGAAATCTCAACACTTCAACTTAGGGATTGAAATTCAAGCTTAAAAGTCATGATGATTCATAACAACACTTCATGCTCAATAATAATCTTGATATACTTTAACAATATCAAATCAAGATAGTGCAATCTCATTCATAATAGAAATCTTATAAATTAAAACATAAACATAAGAACTTCTTGATAAACTTAAAATGTTAAATCTCATGATAATCACATGCTTCAAGAATATATAAACTTGGGTATGAACCCCAATTCAAAACAAGTAACTTGAATTTTAAAATCAAGCAATTTAGGCACAAGAATAAAAGGATACCCTTATTCATAAGCTCACATACCTCAATAGGCTTGATTTGATGGAGAAAGCTTGACCTTGAAAGCCTTGGATATGATCTTGAAATATTTTCTTGAAATTCTTAGACTAGAGAACCTAACTTCTTGTTTATCTTGAAGAGAATGTAGCTTGAAGTTGAAGTTCTCTGTTCCTAGAGAGGAAGGCTTTCTTGGAGAGAAATTATAAATAAATGGGCAAATAATGCTCCTTAGGGGCTTTAATTATATGTTATGGATGAATTTAGGTGGGGAAAATGACCCATTTTCCCTTAACAATGCGGAACGAAAAGCCGTAATATAGAGGCGGGCGATGGAGCGTGTGTCATGGGTTATTGCGCGACCTCACTGCCTCTCTCATAAAAATGGCTATAACCTTTTGCTCGGGTATCAGATTAAGGCCAAATTGGTATCGTTGGAAAGATGACTCAATTATCTACAATTTGGTGGGTCTTTATCTGTAAAATTCTTTGTATATAAAATGTTATATACATTTTAAGTAGACCCTTGCAGAATCAAATACCAAACTTGGACGAATTAAAGGCTCTTAGCACAACTTTGTTCTAAGTAATTCCTATGAACATTTTCATCTCAAAAGCAATTCACACACTATTATAATGATCATGACACATATATTAACATACAAATCATGGGATTAAACTTCACATACATAGGAATGCTTCAAAGTCTAGCCCAAAAATAAGGGGTGTTACATTATCTCCTCCTTGGAATCATTTGTCCTCGAATAAGACTGATTAGACTGAGAGTACTAAGGCAACTGAGATCATATTCTGAACATGCATTACTTAGAACATGACTGTATAACTGAGTCTAAGCATGATACATGAATTGAACTGATTTCATGAATACATGTAATGACATAAGAATAGTTATAAGGCTGAAATAGAAACGAGAGAGTCAAATAATAAGTAACCATTACTTCAAGATAGATCTTTTTTTTTGTGAAAAAAAGATGAAAAGTTTAGGATATTAATACTCGATGTATTACAATACATCTCCCGCTTGGGATATTTTATCCCCCGAATGATACTGACTTGGCTGAAATACTAAGGAAAGACTGAGAGGATGCACAGGGCACCTACAGACTAAATCATGACTGAATACTGGAATCTGCATGATGTATGAACTGAAATGAAGTCACAACTTGAATGGACATTAATGAATCACCTTATGGAATATCCATATTCATGAGACTTTAGATAATATGACTAGATGGAAAGATGGAAAACCATAGGAACTTGTCTGTCTGACAGCTAAACTGAATTGCTGGATATATAGACTGAATTATACTGAAAACTTATACTGAACTATACATTCCACTTCCAAAACTGCACTTCACTTGAGGCTACTTACAATATTCACATGGGCACAGATAACTCTATCTATTGAAGTCTGAGCTGAATTGAATTCTCTCACTGTGTTCAAGCCTACTTGTAAGACCCCAAAAATTTTTCACGGCGTAAAAGCCTTTGAAATGATTTAAGTGAGCTTAACATAAAAAATTTTGGCTAAGTGTTTATACTTTGTTCTACACTTAGTTTTATTTTGAGCCTTGAATCTTTGATGAATTATTTTGTGACCTTTCTGATCTTCGTTTTTTGAGATTTTTGTTGTGTTGCGATGGGGCAAGGTCGTAGGATGTTCCGGGTGAGTTTTGGAATTTTTAGACGAGCCTAAGACCATGTTCAGGTGTCCAAAATAGTGGCAGCAGGTGATCCGCAGGCGCCACCCGCTGGATCGCGAGCCTTACAATCTTTGAATTGGGGCGATTCATCAGGCGCCGCCTTATAGCGGGCGATCCACCAGGCACCGCCTGATGGATTGCGGTGCAATAGGCTAGGCGTCGCCTGCTAGATCGCGCCTGGCCAAATTATACTTATCCTATCCGAATCAGTTAAGGTCCAAATGCAGTGTTAAATTTCATAACACGGGATTATATCCCAAATTCACCAAAATTAGGTCATATTTCATAAAAAGCTTCAAGAAAACTCTCTTAGGGTTTTGACATAAAAACCATCGTAACGAGAGATTCAACCGTGGAAGTTTCGAGATTTTTACATATTCGGAATCCTCATCGCAAAGGCTACGTGGGGAATCCAAAAGTTCGCAAAAATTATTCCGTTTCTTGGAAAGTCATTTTAGAAGTTCATCTTTGAGGTATGTGGGGTTTTTCAACAAGAACATTCTTTCGTTTTTGTGCCCAAAGTTAATTTTCTTTACAAAGATATATGATTTGATATGTTTTACTACGAATTTGAATATATGAATTATGACTTATGATGTTTTCATGAGAATATTGATATGGTTGCATATAAAGTTGAAATTTTGACTTTTAATTGATTATTTTTATGCTTATGTCATAAATTATGAAACTTTGAAAGGTTTTATGGTGATATTGATATATGAGTTTTTGGAACTCTATTTGAGATTATTATTTTGTGAAATTATGTGTTATAAACACTTTGAGATTTGAATGATTTGAGATGATAAAGAAGTTTTGACCTTTCGATCGTAAAAAGGTGTTGTTTTTGAAAACAAGGTGAGAAAAGAATTCCACACTGTGATTGATTATGATAACAGGGGTAGCATGATGGCTTCCGTTATAAATTGTTGGAAATTGTTTTGTTGTGGATTGTCTTTGAAAATATCTGAGCTAAGTCCAGGAGTAGTCTTTAGCACCGAGTAGGAGGTATAGCTATAATTGGTACTTCCCTAGAACTACGTGCCCTCGTAGGTGCCAAAATTGAGGCTGATTATATATAGTGATCACTAGTGAATGAATGATTAAGGTCCTATTCCGATGGCAAGGATAAGACAGCTCTCCCTAATGTGGGTAAGACGTTGGACTCCATGTAGCTCACATGGTTTATGTCGGTTATAAGATCTCCCAGTATGTGTGTATCCTTATGTCTATGGTGAAAGGTGAAATGATTTGAAAGATGAGTTGTGAAAGCTATCATTTTAAAAGATTTTATGATTTTATACTATCAAAGAAGAATTTTTATTGTGAGATTTGTTCATCTTGATGAATTGGAAAGAGATTGAGAATTTATATGATGACTCACATATTTTATTATGTATATTTCACTCTCTCATGTTTATGTTGATTTTATTCGAGCTATGTGAGTCTTTCATTATATCATGCATGTTTCCTATAAATGCTTATGATGTTGATATTTTAAACTGCATACACCCCCATATGTTCAATACATTTCCATGGTACTGACCCACATCTCCGGATGTGGGCTACATTTTCTTGGAATGTAGGTTCAGGTGCTCAGTCTCAGGCTCGACAGTGATTGTCCGAGCATGTTGTTCTACATCTTCTGTCGTGGTGAGTCCTCATGGTCCGAGGACGTGATGTTCAGAGTTCTGTTTCATTGAGTTGCTTACTTTTGATATTGAGTACGAGTCAGTTGGGGCATGTCCCAATGGCTCTCTGATGTTGTTGACTTTTAGAGGCTTGTCAGACTAGACTAGATGGTTGGAGTTGTCGTGATGTGTTGTATTTTGTTACTTTTCCGCATCTCTTTTGTTTTGAATTATGATGTCATGGAGGATATTTTGATGACTGATCATAGTAATTCTGTTGGTATGTGTTGAATGATGTAAATATGGGTCAGAAAGGTTAGCTTGGGGCTACTTGTAGCCGTAAGCACCGTGTGATGTCCCGAGACCCATTTTCGGGGCATTACACTACTCTAATCTACAAAGTGCACATATAACACTATAATACAAGTTTGAACTATGAATTCAATACCCCATGCATTTTCACAACTTCTCATCTCTTGAATAATTCTTATTACCACTTTAACAACTATATTCGAACTCTTACTAGGAAATTGACTAGTACACAATGCACCCATCCACTTATATACCAATATGGCATTCAAGCCTATCACTATAACCACATACAAACTTCTAGGAAAACACCTATAAATCATCTTTCTCATATTCATAAACCTGTATTAATAACAACTTTGTTACACTATTCTTAAATAGAAAAACATAGAATTCCCAACTAACCATGACATATATCAAAATCTTTACATCAATCTTCCCTCACACTTATAGTCTTAGCTAAAACAATCATACAATGATCTTTCATCAATAAGAAATATTTACTCTCTCCCATCTAAATAACTGTTCATCATCACTATCTTGACCTAAGGAAAGGTCACTGAAAGGTTAGAATATGAGGACCTGAAGCATGAAAGAATACTATTCATAACTTAGACACTTAATTGAGGCTTGAGGAATAGAGTATCAAAATCATGAATTCATCAAAGAAAGCTAAACTGAGGGTATACACGACATAATCTAAATTTCATTGATCATTAAGAATGTAGCATGAGTACTTGGAACTGAACAATGGCTCTCTGATGTTGTTAACTTTTAGAGGCTTGTCAGACTAGACTAGATGGTTGGAGTTGTCGTGATGTGTCGTGTTTTGTTACTTTTCCGCATTTTTTTTGTTTTGAATTATGATATCATGAAGGATATTTTGATGACTGATCATAGTAATTCTGTTGGTATGTGGTGAATGATATGAATATGGCTCAAAAGGATTTGCTTGGGGCTACTTGTAGCCTTAAGCACCGTGTGACGTCCTGGGACCCATTTTTGGGGTGTTACAAACTTGGTATCAGAGCCTAAGGTTTAAGAAATCCTAGGGAGTCTGAAAAGCTGTGTTAATTAGAGTCTTTATCAACGGTGTGTAGCGCGCCATATCTATGAACAAGAGGCTACGAGACATTTTAGGAAAAAGTGTGGTTCTTTCTTTCAGAAGTCTATCGTACTTAAAGTGTCTCTCTCTGCTATTAATTCATTCTCTCCTCTTTTAGAAATATGCCTCCATGTTGAGCTAGAAGAAATAATGATGGTCAGCAACCTCAACCCACTGACCCATTGAATGAAAATGTGTCCCATGCTAAATTTCGGGCAGTCTTTCAGGCGCTGGCCTAAGCTGTTACTGTGAATGTTCAGGCCAATCTGGCCCCAGCCCCACAGCAACAGGGAGATGATTCAACTGTTTCCAGGATCTGTGACTTTATGCAGATGAATCCGCCAGAATTTTATGGGTCCAAGTCTAATGAGGATCCACGGTTGTTTTTACAGGAGGTACGAAAGGTTACTCAGGTGATGCATGTATCTGAGGAGCATAGTATGGATTTGGCAGTGTATAGGTTGAAAGACCTTGCTTATAATTGGGTATTTTCTTGGAGGAAAGGTAGAGCTGAGGGTGCCGCCCCTACGACTTGGCAAGAGTTTCAGGATGCATTCCTGGATAAGTTTTTCCCTTTAAAGATGAGAGAGGTGAAGGTGGAAGAGTTCATGAATTGGCGACAGGACTTTATGACGGTTATAAAGTACTGTCTAATGTTCAATTAGTTGACCAAGTATGCTCCTGACTTAGTAGCTGATAATCGGGCTAGTATGAGTAAGTTTGTGACAGGAGTATCTAGCTCTGTGGTTAAGGAGTGTAGGTCTGCAATGTTGAATAGTGAGATAAATCTTTCTAGGCTGATAACTCATGCCCAACAGATTGAGGCAGACAAGATTAAGGAGAGAGATAGAATGAGAGGGAATAAGAAGGCTAGGTCTGAGCAGCACGGACAGGGTCAGACTAGATCGCAGGGAGGGAGTCGCCCTCAATTCCAGGACCACTCATCTATACTAGCACCGTCGTCCTCTAGTGCTCCCATTCCTAAGGGTAGGCAGGAGTAGGGTAGCAGGTCATATGAATCCAGGTCCCAGTATAGTGTTGGCAGTAAGCCAAATTATCCTTCGTGTCCTAAGTGTGGTAGGACTCATCCGGGTGAGTGTTGGGGTGAGAAGAAGGGTTGTTTTACGTATGGTGACATGGGTCACAAGATTAGGGATTATCCATAGGCCAGGCAACAGCGTCGTTATTATCGCCCTCAACCTCAGACTCAGACTGTTTGTACTCCAATTCCAGTGACTTGTCCAACCCCAGCTCAGGGTGCATCTTCTAGCACTGCTGGCGGTCAGCGCCAGAATAAATTCTATGCTTTACCATCACACCAGGAACAAGAGGACTCTCCCGATGTTGTTACTAGTATGCTTCGTATATTTCAGTTTGATGTATATGCATTGTTGGATCCTGGATCCAGTCTTTAATATATTACACCTCTGATTACTGTGAATTTTGAAGTGAGTCCTGAAAGTATTCCTGAGCCTATACTAGTTTCTACCCCAGTAGGTGACTCGATTGTTGCCCAGAAAGTGTATAAAAAGTGTCTTGTTACCGTTCTTCATAGAGTCATATTAGCTTATCTGATTGAATTAGATATGGTGGACTTTGATGTTATTCTGGGTATGGACTAGCTGTATTCTTATTATGCCTCTATTGATTGTCGTACCCGAGTGGTCAAGTTTCAGTTTCCTGGCGAATCTGTGTTTGAGTGGTCTGGGAGTTTTGTGTCTCCCAAGAGTCATTTTATTTCCTATCTCAAAGCTAGAAAACTTATTTCCAAAGGGTGTATTTATCATTTGGTTAGAGTCAAGGACACTAAGTCTGAGACTCCAACTCTCCAGTCTTTTAGCATTGTTAATGAGTTTTCCGAGGTCTTTTCGGAAGATCTCCTAGGGATAACTCCTGATAGAGATAGAATTTGGGATTGATCTTCTTCTTGATACTCAACCCATTTCTATTCCTCCTTACCGTATGGTACCTGTAGAGCTTAAGGAGTTGAAAGAATAACTCAAAGATCTACTCGATAAGGGTTTCATAAGACCCAGTGTTTCTCCTTGGGGTGTTCCTGTGTTGTTTGTGAGAAAGAAAGATGGCTCTTTGCGTATGTGCATTGATTATCGCCAGTTGAATAAAGTCACCGTCATAAATAAGTATCCCCTTCCGAGAACAGATGATTTGTTTGAACAATTATAAGGTGCAAGTTATTTCTCAAAGATAGACCTTCGATCCGGCTATCATCAACTCAAAGTTAGGGAATGTGACATCCCAAAAATTGCTTTCCTAACTTGCTATGGTCACTTTGAGTTTCTTGTTATGTATTTCGAGTTAACTAATGCCCTAGAAACTTTCATGGACCTCATGAATCGAGTGTTTAAACCATATCTGGATATATTTGTCATAGTGTTTATAGATGATATACTGGTGTACACCCGTAGTGAGGATGGACATTCTGACCACCTCCAAATTGTTTTGCAAACCCTTAGAAGCCACCAATTATTTTCCAAATTCAGTAAGTGTGAGTTTTAGCTAAGGTCAGTTGCTTTTCTGGGTCACATCATTTCTTCTGAAGGTATTAGAGTTGATCCCCAAAAGACCGACGCTGTTTGAAATTAGACTAGACCTATCTCTCCGACTGATATCTGAAGTTTCTTAGGTTTAGCTGGCTATTACCACTATTTTATTAAAGGTTTCTCCTCTATAGCGTCCCCTATGACACGGTTGACCTAAAAAAAGTCAAGTTCTTGTGGTCTGATTCTTGTGAGAAGAGTTTTCAGGAGTTGAAGACTCGACTCACTTTAACCCCTGTTTTGACTTTGCCTGATGGTGTTGATGGTTTTGTGGTGTACTGTGATGCTTGTAGAGTTGGGTTGGGTTGTGCGTTGATGTAGAAGGGTAAGGTGATAGCTTATGCTTCTAGACAATTGAAACCCCATGAGAAAAATTACCCCACCCATGATCTCGAGTTAGCTGCTGTGGTGTTTGCTCTAAAAATCTGGAGACACTATTTGTATGGTGTTCATGTTGATGTTTTCACTGATCATAAGAGTCTGTAGTATGTATTTACCTAAATGGAGTTGAATCTTAGGCAGAGAAGGTGGCTAGAGTTGTTAAAAGATTATGATATGAGCATGTTGTACTATCCGAGCAAGGCCAATATAGTGGCAGATGCCCTTAGCAGAGGGTCTATGAGTAGTGTTTCGCATGTGGAAGAAGGTAAGAAAGAGTTGGCTCGTGATGTGCATCATTTGGATAGACTGAGGGTTAGGTTGTTTGACTCTGTTGAAGGTAGTATAGGGGTTCAGAGTAGTTCCAAATCCTCCTTGGTTTCAGAAGTGAAAGAGAAACAAGACTTAGATGCTTGTTTGGTCAGACTGAAGAAGTCAGTCAGGGACCAAAAGGTGGAGGTTTTCTCCCAAGGGAGAGATGGCGTGTTGAGATTGCAGGGTAGATTGTGTGTTCTGAATATTGATGATCTGAGATAGAGGATTATGGATAAACCGCACGGTGCACGATACTCTATTCATCCCGGTGTCACTAAGATGTATCGCGATTTGCGGGAAATTTGTTGCTGGAGTGGCATGTGAAAACATATTGCAGCATTTGTGGCTAGGTATGCAATGTGCCAACAGGTTAAGGTTGAACACCTAAGACCTGGTGGTATGATGCAGAGTTTAGTATTCCCACCTGGAAGTGGGAAGAGATAAACATGGATTTTGTGACTGGTTTACCTTTTTCCCGACGCCTTCATGATTCCATTTGGGTTGTGGTTGATAGATTGACTAAGTCTGTACATTTCTTGCCTGTGCATACTTCTTATACTGCAGAGGACTATGCTAGATTGTACATTCGGGAGTTAGTGAGATTGCATGGAGTTCCTTTGTCTATCATTTTGGATAGGGGTACTCAGTTCACGTCTCAATTTTGAAAAAAATTTCAGAAGGGTCTGGGTACCCATGTTCTTTTGAGTTCTGCTTTCCATCCGCAGGCAGATGGTCAGGCTGAGAGGACCATCCAGACCTTAGAAGATATGTTGAGAGCGTGTGCCCTTGACTTTAAAGGAAGTTGGGATGATCACTTACCGTTGATAGAGTTTTCTTGCAATAACAGTTTTCACTCTAGTATTGGCATGGCTCCGTTTGAGGCTTTGTATGGGAGGAAGTGTAGACCACCTATAGGGTTGTTCGAGGTGGGTGAAGTAGCTATGTGTGGTCCTGATTCGGTATTTGAGGTTATGGAAAAGGTTAAGTTGATTAGAGAAAGCTTAAAAATATCTCAGAGTCGTCAAAAGTCGTATGCGGATGTTAGAAGAAGAGACCTTGAGTTTGAAGTTGGTGACTTGGTGTATTTGAAAATTTCACCCATGAAAGGGGTGAAGAGATTTGGAAAGAAGGGAAAGCTTAGTCCCCATTATGTTGGCCCTTACAGAGTTCTTAGCCGTGTTGGTAAGGTAGCTTATGAAGTTGAGTTGCCTTCCGAGTTGTCTTCTGTTCATCCGATATTCTATGTCTCCATGCTTAGAAAGTATATTAGCGATACCGTGGTAGTGGATTCTTCTGTGAGTACTGAAATTCAAGAAAATCTTTCTTTTGATGAGATTCCTGTTAAGATTCTTGATTTCCGTGTCCGAAGACTAAGGAACAAAAAAGTTCCCTAGGTCAAGGTGTTGTGGCGAAACCAATTAGTTGAGGGTGCAACTTGGGAAACTGAGGCAGATATGTGATCCAAGTACCCGCACCTATTTTTTGCAAGCTCCGATCAAGCCAAAGGTACCGTTCTTTCCTAAATGAATTGATTTTGATAAAAGTTGCAGCAATGCAGCTGTAATTTCTTATTTGTTCAGCTGTAGTTTCTTGAATTTATGCATTCTATGTTGTATCCGGAGTTTGAAACGACGTAGAGATGAGTTTAATAAGTGGGTTCAGCTGTATGCTCTGTTTTATATCTACTCTTAGCATGTATAGCGTCATTCGGGGATGAATGTTCCCAAGGGGGAGATAATGTAAAACCCCAAAAATTTTCCGCGTTGTTAATGCCTTTGAAATGAGTTAAGTGAGCTTAACATAAAAAATTTTGGCTAAGTGTTTATACTTTGTTCTACACTTAGTTTTATTTTGAGCCTTGAATCTTTGATGAATTATTTCGTGACCTTCACAATCTTCATTTTTTGAGATTTTTGTTGCATAGCGATGGGTCAAGGGCGTAGGATGTTCCGGGTGAGTTTCGGAATTTTTAGACGAGCCTAAGACCATGTTTGGGTATGTAAAACAGTGTCAACAGGCCTTACAATCTTTGAATTGGGGCGATTCATCAGGCGCCACCCGCCTTATAGCGGGCAATCCACCAGGCGCCGCCTGATGGATTGCGGTGCAATATGCCAGGCGCCGCCTGATAGATCGCGCCTGGCCAAATTCTACTTATCCTATCCGAATCAGTTAAGGTCCAAATGTAGTGTTAAATTCCACAACACGGGATTATATCCCAAATTCACCAAAATAAGGTCATATTTCATAAAAAGCTTCAAGAAAACTCTCTTAGGGTTTTGACATAAAAACCATCGTAACGAGAAATTCGACCATGGAAGTTTCGAGATTTTTACATATTTGGAATCCTCATCGCAAGGGCTACGTGGGGAATCCAAAAGTTCACGAAAATCATTCCGTTTCTTGGAAAGTCATTCTAGAAGTTCATCTTTGAGGTATGTGGGGTTTTTCAACAAGAACATTCTTTTGTTCTTGTGCCCAAAGTTAATTTTCTTTACAAAGATATATGATTTGATATGTTTTACTACGAATTTGAATATATGAATTATGACTTATGATTTTTTCATGAGAATATTGATATGGTTGCATATAAAGTTGAAATTTTGACTTTTAACTGATTATTTTTATGCTTATGTCATAATTTATGAAACTTTGAAAGGTTTTATGGTGATATTGATATATGAGTTTTTGAAACTCTATTTGAGATTATTATTTTGTGAAATTGTGTGTTATAAACACTTTGAGATTTGAATGATTTGATATGATAAAGAAGTTTTGACCTTTCGGTCGTAAAAAGGGGTTGTTTCTGAACCCGAGCTGAGAAAAGAAGTCCACACTGTGATTGATTATGATAAAAGGGGTAGCATGATGGCTCCCGTTATAAATTGTTAGAAATTATTTTGTTGTGGATTGTCATTGAAAATATCTGAGCTATGTTCGGGAGTAGTCTTTAGCACCGAGTGGGAGGTATAGCTGTAATTGGTACTTCCCTAGAACTACGTGCCCCCGTAGGTTCCGGAATTGAGGCTGATTATATATAGTGATCACTAGTGAATGAATGATTAAGGTCCTACTCCGATGGCAAGGATAGGAAAGCTCTCCCCAACGTGGGTAAGACGTTGGACTCCATGTAGCTTACATGGTTTATGTCGGTTATAAGTTCTCCCAGTATGTGTGTATCCTTATGTCTATGGTGAAAGGTGAAACGATTTGAAGATGAGTTGTGAAAGCTATCATTTTGAAAGATTTTATGATTTTATACTATCAAAGAGGAATTTTTATAATGAGATTTGTTCATCTTGATGAATTGGAAAGAGATGGAGAATTTATATGATGACTCACATGTTTTATTATGTATATTTCACTCTCTCATGTTTATGGTGATTTTATTCGAGCTATGTGAGTCTTTCATTATATCACGCATGTTTCCTATAAATGCTTATGATGTTGATATTTTAAACTGCATACAACCCCATATGCTCGGTACGTTTCCATGGTACTGACCCACATCTCCGAATGTGGGCTACATTTTCTCGAAATATAGGTTCAGGTGCTCAGTCTCAGGCTCGACAGTGATTGTCCGGGCATGCTGTTCTACATCTTCTGTTATGGTGAGTCCTCATGGTCCGAGGACGTGATTTTTAGAGTTATATTTCATTGAGTTGCTTACTTTTGATATTGAGTATGAGTCAGTTAGGGCATGTCCCAATGGCTCTCTGATGTTGTTGACTTTTAGAGGCTTGTCAGACTAGACTAGATGGTTGGAGTTGTCGTGATGTGTCGTATTTTGTTACTTTTCCGCATCTCTTTTGTTTTGAATTATGATATCATGGAGGATATTTTGATGACTGATCATAGTAGTTCGTTGGTATGTGTTGAATGATGTGAATATGGCTCAAAAGGGTTAGCTTGGGGCTACTTGTAGCCGTAAGCACCGTGTGACGTCTCGAGACCCATTTTCGGTGCGTTACACTATTCTAATCTACAAAGTGCACATAAAATACTATAATACAAGTTTGAACCATGAATTCAATACCCCATGTATTTTCACAACTTCTCATCTCTTGAATAATTCTTATTACTAGTTTAACAACTATATTCGAACCCCTATTAGGAAATTGACTAGTACACAATGCACCTATCCACTTATATACCAATATGGCATTCAAGCCTATCACTATAACCACATACAAACTTCTAGGCAAACACCTATAAATCATCTTTCTCATATTTATAAACCTGTATCAATAACAACTTTCTTACACTATTCTTAAAAAGGCAAACATAGAATTCTCAACTAACTATGACATATATCAAAATCTTTACATCAATCTTCCCTCACACTTATAGTCTTAGCTAAAACAATCATACAATGATCTTTCGTTAATAAGAAACATTTACTCTCTCCCATCTAAATAACTGTTCATCATCACTATCTTGACCTAAGAAAAGGTCACTGGAAGGTTAGAATATAAGGACCTGAAGCATGAAAGAATATTATTCATAACTTAGACACTTAATTAAGGCTTGAGGAATAGAGTAACATAATCATGAACTCATCAAAGAAAGCTAAACTGAGGGTCTACACGACATAATCTAAATTTCACTTATCATTAAGAATATAGCATGAGTACTTGGAACTGAACATACTGTAAATCATGTGTACATGAGTCATGAGATGCATGACCTGAGTTTGGAGTTCATAAATTTTATGGAATATGATTCATACTGCTAAGTGAACTAGAACTCCTCATACTAGGAACTGAGAGAGTACATGATTCTCTATTATGTGCATGAACATGAACTATGATCATAGAGCTGACATGTAAGGCATGCGTATGTATAGTAAGGACCTAAGTACAAAACCTTGCACTGATGTGAGAATGGGTCGGGCATCTTTCTCCCTTACTAAAGTTTTACAATACACTAGCATCACAACTAGAATCTGAGAACCTGACTTGGTTACTCATTCTATGATCTCCCCTTAGCTTTAAGACATCATTCTAAGTCTGTGGAACCCTTTACTAAGCTCTAAACTGGACTACAATCATTGTACTCTAGAGTATGGTCTATAACAATACACGTAAATAATAAACTTACCCTAAAAGACTACACCTGAAAGTGTAAAACACACTGCTAGTACTTCCTTCTAAGATACAATTAGATCTTTCTATAGACACAATAGTCATCATATAATAACTTAAACACTTACTAACTTAGAATCTTCATGAGTATCACCATACCCAGAGTGCACACCATCTAGAACTTCAACTCTTATTTCTCTTAGCTCAATCTTCAAAGATGCAAACTTAGATTCTAACACTTAACATGGATATCCGCAAACCTTTAATAAACCATACTACTTCCATCATAGCCTACTAATATCACATCTCTAAACTTATTTTTTCCCTAAACCATGAGAATCAAAATCATCCCAAAAAACTCAACATCACCTATCCATAACTCCTTAACTTAGCTATTAAAAACACCATGTACTATATAACTATACTTCTTCCCATTTAGCAACTCAAGGGTACTACTAACCACACACAACACTTAATAACCATAGAAAATAATGCAACACCATATCACCTTGGGCACATGTCTACATCATATTTACAACTTCATACTTAATTATGAATACATAAACTTTAATTATTGTATATATTATTCCAGGCTACTAGATCACTTCCATATAACTAGCATCACTAACCAAGCAATCATTCTTTCCACCTTGATGAATATCCACTTTTTAAACTTAGTGTCTAGTTCTATCCATGATTAACAACCCAACCTCATATACTAATCTCACTTTGAAGCTATAAAATAAAATTTAAGGAAACACTAGTACACTAGAACCTCATAATAATAATAATAATAATTGATCATGATCATATGGCCTATCTTATTATAATTCATTAACATATCCTTCTTCTATTAATTACTACTATTTACCCATATATACACCTAAATTCCCTTCATATATCTATAAGTTTTAACTAAGATCCTTGCAATCTTAAGAGAAGCCTAAATTCACAATACTTAACCACCAAATACTTTCATCAATAGCCTATACTTTTCTAAAACAATAAATACCATTAATATCTCCTTCCCTACCTTTAACTAAGGAACCTGTACCACATTTAGTACCCCTAAACTAACACACAAGGACCCATCACTACATTACTAACTCGACTGTATGCAAAAGTTCATCTATATATATTTGATCAACCGCCATTACTACCTTTCTTGTCACTACACATCTAAACCCATACTTTCAACTATAAGAAGGTTCTACTACTTATGAATCATAACACTCAATGTCACAATATCCCTCGAATGTAAACTGTATTGAAAAACCTAGAATCATAATATTTTCTCTCATGAGCACTATCTGTCTTGAAGGGTAAATGAGAAATCTAAATACATATCTTGTAATGTATTAACTATAATACCCCATATCTTCTTAGCTTGATTTAACTCTTAGTTCATGAGTTATTTACTATAAGATTTTCGAAATACTCATTAATTTTTAGTTTAGAGCTTGCCATTGCGTAGAAAATTGAATTAGCTTTCCAACGATACACAATTCACCTAAATTTGATAACCGGGTAAGAAGTTATGGAGATTTTGAATTTCAGTAGTTAAACACCATCATTTTTATCATCATTGCATCATGGAGCCAGTCTAAATGATGATTGGTAATTTCCGTTGTTGCTCCACGATCCTAGAATGTCTCACCAAAGGCCAAATTGGAATTCGTCCTTTTCCAGTGTTACAACGTGAATTCACCGCAACACGAAGAACTTTTAGGTATCTGATGATAGGCGTATTTACACGCCTAAAGTACTATAATTTACCCATATTTTAGCTAAGTTTTGAGAACAAAATATATAATTCATGCACTTTTAGTCCTTTTTCCTGTAAGTGAGCTAACAAACATGATTAGCAAGTTTTCAGGTATAAATGATGCAGATTTCAGCATATTATGGATAACTTGACGCCCAAGGAAGCTTCACGAAAGAAGGAAGGGAAAGCTTGGACGCCAAGGACCAAAAGTGACGCATGAAATATCTGTCCCGGGCAAAAACAACATTTCTAAAGACTTTGGGAATCAGCAGTAACTTAGTAGGATTAGGATAATGATGCAGTAACCTAGTAGGACTAGGATAAGTAATGCAGTATCCTAGTAGGACTAGGATAAGTAATGCAGTATCCTAGTAGGAATAGGATAGGGGTGTTATAAATACCCTATGTTGTTGAAGTTCTTATGATCATCTCTCTATTCATACAATTAATTCTGGAGTTCCAAAAATAATTCTCTTTCAATTAATTACTTTCTCTTCATCTATTCAATTCTTAATTTCCACAACAAGAGAACCGCTATTCTAAAAGGGAATTCACGCCTAACGCCATACCAAACCGTACTACACGTGAGATCTTTATTTTGGTATAATGATAAAGTCTATTGTGATTTCCGTTACACTCATGAATAGCTAAACGTCTCTGTTGGGGTTATGGAAGCCTTATGAGATACTATCTATTGCTATGAGTTTGTGAGTTCGTGACTCGTATGATGCTTATATCATTATTCTCTTCATCTTAATGCAAATTCTTATGGTTGCAAACGCATAGAATACGCCAGTATAGCATTAACTTGGTCGAAAGAAAATTTATATGTCTGGAAAAGAGATAATGTCAAGGTAATAGGGCACTAACCCCTGTTAAAAAGTTAGTGCCGTAACTGGATTAACCTCTTGGAGAATTTGTACCGTTAGACACGCTTTAAGCTCGAAAGATTTAAAGTGAAATAATCCTTGATGGTCGAAAGACGCCTGGATTTACCATAGAATACAAATCTCTATAAGCACATGCATGTCTGAATTCCGCACAACTCATAGCCAATAGAGACATATAACTCATACGGTGGACATAACCCCAACTCTCAATTCTCATTGGTTAAACATCTTACTGAACATTCTTTCCTTTTTACTTTGCTATTTTCCGTTTTCACTTTGTTACATTATTGCACGTTATAATCCCCCCTTTTTCGAGACTTGCACCAAAAGTCTAATAATTTTTGCTTACTTAGTGACCAAGTATTCTCTGTGGGATCGATACCCAACCTAGTTGGGTTATATATTTGACAACGACCGCTTACACTCTTACGAGAGCTGTAGTTTGAGCGTTATCAAAAATTGGCGCCGTTGCCGGGGAATACAGTTGTCAACTAAGCTTGTGATAGTTACTAGACCCTTTGGTCAAAGATTCTCGTACTTTACTTTCAGTTGTTGTTTTTGTTTTCTGTAGGTTTTGTTCAGTGCATGCCCCATACTCGAAGTTCTGGTCAACCGTTATTACCTATCAATTCTGAACCACATTCTATTGGCAGGATGGATGCACAACGTGACATTGACAGAAGGGCGGCTCAACAGGAGCAGGCTAGACTAGCTGCACTGGCAGCTGCTCAAGTGCATCAACAGAATATTGATAACCCAGGTCGGGCAACAAACCCTGATGATGAGGACCTGGGTGATAAGGACCTGGGTGATAAGGAGCTACTAAATCCTAGGCGTACTGATAAGGTGGAAACACCTATGCATAGGAGAGAACATCAAGCTAGAATGAGACCTGACCGCCGAGCTATGCAGGCTCCTTTTGATGATGATGATGACGATCTGGATGGAGCTGGTGCTACAGGAGCTATTATTCCTCCGCCCTTGGTACCTGGAGCAAAGTTCAATATCACCAGCACCATGATTTAACTATTGCAGCTCAAGGGATCATTTGGTGGACTTGCAGGCGATGATACGAATATGCATCTTATCAACTTCATCTCTACATGTAAGTCATTCGACAATCCAGGCGTTGGACAGAATGTAATTCGGCTGCGCTTATTTCCATTGTCTCTATCTGGGGAGGCAACTCTATGGTTGAATAGGCTGACTCCTGATTCTATTACTAATTGGAGGCAACTAAAAGACGCTTTCCTAGAAAGATTCTTTCTGCCATCCAAGAGAGCACAGTTGAGAGATGAGATCAGCAATTTTCGACAGCTTCCAACTGAAGCACTCCACGAAATATGGGAGAGGTTCAAGAAGAAGATTATGCAATGCCCAAATCATCAGATGACCAACATCCACTTGATGGAGATATTATACAGGGCTTTGAACTCAGTGACTAAGCCAGTGGTTGATAATGCTGCAGGTGGGTCATTCATGGACCTTACTTTTATTGAGGCAAGTGATATGCTAGATCGTATGACAAAGCAGAGCAGATCTTGGCATACCAGAGATTCTGAGGTAGCAAGCTCTACTATATCTATTGGCATGACTGCAGAGCAGAGGCAAAGACAAGAGGAACGTGACCAAGATATGGCCCACATAAAAACGCAGATGGATCTTCTTACCAAGCACTTATTATTAGGGAAGATCGAAAAGGTTAAGGCCGTTGTATCACAGGGAAGAGATGAATCCGACTATGAGGAAGAAGCAAACTACTTGAATAATCAGGTGGGTTTCCGAGGCAATGGCCAAGGAAACCAAGGTCGGATCTATTATGATAAATCTGGATACAAGGACCGCGATCAAGGTAGCTGGAAAAACAATACCGACAGGAGTGGTTTGTATGTTCCTCCTGGAAGACGTGACTCCGTTGCATCTGGTTCTGGAAATATGTCCATGGAAGATATGATGGCTAAGATGCTGAAAGGAGTAGAGGCAACCAACACAAGAGTAACTGAGGTAATAAATGATCTGTCCTCAATAAAGCAATTGGTTGACTCGCATTCCACTTCAATAAAATAGCTAGAGCAACAATTGAGTCAATTATCTGCGGCATTCAACCAAATAAAGGCTGGAACACTACCCAGCGATACGGTGCTAAACCCAAGGAACGACGGATCATGCATGGCTATTACTACCCGGGGTGGTAAAGTGTTGGAAAATCCATCCAAGGACAAGCAGGTGGTTGATGATATAGCGGATAATTTTATTGATGCAGAATGTGAAGAGGCCGAAGAAGCTGAAAAGTGTGTTCATGACATCACCCCTAGACGTTTGCATCCTGAAAAGATTGATAGTTGGAAGCAAGGTAAAAAGAAAGTGGTGGAGAAAACTATTCCTCTTCCACCACCACCTTTTCCGCAGAGACTGAAGAAGAAAGCTGATGATACCAGGTTCAGTAAATTCATGACCATGTTGAAGCAGCTGACTATTAATGTTCCGTTGGTGGAGGCGCTGGAACAGATGCCTGGGTACGCAAAATTTATGAAGGACCTTTTAACAAAGAAGCGGGCAGTAAGCTATGAGCTGGCAGATAATATTCATCATTGCAGTTCAATTGCCACAAGGTCCTTAGTACAGAAGAAGGCAGACCCTGGTGCTTTCACTATTCCTTGCACGGTTGGATCTATGAATTTTGCTAAGGCATTGTGCGATTTGGGAGCTAGCATCAATTTGATGCCACTATCCGTCTACAGAAAGTTGGGCTTGAGCGACCTTACACCAACCAATATGCGGCTCGTGATGGCAGATAGGTCGGTAAAACGACCTGTGGGTATCTTGAATGATGTGTTGGTGAAGGTGTCTACCTTCATTTTTCCTGCAGACTTTGTGATTTTGGATTGCGAGGTGGATTCTGAAGTTCCCATAATCTTGGGACGTCCTTTCCTTGCAACAGGAAGTGTGCTTATTAACATGAGAGCTAATGAGCTTTTATTTCAGTTGAATGACGAAATGGTCCGCTTTGATATATGCAAAGCAATGAAGCAGCCCAGCGATATGAATGTGTTCTCCGTAGCTGATGTTCATTATGAGGATAAGAAAGCATTATCTATAGAGAAATAGCTTACTGTTGAGCCATTGTCTGCTGCGCTGCTGAATGTTGAGCATGAGGACAATGAAGATTATAAAGAAACTATTTGTGCTCTAACAGGAATAAAGTCCTATTCTCATGCTACTAAGAAGCTGGACCTTGATCTTAGGAATCGACCTTCACCAATAGCGAAGACTTCCATTGAAGAGCCACCAGTGCTAGAATCGAAAGAGCTCCCCAGTCACCTAAGGTATGCGTTATTGGGAGGTGGAAGTACACTTCCGGTGAGTGTTGCGGCTGATTTAGGTGAACAGCACGTAGAAGCTCTCATCTCTACTCTGAAGAGGTACAAGAGAGCTATGGGTTGGTCTATTGATGATATAATTGGTATCCCACCTGGGATATGTATGCACAAGATGCATCTCGAAGAAGATTGCATGCCTACAAGTAAGCATCAGCGTCGTCTGAATCCATTCAGAAAATGATGCACCAAATATCTCGATGAAGTCTAAGTAATCGAGATAACTATGTCGTGCCGCGACAATAAATCAAGCGCTTGGTGGGAGGCAACCCATCGTTTTTCATCGTTTTTAATTGTTTTGATTTCTTAAGATTTTATCGAGCCACGACCAAAACTAAGGCGCTTGATGGGAGACAACCCATCGTTCTAATCATTTTTGTTGTTTTTGAGTAAATATAGGTGCAAGAGGTGTAAAAGAGGAGATTGAGTTCAAATCTTGATTTGGAAGAATTGCATGTTCAAAGTGGTAAGTTAGGATTGAAGAATCAAAAGGCTATGGGTTGGGCATTGCCTATGAAAATATAGGCAAAGAACAAGGCAAGGCCTATGTAAATCTAGGCCACGAACAAGGCAAGGCCTATACTATGGCCTAAACTCTCGGAATCTAGTGTGCCATAGCATAGGCGCCGCCCATGCCTAAGTGTGCCATAGCATAGGCGCCGCCTATGCAAAAGCATTCTGTCTCTGAATCTCATGAAATAGAGTTGGAAAGAATAGTTAAGACGACATGAAAGTATGACTGTGCTGAACATATTGTTGGAACATAACACCTAAATGTATATCGATGAAGTCTGAGTAATCGACAATGTTCACTTAATTAGTTTGTGCCAACAAATTAAGTGTGGGGTGGTGCCACTACTGTTTTTTTGTCGACTGTATCTATCGAGATGAAGCTAACATAACTATCATTTTAATCTCAGGTACAATGGCACCAAAAGAATGCCAAGGAAAAGACAAAGCAACCACCTCACAGAAAGGCCAGAAAAGGGGAAGAAAAGAGCAAGATGAATCCTCCTCGCTACAAATACCTCAACGCACTTTTGGATCAAGTGGGGTACAATTTGAGGAAACTCTGAGGATGACGACTCTGATGATGATTCCGACGCAGGGGGTATGACCCCAGACATAGAGGATGAGTTCGACTAATCAGGTTTTTCTTATTTATTTTCCACTGAGGGCAGTGTGTCCCGTCTAAGTGTGGGGTGCTGGTATTTGTATGCTATACTTCTTTGTCTGCATTTGCATTTATTCTAGTTCTTATTTGTTTTTATTAGTCGTAATTAGTTAGTTTAAATTTTAAATTTATTAGATTTTTGATGCATGAAATTGTTCTGATAAGCGGCATGGTGTTATGACAAGAGTTTGTGCTAGAATCATTACTATTGAGACATTTAGGCTCTAAGTGTGACTCACTATGTGATAATTGTGTGGTTTAATTCATTCATCTGTTAGGGTCAAGAGTCTATAATACTCCCAATAAAGTTGACCATGTACCTTGTGTGTGTGAGGTTATAGTATATTCTGTGTTTGTGACTGATGCTAGAACTTGCCTGGTGTGTGTGTAAAGTAAAATAAAGAGTGTGAGTTTAGGAGATGATTTAGGCATTTCTTTGGCAGCCTGTGATTGTTTACCTTCTGTTTACCTACCCGTGGACATTATCCTAGTCAACCCTTTTGAGCCTTTAAGCCATTTTCTTTGACAGCCTCATATGTAAGCCTAATCCATTCTTTTTCAAGACCATAATTTGATCCAAATTCCTAAGTTCTTTAAATTGTGAAGTCATGTGACAAAATAAGAGGAAATTGGGTGAGAGTGATGCCTTAGAGTGTATTGGTACTTGAATTTGTTATGAAGAAGAGTGGCTATCATAGAGGTGTGTTATATAAAAAAAAGAAATAGAAAAACAAAATGATAAATTGTGTTTATGATTAAATAAAAAGATAGTTATGCTTGAATGTCAAAATAGGTGAAAAGGGCTGATAGATGAAAGAAAGGTAGCAGGGTTGATTAAAAGAGAGTGTTAATGACATAATGTGATGTATTAAAGCGCTTAGGAACATAGTCACTATTTCTGGCCAAAATAGTCCTACCCGTCCCTTAGCCTACATTACAACCTATAAAAGACCTAATTGATCCTAAGCTTAACATTCTGATATTAGTAGAGCATTACACTAAGGGCAAGCCTATGGTCATCAGTTGCAACATATGAATTCTTTGTGAGAGTGAGAGCAAGGATAATTTTATACCCATGTTTTGAAAAATGCAATATTTGAGAGTGATTATGGGTAATATCTTATGTGAGACACACATGGTTGATGAGTTTTGGGTAGTCTTGTATGATTCTTTGTGTCTTAACTTATGGATACGAATTAACCATCATCACGAGTCTATATTAGAGGTTGTATTGTTTCTAGAAGTGATTAGAAAACTACTCTTTGTTAATAATTGTTGTGCCTGTCTTGATGAATATTTTGTGCTGTTACTGTGAAACCCTAAGTAGATGTTTATATGGACATGATATATTGTTCGAGGACGAACAAAGCTTTAAGTGTGGGGTGTTGATGATAGGAGTATTTACACGCCTAAAGTACTATAATTTACCCATATTTTATCTAAGTTTTGAGGACAAAATATATAATTCATGCACTTTTAGTCCTTTTTACTGTAAGTGAGCTAACAAACGTGATTAGCAAGTTTTCAGGTATAAATGATGCAGATTTCAGCATATTATGGATAACTTGACGCCCAAGGAAGCTTCACGAAAGAAGGAAGGGAAATCTTGGACGCCAAGGACCAAAAGTGACGCATGGAATATCTGTCCCAGGCAAAACAGCATTTCTAAAGACTTTGGGAATCAGCAGTAACTTAGTAGGATTAGGATAATGATGCAGTAACCTAGTAGGACTAGGATAAGTAATGCAGTATCCTAGTAGGAATAGGATATGGGTGTTATAAATACCCTATGTTGCTGAAGTTTTTATGATCATCTCTCTCCATTCATACAATTAATTCTGGAGTTCCGAAAACAATTCTCTTTCAATTAATTACTTTCTCTTCATCTATTCAATTCTTAATTTCCACAACAAGAGAACCGCTATTCTAAAAGGGAATTCACGCCTAACGCCATACCAAACCCTACTACACGTGAGATCTTTATTTTGGTATAATGATAAAGTCTATTGTGATTTCTGTTGCACTCATGAATAGCTAAACTTCTCTGTTGGGGTTATGGAAGCCTTATGAGATACTATCTATTGCTATGAGTTTGTGAGTTCGTGACTTGTATGATGCTTATATCATTATTCTCTTCATCTTAATACAAATTCTTGTGGTTGCAAACGCATAGAATACGCCAGTATAGCATTAACTTGTTCGGAAGAAAAGTTATATGTCTAGAAAAGAGATAATGTCAAGGTAATAGGGCACCAACCCCTGTTAAAAAGTTAGTTCCATAACTGGATTAACCTCTTGGAGAATTTGTACCGTTAGACACGCTTTAAGCTCGAAAGAGTTAAAGTGAAATAATCCTTGATGGTCGAAAGACGCCTGGATTTACCATAGAATACAATTCTCTATAAGCACATGCATGTCTGAATTCCGCATAACTCATAGCCAATAGAGACGTATAACTCATACGGTGGACATAACCCCAACTCTCAATTCTCATTGGTTAAACATCTTACTGAACATTCTTTCCTTTTTACTTTGCTATTTTCCGTTTTCACTTTGTCACATTATTGCACGTTACAATCCCCCCTTTTTTGAGACTTGCACCAAAAGTCTAATAATATTTGCTTACTTAGTGACCAAGTATTCTCTGTGGGATCGATACCCAACCCAGTTGGGTTATATATTTGACAACGACCGCTTACACTCTTATGAGAGCTGTAGTTTGAGCGTTATCAGTATCAACCAGTGAGGGACCACGATCTCACCACGTCACACCATCATCTAGTTTCCTAATTGTCCAATTCCAATGGCTTGGTATGATAGTGGTGCGTCACTCCAAGGCCAAAAATTTGGACAATTAGTTTCCAGCTTAAGTTTTTAAATTCTTTTAGGGGAATTAGGCCTTTTTCTGTGATCCTAATCAACCTAAAACACAAAATTTAACCTCTAAAAACCCTAAGTAGTCATCATTATTTCAATTCCTCTCAAAATAAAAGATCCCCTTTTCAAGAACAAGAACCCTAGCTCTAAAATTCAAGGCCAAATCTCAAGAACTCACCATCAACCCTTCAAAATTCATCAACTCAGGTATTTTAGATGTTCATCCATGGGTTCCTTCCACCCATGGAGTCCAAGTATCTAAATTAATTACAAATTTCATAATATTTTCAAGTTATCTTGATTTTAAATTGTGATTAAATCATGAATTACCATGAATCTTGTTCTATACACGTTTTAGCAAAATTAATGTCTATTATTACACTCCATATGGTTGATTATTGTTTTCTACTGCTTTAATTCATCATTTGTTATAATGGTGTTGAAATTATGCGTTACTACAAGTTTTAAACTAATTTTCATTCTATATATACACCATGCATATCAAGTGTTTGATAAAATGCTTACAAGAATGAATATTTAATAAAATCCTTCATGTTATGTCCTCCAAGCTTTAGTGTCATTTATTTTTATTTCTTTTGAGTCCTAGGGGTATTGAATACCTGAAAATCATAGTTGTTTACTTAGTCTCATATCAGTATCTTCAGAATAACTTTAGAACACTTTATGAGCATTATTAGATCAGTCAGTTAAACTCAAAAGTAGTCAGTAACTCAGTGTCATTCAGTTAGGAGTAGAATTTAGCACCGAGCGAGTGTAGGAATGGAGGCTTCCTCGTCAGATAGGTAGAGTCACTAGTAGCAGTCCCTAAACTTCAAAACTATATAGCCAGCGTAGGATATGAGCAGTCACCCGTCAGTTTAGGCTTGACTATCTTAAAAGGGTCACCCACCAGTTCAGGCTTGACACCCTTAGTCCTTCAGGACAACACAGTATACCAGTTTAGTGGATCCACAAAGCCAACATTAGTAACTATGGCACGGTACTAACACTATTTCAACTGGGGTTACAGGTTAAACCCCAATTAGCTCAGATTGGGTTATGTTGGTTAGATAATAGTTCCCATAGTCTCTGTACAATAATTAGACAAGTTATTCAGTCTTAGTGTTGTTTAATCGAAGCATACCGATATTAGTTATTTCAATATTTCAGTTCATAGATTTCATTTAGTTTATGTTATATGCTTGGTCATGTATCTCCAGAAGCTATAGATTTCATATACCTTCAATATTTATAGCTTTTTA
Organism: Capsicum pubescens; assembly: GCA_030864215.1. Lineage (NCBI taxonomy): Eukaryota > Viridiplantae > Streptophyta > Magnoliopsida > Solanales > Solanaceae > Capsicum > Capsicum pubescens. The sequence goes on from CM061543.1 coordinate 24,643,144, forward strand.
TGCATGCACAGTATTTAAAGATGTCATGTATTTCCAGTATATACAGACTCCATGCTCTCTATTCAGTACTCCATGTTTTACATATATATTCAGATTGTTATTAATCTTGTTCATGAAACCATGCATATTTAGCCTACCTCATTTAGTATACCAGTACATTCAAAGTACTGATCGCATGCCTTTTTTGTGCTATTATATATTATATCATAGGTTCTAACTCCCAGTTTCTAGATCACGCTTAGATTTATCAAACTCTTACCAGTAGCAGTTGTGAGTCCTTATATTTTGAGGACTGATTATTTTATTTCATGATTTTAGTCTAGCAGTTAGTTGGAGTTAGTTGGGGCCTGTCCCATTAACTCAAAGTTATTCATTTTACAGACTTTTCAAACATTATAGACATTTTAGAGGCTTTTTAGACATTATTCAATAATCATATTTTAGTTGACATATCAATTAGTTATTCAATTTATCTACTATTTTTAGTATTTTAGTAGACTGAGATGGTTAATTTTTCAGATTCATAGTTTAGTGTTCATTTTAGTTATTAAAACCTTATGGGGTATTAGTTATTCTTCCATATTTATGATTATGTTTTTAGTGCTCACAATAGGTACCGGCTCATGGGTTAGCTTATGGTCCCTCAAGACTATAAGCACCGTGTGACGCCCAGGGGGTACTCTTAAGGCATTACAAACTTAGTATCAGAGACAAGTTTTAAAGTTTCCTAGGAAGTCTAAAATTCGTGTCAAGTAGAGTCTTGTGTATGGGTGTGTAGCATTCCACACTTATGGACGGCAGGATACAAGGAGTTTAGGAAAAGTTTCCCTTCTTTCAGTATTCACGTCAAGTGATTGAGCATGAGATCATGATTAAAATCTTAGTCTAAAACTTTTCTTCCTTCCATTTATAGAACATGTCTCCCATGAAGAACGAAAAAAGAACCAGGAATCATCCAGCTCCTTAGACCGTCCAAGCAGGTCCTTTGGATAGACATGTCTCTCATGCAAAATTTAGAGCTGCATCACCACTCTAGAAAACTCTATAGTAGCTCAGAATAAATGGCCAGCTGTTGTTTAAGCCAACCCAGTGGCCAATACAACTACAGAAAGAATTCGAGACTTCACCCGAATGAATCCTCCTTCCTTCAAAAGATCCAAGTCAGAAGAAGATCCACAAGAATTCATAGATATGGTGTAAAAGGTAACGGATGCTATAGATGTAATATCTAGTGAGAGTGTTGAGGTGGCTGCATATCAGTTGCAGGATGTATCCTATATATGGTTTAAGCAGTGGAAGGTTGATAGGGGCGTTGATGCAGGGCCTATAGAATGAAAAGTATTTTCCACAACTTTATTAGACAAATTCTTTCCATTGGAGTTGAGGGAGGATAAGGTGTTAGGATTTATTAACTTGGGGTAGGGCACATGAGCGTGAAGGAGTATTCCCTCAAGTTTACTTAGTTAGCTAGATATGCTCCTCATGTGGTAGCTTACAACAGGTCTAAGATGAGTAATTTTGTGTCTAGAGTGTCTGGCAATATGGTCAAGGAGTGTAGGACCATAATTTTGATTAGGGAGATAGACTTGTCCATACTGATGATCCATGCTCAACAAATAAGGAAGTATAAGATTAAAGAGAGAGAGAGAAGGAATAAGATGGCTAGAATAGATAGTTTTAATTTCAGTCAGCCAAGGTTAGAAGGTGGTAATCACCCTCAGTTTCATCAAAGGACTTCAGCTTCAGCACCCTCTTAAGACAGTGCCCCTATACCCAAATTCAAAAATTATAATCAGGATAGGGTAACAGGATTTAAATCTCAAGGCAGTGTTAACAGTGCCCGTACAAATCTGCCATGTTAAAAACATGGAAGACACCATCAAAGTAAGTGTAGAGGAGGTAGTGATTTGTGTTTCAAGAATGGCAAACCAGTTCATCGAATTTGGGAATGTTCGGTAGTTTCTCAGAAAGGTAGGGAGTTGCGCTAACAAGTCCAGTCTCATCAATTGTCAGTTCCAGTTGGTTGCCCAACTTAGTAGGGTGCTACTTCCAGTGCTACCAGTGGTCAATGTTCGAACAGATCATATGCTCCTTAGTCCCTCCAAGATCAGGAAAATTCTCCTGACGTAGTTACTAGATGTTGTAGGTCTTTCACTTATATGTTTATGCTTTCCTATACCCTGGAGCTTCTCTTTCTTTTGTAACTCTATATATAGACATCAACTTTGGAGTCAGTCCCAAAACTCTTGTAGATCACTTTTCAGTGTCTACTCCAGTAGGTGTTTCCATTGTATCCAGAAAGGTATACAAGAACTATCCAATCACAATAACTCAAAAAGTTACTTTAGTTAATCTGGTAGAGTTAGAGATGGTGGATTTTGATGTCATTCTCGACATGGATTGGCTCTACTCATGCTATGCCTCAATCGATTGTAGAAACAGAATAGTTCATTTCCAGTTCCTAAATGAACTAGTCCTTGAATGGAGGGGTAGTACTACAATGCTTAAGGGTCAATTGATTTCATACCTTAGAACGAGAAAAATGATATTCAAGGGATGTGTCTATCATTTTGTGTGATTCAAATACTCTATCTTAGAATCTCTAACTCTTGAGTTAGTTTCAGTAGTCAGGGAATTTCCAGATGTGTTCCCTGAAGATCTTCTTGGAGTTCCTCCCGAAAGAAAAATCAACTTCGGAATAGACCTTCTCCCAGATACTGAACCCATATCTATTTTACCATACAGAATGACTCTATCTAAACTCAAAGAACTAAAAGAACAGTTGAAAGATCTTTTAGATAATGGATTTATCAGATCCAGCATCTCCCCATGGGGTGGACCAATTCTGTTCGTGCTTAAGAAATATGGTTCACTCATAATGTTTATTGACTACGATAAGTTGAAAAAAGTCACCATCAATAATAAATATCCACTTCCTAGAATCTATGACTTGTTTGTCCAACTTCAGGGTGCCAGCCACTTTTTAAAGATAGACCTTAGATCAGGCTATCAGTAGCTCAAGTTCAGGGAATCTGATATTCCAAAAATAGGTTTTTGAACTTGGTATGGTCACTTAAGTTTATGGTCATATCCTTTGGTCTCACGAATGCCCTAGAAGCCTTTATGGACTTGATGAACCTAGTGTCCAAGCAGTACATAGACATGTTCGTCATAGTCTTCATTGATGACATTCTTGTTTACTCTCTAGCAAAAATAATCATGCAGACAATCTCAGAATCATACTTCAAACTCTTAACTCATCAGTTGATTACCAAATTCAGTAAGTGTGAATTTTGGCTAAGGTTAGTAGCATTCCTTGGTCATATTATTTCTAGTAATGGAATTAGAGTTGATCCTCAAAAGACCGAGGAATTTATAAACTGACCTAGACCTATCTCTCCATTAGATATTAGGAGTTTCTTGGGTTAACCTGGATATTACCATCAGTTTGTTGAAGGATTTTCGTCTATTGTATCCCCAATGTCTAAATTAACTCAAAAGAAAGTTAAGTTTCAGTGGTCAGATTCCTACGAGAAGAGTTTTTGGGAGTTGAAGACTCGACTCACCTCAGCCCCAATTTTGACTCTACTAGATGGTTCAGGTGGGTTTGTTATGTATTTTGATGTATCTAGAGTAAGTTAAGGTTGTTTCCTCATGTAGAGAGGTAAGTTCATAGCTTATTCTTCAAGATAACTTAAGCCATATGAGAAGAATTATCTGACTCATGATCTTAAGTTAGCAATCGTAGTGTTCACCTAAAAGATTTAGAGGTATAATTTGTATAGGGTACATGTTGATATGTTCACAGAACACAGAAGCCTTTAGTATGTATTCTCTATGAAAGATTTGAACTTGTGTCTAAGGAGGTGGTTAGAGTTATTAAAAGATTATGAAATGAGTGTTTTGTATCATCTGGTCAAGGCCAACGTAGTGGTCGTTGCTCTCAGTAGGTTTTCTATGGGTAGTGTTGCTCATGTTAAGGATGGTAAGAAGAATTTAGTTCAGGAAGTTCATCAGCTTAACCGACTAGGTGTCTGCTTAGTCTATTCAATAGAAGGTAGTGTATGGGTGCAGAGTAGCTCAGAATCATCTCTGGTTTCTAAGGTGAAGGAAAAACAACATAGAGATTCTAGTCTAGTTAAGTTGAAGGAATTTGTTAGAGATTAGAAAGTAAAGCGTTTAACCTAAGGGGGAGATGGTGTATTACATTGTTAGGGTAGATTATGTGTACCTGACATAGATAACTTGAGGCAACAAATTCCTGTAGAAGCATATAGTGCGCGTTACTCAATTCATTTAGTGGCCATTAAGATGTGCTGTGATTTGTAGGAGATCTACTGGTGGAGTGGAATGAAGAGGGTTATTGAAAAGTTTGTAGTTAAGTTCTCTGCATGCCAGTAGGTTAAGATTGAGCGCCAGAAGCCTAGTGAGTCCATGCAGGAGTTCAGTATTCCTACTTGGATATGGGAAGAAGTGAACATGGACATTGTGATGGGTTTGCCTCATACTCGTCATCAACATGATTCTATTTTGGTTATCGTATACATAATAACCAAATCAGCTCATTTCTTGCCAATCCATACCTCTTATTTAGTCGATGACTATGCCAAAGTCTATCTCAGGGAGTTAGTTAAGTTTCATGGTGTGCCCTTATCTCTTATCTCAGATGAAGGTACCTAGTTTACCTCTCATTTCTAGAAAGCATTCCAAAAGGGTCTTCATACCTAAGTAATTTCAGTATTGCATTCCACCCTTAGATAGACTGTCTAGAAGAAGTGACCATTCAGACTCTTAAGGATATGCTGAGAGAATACGTAGTTGATTTTAAAGGTAGTTGGGATGACCATTTGCCTTTGATTAAATTTGCATACAATAACAGATATCATTCCAGTATTCTGATGGCTATATTTGAAGCTCTCTATGGTAGGATATATATATCTTCAATTGGTTGATTTGAAGCAGATGAGGCTGCAATAGTAGGGCCTGACTTGATATTTAGTGTGTTAGAAAAGGTTTTGTTGATCATATAATGGCTTAGAACAACCTAGAGTCGACAGAAATTATATGCAGATGTGAGAATAAAGGATCTTGAGTTTGAGATCGGTATTTTATATTATTGAAAATCTCTCTCGTGAAGGGAATGAAGAGGTTCATCAAGAAAGGGAAACTCAGTCCTCAATATGTCGGTCCCTTTAGAATTCTCGATCTTTTTATAATGGTAGCTTATGAGCTTGAATTTCCTTTGGAACTAGCTTTAGTACACCCAGTATTCCATGTCTCATTGTTGAAAAAGTGTATTGGTGATCCAGTTGTAGTTGTTCCCTTAGAAAGTGTGGATATTCAGGATAGTCTTTTCTATGAGGAAGTTCCAGTCGAAATTCTTGATCATAAGTTCATAGACTAAGGAACAAACAAGTTCTGTTAGTCAAAGTTTTTTGGCGGAACCAATCCATTGAGGGAGACACTTGGGAAGCAGAAGAAGATATGCATTTCTCCGTGAATTCGAATTCAATTTAAGGTACTAATCCTTTTAAGATTTCTCTCTATCATTCATAGTTTCAGTTGCACATCATGTTCTTGTCAATCGTGTATTTACAAATTAGTCCAGTCATGCATTCTATGCATTAGATATGCATGTTCAGTATGTAGATTAGTCCATCAGTTTTCCTCAGCTCAACCTATCTCATTTGAGGATGTATGATCCCAAGGAGGAGATATTGTAATATCCCATATCTACTTAGCTTGATTTAACTCTTATTTCATGAGTAATTCATTTTAAAGCCTGTCATTGCGTAGGAAATTGAATTAGCTTTCTAACTATATACAATTTGCCTAAATTCAATAATCAGGTAGGAAGTTATGGTGATTTTAAGTTTCAGTCATTAAACACTATCATCTTTATCATCAACACATCGTGGAGCCAGTCTAAATGAAAATTGGCAATTTTCTGTGTTTGTCCGTGATCCTGGCGCATCGCGCCAAAGGCCAAATTGGCATTCATCCTTTTCTTGTGTTACAGCGCAAATTCACCACGACACGGAGAACTCCCATGTCTCAACCAGTGAGGGATCACGATCTCACCGCATGATGCCATTTTCCAATTTCCTAATTGTCCAATTACAGTGAGTTGGTGTGATAGTGGCGCATCGCACCAAGGCCAAAAATCGGGATGAAAAGTTTCCAGCTTGAGTTCTTAAATCATTTAGGGGTATTTAGGTCTTTTTCCACGACCCTAATCAACCTAAAACACAAAATTTAACCTCTAAACACACTATGTAGTCATCATTATTTCAATTCCTCTCAAAATTAAAGATTCCCATTTTAAGAAAAAGAACCCTAGCTCTCAAATTCAATGCCAAATCTCAGGAACTCACCATCAGCCCTTCCAAATTGATTAACTCAGGTATGTTAGAGGTTTATCCATGACTCCTTTCACCCATGGAGTCCAAGTATCTGATTTAATTATAAATTCATAATCTTTTCAAGTTATCTTGATTTTAACTCATGATTAAACCATGAATCTTGTTCTATACAAAGTTTTTGCAAAATTAAAGTCTATTATTACACTTCATATGGTTGAATATTGTTGTCTGCTGATTTAATTCATGATTTTATGATAATGGTGTTTAAATTGTTCTTTACTTCAAGTTTTAAACTAATTTCCATGCTTTATATACACCATGCATATCAAGTGTTTGATAAAATGCATACAAGAATGAATATTTAATAAAAGCCTTCATGTTATGTCCTCCAAGCTTTTGTGTCATTTTGCTATTATTACTTTCGAGTCATGGGGGTATTGATTACCCAAAAACCATAGTTGTTTACTTAGTCTTGTATCAGTACCTTCATAATAAGTTCAGAATACATTATAAGCATTACTATATCAGTCAGTTAAACTTAGAAATAGTCAGTAACTCAGTGTCATTCAGTTGGGAGTAGGATTTAGCGAGTGAAGGGATGGCGACTTTCCCATCAGATAGGCAGAGTTTCTAGTAGCAGTCCCTAAACTCTAGAACTACATAGCCAGTGTAGGATATGAGAAGTCACCCATCAGTTTAAGATTGACTATCTCGCAGGAGTTACCTGTTAGTTTAGGCTTGACACGCTTAGTCCTTTGGGACAACACAGTATACCAGCTTAGTGGATCCATATAGTTAGCGTTAGTACCTATGGCACCGTACTAAAACCCTTCCAACTAGGGTTACAGGTTGGACCCCAATTAGCTCAGATTTGGGCTTGTCGATTAGATAATAGCTCCTACAGTCCCAGTCCAATAATCAAACCAGTAATTCAGTCTTAATTTGTTTAACCGAAGCATACAGATATTAGTTATTTCAACATTTTAGTTTACAGATTTAATTCAATTCATGTTACATGCTTGGTCATGCATCTCTAGTAGCTATAGATTTCATGTACCTTTAGTATTTACAGTTTTTCATGCATACATTGTATTTACAGATGTCACATATTTACAGTATCTACATACTCCATGCTTTCTATTCAGTACTCTATGTTTTACATGTATATTCATATAGTTATTAATCTTGTTCATGAAAACATGCATATTTAGCCTACCTCATTTAGCATACCAGTTCATTCAAAGTACTGATCGCATACCTTTTCTTGCGCTATGATGTATTATATCATAGTTTATGATGCCCAATTTTTGGATCGTGCTTAGACTTCTCAAACTATCACTAGTAGAAGTGGTGAGTCATCATATTTCGAGGATGGATTATTTTATTTCATGCTTTCAGTATATTTGTTAGTTGGAGTTAGTTAGGGCCTGTCCCATCAACTCACAGTTATTCAGTTTAAAGTCTTTTCAGACATTCAGCTAGTTATTCTATAATAATACTTCAGTTGAAATGTCAGTTAGTTATTCAGTTTATCTTAGATTTTAAGCATTTTATCATACTCAGATGGTTAATTCTTCAGATTCATAGTTCAGTGTTCGTTCCAGTTATTAAAACCTTATGGAGTATCAGTTATTCTTCCATATTTATGATTATGTTATTCAGTGTTCACAACCGGTACCAGCTCATGGGTTAGCTTATGGTCCCTCGGGACTGTAAGCACCGTGTGATGCCTAGGGTGTACTCTTAGGGCGTTACATTAAATGAATAACTCATATGGATGAGAACATAAGTTTATAACGCCCCAATTCTGAGAGGACTTTGAAGCACGATCTAGAGCAAACATTTCCTTAATGCCCTGTAGCCTCTCGAAGAAAAGTACAGACGTCTCTGTACTTTATGCAAGACTCTACTAGACACAGCTTCATAGACACCCTATGATACTTGAACTCTGTGCTCTAACACCAAGTTTGTCATGCCTCAAGACTACCCCCTGGACGTCATACGGTGCTTAGGACCATAAGTGATCCCAAGCTAACCCTTATACTAGCATAACTCATGAGCAACTAAATAAAATACATTAATCTAAAAGAAATAAGTGGAAGATATGTCTTTACTAAGTAGGTTCAATACAAAACTATATAAAATGATTACAACTCTGGTTATACAAAACAAAACTAAAATAAAATACACCAACTATGCTAACTGTCTATGAAGCCCTACTAGTATTGAGTATAGGTAGCCGGGACAGGACTCACAACTATCCCTAATGAATACAACTGAATATAATAATTATATTGAAACTATTGTTGACCCGAGTCCTTGAATCAAAAGAACTCATCACCTGCTAGCTGGAAGCTGTGAATTGTCTAACTATGATGTACTACAACTGGTACCTACATTATGAGACAATGTAAACATAGACATATATGTGGATCATCACTTTTAGAATGTACTGAGTATGTGGGGGTGAATGCATAAGTAAATTAACAACTCAAAATGCACTTAGATTTTCAAATAATGCATGCTAAATATAAATGACACCTTGGGCTTGAATTAAACAAAAGCTGTAAAATTATAAACATGAGTAATGAAGCAAAATTATAAAATTTGTGATAATAACACTTGTTTCTAAAATATTTACTCATATTATTTCTTAGGGAGGTTCTTCTAACCAACATAAATCATATGAGCTATTATGAAGTTCAACGTCTTACCCATATTGGGGAGATCTATCCTACCCTTGCCATCAGAATATGACCTTAACTTAAGTGATCATTGTATTTAACTTCATCCATATTAGAATAAGCTTAACCTACGTTGGCTTGTAGTTCTGGGTCATGCGACCTTGGACTCATACCCAACTTGATGCTAAATACTACTCCCTTATTACTTATATGCTCATACTTTAGGAAATCCACCTTAAAATCGCATAAGGGTCTATAATAAAAACCAAGTATTCATCTCTTTGATTTAAATTATAATCAAGATAAACAAATGTTGATTCCATAATGTATCTTAGGATCAAAAGATCACTTCTTTCTTTAAATCTTGATATAAACTTATTAAAAAGAACTTAAGATCATGATCTTCTTGAAATCTCAATACTTAAACTTAGGGATTGAAATTAATGCTTAAAAACTATGATGATTCATAACAACACTTCATTCTCAATAAAAATCTTGAAATACTTCAACAATATCAAATCAAGATAGTGCAATCTCATTCATAATAGAAATCTTATAAGTTAAAACATAAATATAAGAACTTCTTGATAAACTTAAAGGTATAAATCTCATGGTAATTACATCCTTCAAGAATATAGAAACTTGGGTATTAACCCTAATTCAAAACAAGTAACTTGAATTTTATAATCATGTAATTTGGGAACAAAGGTGAAAAGGTACCCTTGTTCATAACCCCACATACCTTAACAGGCTTGATTTGATGGAGAAATCTTGACCTTGAAATCCTTGGAGATGATCTTGAAAGATTTTATTGAGATTCTTGGACTAGAGAACTTAAATTCTTGTTTATATTAAAGAGAATGTAACTTGAAGTTGAAGTTCTTGGGAGGAGATTAGGGTTTGTTTTTGGAGAGGAAGGCTTTCTTGGAGAAAAATTATGAATAACGAGGCAAATAATTCTCCTAGGGGGCTTTAATTATGTGTTGCAGATGAATTTGGGTGGGGTAAAATGACCCATTTTCCCTTAAAGACTCGAAACCAGAAGCTGTAAAATAGGGACATGTGATGGAACATGCGCTGCGGGCTGATCGCGCGCCCTCACTACCTCTCCCACGAAAATGGCTATAACATTTCGCTCGGGTATTGGATTAAGGCGAAATTGGTATCATTAGAAAGCTGACTTAATTAAATAAAATTTGGGGGGAGGGGGGGTCTTTAGCTGCAAAATTCTTCGTATATAAAAAGTTATACACTTTCAAAGTAGATCTTTGTACAATCGAATACTAAACTTGGAGAATCAAAGGCTCTTAGATCAACTTTGCTCAAAATAATTCCTATGAACATTTTTCACCTCGAAATCACTTCACACGGTGGATAATAATCATGGAACATGTATTAACATACAATTCCTTGGATTAAAGTTCACACAAATAGGAACGATGCTTCAAAGTATAGCCCAAAAATGCAGTATGTTACATTAAGTCTCATGGGGCCATTTCCCTAGTTCAATACATCACCAATATATGACTAAACAATTCACTTAGACATTGCCACAAATACCTTGAGTACATACATTCAACAAGGCTATTTACATTGTAGATATTATAAAGATTAGGGTTACTCAAGACCCTCACATTAAACCGCATATAACAAGTACCCACACTTGCAAATCAGTATAACATATAAACATAAATCTAAGAAAGATTTAACATTATACATCATTAGGCAAAAAAACCCTTTTTCATTTGATTTCAAAACCAGCATGTACACTTACTAATCCAAGTGTAAAATTCATGGGTTTAGAGATATTTATATAAGGGAAGAGATACATGCCTTCAAAAATATGAAACACCAACAATGTTTGATCCTTCTTGCCACTAGATGAGCTCCCTCTAAACCCTAGCCTCTAATATTGCTTCAAGAAGCTTTTAGAGTGATTTGGAGTGTTTGAGTCTTCCAAATGAGGGCTTAAGAGGCAAAAATGCCTTATATAGTGAAAAGACTTGGGGATTTAGTCAAGGAAAATGACCATAAAGCTCTTAGTTAAAAGTTGAAAAGTGAACTCGCTAGGGGTACGACTCCCCCATAAAATTTCCTTAGCAATCATACCCTAGGGTACAAATGTTACCCTAATTTGTACCCTAGGATTATCCTAGGTCAATTGTACTATTATGGGTACGAGTGGACACCATTGAGTCATAATCAAAGGGTACGACTCACCCCTTAGTCTTATACACAAATTGTATACCTAACAATCTGCTCCAAATAGAGACTATTTTTTATATGATTGAGTTGCATACAAATTGTATGCATGGGGTACGATCAAGGAAAGGTCATGTCGTATAGAAAATAATATGATACCATAACATGTTTCCCAAGGTACAAGAATTGGAGGGAAGAGTGAATACGACCTGTATCCATGGGTACGACTCAAGCTCCAAGTTGTACCTAATTCAGAGACACCAAAAGTTGTTGTTTCTCTTAAGGTTCAAGACCCTAGGTGTTTCAATTCTCCCCTACTTGGATCATTGATCCTCAAATGAAGGGTGAGGTAAGCAGTACACAAGCTAACATTATCAATGTTAAATTAAGAATTCAACATTATCAATATTAAAATAAGACTTTGGGACACTAACTGGTTTCTTATTAACACTTAATAATTTCATAACTTAGGGACTTCAACCCATCAACTTTTAAAGACATCAAGAAACTCCAAGCATTAGGGACTTTAACCCATCACGTATCAAACGATGAATTAATTCAATGAACTAGGGACTTTAACTCATGATCTAACAAAGCACAAATTATTTCACACATTGGTAACTTTAATCCATTATCTAACAAAGACAAATCAATTAAAAGCTTTGGGGCTTCAACCCATTGCCTATCAAAGAGATACATCAAAGTAAGGAGATTAACACATACCTCCAATACAAGCTTTTGAAATGGGAAATAAATGCGAGTACGTGGACTCTATTCCCTCTTTCGCCTCCTAAGTAGCTTCCTCAGACTTTTGGTTCCTCCACACAGAAGCCACCACTTTCATTCTCAACTGGAGAACTTTCCAATCCAAGATCCTTACCGAGACCTCTTCATAGGACAAAGAGCTCGAGATATCAACATCTTTCGAGGGAATAACCAAGGAAAGATCACCACATAGTTCTGCAATATAGAGACATAGAAAATCGGGTGAATGGAGTCCATACTAAAAGGAAACTCCAAATCATAGGCAATATTGCCAATCCTCTTCATATACAAATAAGGATTGACATGCTGAGGACTAAGCTTCCCCTTTTTCCCAAACTGCATCATTGCCTTTATGGGAGATACTTTCAAAAATAGCTGATTGCCCACATTTAACTTTAAGTCCCTATGCCTCACATCCGTATAGGACTTTCAGCGACTTTGAGAGATCTTCAATCTATCTTAAATCACTTTCACCTTCTCTAAGTCTTGGTGAACTAATTAGGGCCAAGAAACTGACCCTCGCCAACTTTGTACCACCTAATAGGAGATTGACATCTCCTACCATACAATGCCTCAAAAGGCACCATGCCAATACTAGACTCATAACTATTATTATAGGAATATTCAATCAAAGGCAAGTGGTCATACCGACTACCACCATACTCGATTACACAAGCCATAGCATATCCTCCAATGTTTGGATAGTCCTCTCTGCTTGTCCATCCATTTGCGGGTGAAAAGCATTACTAAGGCACACCTTAGTTCCCAAACCTCTTTGGAACGACTTCCGAAAGTGGGATGAAATTTGAGGACTATGATCTGACATAATAGAAGCTAGATCACTATGAAACTTCATGATCTTCGTAAGATATAACTTAGCATAATTTTCCATCGAGAAATTAGTTCTCACGGGCAAGAAATGGGTGAACTTGGTCATTCTATCAATGATGACCTAAATCGAATCACATTGATTGTAAGATATAGGAAGATCTATAACAAATTCCGTATTAATTGCCTCCCACTTTAACTTGAACAACACAATTTCTTGGTACAAACCATCGGGCCTCATGTGCTCAACTTTCACTTGTTAACACACCATGCACTTAGCTACATAGCTAGAAACATCACGCTTTATATCACTCTTCCAATAGAACTCCCTAAGGTTATGATACATCTTGGTGGAACTAGGATAAATAGCACAACGAGCTCCATGAGCCTCATCTACCCTTTCCCTTAATCCTTCAATGTCGAAAACACATAGCCTACCTTGTTATCTCAAGATACCATCACCACCAATCAAAAAGTTTGCAACTTTGTGTCAACCCACATTACTTTTGATATTCATCAAGGGTCCAATACTTACTTCTCCTTTATCTCGACCATAGAGAAAATTGAGATATCGGATGCACAAACACACCACCATTCTCGAAATCTGCAAGGCTAACTATAAAATTAGCTAAACGGTCAACATCCTTCACTAATTCACACTTATCCTTATCTATATGGGCCAAAATTCCCATGGACACATAACTAGGAGCATCGAAAACTATATTTGCTTTAACGGGATGGTAATGAAGACTCATATCATAGTCTTTCAATAGCTCAGGACACCTTCTTTGTTGGATATTCAACTCTTTTTGAGTAAACACATATTAAAGGCTCTTATGATCAGAAAATATGTCGACATGAACACCATAAAAATGATGCTACAAAATCTTCAATGCAAAGACCATGGATAATAACTCTAAGTCATGGGTGGGGTAGTTCTTCTCATGAACTTTGAATTTCCTAGAAGCATAGGTCACCACACCACAAAACCATCACTACCCTTGAGCAAGGTCAAACTCAAAGTCAAAGTTCATTTATCTTTCAAATTCTTAAAACTACCCTTAAGAATCTATGCTCTTCAGTCCCTACAATATCAGGAAAATTCTCTTGATGTGGTAACTGGTATGTTACAAGTTTACTATTTATATGTTTATGCTTTGCTAGATCCAGGAGCTTATTTGTGCTCTGTTACTCCTTATATAGCCGTTGACTTCGGAGTTAGTCAAATCCTAGAAGAACCTTTATCAGTCTCTATCCCGATGGGTAAATCTATCATAGCTCAGTGGGTATATAGAAACTGTCCGATTATGGTATCTCAGAAAGTCACTTCAGTAGACTTAGTCGAATTAGAGATAACAGATTTTAATGTCATTCTCGGCATGGATTGGATTATTTCCTTCTATGCCTCAGTCGACTATAGAAACAAAATTATCTAGTTTTAATTCTCAAATGAACCCATCATAGAGTGGAGGGGTAGTACTTCATCACTTAGGGTTCAGCTTATTTCCAACCTAAGGGCAAGGAAATTGATATCTAAGGGGTGTGTTTACCATCTCTTTTGAGTCAAGGACTTTAGTTTGGAAACCCCTAATCTTGAATCAATGTCAGTAGTATATGAGTTCCCAAATGTGTTTCCCAAAGATCTTCTTAGAGTTCCTCCGAAAAGGGAAATTGATTTTGGATTCGACCTTCTCCCAGATATTCAACCCATAACTATTCTGCCATACAGGTTGTCACCTATAAAATTCAGAGAGTTAAAGAAACATTTCAAGGATCTCCTATATAAGGGATTGATCAGACCTAGTGTGACCCCATGGGGTGTACCAATTTTATTCGTGCGCAAGAAAGACAGTTCTCCCAGAATGTCTATAAACTACCGTCAGCTAAACAAAGTCACGATCAAGAACAAGTATCCGCTTCCTAGAATTGATGACTTGTTTGACTAACTTCAGGGGGACAGTTATTTTTCTAAGATAGACCTCAGATCAAGCTATCATCAGCTCAGGGTAAGAGAATGTGACATCCCAAGGATAGATTTTAGAACTCAGTATGGTCACTTCAAATTCTTTGTCATGTCCTTTGGTCTTACCAATGCCCCAACAGCTTTCATAGACTTGATGAACCTCGTGTTCAAGCATTACTTGGACATGTTCATCATAGTCTTTATATATGATATTCTTTTCTATTTTTGTAGTGAGCATGACCAAGCAGAACATCTCAGAATAGTATTGCAGACTCTCAAAAACCATCAGCTATTCGCGAAATGTATTTACATAATATATTTTAGATTAAAATTTAGAAGAAACACAACTTCTACGCCTAGTTTTTCTATTTATTTTTATTTTAGTTCAATTGTCTTAATCCAAACCCATCGCCAGCCCCCTGAATTTGGCACTATCTTTCACTTAGGCACCTCTAGTGGACGATGTTCATTTTTAACACCTCAAGTAGCAAAAAGTGTTTCATTTTTTTGGCCATTTTCTTATTACATACATGATCATCAGTTTTACTGCCCTTTTTATTAATTATTTTAGTTAACAGTTTTAGTTAACGGTGGTGTCGATACCCTGCTATAATTTAATGACGGTCTATGCTCATATTTTTGTGTCAGTTTGGGGAAGGGTTCAAGTTTTTGGCGGCAGTGTAAATATCCAATAGCGATTGGACCGGGTTTAATGGCGCAATGGACTTCTTGAAAGGCCTCTGAAACCTCGCAATGCAGCATACAACATGGAACCTATAAAAATTCCCCTGTTCCAGATTTATATGGATGGATTGTTGGATGAGACTTTTATAAAACCAAAGGCACTTGGGACAATACCCATGCGGGAAGAGGGAGGTTGAGAAGACCATATATCATCTCAGTCCTTATTTAAGAGAAAACACAGGGTAGGAAGGAAAAGTGTAGCGAATTAGATGCTAAAATTGACATGAAAAATGGAAAAAACTAGATGAGCTGTGAATGTGAAAGTGTATCCAAAAGTGAAAGTCCACCAGTCGTTGAAGGAAAAAGTGAATGGTCAATAGGTCAGGAGCTGGACACTTTGCTCGAGAATGCAACTAGTGAGCGTGGTCTAAACAAAGACCCATAAAGTATAGGACCAGAACTCTAAGGAAGAAGCTTCGCGAGCACGGAAGGTGATAAGATTGTCGGTCAAGAATTAAAACCTGAACCAACAACTCCTAAATTAAATATAAGGGCAGCCAAGGCGTCAATTTCTAAAGTCTAACTTGAATACCATGCCTTCTTTTGTGGCTATGATCAGGTCAATAGCAGTAGAAACAAAAAGGTCCGAAGTTGGGCTGAAATCCCATGCCTTATTGTTTCCATTACCTTTGACCTGACCATAGCCATAAATAGAACACAAGGCATGCAAGTTTAACTTGAGAAATTGTCACCTTGGATTGATCCCGTATTTTTAATTCAGGAGTTGTTGATTCAGGTTTCAATTCTGACCGACAATCTTACCACCTTCCGTGCTTGCGAAGCTTCTTCCTTAGAGTTATGGTCTTACACTTTGTGGGTCTTCGTTCAGGCCACGCTCGCTAGTTTCATTCTCAAACAAAGTGTCCATATCCATACCTGTTGACCATTTGCTTTTTTCTTCAACGACTGATGGACTTTCACTTTTGGATACACTTTCACACTCGCAGCTCATCCAGTTTTTCCATTTTTCATGTCAATTTCAGCATCCAATTTCGCTACACTTTTCCTTCCTACCCCTTGTTTCCTCTTAAACAAGGATTGAGATGATATATGGCCTTCTCAACGTCCCTCTTCCCGCACGGGTATTCTCCCAAGTGCCTTCTTAATAATCACATGTATCTGTAGGATGTATCTAACATAAGTTATATGTATCCTCAAAAGCTAAAAGTTGGAATTTTCTGAAATTATGAAAATAGTTGAGATTTTTGATAAATACCATTAAACATGTCATTATATATATATATATATGTAAAATTTCCTAGACAAAAGGGGCCTAGTTGGTGCTGGACCTAGTTGAGGGCCCAAACACAAAATACGGATGAACCGGCCCAAAAGACAAATAAATAAGGGATTGGGGTAGGGCTGTGCAAATTTCGGTTCAAACTGTTAACCCGAACCGATAAATACTTTATTGGTTTAACGGTTCATTTTTTTTCACTATCGGGTCGGGTGTCGGTTTAAAATTTCCAACTAATGGGTTAACGGTTCGGGACTCGGGATTGCTTATTTTTTATTGGGACACCCGATAACCCGATAAGAGAATGTACAGTATATCCATTATGTGCTAAAATGCCCAAGCCCCAATTCAGCAAAACTGGCCCAAAACTACTCTAAAGGCCCAATTCCCCTCCAAACCTAGTACTTACTACTTAAGATACCTAGGGAGATGGCAGTAGTTAGGGTTCATTCTATTTTAATACTAGTACCAGGTGGAGGAGGCATCATAGACTGCGGCGGAGGTCCCGGAGGTGGCGGCATCATTGACGGTGGCGGCGGTTGTGGTCCTCCTCCGCTAGTACCGGGTGGTGCTATGTTACTACTGTTCCATATTTCTTGTCCGTTTCCACTCCACATAGCTTCGTTAGAATATGAAATCTCAAACTACATAGATCAGATCCTCGGGAAGTGCAAAAACCCTAGCTACATAAAGCAAATCTATTTATAGAGGGAGACAGAGAGGGGTATGGTAGAAGTGAAGTAGAAAACTGGGGTAGGGCAACTTTTGAGGGTTTATAACGAAGAGGGTAACACCGACTTGTATAATAATTTCATCTTCTTAGTCAAGTTCCGCCTCCGCTTTCCCAAGTTCCCATCAATACCATCTTCTACTCAACTTTCTTGGTTTTCTTCTTTGAAGCAAAAGGTGTCTCGAATTATTACACTCGTGGAACGTCTATTGAAACGTCATTTCAAGGGAGAAACTCGTGGATCGCTCTAGGATATTTACTGAGTCCCATCTGCATATAACAAACTGCTATATTACTACGGAGGTAAGACTGTTAGAAGTCTTTTTTGCGAATTCTTGCTATAGTCTGCCTCAGTCAGACACTCACGCTGTGATTTTTTTCAATTTTCACATCTGCGAATTGCGATCTGTCTGCAGTCTGCCTCACTCATACTCATCGACTCAAAGACCGCCTCAGCCTCTCCCAGTCTCTCTCAACAGTCAAGTGGTCAACACTCAACAGGTAAGAATTTTTGATTTTTCTCGATTTCATTCTTAGATGTCTTCTGCTAATCTGCTTCATCTTCAATTCCTGCATATGACTATAGAATACTCCTTAAAAACACCAAGATTGAAGATTCCATGATGGGGCAGTGTTAACATAAGATTTTTTATTAAAACTAAGGTTACCGCTAATGCCTAATCCTATTAACAATTTAACTGCTTGAAATTATTGCCTATTGGTATAAATGAGTAAATTGAAGCACAAAGAAGAAGAAATTTGTCTTACTGTTATCTGAAGTTAAATATTTAGAAGAAATTTTGTTTTATGGATATTAGAATTATTATTTATTGTTGAACGAGATATGATTGTCAATTGAATTGAAAAATAGATGGATTTTTCTTATATGCACTTTAGTTGCTTTGTAAGGTATGTATAAGTTTGTTATGAAATTGGCTGTTGTGAAGTCTGTTAGTCACTGCTCAGTACTTAATGCTTATATGTTGATATTTTGTGATCGTGTGTTCTATCATGCTCTATGCACAACTGCACATTGTCAAGTTTTGGTGATTTGGTCATGTTATGTTGTAATTTTGTTGTTGGCTTGTTGTTTGATTATTTTTATTTTAAAATTACAGTCACATTGATACAACATGTCACAAGATACTAGAGTTGATAAAGTGATTGGTGAGGGTGTAGCTTCTGATTCGAATGTAGTGAATCAAAATTCAATAGTTGAGTCTAAAGCAAAGAAAGAAAGGAGAAAAAGATCTGTTTCATGGGATCATTTTACTAGTAAAGTTGATTCGGAAGGAATTAAAAAAGGTGTGTGTAATTATTGTAAGAAAGAGTATTTAGCTGATACAAAAGAACATGGTACGACGGCAATGCTTGGTCATATAGGAAAATGCAAAAAAATACCTTGTAATGTTGATACTAGGCAATCAAAGATAGCATTTCAACCGGTTACGAGGAGTAACAAGGGTGATGTATCAATTGTTTCATGGAAATTTTATCAAGAAGAGTGTAGAAAAGCATTTTGTCGTATGATAATTCTTGATGAGCTTCCTTTTAGATTTGTTGAAAAAAAAGGCTTTAAACAATTTATGAAAGTGGTACAACCTTTGTTTCGAATTCCTTCTCGTACAACTGTTACTCGTGATTGTTTTGATCTTTTTGATGAAGAGAAAAATAAAATAAGGAGCATTTTTAAGGAAACTCAACAAAGAGTGTGTATAATGACTGATACTTGGACTTCTGTGCAAAGAATTAATTATATGTGTATCACTGCTCATTGGATTGATAAAAATTGGACTTTGCATAAAAGAGTTATCAATTTTTGTCCAATTTCTAGCCATAGAGGTGAAGATTTAGCAAAGGGTATTGTTAAGTGTTTGCATGAGTGGGGATTGCATCGGATTTTCACGGTTACTGTTGATAATGCTAGTTCAAATAGTGTGTGTGTGGCTGAGTTGTCTAAGCAATTGACTAAGTGGGGGACCAATCTTTTAGGTGGTAAGCATCTTCATGTTAGGTGTATGGCGCATATAATAAACCTTGTCGTTCAAGATGGAATAAAAGAAGCAAATATTTCAATTGAACGAATTAGGCAAGCAGTGAGATACATTAGGCAATCTCCTGCTAGATGGAAGAACTTTCAGGAATGTTGTGTCGATGAAAATCTTGTAAAAAAATATTTATGATTAGATGTTCCCACAAGGTGGAATTCCACCTACTTGATGTTGAATAGGGCTATTGAATATGAGGGTGCAATTTTGACTTAGGCTGATCGTGATATTGGGTTGGCACATCATCTCGAGTTTGGCCATATCTGTGTGTGTGATGGTGATAGTGATATTGTGGATGAAGAACAACCTGTAGGTTCACTTTTGTGTAGTGATTGGGATAGCGTTAAAAGGATTGCAAAATTTCTTGAATTATTTTTTAAGCTCACTTTGAAGGTTTCTGGATCATTATATATTACATCAAATATTCATTTTCTTGAAATTTGTCAAGTTGGTTTTTGTTTGTCAAAATTGATATCAAGTGATGATATTATGTTAGCTCAAATGGCAACAAACATGAAGAAGAAATTTGAAAAATATTGGGGTGATCCAACAAAAATGAATAAGATGCTTTTTATACCTTGTGTTTTGGATCCTCGTCACATGTTTACCACTCTTAGTTTTGCACTTAAGAAGATGTTTGGGGATAATGGAGCAACTATAGAAAAAGATGTGCGAGAGTACATGAAATCATTGTTTAATGAGTATTCATCGTCTGCTTCAAAAGACAAATGTGGTAAACTATCTTCAGAAGTGGAGGCTTCTAGTTCAAGTTCTATGGTTGATATTGGAGACTTTTATGAGGAGTTGAGTAGACACACATCTGGGAGTGGAGCCGGGAATTCTAAGTTGGAGCTGGATAAATATCTTGCAGAAGATACTGAAGTTGGAACGTCCGATTTTAATGTATTACTTTGGTGGAAGTATAACTCGGCTAGATTTCCCTTTCTTTCTGAGATGGCTCGAGATATTTTAGCTATTCCTATTTCTAGTGTAGCATCGGAATGTGCTTTTAGTACCGGGGGGCGTGTTCTTGATTCATTTAGGAGTTCATTAACTTCTAAATTGGTAGAAGCTCTAGTGTGTCTACAGGATTGGCTTCGAAGTGAATCACAACCTATAAGTATCGAGGAGGATTTAGATTCTCTTGAGCAACTTGAACAAGGTAAAAAAAAAATCTTGTATTTGGTGAATTATTTATTTAATATTTTTGTTGCTTGAGTCTTGACTTGATCTTTTAATTTATTTAGATTTGGCCAAAGTTGGAAAAGAACCTAGCATTGATGACATATAGCAACTTGAACAAAGGTAAGAAAAGAATATTGCATTTGGATTTTAGTTTATGGAATTTGCACACTGGTCACTGAATGTATGGTTTCTGGTTTCTGAATTTTTTGCAGTTTTGTGCACGGATTTTCTGTTTTCAGTGATTTGCACAAATTTTTTATTTTCAGTGATTTGCACTGATTTCTGGAATTTTCAGTATGTATGTACACTGATTTGCAGTTTTTTTTTTGTACACTGTTTTTCTGTTTGCAGTCATTTGCAATGATTTTCTGTTTTCATGAACTTGCAGTATGTATGTACACTAATTTGCAGTTTCTGTTTTGTACATTGTTTTTCTGTTTGCAGTCATTTACAATGATTTTCTGTTTTCATAGATTTGCACTGGTTTTTGGAATTTGCAGTATGCATGTACACTGATTTGCAGTTTTTGATTTGTACACTGATTTTTTGTTTGCAGTGATTTGCACTGATTTTCTATTTTCATGAATTTGCACTGGTTTTTAGAATTTGTAGTATGTTTTGTTCAATGATTTTCTGTTTGCAGTATGTTGAATATATGTATGTATGTTGAAGGCATGTATGATTTTCTGTTGAAGGCATATATCATTGCCTCCCACGACCCACATGACTATACAATAAATGATTTTTTGAGTAAATCAAAACCAACTCAACTGAAACATAGGATATAGGGGTACTAGTTGAGACTTTCTGTTTTTTCTTTTTTGGGTTCATTGGAACCATCAAGGCATTTTGGAAGTCTCAATGTATCATTAGCTGCTGTGAATGTGAGAAGCAGCACTCACTCCCTACAAGCCAATTTGAAAAAACAAAATAATATATGATACATTAGAATAGTTTATTTTCTATGCACATCCAGGTAATCTAAAGACAACTATCCATAGAGACCATGTCCATCATAGTATTTTGATTTTGGTTTTTTCTTTTATCTTATATAGTTAAAGTTGTTTGGGGTATTTCTAATATTTTTGTTTATCTATTAATTAGGTTTCATCATGTCTCAACGTCGTGGTCCTAAAGTTCGATCACCTGTTTGGAATCACTATCAAAAGCTTGAAGAAGATGATGATGGAGGGTGCAAAGTGAAGTGTATTCATTGTGGTAATGTTTTTAATTACCATCCACGACATACTGGGACTATGTGCTTGAGGAATCATGTTGATCGTTGTTTGGAGAGGATGCAGTATCGTGCTCAGACTTGAGTAGTAATTAGTATTGTTACTATGTTTGGACTTTGGAATTTGAACTTAATTTTCCACTTCTGTGAGCATGTGACTTGTAACTTTGGATTTTTCTATTTTGTTTGTACTAGCAGTTTTAAATTAATTTGTGACTTAGAGTTTTAATGTTTAATGTTAATGGTTAACCCGATAACCGAACCGATAACAATGAAAAATCGATAAACCGATAACCGATAACCGATTAACCAATATCTTAACGGTTCTTTAACGGTTTAGCATATATACAAACCGATAATGAATAAGTGAAACCGATAATTTTCAAAACCGAACCGAACCGACCGATATGCAGCCCTAGATTGGGGACACAAAATCACACCCTCTCTCTCTCAAAGATTCCAATACCCTAACCCTAGCGGCGAAACTTCCCTTCCCTTGGTAACATGGCTTTCCGATGCTTCTCCCAAAGAGTGTTTTCTACGGCGTTCAAAAGCCGTAACCTCCGTGTCCCGTCTATCAAACACCGCTCACCTCCAACACTGCAAAGGTATGTACGCGTCTCATGTATTTTTTTCTAATTGTCTCTGATCTATCCCATTCATTCGTTCATGTTTTCATTCATCCTATAGGCCATATAGACAGATGCATGGAGAGAAGAAGCAGGAGATCGGCGATGAGGTTTTTCCTGATAGACGTACTGATTTTATAATCTCCATTTTCCCCCTTTCTTTCCCTTTTTTTAATTTAAAGGAAAGTTTCATGTGTTTGCTGCAGGATTATTCGTGTTTGTTTCTGTGATTGGCTTTTTGAATGGTGCTTACCTTAGTCGAAAATTCCACAAAACACGGGTAAGGCTAACAGATCACTGTCTCTATTTAAATATCTATTTAAATATCTGAGGAAACGTGATTTGTTTTTTGCTTAAAATGGAGCCCACTACATTGTTGGTTAATCCCGGTTTCATGTAACTTGCTTGGGATTTTTGCACCCGGTGGGGGTAATAGAGCTGTCATGGTAAGATGGCTGTTTTCTAGCTTCTACTAATGGGGGTATTTTACTAGCAGCTTAGGAAACAAAAGGCATCTATGTCCCCTTTTTCGAGTAATGTTAGTCTTGTTTTAACCCATATAATCTCTATAACAAATTTGTGGTATGATAAACTTATTTAACTGGCAAACAAACTCTACGAATCATGTGAACCTCATGCCCGACATTGTTGAAATTACAGCAGTTTTTTTCACTGCTGATTCAATTTTTAGCAAAATACTTGTGTAATTTTGTTATTAGTCTCTTGGCAGGTCTGAAAGAGCATGATGATCCTAAAGGATGAAGCTTACCAGTAATGTTGATGTGATCACTTTTGTTTATGATGTCTCATACTATATGGTTAAATGAGATTTCTAGTCATGTGTAATTTGTGTTTATGTGTGCACACTTCGTTACTAAGCTTATTGTCAAGTTTTTGATATACTTTTGTGGTATTTTGCAAACACGGTTGGTGCGGACAAAAGATTATTCTGTCAGTGTATTTTGTGTTGTTTATGTGTGCACACTTCCTACCAAGCTTATTTATGCATGAGTTTGTTTAGTCTGAAACAGTGTTCAGAATTGCGCCCGCAACGTCGCATTATGCGGTGAGCGATGCGATGCGGTACTCCGGCGAGTTGCATATATGTTGCGGTACAATCTGAGAATTGCGGGCGCAATAAGCACTGTTGCGCGTTGCGATGCGTTGGATATTGCGTTGCGATGCGCTCGCAATATGTATTTTTAAATTTTGTTGCGGATGGTTGGAATATGTATTTTTAAATTTTGTTGCGGATGGTTGGAATTGCATGTGCTGGTATTTTTGGGTTTTCACAAAAGTTGCTTAAGATAAAAAAAAAAACAAAAAAAGTGGTCAATGGTTGAAAAAGGTAATGAAGACAGTTTTCATCAAGCAATTTACGGTTGGTTTTCACAGCTTTCTCTCGGCTGCTGAACATGTCTTCTTTTTCTTCTTTTTCTTTCTTTTTTTGTTTTTTTTCCAACTGAAACCTGTTTTCTGTTTTCTGTTCACTGCTCTAAATCTGTGTTTTCTCTACGTAATGTTCATCGCTTAAAATCTGTTTTTTCTCTATTTACTGTTCACTGCTTATTGAGAATTATGTTGATAATTGGACAACCTTAATGAACTAGAAGAGTTTTAGATTGAATCATTATTAATATAGATTTGATTTTTCCTTTTTTTGGGGGGGGTTTGTTTTGCTTTGTTGAACTGATTTGTTGGTGTTTCATTACAATTTTTTGTTAAATATATTGTATTTATTGTTGATTATATAGTTGTTGGGCTCTTTTAAATTTTAACTTAATATTTCAATGCTCTGTAGGTATTTTTTTTTATTAAATTGTGCTTCAATTCAATAATGCGGTCGCATCGCATAATGCATAGCATAATGTGTAATGCGGAGTCTTGTCGCTTTTTTTCGCATCACGCATCTCTGAACACCGGTCTGAAAAGAAAGTTCAACAAAAGTAGTGGACATTTTACAAAATTTTAGTGAATTTCTTTGAATTTCTCTAATAAAAAAGATTTAAATTGATCTGAACAATGTATAAGCTGGTGCAGTTCCTGATTGTTGACATAATGTATGCAATCTCCTAAACAAATTCAAAACTCAATGGCGTAGAACAGTGTAGCTTGGTAAGCTGCAAGACTCGATTTAAAACCACCTTTCTACTCTCGTGAGGTAGGAGTAAGGTTGCGTGTGCACCACCCTCCCTTGACCCCAACCCTCCCCTGACCCCAACCCTAACGTCTGGATGTTACATGGGGTTTGTCATTGCCTTTCTGCTTATCTTCTCCATCAGTTCTTGTTAGTTTCAATGTTCTTGCTTTTTCAAACATCGTAAATCAGAATCTTCCTCTTTCAAATCAATAATGGGGAAAGCAGTGATACATGTGAGCAACTAGAGCAATGGAGAAGTGAGATTTATGAAAGATCACAATTTGTTGAATTGGAACGGTTTTCTGATTGGGTAGTGATTTTTTAATTTGATAGATACATAGAAAATGAGAAGTAGCAGGAGGGAAGTGTGGGAGTTTCAGGAGGAAGTTAAAACAATTTCATTATTTATTTTCGCAAAAACCCTAAGAACTATTTTGGGCCCGTTTGGTCATGGATGTTTTTTTCTTTTTCCGAAATTTTTTTTTTTAGAGTTGAAAATTATAGTGTTTTGTCATGAAAATTTGAAAAATAATTTCGGAATTAAATTCTGAAAAGGGAAAATAACTTTTTGTTGTTTTTCTTTTTTTTTTCACTTCCAATTTCAAATTTCATTATTATTACATATAATCCTAATTTTTAAATTTTTACACAAAATTTTCTTATTAACTAAATTTCGTAATTTTCTAAAAATGATCAAATTCAATAAAATAGTTAATTCAAGTGAAATAATTAAGAATTTTCATCAATAAATTTAAGAATATATTAAATATATTTATATCTGTCAATCATACTTATCAAAATATATTTTTCTCTATTCAATCGGTTATGGTTAGATAAACTTATTTAGCTCGTGCTTGTAATATTTTTATTCAAATTTTAGAAGAATAAGAATCATAATAATTTAGTTTGTTGTTAATTATTTTATCAATTGAAGACATATAAATTATTTTCTCAATATTTGGTTCTATGTTAGTAGGTAATTAGTAGTTGGGTGATTTTGATAATTTTTAAAAGTTGAGAGCATAAAAGTATATTTAAAAAAGATTTTTCAAAAGTAAAAAAAATAAAAAAATTTAAAAAGACATGGCCAAATACAACTCCAACTTCATCTTCAACTCCAACTCTAACTCCGGAAAAAAGTAATTTTAATGGACAAACGGCTACTTTATATTTTTCAAAATTTTAAGCATGATATTTAAATACTCTCTAACATTGTTAAAGCTATTTTTGTGGGAAGGCGATTTCAGGACTTCTAGAAGATGGGTGCATCGTTTCTTTTTAGGAATAATATTTTTTTTTTGCATATTTTACTTTATTTATTTATTTATTTAGTTATTTATTTATTTATCTTTGATTTTAGAAGTGAAGGTAGAAGCAACATTAAGAGGTCGTTTGGTAGAGCAGGGGCGAAGCTACGGCCTATCAAGGGTGGTTAAGTGAACACCTTTTGTCGAAAATAACATTGTATATATAAGTAAAATGTTGCTCTATTTGGTTAAATATTATGTGTTGAACACTACATGCGATGGAAATAGCTACGTGGTAGTATGTCATCAGCTACGTGGTATAATGCTGCTTTATTAGTAATGCTTGTATTAGCAAAATTGAGATTAGTAATGATGGGATTAATAGTACCGAGCTGATTTCTTATCTGGTGTTTGATTTGTTGTATTTAAAATAATTTGTATTGCTATATTTCTTTAAAAGTATTGTTCGTTTACAAAATGCCCTTCATATTTTATATTTTTATGTCTTTTCTTTCCAAAGATTTATTATTTATATCGCCACTTAAATTTTTTGAGGTAAATAAACAACTCATATTTCAAATATTGTATCGATCGATATTAGATTTTATTTAGTAACGGACAACCCTCGCTAACTAATAAAATTTTTAAGGTAATTTTTTCAAATAAATTTATCAGTACAAATATAAAAAATAAAATAAAGAAAACAGTAATAAAAAATGTTTAAATGAATTTGAGGGATTCATTGTCTTTATGTATATTAATCCCATGGTATTGAATTCTATGTATTACTAGTATCACCAAATGGAAGGTTTTAGATATACATTTTATAATATCAAGTAGGGTGTATAATTAGTACATCTATTATTTATGCATAGGTTCAAAATTCTATTAAACATAGTACTAAATATTATTGTATATAAATTATATCTCCTAATACTCTATTAAACGATCCCTAAATGGGGCTTGATCCCTTGACTGAAAGGAACAAAGACTAACTCTCATTCATTGCACACCTAACTTCTTTTGACCTCTTGTACCTCCTAATAATATTAGATTTATTTTAAGAGTTGTACAAATGTTTTTAGATTACCACGATAAAAGACGACTCACTTTTTATAGTAGAATCACCACTAATTCTCTCTGATCATTAAAAAGGATTATCGACCAAATAAAAATAATTTGTGGACTATTTTCTCCATTCATCAAGTGATAAAAAGGGGAGGACGAAAAACAAATTAAGGTGACAAAAGGGCTTTATTCTTTCCTCAATATCTCTTTTGAGGATCTCATGCATGGACAATTTTAGTAACGAGGCTTATGCATTCTAGGTCTTTCATTGTACTCTTCTTTGCTTCTTTTTTATCATTGTCAGCGTCAATCGACATTTTTTGGCCTTCTTACCTTTTTACCTACATCAAGTGGATATTAGTACATCTAACAATAAGTTTTTCTCAATTTTTATATTCGAATCAAGGAATTATGTATGAAAAAGTATGAATGAGTGATAAAAAACACCATTCATCTGTGCCCCTTATTCGTCAGGCGACATGCATCATCATGGTGGTGATAATTCTTGGACACAGGGTGCCTAATCTCAGGAATAAGAGGTCTTTCAGTTTCTTCATGCCCTCCTTGTCAGTTTTATGGTCGTCCTCGTCGGGGTTATTATGATAAAAGGGAGGGATAAATACTTCAAGTGTGTCCAGGTAGACCATTATCTCAGGAGACATGCATCATCATGGTGGTGATAATTCTTGGGCATATGGTGCCTAATCTCTGGAAAGAGGAGGTTTTTTAGT
The DNA here is from genome assembly GCA_030864215.1 of Capsicum pubescens. NCBI lineage: Eukaryota > Viridiplantae > Streptophyta > Magnoliopsida > Solanales > Solanaceae > Capsicum > Capsicum pubescens. The sequence continues at coordinate 24,670,941 of CM061543.1, forward strand.
TTTTTCATGCCCTCCTTGTCAGTTTTATGGTCGCCCTTGTCGGGGTTATTGCGATAAAAAAGAGGGATAAATGCTTCAAGTGTATCTGGGTAGACCATTAGCTCAGGGATTATCCAGTTAATAAGGTTGCTACAGGGGTGAATAAGATTCTTGTGGCATCATCTTCTCCTCCTACACCTAGTGGTGTGGCATCTGTTTCTATTGCTGCCCCTTCAAAATAGGTTGCATGCTTTTTCATTCAAGAATTCAAGGCATTTCCTAATGTCATTACTGGTATGTTACAACTTCTATCTTGTGATGACTCTTGTTTGATTGATTTGGGATCCACTATCTTATATGTGACTCCTTATATAACTGTGTCTTTTAGTTTTGATCAGAAAATTATTTTTAATCCTTTTCTTATTTCTTCCTCAGTAGGAGACTCGGTCTTTGCTGAATAGGTCTTTAGGGGGTGTGGTACTGTTGGTGACAAGTAGACTCTGGTGGAACTGTTTAAATTGGGTATGGTGAATTTTGATGTAATTTTGGGTATGAATTGGTTGCATTCTTGTTATGCATCCATAGTTTATCGAACTCGAAAGGTTATCCTTAGATTCCTGGTTGGATGGATATAGAATGAGAGGATTGTTATTTAGATCCTAAGGGGAGATTTATTTCTTATCTTTGTGCTCTGAGGTTAATCTCTAAGGGGTGTCTTTATAACTTGGTCTGAGTTAAAGATTCTAACTCATAAGGTCTTTCTTTACAGTTAGTTCCTGTAGTTTATGAGTTTCTAGAGTTCTTTTCGGATGATCTTCCTGGTGTTCCTCCTGTTAGGGAAATAGAGTTTGGTATTACTTACTTTCGAACACTCATCCAATTTTTATTCCTCTTGAGGGAACTCAATGATCAACTTAAGGATCTTTTTGACAAGATTTCTCCATGGGGTGCACCAATGTTGTTTATGCACAAGAAGGATGGTTCCCTTTGTATGTGAATTGACTACAGGAAGTTGAATAAAGTAACAGTCAAGAACAAGTATCCTCTCCCAAGGATAGATAATTTGTTTGACCAGTAGCAAGGTGGCAGGTTCTTGTCTAAGATAGATCTTCGGTATGAATACCATCAGCTAAAGATTAGGGATGTGGATATCCCTAAGATAGCTTTTCGTACTCGGTATGGCCACTATATGTATCTGGTGATGTCATTTGGGTTGAATAATATTCCGATGACATTTTTGGATATGAATAAAGTTTTTTGGCAGAATTTGGATCTCTTCGCTATCAGGTCTATCGATGATATTTTGGTATATTTTAAGAGCGAGGTGGATCATGCTAATCACCTCCATGTGGTGTTGCAGACCTTAAAGGAACAATAGTTGTATGCAAAGTTCTCTAAGTGTGAGTTTTGGTTGAATGCTCTGACTTTCTTAGGTCAAATTATTTCTAGTGAGGGGATCATGGTGGATCTGCAAAAGGTTGCTGCAATGAAGGGGTGGCCTAGGACCATGACTCCATTTGATAATTAGAGCTTCTTGGTTTTAGTCGGATATTATAGGCTATTTATGGAAAACTTCTCGTCGATAGCTTTTTCTTTGACTAAGTTAACTCAGAAGAAGGTTAAGTTATCTTGGTTGGATGCTTGTGAGGGGAGTTTTGAGAAGTTGAAGGATATGTTAACTTTGGATCCAATTATAATATTTCTGAAAGGCAATGATGGGTTCATGGTTTATTGTGATGCATCTCGGGTAGGGCTTGGTTGTGTATTGATGCAGCACGGGAGGGTAATTGCCTATGTTTCCAGACAGTTGAAGGTGCATGAGAAAAATTATGCTACTCATGATTTGGAGCTGTTGGCCATTGTGTTTTCTTTGAAGATATGAAAGCATTATCTATATGGTGTGCACGTGGATATCTTTTCTGATCATAAAAGTTTGTAGCACATGTTCATGTAGAAAGAGCATAATTTGTAACGCCTCAGATTCTGAACCCCGGACGCTACATGGTGCTTATAATCCCGAAGGACCACAAGCTACCTTGACTGATACTTGCAGCAATAACTGTATAATAATATTAAAATATATGGAAAACTGGCAGAAAGTTGCCATAAAATTCAATTACTAAAATAAAACTGAATAAAGTATCAAAATACCAAAACTATAACAACGGTTTAAAATACTCTGGTCTGTCTGAACATCTAGTTTGAAAAGTCTTTAAAACTTTCTGAATAAGGAGTTGATGGGAAAATCCCCCAACTAACTCCGTCTACTAAAAATACTGAATCTAATGCAATAATAAAGTAAGAAGCATCCTCAAATGATAAGGACTCACTTCTACGTCTACTGCTTCTGATTGAGTTTGGACTGCTATGGGTGCTCGGGATCTCGTGCTTTTGAACCTATGGTATAAAACACCATAGCGCAAGAAAGTATGCGTCAGTATGTTGGAATGTACTGGTATGCTATATGAGCTAAGGTTGAATATAAGGGCTTATGCATGAACTATACTGACTGAATAACATGAACATACTGAATGAGGATACATGCATGAATGCATAAACTATAACTGAAATCATAGTAACAATGAATACTGAGTTCTGAATATTGATCTACTGACATCTGAGTTTACGAATACTGGGATATTGTATAACTGAATCTACTGATATTGATATCAGGGCTTACTGATACTGGTTGACCATATCTCAGATCAGGCCCATCTAGCGGGTGATCTGTGAATCTACTAATAATAAATGTGATTGAATATGTCTGAGATCAGGCCTACCTAGCGGGTGATCTCTGAGTCTACTAATAATAAATATGATTGACTATGTCTGAGATCAGGCCTACCTAGCGGGTGATCTCTGAATCTACTAATAAGGATAATGATTGATTGTATCGGAGATAAGGCCTATCTGACGGGTGATCACTAAATATGCTAATAATGATAATGATTGATTGAGTTTAAGATAAAGCCTATCTAGCGAATGATCTCTGAATCTTCTGATACTAATACTGATTGACTATATCTAACAGTCCTGATTTCTGAGTTCTACTTTTAATACTGAGACTGAATCTGAGACTGTAGGAGGTAGTCATCTAACCAACATGCCCCTTCTAGCTAATTTGAAGTCCAACCTGTAACCCCAGTTGAAAAGGTGTCAGTACCTAGTTTCATAAACTAGGTATGAGCTACAATATTTTCATATTCCTTTATGTTCATATTACCATGCTTTAAAATGATAACTCGTAAACCTTATCTTTCTTTAAATCTAGGGGAAAGAAAAAATCTAAGAAAGTTGTTACAAACTCCTTCTACTACTTAAACTAGGTATGAGCTACATCCTGCAACTGATGTACAACCAACATTGCACTTTCATGGATTTCAAGAAAACTATACTGTCTGAAAAATCCTCGATGTTAAAGGTCCTAAAAACTGACTAAGTCCCAAACACTTAGTGAAGATTTTAGGATTTAATCCCCTTATGCTTGCAACTAAAAGTTTAATCGAGCTAAGATTAGTACGGGGAATTACAACAGGATTTTGAGGTTCGTTTTAGATGGACCTTGATGTGTAAGCAAACACTAACATATTTAAGGCTTTTAATCGAGAATAATTGCGACTTCTTAAGCAACTTTTGTCATTTTTGATATGTTTATGCTTGATTTTACAGTTTAAGATGATATGATAGTGAACCAACAAGAATGGAAACAAATAAGTTAAAATCTAGTGTAAATAAGCTAAAGTAGAGCTGACGACATAGTTGAAACGCCGTCAGACATATGAAAGGCTATCCAAATTGCCTTCAAGCTTAAATAGAAAGCTAAGAATGGTGTGTCAAAAGATAGCACTAGCAGCGGAACTTACATTATCAGTTATAGTCCTTCAAAATGATTTTAGTGTTTATAAGTATTGTTATATCTCAGACTCCAAACTAAAGTTGTTTCAGTTTGACTCAGAGTTTATTAAGTTATTCACAGACTTAATATGATAGAATAGCAACGAAGTCAGGCTCTTAGATGTTAGTAGTAGTGCCAGTATGTGTAGAAAAATAGTAAGGAAAGACGATTCCCGACCCATTTTTATCTTATCGTAAAGTCTTGTACTCCAGTTGGTATGATGCCTATGCATGCTTCACATCTTAGTTCCATTAATACAGCTTATGTTCATATGTATTCCATAGAATCGTGTTTGCTTTCAGTTCCCATCATAGGGAATTCAGTTCTAGTTCACTCAGTGTTACGAATTATGTCTCACGAATGTAGAAACTCCAAACTCAGTTCATAAAGATCATGACTCATGTACACATGTCACGCTTTACAGTATATTCAGTTTCCATGACTCATGCTATGCCTCTACAGATAAGATAAATTCAGACTACGTCATGTATATCCTCAATTCAGAAATTTTTGGTAAATCCATGCTATTGATATTCTATTTCTCAAAGTTTCAGTCATGTGTCAAGTTCAGCTTTTATCCATTCATGCTACAGATTCGCCTGATTTAAATCCTTCAGTAAGTTCTCCATGTGGGATAGTATAGCAATAAGCAGTTGCTTAGATGAGTGAGAGTAATGTTTCATGTTAAGAAAAGATTGTTGCATGCTTGTTTTATACGAGGGTGTAGATATGAAGATAGGCTTGAAAGTTATGTTAGTATGCAAGTAAATGGCTAGCAAGGATAGTACTTAGAACTTGGGAAAGTTTAGAGTATGAATGTATATTCACATCCCTAACTTATGTCAGCCTTTATTTTTTGACTATTATAACTTAGTAACTAATTTCAGTCCCAGAGTTCAGTTTCAGTATTTCAGTATCAGAAATCAGTGCTCACACTCAAAATTAAGAATTTTAGTATCAGCCTAACTTTCAGCTATCAGTGTTCAGTTATTGGGACCCTGCATTTAATTCCAGTTTTAGTCCCCGTCACAGTCTTAGTTATAGTGTCAGCTTCAGATCAGTATTCAGCTTGAAAACTCAGTTTAGTATCAGACTTGCTCGACCATAGCATACAGTTATGGTCCTGTATTTTCAGACAGTATAGTTTTCATGAAATCCTTGAGCCGGGGGTCTATCGGAAACAACCTTTCTACTTCTTTAGAGGTAGAGGTATGGACTGCGTACATCTTACCCCCCCAGACCCCACCAGGTGGGAATACACTGGGTTTGTTGTTGTTGTTGTTGTTGATAGTTTTCATGAAATCTATGTTCAGTTACCTCGTGTTACTCAGTCAGTCCCTTCTCATAAGCATAAAACTTAAAAATCTAAACTTAGCTATTTAGACTAAATACAATTTAGTCTTACATACTCAACATTCAATTACCCGATGCTCAGTAATCAGATAAGTCAGTATGTCTATGTATTCATGCTCAACACCTACTTGAGTATTTTCAATAGTCTCAATTGTAGTGTGTAAGGCTTAGACCCTTTATCTTGGGTGATATTTCATAGGACTGCCTCCTAATGCAAGGAATCCCAGTAATATAGTGATCACCTTTTTTGATGTCCGACTCAGGTCAGGCCAAGATTCACTTTCTCCTTGTATAAGTTTTCAGAATGAGTTAGTCTACAAAACCAGTAATTCAGTTTAGGAATCATGCGGATAAATTCATATGGTTTGGCACCCGCCCTTTCTTCCAGATGTATTATCCAAGGTCTCATGAAAGTAACCATTCTCAGATAAACCAATCATGTGAATACAAGCTCAGCTTAGTTTATGCATTACGTTTCAGTTTCAGAACCCAGATAATCAGTCATGATTCAATTCCTAGGTGCCTTGTGCATCGCCTTAGTTTTCTTCAATATTTTAACAAAGTCAGTCTAGCCTTCTTCAAGGTACATAATGTCCCAAGGAAGAGATACTCTCTAATTCCTCGAACCTTCATGACATAAACATACTTCTCTGTTTCTCTTAGTGAGTTTAGTTGGAGGAAGGGTTACTCATAAGTTGACCCTCCAGCTCCAAAATCTCTGCCGTAAGCTGTATAGTCAATGGCTCAGTTTAGTTCATGATACTCATTCTATGTCATATGTTACAAACTCAGTTCAGATCATGATATTTTGTTCATGTATCACGTTCTAGAATCAGTTACGTCCTCATGTTTCTTCTTAGTCGTAATTGGTAATAAATCTCAAGATCATAAGCATGTTTAGTTTAGGGTAACAATCTTTATTGAACTCATTTAGTTCATATTCAGATTTCAGTACCAAACTTGGTATCCAAATTTATGCTCACATTCCCATTACAAGCTTGATACTAAGTACCATTGCCTATTCAGTCCTGCATTCAAGTATCAGATCAGTTGTATAATCGTGCATTAGATATGCATTCTCATTTTGAGAAATTCAGTTCATCGGCATGCTCAGTCATGTATTCATGAATCAGTTACTCATGCATCTGATATGCATGTCCAATAGGATATAAATTTAGCTTATCAGTCATGTCAATCATGAAATGACATTTCAGTCATTCATGTTCAGTTCATGCTCAGTTTATTTTTTCTTCTCTCGGTCAGTCTCATTCGAGGATGAATGTTCTCAAGGGGGAGATATTGTAATACCCCGTAAAATCCTAACTTGAAAATTCATCTATTAAAGCTTTTCATTCTTTAAGACTTAGAAAAATTTGCTAAGTGTTCAATACTTAGTCTCATTTGAGGCTCCCAAACTTTGGGGATTTATTTGACAACCATCCCGACCTTCATTTTTGAATTTTCAAGTTGTGTTGCGATGGGCAATGTCGTAGTACATCCCGGGTAAGTTTTAGAATTTTTTGGATAGCGTAGGGGAACATTTGGATTTCCAAAAATAGTAGCTCCACACGATAAGCCCACGTAGCCTGGCCTAGATCACCTCTCTAAGGCAGACGATGCCTGCTAAAAGCAGTGGACTAGACCAAGCGGCACCTGCTAAGTTTTGGTGCTTGCCCAATTTTTCTACACTCAATCCTCGTGTCCTTAAGGTCATTTTTGTCCTTTTCCACCATATATAAACTTTATAACATGGGATTTGTGCTCCATAACACCAAAATACAACCCTTAGTAGATGAATGTCGATCGACTTTGATAAATGTTTTTTCATAAAGTTTAGGTTTAATTAAATAAATTCTTCAAAAGATGTTGAATTTAATTATTGTATTCATCTTTATTATTTGAACAAATATCCTATTTAGTGTAATGTTTGAACTCAATAAAGTGAGGTACACGCGCTAGGCGCGTACACCTAAACTAGTATTTACACATACATGATACTTTTTTCAATATCTTGTATCTATTGTTATTTGTTTAAGTTTTATATGTATCTTTTGTTTTTAAGTTTTAGTTAGTGAAATCAACATACTAAAAATACATGTTAGTAAGTTTAAAGATACATATAGTGTATGAGAGGTATGTTATATGTATCTCGCATTATTTTATTTTCTTAAATTCGATTATTTAAGCCCTCGTAGGTTATATCACTAATCCAAATGCCAAAATGATGTAACAACATTGAAATATGCATTGCAATTACTTCAAACAAAATCAAGAAAAAACTATAAATACGTAGTAGGAATCATTTATAATTGAAAACAAAATATGGAAGAAGTTTTGTTTAAAAATGTAGAATAACAAACAAATTACCTATTTTTATGGGATTTTATTCAGTTTTTACCATTATTAGTTAGATTAATTGATACTTATAATGACCTTTTTTTTCTATAGGATTGTAAGACAGACCACCTATAATTCCTTTAGGATGCCTAATAACACATATATACATAAGATCTTAATTCTACTTTTTTTGCTTTATTTTCAAAACATATGTTGGAAAATCCCCAAATCCAATCATGCTTAAGACTATGTTTATGTTCAATCCACAGTTCTATGGGTGTTACCAGTACTAAATTAGATAGAACTAAGTTTAGAATATAGTTTTTAATTTCTAATGCATAACCCTAAAAGAAGAATGAAAATCAGAGTAACTCATATAGATCTAACAATTTCTAAAAGAGTCATATTTCTTCTTTATGTTACACCATTGTATCATTGAATTTTAGATACAGAAATTTGTGAAATTATTCCTTGTTTGTATAAGTAACTAATGAACTGTTTGGAGAGATATTTTCTACCACGTCCCTGTTGTGGTGACTTGATAAATTTTGTATGTCATTTCTTTATTTTTGTCTTTAAACTCTTTGAATTTCTCAAAGAACTGAAACTTATGGTGCAACAAATAAATATATTGATATTTTAAATATAATCATCAATAAAAGTCAAAAAATACTCATAACCAAATTGGGACACAAAAATCAAAGATGAATTAACTCCAATTTATTATTTGCTTTATTTCCTTTTTAAGAAAAAGTCTCTTGGTCATTTTTCCATTTAAATAGGATTCACATGTAAGTAATTCCTCCACTTTTAATGAATCTATAGGTCTGATAACGCTCAACTTATACTTCAATTTAGTGTAAGGCGGTCATCGTCAATATATTTACCCAACTTTGAAGTCGGGGTCGAATCTATAGGGAATAATGTGAGTGGCGATTAAACTAATTTGAAACTATAGCTACAAGTTGAATTTAAACAAATGATATGAAAAGATAAAAAAGGGGGTTTTAAGTTTAACAAGTAATTGTTGGTCACTTTACTTCCCGTGTTTGTAATCAAGAGTTTATGGAAAACTAGAGTTATGTTCACCATGGGTGTCGGGAGTTGACAAATGCTAGGTACTGCTTAAGACCCTTGAAGTAAGTTGGAACAGTAGAATACCATGCCAATGATTCTATCTGAATTATCTCTCGACCTCTCCAGACAATTTACTATCTAATTCTTTCGAACTTAGATAACTTATCTATTTCCAATCGGATGTTATCTCAGGTAGATTTATCCAGTTACAACATCAATCATTAAACAGAATGTTGGTAGCTTCCGAGTCCCTATTGAGAATTCACTTCCTTTAGTTTATTTCTCTGTTCAATTAAACAAACCTAAGGCATAATCTATTGTTTTCAACCAATAGACTGAAGTTAAAATAATGGAATTCTAAGACGTTCCTACTACTCTTTGAATCTTCTAAGCACCTAGCATCCTATCAAATCCTAATCCACATATCCCATAACTCGGGCTAATAGAATTAGACGCTCATGAATGAATAAATAAAGTAACAAGTTGAATTCATGAGTTGAGAGATAAACTTACAGCAAGATGAATAGAAACAAGTGTTTCACCAATTTGATCACAAGAGAAAATTCCAAAATTATTGTAAAGTTTACAGGGAAAACCTAGAGAGAGAATTCTCCCCAAATATGTGTAGTTCAAGATGTACGACCCCTTCAGAAAAACCTTAAACAAGGCTTTAAATAGTTGGCCCTAATTATGAAAACAAAAGAATAAAATTCTGAAGAAGTCCTTCGGATAAGGTGACGCCATTTGTGATGGCACGTCTGAGTTCTGATGGCTTGTGCGGAATATCATCAAATCTTTTGGTGAAATATCATCTTCTGCTTCTCCTGATGGTAAAATCTTGATGGCATGTCATCACATCTACACTATAAATCATCATGTTCTACTTTGAGTTGACAATAATTTAGACGCCTTATCACATGTCTAATGGCGCTTCATATATATCGTCTTACTTCACTTCACTTCTTCAGGTTCTGTCTAAGCTTGACGACAATTTTGATAGCCTTTCACATGTCTGATGGTGCTTCAAATATGTCATCAGCTCTACTTCAGCTTATCAGATTTCAACTTCTTTGCTTCCATTCTTGTTGGTTCTCTATCATATTACCTTAAACTGCAAAATCAAGCATAAACAAATCAAAAACAACAAATGTTACTTAAGAAGTAGTAATTATTCTCGGTTAAAAGCCTTATATGTGTTAGCGTTTGCTTACACATCAACACCCTCAACTTAAACAATTGCTTGTCCTCAAGAAACACAACACAACTAAAAGAATACATAGCACATCAACACCCTCAACTTAAACAATTGCTTGTCCTCAAGTAACACAACACAACTAAAAGAATACATAGCACATTCAGTAGTCAATTATTCATTTAAGCTCAAAATATAGTTACCCTCTCCAAGGTTAATCAAATTAAACCATCTGTGTATACCACTTAAAAATTAATACTGCAACATAAAGGACTCAAGCTATGGCATCATATTAGCAACAACAACCATGCATGTACCAATATTACACTATCCAAACAAGTAAGTAACTAAAAACATACCAATGTGCCCTCACATCAAATAAATCCCTTTTTTCATTCACATCATAAATCACATATATAAACATAGGGATAAACAAAATGCTCACTCTCAAAATGAAGTTCCAAACAATGCATGTCAACTACCATATGCTTGCCCTTATTTTCATTGCCAGGGTCCTTAGACAGGTCAGTTAGGATCACTATAGGTTTTTTCTTTGGCTTGTAATATAGGTTAGGGGCTGGTATGGTATTTAAGGATATTTAGAGTGACTAATCCTCTGTGGCACTTCATAAACCTCTTAGGGTCCCATTTCTTAACCATTTTTTATATATATTTTTCTCTTTTCTTGATCACACATTTTCAAGATAGGTGCAGTCTTTTCAATAATCTATTCTTTCTTTTCACAATATTTTTCTTTTCTTCTTATTTTTCTACCACATCTATCATTTAAATCTTTTCTTTTCATTCAACCTCTCTTCATACATATTTCACATCATGTACCCCTATGATAGCCACCCTCAACTTAGGACATTTGCCTAAGTTAAGGTGCACAGTGTCTAAGGAGGACCAGGGCCAAAATAGGTTCATTGTGAGTTAAATAGGAAGGTGACAAGTTTCATAAAAAGAATTAATCTATTCAGGCTAAAAAGAGGGATCAAAGGATATCATTCATATAGGGAAGGTCATTTAGGCTGAAAGTGGGCTAATATCAAAATAGCCTATGTTCCTTTCCTAACCCCTATCCTACAACCAAGGCAAGACTAACTGGGTAAGTTGTAGATTTAACACACAGAGGGAACTGAGTAAGACTTCACATACACATGGCACACGAGTATATCATAAGCTACTACTTATCCAGTTCATGCAATGTTTATCAATGATTATCAAATTGCTAGAACTAATGCCATAACAAGATGTACAGTGGTCAAAAGTAGATGTGAATCTCACAGTTATAAAATAAACCATTGGAGCGGTATTCAAAAATAAACAAAACATATTAACTGCTCAAGATACTTGTATTTCTCTTAGTTAACCACAACATTTCACAAAATAAAACAAAATATACCTAAACATGCTGGCTCTACTAGGAATAAGACTCCGGGGAAAAGAGGCACGACAATAAAAAACCTTGGAGGACATCAACACACATAAGTAGCCCCACCCTTAACTTAATATCGTGGATTGTACCCAATTCATCAAACCAGAAAAAGAGAGTTAGAAATATACCTGTAGCACCATAGGTGTGGAGATCTGACATAAATCACACAATACGAATACAAACAACAAAATACCTAGGGTTGCCTCCCAAGCAGTGCCTGGTTTAATGTCGCGGAATGACTTAGTTATCTTGACTACTCAGACTTTGTCAAGTTACCTTGTTGCTAATTATTTATGTCTCCACTTGGAGGATTTGAAACGTCGACCTAAATTTTGATCAATACATCTTCAAGGCGCATTGAGAAAACGTACAGATACAATGACACTTCCTTTATCTCTCCACTTTGATGACTTGAATCTCTTACCCAACTTCATATCAAATTTTGAATAGATCCACTTGATGAGAACATCAATAATCCACTTGATACACATTGACTTTTACCTTTACTGACTGTCAAATAGGGGTATCATTTTGCTCTTTTTGAATGCCAAACTCCAAAATATAAGGATTATGTTCCTCATCCTCAAAACACCTCAGTTGCTTGGGTAGGTGGACTTTTTGAAAAATGGTTCGAATGAGGTCTTCTCCTTAATTTTAGAGTTGCATCCTTCTGGGCATCCTTACCCTAAATTGGGCTAGAGTCTTCAGAAGAGATTTTCTTGGTTTCTTCTTTTGCCTCTAGCACCATTTCCTCAATCTTGGCATCATCCCTCCTGGTTGGTTCGGTTGGATGGGAAATCATCGAGGGTTGGTTAACATTAAGCACAACCTCAATATAGGATTCTTGCTCCTCATCTTCAAACTCATCCATTATGTTAAATGATTCCACAGACAAGATAACATCTAAACATAATATGGAAAAGTGCTTTGAATACTTGACCTCTATATCCATATCCTCTATCATTCTTCTTTCCTGGTTAGTTTCCCTTATGTATTCATGTATATCAAGTATGATATCATTCGTCGTGTCCATACAATCCAACATTAGTTGAAGCATAGCTCCAATGCCACTTTTTTGGTGCTTCACTCTTCCTTTTCTTGATCATAAGAAGAACTAGAATTTGGGTTAGCACAATAGGGGGAGGGGGCCTTTGGGAAATCACTACAATATCCATCTTGACCACTACATACAGAACAATCATACTCCTGATAGGATAGAGATGGTGCACCTATCTCCCTCCGGGGAGCATATCTACAGTCTTGCCAAAAGTGAGGTTCATCACAATATAGACATGGATCATCAAGATAATATTTCCAACCACCAAGATCATGTTCATTCCACGATTCCATGGTAGTAAGTAAACTAAAATAAAAATCTACCTAACATAAGAAATAAACAAATCCCAAAACAAATATTTTCAAGTTTGAGTTCTAGCAAGCAAGCTAAAATTCCAAACTAACTTAATATGCCAAATTATTCCCCGACAACGACACCATTTTTGATAATGCTCAACTTACACTTCAATTTAGTGCAAGGCGGTCGTTGTTAATATATTCAATCAACTTTGGATTCGGGGTCAAATCCATAGGGAACAATGTGAGTGGTGATTAAACTAATTTAAAACTATAGTTACAAGTTGAATTCAAATAAATGATATGAAAAGATAAAAAAAAGGGTTTTAAGTTTAAGAAGTAATGTTGGTCACTCTACTTCCCGTGTTTGTAATAAAGAGTTCATGGAAAACCAGAGTTATTGCTTAAGACCCTTGATGTAAGTAGGAACAACAGAATATCCCTGCCGATGATTCTATCTGAATTATCTCTCGTCTGCTGTAGATAATTTACTATCTAATTCTTTCAAACTTAGATAACTTATCTATTTCCAATTGGATGTTATCTCAGGTTGATTAATCTAGTTGCGGCATTAATCATTAAACAAAAGGTTGGTAGCTTCTGAGTCCCTGTTGAGAATTCGCTTCCTCTAGTTTATTTCTCTGTTCAAGAAAAAAAACCTAAGGCATAATCTATTGTTTGCAACCAATAGATTGAAGTTAAAATAATAGAATTCCAAGACGTCCCTACTACTCTTTGAATCTTCTAAGCGCCTAGCATCCTATCAAATACTAATCCACAGATCCCATAACTTGGGCTAATGGAATTAGCTGCTCATGATTGAATTAATAAATTAATAAGTTGAATTCATGAGTTGAGAGATAAACTTATAGCAAGATGAATAGGAACAAGTGTTTCTCCAATTTGATCACAAGAGAAAATTCCAAAATTATTGTAAAGTTTACAGGGAAAACCTAGAGAGAGAATTCTCCCCAAATATGTGTAGTTCAAGATGTGCAACCCCTCAGAAAAACCCTAAATAAGGATTTAAATAGTTGACCCTAATTATGGAAACAAAATAATAAAATTCTGAAGTCTTTCGGATTAGGTGATGCCATTTGTGATGGCACGTTAGAGTTCTGACAGCTTGTGCAGAATATCATCAAATCTTCTTGTGAAATATCATCTTCTACTTCTCCTAATGGTAAAATCTTGACGACGTGTCAAATATATGACGGCATGTCAGAAATTTCATCATATCTACACTAGAAATCATCATGTTCTGCTTCGAGTTAATGGAAATTTAGATGCCTTATCACAGGTCTGGCAGTTCTTCAAATATATCGTCACACTTCACTTCACTTCTTCAGGTTATATCTAAGCTTGAAGGCAATTTGGATAGCCTTTCACATGTCTGACGGCGCTTCAAATATGTTGTCAGCTCTACTTTAGCTTATTTACACCAGATTTCAACTTATTTATTTCCATTTTTGTTGGTTCTCTATCATATCAGCTTAAACTATAAAATCAAGCATAAACATATCAAAAATGACAAAAGTTGCTTAAGAAGTCGCAATTATTCTCGATTAAAAGCCTTAAATGTGTTAGTGTTTGCTTACATATCAAGGTCCATCTAAAACGAACCTCAAAATCCTGTTGTAATACCCTGTACTAATCTTAGCTTGATTAAACTTTTAGTTGCATGCATAAGGGGATTAAATCCTAAAATATTCACTAAGTGTTTGGGACTTAGTCAGTTTTTAGGACCTCTAACATCGAGGATTTTTATTTTGGTCTTTTTGATCCCGAGATATTGATTTTTGAGTTGATTCATTTAGGAATATAAAATGTATATCTGGAGAAATTTTAGATTTTTTGGGCAAGGTTTGGGTAGCATTTGGATAACAGAACTAGTGGGTCGCCACGATAAGCCCGTATTGCTACATTTGTCCCAATGTCATGCAGACTGTATAATAGTGAGGGAAATCAACAACGACAATTAGACCAAGTCATGGTAAGCCTGTTGCATCTAGTTCTAAATTTAAATGACTGAGGGTATATTGGGTCTTTTCCCCATCAACCCAATCATTCATATCACGACTTGGGGCATTAATTAGGGTATTATTTACCCTTCGTCTCTAAATTCCTCTTAATAAAGCACTCCCCTTTCCCCAAGAACAAAATTGAGTTCCTTTTACCCTCAGGAAATCAAGAATTCAAGTTTCCCAAGTTCAAGAGCCTTTAAAAAAGCATCAAAATTAGTATTTTCCTTTCAAGTTAAGAAGCTTAAGGTATGTGCGGTGTTTATCCTTGGGTCCCTTTAACCCATGGATCCCCAAAATACTCTTTAAAATTAAAAGATGGATTATTCTATTATTTTAGTATTTTACATGCTTAAGATGAGTTTAATTCATATTTTTCTTGGTAATAAAATCGAATTCAACCCATGTATGATCCCATGAAATAATTGATTTACTCATGCTTCAAATCTCAGTTTCCCATGTCTTATTTAAGTGAATTTCATGTAGTTTATTTCTCATGTTTAGAATATCCTCATTTTCAAGTCCATGATTTCTATATGTTTGGTGAAATTTCTATGTCTTGGGTTGAACCATTATTCCATATTACAGTTTTAGGCTTAAATGTCATATTTTATAATTATTTAGTGCAGGTGGGTTATGAACACCTGATAACATCGTGTGTTACTTTTTTTAAATTTTTATGTAATGATTTAGTTAAACAATAAATATTCCTATTCATTCAATTTATATGATCATAATGAGAACTATCAAAAATAATGTTCATTTAACATAAGTTCAATTCATTACTAGTGTCAGTTTAGCTGGAAGTAGGATTTTACACTGAGTGGATGCAGGGATGGTGGCTTCCCCGACAGTTTGGTAGAGTTGTTAGTAGCAGTCCCTGTATTCAAAAAGTATGTAGCTAGCATATGACATAATGGGTTACCCATCAGTTTAGGCTTTATATCCTCTCAGGGGTCACCCGTGAGTTTAGGTTTGACACTCTAGTACTTTGAGACATCAGATTAGTAGATCCACATAGCCAGTGTTAGTACTCGTGGCATGGTACTGACCGCTTCCCACTAGGGTTATAGTTTGGACCCCAATTATCTCAGATCTGGGCATGCCAGGTACATGAAAGCTCCCACAGTATTAGTCCAATTATTCAGATTAAGTACAATTCCGTATTATATGATCAATATTCAAATATTAGTTAATAAGTATATAGATATGAATTAATCAATATACAACTACCAGCTAATCAGTAATCAATATATCTTAGCTCAGGTTTTCTTGTCCAAAGAATCTAAATTTTTAGTTATTCTGTTATTTAAAGATTATCTCAGAAACCTGTTTATGCTTGGTCTTGCATTCTCAGATTTTACATGTTCATGCATTTTTGCTCAGTTATCTTATGTATTTCAATCAGTCCTTATCTCACGTACTATTACATTTAGAATATTGATTGGATACTTTTATTTGCACTATGCTGTCTTATAACATAGGTTAGGACACTCAGTTTCCCAACCGCTCTTAGACAGCTCAGCGTACTCAGCAGCAATAATTGTGAGTCCTCATCTATCTAGGACATGATTTGTTTATTTAAGTTATTTAGTACTTTCTTATGTTTAGTTAGTTGGAGTTAGTTGATGGTCTATCCCATTAACTCTTAATTCAGTTTAGAGGCTTTCAAATAGTTAGTCAGGTAGTTAGTTACTAGTTCTTTTAGTATTTTTTTGCCATTTAGATAGATGGTTGGTTTTCAGTATCTAATAGTTGTTTTAGACTTATTATGTAATCATATCTCAGTATTCATATTGGTATTACTTCAGTAGATTGTATTCCTTCTATAAGTTTTATTATCATTTCATTCAGAGCTTATAGTAGGTACCAACTTATGGGTTAGCTTGTGGTCACTTGTGATCGTAAGTACCATTGTCGTAACTAGGGGGCAGCTTCGAGTCATGAAAAAACTTGGTATGAGATCCTAATATTTTAAAGTTTCCTAGGAAGTATGAATACCGCATTGAGTAGAGTTTTGTGCATGGGTGTGAAGTGCGCCGCACTTATCGACATGATGCTATAAAATGTTTCAGTAAAGTTTCCTTTCTTTCAGTGTTCATGTCGTGAGAAAGGGCATGAGTTTTAGTTAAAATCTCTTTCTCAATTATCCTTTATTCCATTTATAGACAATGCCTCCTAAAAGAAACAACAGAAGAAGGAACGAGGATTAGGCCACACCCCCATCGGTTTAGGAATATCCATTAAATGAACAATTACCCTAGGCATAATTGATTTTTTCTTTCACTACCTTAGCCCACTTCATAGTTTCCTACAACAACTAGTAGGTTGTTTCTCTAGCCAATCCAATGGCAACTATAACAGTAATTTCGATACGATATTTTACTTGAATGAATCCGCCTTTATTTTTAGGATCTAAGTCTAAAGAGGTTTCGTAAGAGTTTCTAGATATGGTGAAAATATGACTAATATTATGTATATCACTTTGAGTGAGAGTGCAATGTTGGTTGTACATCAGTTGCAGGATGTAGCTCATACTTAGTTTAAGTAGTAGAAGGAGTTTGTAACAACTTTCTTAGATTTTTTCTTTCCCATAGATTTGAAGAAAGATAAGGTTTATGAGTTATAATTTTAAAGCAGTGTAATATGAGCATAAAGGAATACTCTCTTAAGTTAATTCAGTTGGTGAGGGATGCTTCTTCTATGGTGGAGAATAACATGTCTAGAATAAGTATATTTGTGTCTGGTGTTGCTGCTAGTGTGGTTAAGGAGTTTTGAACTATCATGTTGATTAAGGAGATGAACCTATGTAGGCATATTGTTCATACTCAGTAGATTGAGAAGGAAAATCATTAGGATAAAGAGAGAAAGAAATGGAGTAAGAGGGCTAGAATAAGTAGTTTCAAATTTTCTCAGCCAAGATTTGAAGGCGATAACCGTTCTCAGTTTTGTCAGAAGTTCTCATCCCCATCTCCATATTTATCTAGTGTCTAGCACCTATGTTCAGGAAATAAAGTTAGGATAGGGCGCTAGGCTTTAACTACCAGGTTCATATGAGTAGTGCTTGTGCTAACGAACTCTATGAAATGTGTGGTAGGAATCATCAGTCTGTGTGGAAGGCTGGGAGTGATATGTTTTTATTTGTGAAAATCTAAGCCACATGATTCAAGAGTGTATGGTCGTTGTATAGAGAGGCAGAAGTAATCAGTAGCTGGGCCAGACTACTTCTTCAGTAGCTCCAGTAGGGCGCCACCTCCAACACAACTAGTGGACAATACCAGAATAGACTGTATGCTTTCCAGACTTAGCATGATTAAGATAGTTATCCTAATGTGTTTATGGGTACATTACAAGTCTTTTATCTTCATGCATATGTTTCATTAGACTTTGAAGCTTCGTATTCTTTTGTGACTCCTTATATAGCAGTAAATTTTGGTGTCAGTCCTAAATCTTTAGCAGAATATTTCTCAGTGTCTATCTTAGTGGGTAAATATTTCATAGCCAGATGGGTATATAGAAATTTCCCTTAACAGTATCTCAGAAACTTACCTAGTTGATCTTGTGGAGTTAGAGATAACTCATTTTGATCTCATTCTCAGCATGGATTGTCTCCGCTCATGCTATGCCTTAGTTAACTCTAGAAATAGAGTCATTCAATTTTAGTTTCCTAGTGAACCATTAATTGAATGGAGGGATAGTATATCAGTGCATAGGGGCCATATTGTTTCTTATGTCAAGGCAATAAAAATAATATCTATTCAGTGCGTGTACCATCTTTTTTGAGTCAAGGACTCTAGTTTTGAGACTCCACACCTCAATATGTGTTTCTTGAAGATCTTTCCAGTTTTCTCTCAAAAGGGAAATTGACTTTGGAATAGAACTTATTCTAGATACCAATATTTATTCCATCCTATAGAATGGGTCAAACAGAGCTTAGAGAATTGAAAGAATATTTAAAAGATCTCATAGATAAGGTTTTGATCAGGCCCAATGTTTCTCTATGGGGAACTCCAGTTTTGTTCATGTATAAGATATATGGTTCTATCAGAATGCCGCTTGATTACCATCAGTTGAGCAAAGTCACCATCAAGAATAAGTATCCACTTCACAAAATCGATGACTTGTTCGACAAACTTTAGGGTGCTCTTTATTTCTCTAATATAGACCTTAGATTTATTTATTATTATCTTAGAGTCAGAGAATGTGAAATCTTCAAGATAATATTCAGAACTCAATATGGTCATTTCAAATTCCTAGTTATGTCTTTTGGACTAATGAATTCACCTATAGTTTTCATGGATGTAATGAACATGTTGTTCAAATAGTACATGGACATGTTCATCATAGTCTTCATGAATGATATCCTTGTCTATTCTTATAAAGAGAATAATTATGTAGACCATTTGAGAATTGTGTTGTTGAGCATTATAGCTCATCAATTATTTGTCAAGTTCAATAAGTTTGAATTTTGTCTATGATCAACAACCTTTTATGGCAATGTTTTTTCATCGATAGCATTAGAGTTGACCCACAAAATACTGAAGTAGTGAGAAGCTGGACTCGACCTATCTTTCCATCAGCTATTTAGAGTTTCTTAGATTTGGATGGCTATTATAGATGATTTGTTGAAGGGTTTTCTTATATTTTATCCCCATTTCTCGATTGAATTAGAAGAAAGTCAAATTTCAGTGGTTAATTTTTTGCAAGAAGATTTTTCAGGAGTTGAAGACTCGACTCACTTCCACTTCAGTCTTGACTTTGGAAGATTGCATAAATAGGGTTGTAGTTTATTGTGATGCTTCTAGAGTTGATTTTGGTTGTGTTTTGATAAAGAGAGGCAAGGTCATAGCCTACGCCTATAGACAACTTAAACCCGATAAGAATAATTATCCTACCCATGATGTTGAGTTTTTAGCTATTATTTTTGACTTTAAAAATTTGGAGACAGTATCTTTATAGGGTTTATGTTGATGTGATCACTAACCATATGAGTTTATAGTATGTGATCATGTAGAAATATCTGAATTTTCATCAGAGAAGGTGGATTGAGTTGTTAAAAGATTATGATATGAGTGTGTTGTATCATTCGGGAAATGCCAATGTAGTGTCAAATGCCCTTAGCAGGTTTTCTATGGGTAGTGTTGCTCATATTGAGGAGGATAAGAAGAAGTTAGTTTAGGAGGTTCATCATCTTTCTAGATTTGGTGTTCTGTTGGTTGATTCAACGAAAGGTAGTATGTGTGTTTAGAATGGGTCGAAATCTTCATTGGTTTCCAAAGTGAAAGAAAAACAAGATGGGATACTAGTTTGGTTAAATTGAAGGTGGTAGTTAAAGATCAGAAATTAGAGTTTTCTCCCAAGGGGGAGTGGTGTGCTTTGTTTTCAGGGTTAGGTTATATGTTCTGTGTGTTGATAGTTTGGGACAGTGCATACTTGTAGAAGTACATGGTATGCTGTATTCAATTCACCAAGGAGCCACTAAGATGTAACATAATTTGTAGAAAATATATTAGTGGAGTGGTATAAATAAGGATATTGTAGAGTTTGTGGCTAAGTGTCCAAACTGTCAATAGGATAAAATTGAGGATCAAAGGCCTAATAGTTCATTGTAGGAGTTTAGCATCCCCACATAGAAGTGGGAAATTGTGAATATGTGTTTTGTGATAGGGTTTCCTGATACACGTTGTCAGCATAATTCGATATGGGTTATTGTGGATAGGATGACCAAGTCATCTCATTTATTGCTAGTTCACATATAATACACAACTGACGATTATGCTAGACTCTATCTCAGAGAGTTAGTTAAATTTCACGAGATTCTGTTGTCCATCATTTTAGATAGAGGTAATTAGTTTACCTTTCACTTTTAGAAGGCTTTTCAGTAGGGGATTGGTACCCAATTTTATCTCAGAATAGCTTTCCATCCTCAGATAGATAGTTAGTCAAAGAGGACCATTCACCTTAGAAGACATATTAAGGGAATGTGTTGTGGACTTTAAAGGTAGTTGGGATGACCACTTACATTTGATTGAGTTTGCTTACAATAATAGTTACCACTTTACTATTTAGATGACTCTGTCTGAGGTTCTTTATGAGAGGTGATGTAGATATCTTATTGGATGGTTTGAAGTAGGTGAGGTTGCTTTGATAAGGCCAGATTCATTGTTTGAGGCAATAGAAAAAGTTCAGTTTATTAGGGAAAGGCTGAAAACAGTCCAACACCATCAGAAAACTTATGCAGATGTATGGAAAAGAGACCTTGAGTTTGATGTTGCTGACTTGATTTATTTGAAGATTTTCCCTATGAAGGAAGTGGAAAGATTTGGAAAGAAGGGTAATCTCAATCCTAGATATGTTGGACCTTAAAGAATCTTGAATCATTTTAGAAAGGTAGATTATGCGCTAGAGTTACTTGCAGATTTAGCATCAGTGCATACTGTGTTTCACGTTTCTTTGTTAAAAAAGTGTATTGGTAATCCATATTTAGTTGTTCCTTTAGAATATATGGACGTTAATGATAGACTTTCTTGTGGTGAAGTCCCAATTGAGATCCTTAATCATCATATTCATAGGCAAAGAGATAAAGAAGTTCCCTTGGTTAAGGTCTTTGGGTGCGATTAGTCTATTAAGGGAGCTACTTGGGAAGAAGAAGCAGATGTGTGAACCAAGTACCCTCTTATTTCCTCCGCAAACTCAAATTCATCTTTAGGTTATGATTTTTCTTTAGATTGACTTTTTCCATTCTTAGTTTCAGCTATGTAACCATTCTTATGTCATTACATGCATTCACGAAAAATGGTTCAGTTTATATATTACGTTTTAGACTCGGTTTTGTAATCATATTCCAAGTCATGCATGTTTAGTATGAAATCTCAGTTACCTTAGTAAAGTATTCTAATTCTAACTAGTCTCATTCGAGGACAAATGTTCCCAAGGGAGAGATATTGTAATACTCCATACTAATCTTAGATCGATTTATTTTTTATGGCATGCTTAAGGGGATTAAGTCCTAAAATTTTCACTAAGTTTTGGGGACAGTCATTTTTTAGGACCTATAACTTAAGGGATTGTTATTTTTTCTTCCCCACCCAAAGACGTTGGTTTTTAAGTTGATTCATATTCAGGGAACTAAATGGTATGTCTCGAAGTAGTTTTGGATTTTTTGGGAAAGTTTTGGATCATGATACCAATGAGTCATAAGATTAGCCCACATCACGACATTAGTCCTAATGTCATACAGACTATGTCACAGTGAGGAAAATCAATGACCGCAATAAGGCTACATCGCAATGAGCCTGTTGCATCTAGTTTTCAATTTAAATAAATGAGAGCAATTGGGTCTTTTCCTCCTTAACCTAATTTTTTATATCAGGACTTGGGGTATCAGTTAGGGAATTATTTACCCTTATTCTACAAATTCCTCTAAATAGAACCCTAACCTTTCTCCAAGAACAAAATTAAGTTCCTTTCCCCCAAAGAAATCAAGAATTCAAGTTTCCCAAGTTCAAGAACAAGCAAGAAACCATTAGGATTAGTGTTTTCCTTTCAAGTTAAGAAGCTTAGGATATGTGGGGGTTTAATTCATGGATCACTTTTACCCATGGAGCCCAAAAACCCTTTTTTAAATTAAAGAATGGATTTTTTTAATTATTTTGGTATTTTGCATGTTCAAAATAAGTTTAATTCATGTTTTCCTTGGTATTTTAAATTCATCCCATATATGATCCCACGAATTAATTGATTTACTCATGCTTTAAATCTCACTTTCTCATGTTTTATTCAAGTGAATTCGTGTTGTTGATTTCTCATGTTTAGAATATCCTCATGTTCAAGTCCATGCTTTCCACATATTTGGTGAAATGTCTATGTCTTGGATTAAACCAAGATTCCATACTACAATTTTAAGATTAAATGTCTTATATTATGGTGATTCAGTGCTGGTGGGTTATGAAAACCTGATACCTATGTTTTTTACATTATTCAAAACTTTCAAGTAATTATTATGTTAAACAATGAACAAACATAAACATAAATTGAAAAAAAAAAGAAAGCAAACATGGGATTGACGGAGTTGCTTACTGTAACTGTCACTAACTTGATAAACAGCATGAAGATATATGTTCCTTCAACAAACCAACAACATATCCATCAAGCATGTTATCACACCAAACCCTAACCCTACTATCATGCTTGGAAACACTCCTACCTACTAGCATCTATAGACATGGATGCCTTCCTATCTACTAGCATGAATGGATGCACTCCTACCTACTACCCTCGATGGACAAGGATGCTTTCCTACCTACTAGTGTGCATGGGTATACTCCTTCCAACTTAATTTCCTGAGAGAATTTTGATTCTTATTTATTCATTTTAGTAAATCATGATTACAACTATCAAAAATAATGTTCAGTTAACCTTAGTTCAGTCTAGTACCAATGTCAGTTCAGTTGGGAGTAGGATCCAGCACCGAGCGAATGTAGGGATGCCAGCTTCCCAATTAGTTAGGTAGAGTTGTTAGTAGTAGTACGTATATTCTAGAACTACGTATCCATCGTAGGATATGAAAGGTCACCGGTCATTTTAGGCTTGACTTCCTCTTAGGGTTCACTCATAAGTTTAGGCTTGACACCCTAGTCCTTTGCAACATCAGATTAGTGGATCCACACAGCCAGTGTTGGTACTCGTGGTACAGCACTGAAACCCTTCAAACTGAGGCTACATGTTCGACCCTAATTAGCTCATCTTAGGGAATATCAGTTACATGATACCTCCCACAATTTTAGTCTAGTTATTCAAACTAAGTAAAGATCAATTTTTCATAATCAGTAATTAGATATTAGTTAATTAGTATATAGATACCAGTTAATCAATAATCAGTAGGTCTCAGCTCAGTTTTTCTTGACTAAATTATATAGATTTTTAGTTATTCATCTATTTATAGATTATCTTAGAAACATGTTTATGCTTGGTAGTTCATATTTTCCATTTTCATGCATTTATGCTCAGTTATCTCATACATTTCAATCAGTCCTTATCCCACGTACCAATACATTCAAAGTACTTATCGCATACTTTTCTTTGTGTTATGTTGTTTTATAACATAGGTTTAGATGCTCAATTTTTCGAAAACTCTTAGATAGCTCAGTATACTCAGCAACAATAATGGTGAGTCCTCATCCATCGAAGTCATGATTTGTTTATTTCAGTTATTTCACTACTTTGTTATTTTCAGTTAGTTGGAGTTAGTTGGGGGTCTAGGGGTCATAAACTCCTTAGTCAATTTAGAGGTTTTTAGAAAATTAGACAGTTAGTTAGGCAGTTAGGCAGGCATAAATTCTTTCAGTACATTTTCATTGTTTAGATAGACAGTTGGTTTTCAGTATTTATCATATGTTTTAGACTTGTGATTCAATCACATCTCAGTATTTTCATTGGTATTACTTCAGAAAATTTTCTTTTGCATACGTGTTTCATTATTATTTTATTCAGTGCTCACAGCAAGTATCAGCTCATGGGTTAGCTTGTCGTCACTTATGACTGTAAGCACCATTGTCGTGACTTGGTGATAGCTTCTAGTCGTGACACCTTTCTAGATTTATATGATATAGATGCAAATGCCATAAATAGGTCTTATTAAATTTAAAGAAACTTTTTCTTTTATTTGAAAGGTTAAGATTATCCCGTTCAATAGTTTATTTTCGTTAAAGAGAGGCATTAATAAAAAAAGACCATCATCAATGTTATAGAAGAAATAAAATGTTTATTATAGCTAATAATACAATAATAATCAGAAAAATTAACATCATAACCATCTCCGAAAGTTGTAGAAATTAAAATCACTTTTTGCTAATAGTAGGTGCATATAACAAATCTTATAAAAATAAAACTCTACCGTTACCAAACGGAATACTAATATTTTCTAATGCTAAAGTTGGAGCCACCTAACCATATTCTTGAAACTAATAATTTCACCTCTCTTTAGCTTGTATGTGTCTTAAATTCCCTACAAATAATAGAGATGTGATCAATGACTCCTGAATCTATACACCATGATATGGTAGAAACAACAACTGAAATTTTTTAATCACATAAAGTGAGTTATCTCTCTTGTGTTTTAGCATAGATAATAAGAGGGGGCATTAGGCCTTCCAATGACCTGATATTTTTCAATGAAAACAATTGTCATTAGGCTTTTTTATACCTCTACTTGTAGCTACAACTATATTAATATTTCGAGACTTTTTCTTATTTTTTCTACCTTTTGATTTAGAATATGAACTATTCTCAACAATATATGACTCTCAAGTTCGTTTTGTCCAAAAATAGTTCTAAGGGATCTAAAAGGAGACATACTAAATCTGAAATAGAATTTTTTTTTCAATAATCAACTAAAACTAGTAATATAAACATTAAATAATTAAATTCAAATTCATCATAAACATATTCAATCATCTAGAATATCCAATTGATGGAATTGAGGAACAATTAATGCAATACACATATATAATGACTAGTTGTTGACTACATAAACTTTTACACACCTAACTTAGATGGGGAGTATACTATTAATATAAGTCAAGTGAAAATAAAACCCTAGTTATAATAATCCAATGTAACAATCCTTTTTGTCGTTATTGGTAAGTCTAAGGTACAAAGTTCATGTTTTCCCGCAACTAAAAGTTAAATTTTTTAGGATAAGTAACTCTTGAATTGTATTTCAGTGAGTTATGGACTTGATTCGCCCTGAAATGGGTCCATGTCGTATGGTCACCTCAAGCCCACTTGAACCGGAGGTTTCCCCAATAATCCATCACAGTCATCATCATGATCACAAGGATCGGGTAAATCCTAACCATAAAATGAGATAGCAAAAAATATACTACAAATCATAACTTAAACAATTTATATCCTTTTCATTAGTTTCATCAACTAACGAATATACCCAAGTCAACAGTCATCCATATTACCTCTGCATAATCAGAATTTAGAAATATATATGTCGGGATAAGCCTCGTACGATAGACAAACCAAGCCAAAGATAAACTAAGTCTAAATATAGGAGACTGAGGATAAATGTCTTCCAAAGAAAGGAAGCTCGCTACTCTAAAGTCAATGCACGAACCGCTTCAAATCACCCAGTCACTGTGCAGGAAGAGAATAAAATTCTATGACCACTATATCGCATGGGGACATAGCATCTGGGGATGGTTAGTGGTTGGAATGCTAGTATATAACTTAAGGATAAGGATAAAATAGCATCATTATTAAACAACATGTCAATATACCATATTCAATCACACACATAACCTTATCCATACATATAGACATATCACAACCTATTCAATGGGATACGTCTTATCAACACTTCAGAAGCTCTCATTCATCATACATGCAATAAAAGACTCCAACATTCCACTCTCATAGATTCAAGAATTTCTCATTAGGCATAGGAATTAAACCATATTCACATATCATCAAGTAAAGGACTCTAACCATATACACATCCATTTAAGTAAGGGACTCTAACCACTCACACACATTCATATAAGTGAGGGATTCTAACAACTCACATACATTTATTCAAGAAAAGGACTCTAACCACATTCTCATACATTTGGCAAGGTACTCTAACCTCATGACATATTAGTTAATGGAATCTAACCCAAGACAATTCATTTGGTGAGGAACTTCGACCTTATGAAATCTCATTATGCAAGGGACTTTAACCACAAGCAATTTCACTAAGAAAGGACTTTAAACTCAAGCCATCACAACTATAATTAATTTGCATTAGGACTCTAACCCTTTGTCTATTAATCCATATACAATAAATTCCACACATAAGGACTTTAACCTATTTACCCAATTGAACATCATACATGACCACATGGTCCATATGGTATCCTTCTTTGCTCAACCATTTTAAATGGACAATACCTTAAATCAACTCCTTTTATAATTCAAACTATGGTCCTAGAGACCCTTACAAGCTATTAACATTTTATTAGAAATTCTATACCGTAATTTTGTCCCACACAATTCACGTTCATGTTCATGTTAAGGACTTTAAACCCCTTCTTATTCATGAAACCATCAAGGTCATAAATTATGCAAAGCATGGTTCATTTTTACCTTCAAAATATGATATCAAGAATTCATACATATTAGGTTACTCATCAACCATATGTTAGACCACATGCAATCATTATTAATTTCATGAATAAACAAAAGTCTAAGTAGGAATCATCGTTGTTCATCATTTAGTAACAAACCCTTTTTATTTGATTTAAAAACTACCATGTAACCTTACTAATTCAAGTGTGAAATAAATGGATCTTTGTAATGCCCCAATTTTTTAAACCAAAACCCTACACAGTTCTCATGACCCCGAGGGACCACAAGATAACCCATACTGATATTTGTACCTGTAAACATCATGACATAGTGCAGAAAATATGAACATGGCCATAAGGTTCAACTAAATAAAAATCCTGAGAAAATATAACATCCATATGGGGTAACAAATACCCAAAACATCTGAAATAACTGAAGTTTGAGTCTAAATCCAAAAACCTCTAAGTAATGTCTGAATAAAGAGTTGAAGGAACATGTCTCCAACTAACTCTATAACTGAAAACTGACTGAAAATAATAAATGAAATAATGTCATATTTCCCTCTAATGAAGAGGACTCACTACAAATCTGGGCACTGATACTACTCCTACTGTTGCTGCTGATCTGGGGCTCATTTCTCTGAACCTATGGTGTAACATAAAAAGAAAGAACCATAGCACAAATGCATTAGTACAACTGAGAGTACTGAGTATACGAGTTGGGTAGTCTAAATACAAGGGTTTATATGCATGACATATTGACTGATATGAATGTGAGAGTGCAAACATGAAACATAGTAATTGAGATCGTAAAATCATGATAACTGAATCTAATATCTGGCATAACTAATAGTTGAGTTTCTAATAACTAATACATGGGTTACTGCATCTGATAGTCCTGAATCTAATCAAATTATCTGAGTTCTTTTACTGAGACTAAGACTAAAATTATGGAGAGTAGTTAATTTAACCGACATGCCCCATGTATACTAATATAGCTGAGCCGTGGTCCAATTGCTGCCTTGATTGAAAGGGTGTCAATACCGCGCCACTGGTAAAGACAAGCTGTGGGTAACCCTTATCTAATAATGTCCCCAAAATAGAATGGTGGGGCCCTCACCTAACAGTGCTTATCCACCTCATCAACCCTCATTTGACCTTGTTGATGTCTCAACCTATGCTGACTACATAAGTCTAGAACACAAGGATGATTTATAAGAATCACACCCTCATCTGACAGTGTGTGTTCCCATCTCGGTGCTAATTTCTACTCCCATTTGAATGGACTCTAAGCATGATTAACTGGACTGTACATGGACTGAGTTTATTAAAATTTCGTTGACTGACAAAATACTAATAATATCTAATACTGGACTGAAATCATGGGATTTTTGATATTTTCCTGAGTCGTATGACTGACTAAAGTCTATGAAGCATGGATTGACAGAGGATATCGTGAAACATGACACTGTGTCTAGGCACACAACTATAGTTTTTGGGTACAAGTACTCACAAGACTCGATGAAAGGAAACTAACACACATGACTGACTTGAGTACATGGCCATCAATAACAATCCATAATACATGAGCGAGGGAAATTCATGAAGTACATGGTCGACATAATAGCTTACAGGGAAGGGGAAAACCAATACGCTGAGCATGAACTGAACATGAATGAGTGAAACATAATCTCATGACCGACGTGACTGATAACTGAACATGTTATACTGAACATGCATATCTGATGCATGTATAACTGAATTGTAAATGCATGTCTGATGCATGATTATATATCTGGACTGTTACATGAATACATGACTGAATATGCAATGTTACCAAGTTTATACTGAAATATGTGCATGAAACTCAATACCAAGTTTGGTAATAAATGCTAAACATAAAACTGAGTAAGCTTAAGAAGAACTATTACCTTGAGCTTGATCTGGATTTGCGGATAAGAGGTGAGGGTATTTGGTGAGCATATTTACCTCTGCTTCCCAGTAGCTCCCTCTACAGACTGATTTCTCCAAATAACTTTGAATAGAGGGACTTCTTTGTTCCTTAGTATACGAGTCTGATAGTCAAGAATTTTGACTAGAATCTCCTCATAGGAGAGGTTGTTCTGAACATCAATGCTCTGATAGGTCACCTAAACCTGATGTTCTGAACATCAATAGGGAATAAACTTGATGGGTCACCTATGCACTTCTTGAGAAAAGAGACATGGAAGAATGGATAAACTGAAGCTAGATCTGAAGGCAACTCGAGCTCATAAGCTACTTTGTCGAAACAACTGAGAATCTTGAAGGGACCGACATATCAGGGACTGAATTTTCCCTTCTTTCCAAACCTCTTCACTCCCTTCATGGGAGAGATCTTGAGATAAACATAATCACCAATATCTAACTTGAGATCCTTTCTATGAATATCTGCATAGGACTTCTATCGGTTTTGAGTAGCCCGAAGCCTCTCTCTGATCAACTGAATCTTCTCTAAGGAATCGAATACTAAGTCAAGCCCTATGACTATGGCTTCACTAATCTCAAACCAACCAACTGTAGATCTACATCTCCTACTATAGAGAGCTTTGAATGGATCCATCTGAATTCTGGAATGGTAACTATTATTGTACGCAAATTCAATCAAAGGAAAGTGGTTATCTCAACTTTCCTTGAAATCAATTGTACACACCCTTAGCATATCTTCAAGAGTCAGAATGGTTATTTCTGCTTGACCATCCGTCTGAGGATGAAAGACCATACTGAGATGAAATTTGGTACTAAGACCCTTTTAGAATGCCTTCCAGAAGTGAGAGGTGAACTGGGTACCTCTATCTGAAATGATAGCTAACAGGATATCATATAATCTGACCAACTCTATGATGGAGAGTTTGGCATAATCCTTGGCTGAATAAGAGGTATGGACAGGAAGGAAATGAGCTGACTTTATCATTCTATCTATAATGACCTAGACTAAATTATGCTGGTGATGATTTTGAGGCAAACCCATCACAAAATCTATGTTCACTTCTTCCCACTTCCAAGTAGGAATGGTGAACTCTTAAATAGAACCACTTCTGCAAGAATTTGTTACTTCAAGTCGTCTACACCTAGAACACACAGACGAACCTAACAACAAAGGACACCATGTCGTCCTTAGGAGAAAACCTCTACTTTCTAATCTCATACCTATTCCTTGAGCTTGACAAGGCTAGGATCCCTATCTTTCTTCTCTTTCACCTTAAAACTAGAGATGTTTCTGAACTACTATGACAGACACCACCCTCTGATGAGTCGACTAAGAGAACACCTAGTCTGCAAAGTTGATGGACTTCTTGAGCTAACTTCTTCTTGCTGTCCTCAACATGAGCAATAATACTCATGGACAGTCTATTGAGAGCGTCGGCCACTACATTATCCTTGCCTGGATGATAAAGGATACTCATGCCATAATTCTTTAAGAGCTCTAACCATCTACTCTGATGAAGATTGAGATCCTTTTGAGAAAAGACATACTGAAGGCTCTTATGGTCTATGAAGAAATCTACATAAACTCCGTATAAATAATCCCTCAAAATCTTTAAGGCAAAAACTACTGTTGCTAACTCAAGGTCATGAGTAGGAAAATTCTTGTCATGGGGCTTTAACTGTCTAGAAGCGTAGGCTATGACCTTACCATTCTGCATGAGGACACAACCCAAACCTACCATGGATGCATCACAATATACTACAAACCCATCAGAACTGTCTAGAAGAGTTAGAACTAGAGTTGAATTGAGTCGAGTCTTTAACTACTAAAACTCTTCTCACAAGGATCTAACCACTGAAACTTAACTTTGTTTGGAGTCAATCTGGACATAGGGGATGCAATAGAAGAAAATCCCTCAATAAATAGTCAGTAATAGCCAGCCAGTCCTAAGAAACTCTTGATATCTGATGGAGTGATAGGGCGTGGACAGTTTCTTACTACTTCATACTTTTGAGAATCTACTCTAATGCCATCACTGGAGATGATATAGTTAAGGAATGCTACTGATCTTAGCCAAAACTCACACTTTTTGAATTTGGAGAGTAGCTGGTGATCTCTGAGAGTCTGAAGTACTATTTTGAGATGGCCTGCTTAATCTCTCTTTGTGTGGGAATAGATAAAAATATCATCCATAAAGACTATAATAAATGTGTCCAAATACTGTTTGAACACACGGTTCATCAAGTCCATGAAAATGGTAGGGGCATTATGAGACCAAAGGAAATAACTAGGAATTCAAAATGACCATACGCAGTATGAAAAGCTGCCTTCGAGATGTCACATTCTCTGAATCGAAGATGATGGTAACCTGATCTGAGGTCTATCTTAGAGAAATAACTGGCACCTTGAATTTGGTCAAACAGGTCATCAATTTAGGGAAGTAGATACCTGTTCTTGACCATAACCTTGTTAAGATGACGATAATCAATGTATATCCTTAGAGAACCATCTTTCTTGCACCCAAATAAGACTGGTATGCCCCACAGGGAAACATTAGGTCAGATGAATCCCTTATCTAACCGATCCTTCAACTATTCTTTAAGTTTCTTGAGTTCTACTGGTGCCATTCTGTATGGAAGAATAGAGATAGAATAAGTGTTTGGAAGAACGCCTATGCTGAAGTCTATTTCCCTTTTGGGAGGAATGCCTGGAAGGTCTTTGGGAAAGACATCTGAATACTCATTAACCACTGGGATAGATTCAAGACTTCGAGATTCGAAAATAAAATCCTTAACATGCACGAGATGATAAACACACCCCTTAGATATCATTTTTCTTGCCCGAAGGTAGTAAACAAGCTGACCCCTAAAAGATGAAGTACTACCCTGCCACTCTATAATAGGTTTATTCAAAAACTGAAACTGAACTATTCTATTTCTGTACTTGACTGTGGCATAGAAGGAATGAAGCCAATCCATACCAAGAATGACATCAAATCTATCATCTCTAATTTGACTAAGTCTGCTCAGGTGACTTTCTAAAATATCATAACCGGGCATTTCCTGTATACCTGCTAGGCTATGATAGTTTTAACCACTAGGGTAGAAACTGAGAAGGGCTCTGCTATAATTTTGGGATAGATTTCGAAATCGCCTGCTATAAAGGGTGTAACAAAAGACAAGGATGCACTTGGATCTAGCAAAGTGTAAAAATGAACATGGAAAATTTGTAACGTACCAGTAACAACATCAGGAGAATTTTCTTGATCCTATCGGGTCTAAAGAGCATAGATCCTATTTGGGCATTGCCCACTCATAGCACTAGAAGTGGCGCCCTACTGGTTTGAGTGATCGAACTGAGATGAAGAACGATTTTGAGAATATTGGTGACCCAACTGGGGAAAATACCTGACCCTGTGGCTTGGATTACCACAACCAAAATAAACATCACTACCTGCTCTGCAAGGGTCCTTGTGGTGCTTACCATAGGTCTGGCAAAGGGGATTTGTTCGGGCACTGATAATACTGCCCTGCGACTGAGTGCCCAGAGTTCTATATCTGTTGCCCTCTCTGAATTTCAGCATTGAAGAACTGGCGGAGTAAGGGGATAGAGCTGCTGACTTAGAGCAAAACTGTGAATGGTTTCCTACCTCTGACTTAGGCTGAGTAAAGTTAAAATTACCTGACCTTGCTTTCTTGTTTTGCCTCTCCCTAGTCCTAATCTTCTGCTTCTTTACTTGCTGGGCATGGGTCATGAGTCTGGCTAAGGTTATATCACTAATCAACATCGTAGACCTATACTTATTTACCACGCTATCATTGACTCCTAACAAGAACTTTCTTATCTTAGCCTGACTGTCGGCAACCACTTGAGGGGTATATCTGGATAACTAAGTAAATTAGAGAGAGCACTCTTTAACCATCATTTTTCCCTACTTGAGATGGATGAACTCTAGAACTTTCGCCTCCCTCAGCTCTTGGGGAAAGAATTTGTCTAAGAAAGCCATGAAAAATTCCTCCCACTCAACATGATCTACATCCTCTAACCTCTCGGTCTTCTATTGCTTGTACCGAGTATTAGCAACATCCTGTAACTACTACGCGTCTAACTCATCACTCTAACAAAAAGTAACTCCCATAATATCAATGAAATTCTGAACTTGGTCAATGAACTCCCGTGGGTCCTAGTATGACTTAGACCCTGTGAAAGAAGTAGGATTCATTCGGGTGAAGTCCCAAATCCTTGCTGCAGCTGAATTGGCCACTGGGTTGGATGGGATAGCTGCTGGCTATTCATTCTAGGTGGTAGCAGACTGGGAAAGAATAGTGAATACAGCTCTAAACTCTTCATGTGAAACATGATCACCCAAAGGATCTTCGAGCTGAGGAGCTGGCTGTTTTTTTCTCTTTGCAGGCATATTCTAAAATAAAGAGAAGAATGGATTAAACTAAGAGTGTAACTTGCGATTATGCTCATTAGAACGACATGACTACTGAAAGAGGGGAAACTATTCCTAAAACATATTATAGCCTCCTATACATAAATGTGGCACGCAACATACCCATGTACAAGACTCTACTAGATGCGGCTTTCAGACTTCCTAGGATACTATTGAACCTTAGGCTCTGATACAAATTTTTTAACGGCTCACTTTTCTAAACAAGCTACATAGTTCTCGTGATACCAAGGGACCACAAGATAACCTATGACTAATATCTATACCTGTAAACATCATGACATAGTGCGGAAAACATGAACATGGCATAAGGTTCAACTGAATAAAAATCCAAAGAAAACATAACATCCATATAAGGTAACAAATACCCAAAACATCTGAAATAACTAAAGTCTGAGTCTAAATCCGAAAGTCTCTAAGTACTGTCTGAATAAGGAGTTGAAGGAACATGTCTCCAACTAACTCCATAACTGAAAATTGACAGAAAATAATAAATAAAATAATGTCATATTGTCCTCGAATGAAGAGGACTCACTGTCAATCTAGTCACTGAGATACTACTGCTACTGCTGCTGCTGATATGGGGCTAGTGTCTATGAACTTATGGTGTAACATAAAAAGAAAGAACCATAGGGTAAATGCATCAGTACAACTGAGAATACTGAGTATATGAGTGGGGTAGGCTAAATGCAAGGGTTTATATGCATGAACATGCTGACTGATATGTACGTGAGAGTGCAAACATGAAACATGGTAACTGAGACCTTAAAAACATGATAACTAAATCTGATATCTAACTTGACTGATAGATGAGTTCTAATAACTGATACATGGTGACTGTATCTGATAATACTGAATCTGATGAAACTATTTGAGTTCGTTTACTGAGATTGAGATTGAAACTATAGGGAGTAGTTAATTTAACCGACATGCCCTATGTATGCTAGCTGAGCCGGGGTACAATCACTACCCTGATTAGAAGGGTGTCAATACCGCTCCATTGGTAAAGACTAGCTGTGGGTAACCATCTTCTGACAGTATCCCCAAAAGAGAACGGTGGGGCCCTCACCTGACAGTGCTTATCCACATCATAAACCCTCATCTGACTGTTTTGATGTCTCAAAATATGCTGGTTACATAGTTCTGGAACAAAAGGATGATTTCTAAGAATCACACCTTCATCTGACAGTGTGTGTTCCCATCATTGCGTTCGCTCGGTGCTAATTTCTACTCCCATCTGTATGGACTCTGAGCATGATTAATTGGACTATACATGGATTGAGTTTATTGAAATTCTATTGACTGATGGAATACTACTGATATCTGATACTGAATTGAATCATGAGATTTTGGAGATTTTCCTAAGTCGCATGACTGACTAAAGTCTATGGAGCATAGCTTGACTGAGGATATCATGAAACATGACACTGTCTCTAGGCACCAAGCTATAGTTTTAGGGTATAAGTACCCCCATGAATCGAGGGAAGAAAACTGACACACATGACTGACTTGAGTACATGGCCTTCAATAACAATCCATAATACATGAGCGAGGGAAATTCATGAAGTACATGGTTGACATAATAGCTAACATGGAAGGGAAATGATCATAATAAAGTCATAAACCTCATAATCTAATGTCATAGGCATTCCAACAACACACACATTTCATAATGATAGCATGGATACCATTCAAGCATAAGGGAATCATAAGCGTATAACAAGTAGTTCATATTGTAATAATTGGGGATAACTCATATGGTACCTCACAATCATGATCTTGTATATAACATGGAGTGCATGTGGTCACACTATAAACCAATTCTCCAATCATCATGTTCATCTTATTAATGCATATATTGCACAACCAAAACATGTGAACCCTTTGAACATAATAGACTAGCATGAATTTATCATATAGTTTACCCCTAAGCCATAACACATGATTTCTAGCATTTTAGGAATTTTATCAAACACCTTGCATGCACTCTTTAGGGCATAGGTGTGTCCATCAAATTAACCATCTACAACCCCTAATTTCATGGATTTTCAACCAATAAAATCACATTCTTCATGGAAATATATTAAGACACCATCTTGAAAACACAATCATCAACCATCAACACGAATACAACCATAAAACATCATGAAAATCATAATATTTTATTGAAAAATTGATTATTGAACTCCACGGATGAAAGGGATCCGTGGATGAAAACTACGCATACCTGTGACTAAGGATTCATGAAGTTTAAGGTGAAAATGGCTTGATTCTTGAATCCTTCAATGAACCCTAGGCTGGTTCTTGATTGTTCTTGAGAGATTTTCAGCAAAAAATGTATATTTTTGTATTTTTGGACCCAAATCCCATGTTACGAAGCTTATATATGGTGACAAAAGGACCAAAATGCCCCTAAAGACATAGGGGTTGAGTGTAGAAATTCTGGGTACCCACCGGACTTAGCAGGCTGTGCTTGGATAGTCCACCGCTATACATCGGCGATGCCTTCCTTAGAGTGGTGCTCTAGGTTGGGCGACGCCCCCTTGTCGCGAGGAGCTACTATTTTAGAAATCCAAACATGCCCTTACGCTATCCAAAAAATTCTGAAACTCACTCGAGATATACTACGACCTTTCCCCATCGCAACATAACTTGAAAATCCAAAAACAGAGGTCGGGAAGGTCGTCAAATAAATCCATGAAGTTTGAAGATCTAAAATGAGACTAAGTGTTGAACACTTAGAAAAATTTGTCTTAAGTCTTGAGGCTTGTAAAGCCAAATGAGCTGAATTTCAAACTAAGAATTTTACGGTGATTACTGTCTTAGAGTTATTTAAAAAGGGGAAGAGTTAAATGCCTTCAACAACTTGAACCACAAATAATATTAACTCCCCTTTGAATCTTGAAGATCACCCTCCAAACCCTAGCCTCCGTTATTGTTTCAAAAAACTTTTAGAATGTTTCAAAGTGTTTGAGTTTTGTAAATGAGGATTTAGGAGAATAGAATTCTTTATATAGTGAACGGACTTAGGTCTTTAGGAATAGGAACTGACCAAAAAACTCTTAATTAAAAGTTGGAAAATGACCCTGGCCAGGGGTACGACTCCCCCCGTACAACTCCCTAAGTAATCGTACCCTAGGGTGCTAGTGGTTCTTTTACTCATACCTTAGGCTTCTCTTAGGTCATATATAATATTAAGGGTATGACTGTACACCCTTGAGCCATTAACAAATTGTATGACTCAACCCCTAACTTGTAGTCTTCATCCATATAGAAAACAATCCACTTAAGTTGAAACATTACTCCATATGATTGAGTAGTATACGACTCGTATGGATTGGTTAAGACAAAGGGGAGTACATTTTTTATAGAGGACAGTGTATTACCGTCATGGGCTGATCAAGGTATGATAGGGGGAGAGAAAGGTGGATACAACCCGTATCCATGGGTACTACTTAATTCCTTAGTACTACCTAACTCAGAGACATCAAATGGTGAAGTTCTTCTCATGGTCCGAATCCTAGGTGTTTTAATTCTCCCCCACTTAGATCATTTTCCACTGAATGAGGGGTAGTCAAACATAAACACAAGATAACACATCAATACCCATAAAATCAACCCTTACATAATGTTAAAACATACATTCAACAACGACATAACACACATCATGATCATCATCAATTCATTCACTTGATAAACTTTAGGAATCAAACCCTTACCTTATCAAAATACTTACTAATTGCATGGCTTAGGGACTTCAACCCAAAAATTTATCAAGGATATTAAATCAATTTAGAATTAGGGACTCGAACCCATCATTTACCAATGTCACGAATCAACTCAAGATACTAGGGACTTAAACCCATCACAACAGAACACATATACTTTCAAAGCATTAGGGACTTGAACCCATTGTCTAACACGACACAAATCAGCTCAACATATTGGGTACTTTAACTTGTTATTTATCAAATACAAAAAATCAAAGAAAGGAGGTCAATACATAATTCCATCCCAAGTTTGTAGAATATGAAACAATGTCGGTACTTGGACTTCATGTCCTCTTTCACTTCCCAAGTAGCTTCCTCAGACTTTTGGTTCCTTTATAGAACCTTCACCTAAGCCTCTTCTTTCATTCACAACAGGTGTACTTGTTAATTAAATATTCTCACTGGGACTCTTTGTAGGACAAAAGTTTGAAATACTGACATCATTCAAAGGAATAACAAATGAAGGATCGCCCACATATTTCCGCTACATAGAGTCATGGAAAATTGGGTAAATGGAGTTCATACTAGAAGGCAACTCCAGATCGTAGGAAACATTGCTAACCCTCTTTAAAATAAAGTAGGGACCAACATACCAGCGACTAGGCTTCACCTTTTTACCAAATCGCATTACTCCCTTCATGGGAGACGCTTTGAAGAAAACCCAATAGCCAGCACTAAACTCTAAGTCCCTACGGGAACACATCTACATAGGACTTTTGGTGACTTTGAGAAGTTTTCAACCTATCATGAATAACCTTCACCCTCTCTAACGCTTGGTGAACTAAACGGGGCCAAGAAACTTACCCAGACCAACCTTGTACCACCCACTAGGAGATCAGTGTCTTCTACTGTACAATTTCTGAAATGGAACCATGCACATACTAGAGTTGTAACTATTATTATAGGCAAACTTAATCAAAGGAAAGTGTTCATACCAATTACCACCATAGTTAATTACAGAAGCCTACAACATATCCTCCAAAGTTTGGATGGTTCTTTCCATTTTCCCATCAATTTACGGGTGGAAAGTAGTACTAAGGTACACTCTAGTACCGAAACCCTTTTGGAATGACTTCTAAAAGTGGGATGAAATAGAGGTCCACAGTCCAAATTAATAGAGATTGGAGCATCGTTCAACTTCAAGATCTCTGCAAGATGCAACTTAGTTAAGTCTTCCACTGAGAAATTAGTCCTCATGGGCAAAAAGTAAGCTGGCTTGGTCATTTTATCAATAATGACCCAAATGGAATCATGTTGATTCTGAGATCTAGGAAGATAGGTAACAAAATCCATATTAATTACCTCCACTTCCATTCAGGTAATGAGATCTCTTGATACAAGTGCCCCGGGCCTCATATGCTCAACTTTCATGTATTGAAACACCATACACTTAGCCACATATCTAGACACATAACATTTAATATTTACCCACTAATAGAACTCTTTAAGATCATGCTACATCTCGGTGGAATCAGATCATTAATGTTAAGATATGATAACCCGATCAAATATAAATCTTAGAGAAACACTTTACACACTAAAGTTGATCAAACAAATCATCGATTCTAGGAAGAGGATATTTATTCTTTGTGATGACTTTGTTCAACTAGAGAAAATCAATGCACATACACAGGGAACCATCCTTCTTGTGCCCGAACAACATGGGATCACCCTATAGAGAAACACTAGGAAGGAAAAAAACCTTTGTCTAAGAGGTATTTCAATTGCTCCGTAAGCTCTTTTAGATTCTCCAAAGCCATTCTATAAGGAGGGATATAAATTGGATAGGTGTTTGGGACAAGATAAATTCCAAAATCAATTTCCCTATCAGGAGGAACACTGAGAAAATTATCAGGAAATACCTCGAGAAACTCATTAACTATGAAAATCTATTCTAGAGAAGGCTCTTCTGAGTTAGAATCTTTAACTTGGACAAAATGATACTAACACCCATTTGAAACCAACTTTCGGTCCTTTAGATAAGAAATAAACCTTATCTTAGGCACTAAGGAACTACCTTCCTATACAACGACTAGCTCATTGGGGAATTGCAACATGACCCTATGGGTTTGACAATCTAAAGAAGAATAACACGAATAGAACCAATCCATTCTAAAAATGACATCAAAATCAACCATTTCCAACTCTATACTGTCTACAAGAGTATCCCTACCTCCAATCGACATAACACACCCCTTATAAACCATTCTAAATATCACAGAGTTTTTGATCTATGTAAAAATAGAAAAGAAATTGACAGATTTTTGGGACCATAATCAAGATTCATAACTACATATGAAGTCCTATAAGAAAGAGTAGACCTTAGATCAGTAAATCAATACATATCACAGGAGAAAAGTCTTAATATAATCTGAAAACATAGGTAGATTCTTTAGAATCCTAGTAAGAAGCAAGTGCACACAAGAGGCTTCGGCTAATATCGATGCCAAAAAAAAAGCAAAGGCAGACATAGCACCCTTCGGTGCGAGAGTAGAGGGAGTAAAGATAAGGGCCCTATTGGCTCAGAGGGGAAATCATGTTGTATATACCCAATTTGACCGTAATATAAATATTTATTTCTCCCTTTCTCATTTTGACCTTAACGACTGTGACCATAGAATCTGCAAGGATGGTGAGGTGGAGCTGACTGGCCACCAGCCTTGAATTGGGTACCCTATACTCGGGACCTAGTACTAAATTGAGTTCGATGATCACCTAAAAACTTTGGGTAAGTAGGATGAGCACTCACTAAGTATATAGAACTCAAACCCACCTACTTCTTCCATAGCTACTTGCCATCATCACCACTAATATCTGAAGGCCTAAATTTCTACCCTATATTCTCACTAAGCTCATCTTGAATCTTTTTCTCCCTTTTCACTTGTTTAAAATACACAATCAACCTAGAAATAACCATTTTCTCAATAAGAAAGATAGCCTTTCTCTCAAGTACTAACTCACTGGAAAAACCCAAGACAAACTTATACTATCTAGTCCTCATGCTGGAAACTATCTTGAGAGCATGCCTTGATAATTGATGGAATTTCAAGGCATACTCTTGAACGGACATCCTTCCTTGCTTCAAGTTCACAAACTCTTTTGTCCTTATATTTCTCAACTCTTGAGAAAAGAAACAAAGCCTCAGAGAAATTCTCCCACATGGCGGGACAAGCATCAACACCTCTAGAAAACTCCAACCCCTCATACCATTGGTATGCTATATTTTTTCATTGGTAGGAAGCAAACTCAATAGCCTCAGTCTTGAAACAATGCATGATTCAGAAGATCTTCTCTCTTTCATCACCTAAGCCTTAACTATTCTTCTTAATATTTATACCAGAGAGCATAGAAGGGCTCAACCTCATAAATTGACCAATTATTGTGTCCTCAGATGAAATGAAAGTTGGAGTTCCATGATCCAATTGAGAGTCTACCACTTGAGTCTAGAGGTTGATAGAGCAATGAAACTCAACATTAGTAGCATCTCTTTAAGGTGATAGGAGGGTCACTCTCATAGTTAGGGTTAGTGGGGGCAGTTGGAACCCCACGAAGATGGTCGGATATCGTATCCCATACCTAGGTCCAAACTTTAGAAATCGGATGAGCTTCATGCATTGGGCACTCAGAAGTGTTTTCTTAAGGCTCAGATCTCCTTGGAGCATGATAAGAAAGATATAAAATAGAAAATCAAAGGAATCTAACACCTTATACTCTATAGCTTGAGATTGAAACACTAAAAAGGGACACACTTCCTAAAATATCTTATATCTCCTTTTTTATAAATGTGGTGCACTTCACACCCATAAAAGAGACTCTACTTGACATGGTATAATGGACGCCTAACCGACCATGAAGCTAGGCTCTGATACCAACTTGACATTCTTTAAAACTTGTCCATGTCATATGGGTAACTCAATCCCACATGAACTAAAGGTTTTCTCAATAACCATCATAGTCCTCATAACGATCACAAAGGTTAGGTGAATCTCGACTATAAAATAAGATAGAAAATAACATACCATAAATCATACTTAAACAATATCTAACAATTTTATTAGGTTCATAAACTAACCAATATACCCAAGTCTAGAGTCATCCATATAACCTTTTTTCTATCAAAGTTTACAGATATATACATCCTGATAAACCCTCGATAATAGCCAAACCAAGACAATATTAATGAAAGTCTAAAGATAGGAGACTGAGGATGAAAGTCATCTGAATAAGGAAGCTCACTACTCTAAAGAAAATGTATGATCTACTTTGAATCACCTAATAATTTTACAGGAAGAGAAGAAAATGATCTAGCCCTTGTGTTGCATGGGGAAATAGTATTTGGAGATATTTAGTGATTGGAACGATAAGGATAAGGATAAAATAGAATCATTATTCAACCAAAAGTCAACATATCATATTCAATCACATTCATAACCTTATCCACACACAAAGACGTATCATGTGCTAATTATCGAATAGGTCTTATCAATACTTTGGAAGCTCTCATTCATCATACATGTAATGAAGGACTCCATCCTTTCACACTTATATATTCAAGTATTTATCTTTAGGCATAGGACTTTAATCATATTCATTAAGTAAGGACTCTAATCTCATACATATCTATTTAAGTGAAGGACTCTAAGGACATACAAACATATATATATATATATATATATGTGAGGGGATTTAATCTCTAATACACATTCATTCAAGTGAGGGACTCTAACCACCTACTCATACATTTGGTAAGAGATTCTGATCTCATGCCACATTAGATAGGGAACTCTAACCCCAAGCTAATTTATTTGGCGAGTCACTTCGACCTTATGATATCTCATTATACAAGGAACTTTAACCACAAGTAATTTCATTAGGCAAGGGAATTGAACCTCAAGAAATAATGACTATCATATAATTTGACTTTAGGACTCGAACCATTTGTCCATGCATCCACATATATTAAATTCCACACATAATTACTTTAACCTAAAGCCAATTCAACACCATACATTACCATATTGTACTCATGGGAGCATTCATTGGTCAACCATTTCAATAAGCCTATGCCTTAATTTAACTCCTCATACAATTAAAACTATGGTCCTCATTACCCTTACAATCAATTCACATTTCATTAGCAATTTTATACCATAATTTAGTCCCACACACAATTCATGTTCATTTTTATATTAGGGACTTTAAACCCCTTCTTATTCATCATACCATCAAGGTCATCAATTACAAAATGCATGGCTTATTTTTAAATTCATAATATAATTTATAAGGAATTCATACATATTAGGCGATTTCCTTAGTTCAAAACATAACCAATATGTGAATAGGCAATTTACTTAAATATTTTCACAAATACTTTATGTGCTTACCTTTAATAGGTCATTTTTTAGGGTAAAATCCATCAAGATTAGGCTTACACATTAGTCACATGTACGACCACATAAAAAAGCATCCAAATATGCAAATAATAATCAATAACAAGAATAAACACAAGTCTAAGTAGGAATCACCATTGTTCATCATTTAGCGACAAAACCTTTTTTATTTGATTTAAAAACCACTATGTACACTTACTAATTCCAGTGTGAAATACATGGGTTTTAGAGTTATTGAAGAATTGGAAGATATACATTTCCTTAACTATTTTAATCACCAAGAATATTGACTCCTCTTGCCTCTTAAAGATCACCCTCTAAACCCTAGCCTCCAATCTTGTTTCAAAAAACTTTTGGAGTGTTTACTTCTTATAAATAGGGGTTTTGGAGGCTAAAATTCCTTATATAGTTAAGGGAGTTAGGGTTTTAGGCATGGAATATTACTGAAGGACCTTATTTAAAAAATGGAAAATAACCCCGTCCAAGGGTATGACTCCTCCATACAACTCCTCCATACAACTCCCTAAGTAATCATAATCTAGGGTATGAGTGGTACCCTTACTTGTACCATAAGATCCTCCGAGGTAATGTATCCCATTAAGGGCATGAGTGGACACTCTTTATCAATAACCAAAGGGTATAAATCAATACCTAACTCTTAAGCTTTATCCATATTGAAAATAGTCCATTCAAATTATAACTTTACTCTATCAATTGAGTAGTATACAACTCGTATGCATTGGTTATGATAAGGGAAGTCTATGTCATATAGTGTACAGTGTGTTACCCTTATGGACTAATAAATATATAAGAGGGGGAGGGCAAGATGGTACGACCCATATCTATGTGTATGATCAAGTACCTAGTCGTACCCAACTCAGAGACATCAAGTGGTGAAGTTTTTTTCATAGTCCAAAGCATAGTAATTT
Source organism: Capsicum pubescens (assembly GCA_030864215.1). Taxonomy (NCBI): domain Eukaryota; kingdom Viridiplantae; phylum Streptophyta; class Magnoliopsida; order Solanales; family Solanaceae; genus Capsicum; species Capsicum pubescens. The sequence continues at coordinate 24,714,216 of CM061543.1, forward strand.
TAGGTTTAGGGATATCCAGGAGTTGATTGGGTAAATGTAAAAAAGTTTAGAATGATTTTATGATAGCTAAGAGGATAAGGAGTCCATTATACTTTTAGAAAGTGAATTTGAGTGATGTAGAATTTCTGATATTGAACTTAACATAAGTGGTTTAGTGTGGAACTCCATGGTATGAGGATAATTTGTGTAAAAGGCAAATCAGGGAAAAATCCTATGCTTTTGCCTCACCATACTTTCTATAGCATGTGGATTCCGCTACAGCTGGATCAGGTTGCTATAATGGTGGAAATTATTGTTTATGCAAAAAATTCTCAAAGATTGTATATTATTTCTAAGCATATTTTTGGATGGTCTTAGGCAATCTAGGAAATTTCCACTTATTTTTCATAAGAATTCTTTTTAAAGGTGAGTTATACGTCCTTATTAACATGTTTTTTAAATTCTTAAGCCTCAAAATTACTCGTTTACTGGTTTTGGGGAGGTTTTAGCTTGACCTAGAAGATTGTTTAGTATAAAGGGTTAAATTAGATGTAAGACCTTTTTTATAGTTAAAATTTGGTCATTTTCGCATTCATGACTCTAATTTACTAATGTAACCATGAAATTAGTGGTTACTCTAATTTACTAATGTAACCATGAAATTAGTGGTTCTAACATGAATTTAGATTAGGAAATCCCTAAAATTAAGGGAATAATATTGAATTATTCTTGGGGTTCAATATTAGGTTATAATCTTTGATATTGTAGGACATTTGGTATATTATATATTTTATTCATATTTTGATACCATAATCAACCGGAGGTGGTCATGTGATGATAGGCGAATTTACACACCTATATCAATATATTTTGCCCATATTTTAGCCTAGTTTTGAGAACAAAGTATATATTTCATGCACTTTTAGTCCTTTTTCCTGTAAATGAGCTAACGAACATGATTAGTAAAGTTTTAGGTATAAATGATGCAGAATTCAGCATTTTATGGCTTACTTGATGCAAAAGAAAGCTCACGAAGGAAGGGAAGGGAGTTTACACGCCTAAGGACCAAAACTGCTGCATGGAAAATCTGTCCCGGGCTAAAACAGTATTTCTGAAGACTTTGGGGATTTGCAGTAACTTAGTTGGATTTGGACAATGATACATTAACCTAGTACAATTGGGTTATGTATTTCATTAGATTATTTGGATTATGATAATGTTACATTAACCTAGTATAATTGGGTTAAGTATTACATTAGCCTAGTAGAATTTGTTTAGATATTTTATTTATCTAGTAGGATTAGGATATGGGTATTATAAATACCCTATCATGCTAGATATTTGCAAGGAATTTGGGGGGGGGGGGGGGAGACCACAATACTTTCTTCCATCCCTCTCATCTTCCACTACAAACAATTCTACAACTCTTCTAATCTTTCCATTAATTCTATCTTTCTTCTTCTACTCTTCTATTCTTAAATTCCACAACAAGAGAATCGTTACTTTGCCTAGGAATTCACGCTTCACGCCTACCACCTAAGATACACGAAATTACTCAATCTTGTGGTATAACAACAATGTCAATCATGATCTCCTTCGCATTCATGGGTAACTAAACTTCTCTGTTGGGGTTATGGAAGCTGTATGAGATACTATCTATTGCTGTGAGTTTGTGAGTTCGCGACACGTATACTGCTTATATCATTATTCTCTTCATCTTAGTCTACATTCTTTGTGGTTGCAAACGCAAGAATACGCCAGTATAACATTTAACTTGTTCGAAAGAAAGGTTATCTGTCCGGAAAAGAGATAAGGTCAAGGTAGTAGGGTCACCCCCTAAAATTCCCTACTAAAAAGTTAGTGCCGTAACTGGACTAACCTCTTGGAGAATTCGTACCGTTAGACACGCTTTAAGCTCGAAAGAGTTAAAGTGAAATAATCCTCGAATAGGTCGAAAGACGCCTGGATTTACCATCGAATACAATTCTCTATACGCAGTTGCATGTCAGAATTCTACACACTCATAGCCAATAGAGACGTATACCTCAGAAGGTGGACATAACCCCAACTCCTCAATTCTCATTGTTTACAACTTACGTAACAATCTTTCTCTTTTACTTTGCTATTTTCAGCTTTTATTTAATTATTTTGGTGATACATTACAAATCCCCCCTTTTTATGAGACATGCACCAAAAGTTTAGTAATTTTGCTTACTTGTTGGCCAAGCTATTCCCTGTAGGATCGACACCCAACCCTGTTGGGTTCTATATTTGCTAACGACCGCTTTACACTCCTACGAGAGCTGTAGATTGAGCGTTATCAAAAATTGGCGCCGCTGCCGGGGAATACAAGTGTCAATTAAGTTCATAATAATTACTAGACCCTTTGGTCAAAGATTCTCGTAGTTTTACTTTTAGTTTTTGTTTTTGTCTATTGCAGGTTTTCATTTTAGTGCATGCCCCATACTCGAAGTTCTGGTCAATCGTTATTACCAATCAATCCTGAACCACAACACATTGGTAGAATGGAAGCACAAGCTGAAATCGCAAGGATGGCTGCTCAACAGGAACAAGCAAGATTGGCTGCCCTTGCTGCAGCCCAGGTTCAACAGCAGAACATTGATAACCCTGCACGAGCAACAATTACTGACGATGAGGATTTAGGTGATGACGAATTACTAAACCCAAGGCATGATGCTGAAATCACAACACCTGCCAACAGAAGAGGTCGACAAGCTCGGTATAGACATGATCGCCAACCTATGCAGCCAGCTTTCGACGATGATGATGATGATCTTGATGGTGCCGGAGCCACTGGAGCTATAATTCCACCACCATTAGCGCCCGGAGCCAAGTTCAACATCACAAGCACCATGATTCAGTTATTTTAACTCAAGGGATTGTTTGGTGGACAAGCAGGCGATGATCCGAATATGCATCTCATCAACTTTATTTCTACATGCAAGTCTTTTGACAATCCTGGTGTTGGTCAGAATGTAATTCGATTACGTCTATTTACATTGTCTCTGTCTGGGGAGGCAACACTATGGTTGAATGGGTTGACTCCTGATTCAATTACAAATTAGAGGCAATTGAGAGACGCTTTCCTAGAAAGATTCTTTCCGCCTTCCAAAAGGGCACAATTGAGAGATGAAATCAACAACTTTCGTCAGCTTCCCACTGAAGATCTTCATGAAACATGGGAGAGGTTCAAGACAAAGCTAGTGAGATGCCCAAACCATCACATGACTAATGTTCACCTCATGGAGATATTGTATAGAGCCTTGAATTTAATAACTAAGCCAGTGGTGGATAACGCAGCTGGAGGATCTTTTATGGACCTCACCTTTGGTCAAGCAAGCAATATGCTAGATCGCATGACGAAACAAAGTAGAGCTTGGCATACCAGGGATTCCGAGGTAGCAACCCCCACTTTATCTATAGGCATGACTGCAGACCAAAGAAGAAGACAAGAAGAACGTGATCAAGATTTAGCGCACATGAAAACGCAAGTGGATCTTCTGACAAAGCATTTATTATCAGGGAAGACCGAAAAAGTGAAAGCTGTGGCGCTAAAAGGAAGAGACGAATCTGATTCGGAAGAGGAGGCCAACTACTTGAACAATCAGGGGGGTTTCCGTGGGAATACCCAAGGAAACCAAGGTCGGAACTATTATGATAAATCTGGAAGCAAAGACCAAGGTAGTTGGAAGAAAAACAATGAAAAGAGTGGTTTGTACGTTCCCCCTGGTAGGCGTGATACCACCACATCTAATTCTGGAAGTATGGAAGACATGATGGCTAAATTATTGAAAGGAGTGGAAGCAACGAGCGCAGGAGTTACTGAGGTAATTAATGATTTGTCCTCCATGAAACAACTAGTTGATTCTCATTCCACTTCAATCAAGCAAATAGAGCAGCAATTGAGCCAACTTTCAGCAACACTCAATCAAAGAAAGGCAGGCACTTTACCTAGCGATACTGTGCAAAACCCAAGGAATGATGGGTCATGCATGGCCATCACTACCAGAAGTGGTAAGGTGCTGGAACCTTCAGCAAAAGGCAAGCAAGTGGTTTACGAAGTTGCGAACATGGATGATAACGCAAAAGGAGAAGATACCGCAACAACCAGTCCTGACGTCAAGGACGTCACGCCCAGTGACGTGTAGCCTGAAAAAATGGAAAAACGAAAGCAAGAGGAGAAGAAAACCATGGAGAGAACACTTCCATACCCACCACCACCTTTTCCCCAAAGACTGAAGAAGGTGGCGGATGACACTAAGTTCAGCAAATTCATGACTATGTTAAAGCATCTGACCATTAATGTTTCATTGGTGGAGGCACTTGAACAAATGCCTGGGTATGCAATGTTTATGAATGATCTTTTGACAAAGAAGAGGGAAGAAAGTTATGAGCTGAAAGACGATGTGCATCATTGTAGTGCAATTGCTACCCGATCGATAGTTCAGAAGAAGGCCGACCCCGGAGCTTTCACTATTCCTTGCACCGTCGGATCTTTGAACTTTGCCAAAGCATTATGTGACTTAGGAGCCAGAATCAATTTGATGCCATTATCGATCTACAAGAAGTTGGGGTTAGGAGATCCTACTCCAACCAATATGAGGCTCGTCATGGAAGATAGGTCGGTAAAACGACCTGTTGGTATTCTATGCGATGTCTTGGTAAAAGTTTCTTCATTTATCTTTCTAGCAGACTTTGTCATCTTGGATTGTGAAGCAGATTCTGAGGTTCCCATAATCTTGGGGCGCCCTTTCCTTGCTACAGGAAGTGTGCTCATTGATTTGAGAGCTAATGAACTTTCATTCCGAATAAATGACGAAGTGGTTCGTTTTGATGTTTGCAAAACAATGAAGCAACCCAAAGATCTTAGTGTATTCTCAGTGGCTGATGTGTTCCTTGATGATCCGGAAGACCTACTTGAAGAAGAGCAAATTATTGATGATCCCTTGGAGGTTGTGCTCATGAATGGAGAGAGGGAAGATGCTGAAAATTCTGAAGAAGCCATTTGTGCTCTATCGGGATTAGGAACATATCGCTATACTCCCAAGAAGCTGGATCTTGATCTCAAGAATCGGCCTACACCACTAGCTAAGCCATCTATTGAAGAGCCACCCACGTTAGAATTGAAGGAGCTGCCAAGTTATTTGAAGTACGCATTCTTAGGAAGCGGAAACACTCTTCCAGTCATTATGGCAGCCGATTTGGGTGAGCGACAAGTTGCAGCTCTTATTGCTATTCTACGCAAGTATATTAGAGATATTGGATGGACCATTGCGGATATTATTGGTATTCCACCTGGGATTTGTACACATAAAATTTAGCTTCAAGAAAATTGCACACCCACCATTGAGCATCAAAGGCGTCTAAACCCACCTATGCAAGAAGTGGTGAAGAAAGAGATCATCAAATGGTTAGACGCAAGATTTGTGTATCCTATTTCTGATAGTACATGGGTAAGCCTTGTACAATGTGTTCCCAAGAAAGGAGGTATGACGGTGGTCGCGAATGCAAAGAATGAACTTATTCCACTCAGGCCCATCACTGGATGGAGAGTATGCATGGACTACTGCAAGCTGAATTCTTGGACACTCAAGGATCACTTCCCAATGCCATTTATGGACCAAATGCTAGATCGATTAGCGGGGAAAGGATGGTTTTGCTTCTTGGATGGTTATTCAGGCTATAATCAGATTTGTATTGCACCCGAAGACCAAGAGAAGACAACGTTTACATGCCCATATGGTACGTTTGCCTTCAAACGTATGCCATTCGGGTTATGTAACGCACCAGCCACCTTTCAACGTTGTATGATATCTATTTTCTCTGATATGGTTGAAGACACTTTGGAGGTATTAATGGACGACTTTTCAGTTGTTGGTGAGTCTTTTGAAGCATGCCTGGCAAACTTGAGCATGGCATTACAAAGATGTGTAGAGTTCAACCTTGTGCTGAATTGGGAGAAGTGCCACTTCATGGTAAAAGAAGGAATCGTTCTTGGGCACAAGATCTTTGAAAGAGGAATAGAGGTTGACCAAGAAAAAATTGAGGTTATTGAGAAGCTACCGCCTCCAATTTCGGTGAAGGGAGTTCGTAGTTTTCTTGGCCATGCTGGTTTCTATCGTAGGTTCATCAAAGACTTCTCCAAAATTGCGAGTCCATTGTGCAAACTATTGGAGAAAGATGCAAAGTTTGACTTCAATGACGATTGCTTAAAGGCATTCGAATGCCTTAAAGGAAAACTCATTGAAGCCCCTATTATGGTAGCACCAGATTGGACTCTCCCGTTTGAAGTCATGTGTGATGCTAGTGGTGTAGCCGTTGGTGCTGTTCTTGGTCAGAGAAAGGAGAAATTATTTCATCCTATCTACTATGCAAGTAAGGTCCTAAATGAAGCCCAAAGGAACTACACTGTTACTGAACAAGAGCTCCTAGCGGTTGTGTATGCATTTGAGAAGTTTCGTGCCTATCTATTGGGTACTAAGGTGATCGTTCATACAGACCATGCAGCTCTTAGGTATCTAATGACAAAGAAGGATGCAAAAACAAGGTTGATTAGATGGGTATTTCTGCTGCAAGAGTTTGATTTCGAAGTCAAAGATAGACGAGGTTGCGAGAACCAAGTGGCTGATCACTTATCTCGACTTAGAATGAGCATGTGGCGCAACCTGAAATTCAGATTGATGATGCATTCCCGGACGAAAAGATATTAGCGACAACAATGGAGAAATTACCATGGTATGCCGACTTTGCAAATTTCGTGGTGAGTAATGTGATACCTGCCAATTTATCTTACCACCAAAGGAAGAAGTTTATGCATGACGTACAACACTACTATTGGGATGAGCCTTATTTGTTTCGACGATGTGTGGATGGTATCATTCGACGATGTATATCCCATGAAGAGGTGCCTACTATCTTGGAAGCATGCCACATTTCGCAAGTTGGAGGACATCACGCAGGCAATCGGACGACCAGAAAAGTATTGCAAAGTGGTTATTATTGGCCTTCGATATTCAGAGATGCCTACGACTATGTTAGAAGGTGTGACCAATGCCAGCGTCAAGGTGCGATTTCAAAATACCATGAAATGCCCATGACCAAAATTCTTGAGGTAGAACTCTTTGATGTGTGGGGTATTGATTTCATGGGTCCATTCATGAATTCGTTTGGAATGAAGTACATCTTGGTTGCTGTGGATTATGTTTCGAAATGGGTAGAAGCTGTAGCATTGGCCGACAACGAAGGAAAACGTGTTGTAGCGTTCTTAAAGAAGAATATCTTCTCTCTCTTTGGAGTACCACGTACTATCATAAGTGATGGAGGATCTCACTTCTGCAACAAGCTATTCAAATCAGTTTTGGCCAAGTATGGTGTCAAGCAACATAAGGTAGCTATGCCTTATCATCCCCAAACTAGTGGACAAGTAGAAGTTTCCAATTGCGAGATCAAGCAAATCCTTGCAAAGACGGTTAATGCGAATAGAAAGGATTGGTCTCGAAAGCTAGATGAGGCACTATGGGCGTATAGGACTGCATTCAAGACACCCATTGGCATGTCTCCTTATCAACTAGTCTATGGGAAGGTTTGTCATCTACCCATCGAGCTCGAACACAAGGAATTGTGGGCGCTGAAGCGATTGAATTTGAATTGGGATGATGCAATGAAGATGAGGATGGAGCAACTGAACGAGATGGATGAATTCCGTCTCCATGCATATGAAAGGTCAGACCTATACACGGAGCGGATGAAAAAGTATCATGATTAGTGGATTGTTCGACGAAACTTCCAAAGGGGTGATATGGTACTTCTCTTCAACTCCAGATTGAAGCTCTTCCCAGGTAAGTTAAAGTCTAAGTGGTCTGGTCCATACAAAGTTATCCAAATCTACTCGTCTGGAGTAGTCAAATTGGAAGACAATAATGGTGTTGTCTTCAAGGTGAATGGCCAACGTGTTAAGCCTTATATCGGTCCTCTTGACTCGATTAATTCTATGGCCATCACTTATCTCGACGAAGTCTAAGTACTCGAGGTAACTATGTCGAGCCACGACAATAAAAAAGGCGCTAGATGGGAGGCAACCCATCATTTTATCGTTCTTTTTTTACTTGTTTTGCTTTTGATAATGAAAATCCAAAAATAAGAGTCGTGCCACAACCAAAACTAAGGCGCTTGGTGGGAGGAAACCCATCGTACTAATCGTTTTCATTTGGTTTTAAGCAAAAATAGGTGCAAGAGGTATTCAACGAGGAGATTGATTTCAATTGACGATTTGGACGCATTGTATGGTAAAGTTGGTAAGTTAGGAATAGTGATGCATAAGGCTATGGATTGAGAATTTCTCATGCCAAAATAGGCATCGAGGAAGGCTAGGCCTAGGTAAAACTAGGCCACGAACGATGCACAACCTATCCTATAGCCTAAGGTCTCGGAATCTAGTGTGCTATACACTATGCGCCACCCAGTCGTAAGTGTGCTTTTGACTATGCGCTGCCTATGCTATAGCATTAGGTCTCAGGATCTCATATGCCATAGACTATGCGGCGCATATGTCCCTAAATACCATAGACTATGCACCGCATATACCATGACTATGCCAAGCATTATGCGCCGCATATGTAGCATTTTTGTCTCCAAAACCGATTGTAAATGGGTCAAAACCCGACCCATTCTCTTCCTATATAAAGGGGACTTAGTCTTGAAACATAACCACACTAGAAATTAACCTAAAGGTTCTTCATTCCCTCTCCAAACCATCGCAAAATTTTTCTTTTTGCTCTTCCAATTCACAAAACCATCTCCAAAAGCTTCAAGCAAGTAAGTACTCTCTTATTCTTCATTTATTTCTCGTAAGTACTACGTTTCTAGGTCTATTATAAATTGCTACATCATATAAGATTGATTGGTGATGTTCATGTGTTTTGATCATTGATACAAAATCATGTGAGTAAACATATACGTAGGAAAATCTTGACTTGTTTCTGACTTGAACTTGGTTTTAATAGCATTGTTATACGATTTGCGGAATTGCTATGGTGATGAACATTGACTATCATGTTATGATCTTGTTACTTGGATACTTACATGCTAGACTATCCCGTTCATCGGGATAAGCCTTATAGTTGCCAACCGACTTAGGAGGTTGCGATTATTGAAAACATCCATACCATGTTACAACCCCTATGTAGTAGTGTTGTTATATCTAACATGAAAGTAGTGCAATGACTTCAAGTAGTAATACATTACTGATTTTCTTGTCGGAATATAATCCTTAAACGTATGTCGATGAAATTTGAGTAATCGACCACTTTCACTTCACTGATTTGTGTCAACAAAACTAAGTGTGGGGTGGTACCCCTACTGCTTGTTTATAGATTGTATCAACTGAGATTGTTCTGCCATTAACACTATTTCTAGTCTCAGGTACAATGGCACCTAAAGCGAGGCAAGGCAAGGAGAAGGCTACCACTTCCCAAAAGGGCAAGAAGAGAGGTAGAAAGGACCAAGGAGAATCATCCTCAACACAACTACCCCGCAGAATGTTTGGAATAAAATGGGTTCTTAAGGAGGAAGCCAAAGAATGGTACAAGAACAACAAAGAAAGAAGATATGTTCACGTCGACCTGATCAACAAGGACACCTTAGCGAAGAAGGAGCCACGTATGTTGGCGAAAATCATGACATTGAAGCTGGATTTCATCTTCCGCGATATGGGAGAATGTAATCTTGATTTGACAAGAGAGTTTAATGCCAAAAACAACAGGTAACGAAGTCAAAATTCGGGGCCAAGTGTTACAGCTCAACGCGGACTGGATCAACTCTTTTCTTGGCTTACCTTCGGTCGACCCAGCACCATTCAAAGAGCTGTACAACAGGCCTCCTTATAGAGAAATTAGACACACACTTTGTGGAAGTAGATCGATGGCAAGGTGGGGCAGACATAAAGACACAGGGCGACACAACACCTTCCCCTATGCTTCACTGAATAGGGAAACAAGAATTTGGATGCGTATTGTCAACTCATGCCTTATTCCTGGGACTCAATACACCAAGATATCAAGAGATAGAGTGTGTTTGGTCTATGCTTTGATGACGAATATCCCTATCAACTTTGGGGAAATCATTCGCTCTACCATGAGGAAGGCCAGACTCCACAAAAGGTCTCACTTCACGTTTGGAAATTTGTTGACAGCAATCTTGCGGAAGGAGGATATCGAAGAGGAACCAGCTGATCATAAACTCCCACACAATCCGAAGAAGGTTGACCTCACAAAGGTCAAAGATACTGAATCAACACATGGCATCAACCTTACTACGGCAGAGAGACATGCTCGGGATGAGAGTTTCTCCCGCCAAATGTACGGCATGATGAGGTTTACAATGATGAGCGGAGGTCGTGTTCCCACTGCTGCAGAGCTCCAACAGCTGGACCATGACTATCCAATGAATATTTATGCACGGGAGATGTGTGGAGTAGGTACATACTTTGAGGAACCTCTCGATGACGACGTGCCGACCGATGATGATCGACGAATGCCAAACTCTGACGAGGAGGAGAACTCTGACGAAGACTCTTATGATGATTCCGACGAAGGGGGTATGACCCCCGACATTGAGGAAGAGTACGACTAACCAGGTTCCTCGTATTTATTTTCCACTAAGGGCAGTATCCCGTTTAAGTGTGGGGTGGCGGTATCGTATGCTATACTTCTCTATCGCATCTATGTTTGTTTATTTTGTTGTTTTTTTTCGTGTTTCAGTTTTTTTTGTTTTTGTTGTTTTTTCTAGCTTCGCATGAAATTATTTTGATAGGCAGCATGAGATTATAACAAGAGTATGTGCTACAATTGTGACTATTGAGATGTTTAGGCTCTAGTTGTGACTCATTATGTGATATTATGTGGTTCAATTCCTTTACTTGTTGGGTCGAGAGTCTATATTACTTCCAAGCAAGTCTACCATGTGCCTTGTGTGTGTGAGATAATCGTATATTCTATGTGTGTGGCTGATGCTAGAACTTGCCTGGTATGTATGCAAAGCGAAAATTAGGAGTGTAAGTTTAGGATATGATTTAGGCATTTCTTTGGCAACCTATATTTGTTTACCTTCAGTTTTACCTACCCATGGACATCATCCTAGTTAAACCCTTTTGAGCCTTTAGCCTATTTTCTTTGACAACCATGTATGTAAGCCTAATCCATTTTTTTTCAAGACCGTAATTTGATCCAAACTCCTAAGTGCTTTAAAGTGAAAAAGTCATGTGACAACATAAGAGGAAATTGGGTGAGTATGATGCTATAAATTGTAATGGTGCTTGAATGTGTTATGAAAAAGAAAGTGCTATCATAAGAGGTATGTTGTGAAAAGAAAAAGGAAAAGAAAGCTGAAAAGCGAGTTGTGCTTAAAATTGAAAAACAAAAGAGGAGAACAAGGGTGGTAGAATAAAAGAAAGAAAGGTTGAAAGAAAAAAAAAGTGTCAATGATACAAAGTGATGTATTAAAGCGCTTAGGAACTTAGTCACTATTCCTGGCCAAAATATTCCTACCCGTCCCTTAGCCTACATTACAACCATCAAAAGACCTACTTGATCCTAAGCTTAGCATTCTGACATTTAGTAGAGTATTACATTAAGGGAAAGCATATGGTCATCAGTTGCTGCATATGAATTCTTTGTGAGAGTGAGATCAAGGATATTTTGATACCCATGTTTGAAAAATATGCTATACTTGTGAGTGATTATGGGTAATATATTGTGAGACACACATGGTTGATGAGTTTTGGGTAGTTGTGTATGATTCTTTGTGCCTTAACTTTTGAATATGAGTTGACCACCATCACGAGTCTATGCTAGAAGTTAAACTGTTTCTACTAATGATCGAAAAACTACTCTTTGTTGATAATTGTTGTGCTTGTCTTGACGAATATTTTGTGTTGTTGCTGTGAAACCCTTAGTTGATGTTTAGAGGGACATGATATTTTGTTCGAGGACGAACAAAGCTTTAAGTGTGGGGTGTTGATGATAGGCGAATTTACACGCCTATATCAATATATTTTGCCCATATTTTAGCCTAGTTTTGAGAACAAAGTATATATTTCATGCACTTTTAGTCCTTTTTCCTGTAAATGAGCTAACGAACATGATTAGTAAAGTTTCATCTATAAATGATGCAGAATTCAGCATTTTGTGGCTTACTTGACGCAAAAGAAAGCTCACGAAGGAAGGGAAGGGAGTTTACACGCCTAAGGACCAAAACTGCTGCATGAAAAATCTGTCCCGGGCTAAAACAGTATTTCTGAAGACTTTAGGGATTTGCAGTAACTTAGTTGGATTTGGACAATGATACATTAACCTAGTACAATTGGGTTATGTATTTCATTAGTTTATTTGGATTATGATAATGTTACATTAACCTAGTATAATTGGGTTAAGTATTACATTAGCCTAGTAGAATTTGGTTAGATATTTTATTTATCTAGTAGGATTAGGATATGGGTATTATAAATACCCTATCATGCTAGAGATTTTCAAGGAATTTGGGGGGGGGGAGACCACAATACTTTCTTCCATTCCTCTCATCTTCCACTACAAACAATTCTACAACTCTTCTAATCTTTCCATTAATTCTATCTTTCTTCTTCTACTCTTCTATTCTTAAATTCCACAACAAGAGAATCGTTACTTTGCCTAGGAATTCACACTTCACGCCTACCACCTAAGCTACACGAAATTACTCAATCTTGTGGTATAACAACCATGTCAATCATGATCTCCTTCGCATTCATGGGTAACTAAACTTCTCTGTTGGGGTTATGGAAGCTGTATGAGATACTATCTATTGCTGTGAGTTTGTGAGTTCGCGACACGTATACTGCTTATATCATTATTCTCTTCATCTTAGTCTACATTCTTTGTGGTTGCAAATGCAAGAATATGCCAGTATAACATTTAACTTGTTCGAAAGAAAGGTTATCTGTCTGGAAAAGAGATAAGGTCAAGGTAGTAGGGTCACCCCCTAAAATTCCCTACTAAAAAGCTAGTGCCATAACTGGACTAACCTCTTGGAGAATTCGTACCGTTAGACACGCTTTAAGCTCGAAAGAGTTAAAGTGAAATAATCCTCGAATAGGTCGAAAGACGCCTGGATTTACCATCGAATACAATTCTCTATACGCAGTTGCATGTCAGAATTCTACACACTCATAGCCAATAGAGACGTATACCTCAGAAGGTGGACATAACCCCAACGCCTCAATTCTCATTGTTTACAACTTACGTAACAATGTTTCTCTTTTACTTTGCTATTTTCAGCTTTTATTTAATTATTTTTGTGACACATTACAAATCCCCCCTTTTTACGAGACTTGCACCAAAAGTTTAGTAATTTTGCTTACTTGTTGGCCAAGCTATTCCCTGTGGGATCGACACCCAACCCTGTTGGGTTCTATATTTTCTAACGACCGCTTTACACTCCTACGAGAGCTGTAGATTGAGCGTTATCATCATGAAAGGGAAAGTTCAAGTTTATTAGAGCATTTCAGGTTTCGATTAAGGTTGTTGATGGTTTAATATAGTTGAACCCCAACTTGTTTTATGTGTTTATGTTAACTATTCCTTAGTATTACTTGTACAATTTATGTTCAAGTAAAGTTAATGACTGTTTAATATCCTAAGTATTAATCACATGTAGTGAACTTAGATGTAAAGCTTGTTGGTTGTTACAAGTGTTGTGTATACTCATTATGGATGTGATTATTGTGATGTTTGCCATTATTGTGTAAAGTACGAGTACTTAGATATTTTTATGGGATTGGTTGGTATAAGATTGGAAGATACTTGATGCCTATGATTTGGTGCATGGACAATAGCTCGTCCCCTGCACATCATGGATGGTGAGAAATTATAATATCCATAACATGTGTATATAAGGTATAAGTGGGTTTGATGGTTTCTTGAGTGAAATAGGGATTATGTGTTTTTGGCGTAAATTAGTTCCTTGAGTGAATCAAGCCTATGTGTTTTTATTATTATGTCAGTTCCTTGAGTGAACTGGGTTTATATGCTCAATTTCTAATGGAGGTTTCTGTATGTAAATAGATACGCATGATAATTTCTTTTGACATGTTTTATTGGACCTTTAAGTTCTTTAGGTTAGTCATAAGTTGTATCAAAACTTTATGTTATCTCTTTACTTGTGTAACTGGGATATGGTTGGTGCAATCGTTGAGTCATGGATTGTTGACTTAGGGTCTTATTGGTAGTCATATTTTATTTGATTTATTATCCATTTTGACTCGATTGACTAAATTCCATAATGTTGATAAATAAGATGAGTGTTATGAACTTGAATTAAGGTTTCATCATAGGTTTTCATGGTTGTCTTGTTGTACAAAGTTATAGTTTTATGTTCATATATCTTATTTTAGGTTGGTCGGTGACTCTACTAGTACACCATTATTTCTTGCTCACTAATACTACATATTTTATTTTTTTATTAAGTACAGAGCATATTCTAGTGACTATTCTGAGACCACAACTATGATTCAGATGGTATTTGAATTCATGGTGAACTAGATCTTTTGGATACCTTGTTCTTCACTTGTTTCTATAATCCATTATTTTTGACATAGATAATACATTGGGTTTGGGGTTGCATCCCTATTTATAAAAATTTATTAGAGTTTTGGTACGATAACTTTTAGATCTTATAGGATTGTTTATTTCACATATTTTATTATTACTCTTTGTTTAAGATGTTTGATATTGTTTTTTGTAAAGAGATTGATTTAGTTACCTAATTTTGTCTATGTGTTGGATGGTTTATAGAGTAACATGGGCTCCTATTGAAGGTTAGTCTGGGTCCCACTCATTATGGGTATGGGTAGTGACAAGGTTGACATCAGGCCCTAGGTTTGTTAATCTCATCATCCCAAAATGCGTCTAAATTAGTCTTTTAGAATGATGCAAAGATATGTACACTTTGTTTGAGAGGTTATAGAATTTTAGGTAGCTATCATTTCCTTCTACTTTCATGCTATAACTTGATTCCAAATGGTGTCTGAAGTTTAAGTTGGTATCTGAATTTCTTCATTGTTTGTCCTCAGATGGTTCACACTAGAGTGAATGGAACAAGAGTAGCAGTGCCAAAACCAGCAACCTGATAACGCTCAAACTACAACTCTCGTAAGAGTGTAAGCGGTCGTTGTCAAATATATAACCCAACTGGGTTGGGTATCGATCCCACAGAGAATAGCCGGTCACTAAGTAAGCAAAGATTATTAGACTTTTGGTGCAAGTCTCATAAAAGGGGGGATTTTGTAGCATGCAATAATGTAAAGAAATAGTAGAGTAAAAAAGGAAAATAGCAAAGTAAAAAGGAATGAATGTTCAGTAAGATGTTTAACCAATGAGAATTGAGAGTTGGGGTTATGTCCACCTTATGAGTTATACGTCTCTATTGGCTATGAGTTAAGCGAAATTCAGACATGCATGTGCTTATAGAGAGTTGAATTCTATGGTAAATCCAGGCGTCTTTCGACCATCAAGGATTATTTCACTTTAACTCTTTCGAGCTTAAAGCGTGTCTAACGGTATGAACTCTCCAAGAGGTTAATCCAGTTACGGTACTAACTTTTTAACAGGGGTGGGTTCCCTATTTTCTTGACATTATCTCTTTTCCTGACATATAACTTTTCTTTCGAACAAGTTAATGCTATGCTGGCGTATTCTATGCGTTTGCAACCACAAGAATTTACATTAAGATGAAGAGAATAATGATATAAGCATCATATGAGTCACGAACTCACAAACTCATAGCAATAGATAGTATCTCATAAAGCTTCCATAACCCCAACAGAGAAGTTTAGCTATTCATGAGTGCAACGGAAATCACAATAGACTTTATCATTATACCAAAATAAAGACCTCACGTGTAGTAGGGTTTGGTATGGCGTTAGGCGTGAATTCCCTTTTAGAATAGCGGTTCTCTTGTTGTGGAAATTAAGAATTGAATAGATGAATAGAAAGTAATTAATTGAAAGAGAATTGTTTTCGGAACTCCCGAATAAATTGTATGAATGGAGAGAGATGATAATAAAAACTTCAGCAACATAGGGTATTTATAACACCCATATCCTATTTCTACTAGGATACTGCATTACTTATCCTAGTCCTACTAGGTTACTGCATCATTATCCTAATCCTAATAAGTTACTGCTGATCCCCAAAGTCTTTGGAAAAGCTGTTTTTACCCAGGACAGATATTTCATGCGTCACTTTTGGTCCTTGGCGTCCAAGCTTTTCCTTCCTTCTTTCGTGAAGCTTCCTTGGGCGTCAAGTTATCCATAATATGCTGAAATCTGCATCATTTATACCTGAAAACTTGCTAATCACGTTTGTTAGCTCACTTACAGGAAAAGGACTAAAAGTGCATGAATTATATATTTTGTCCTCAAAACTTAGCTAAAATATGGGTAAATTAAGGTGCTTTAGGCGTGTAAATACGCCTATCATCAACAACCAAAACTTAAAGCTTTGTTTGTCGTCGAACAATATATCATGTCCATATGAACATCTACTTAGGGTTTCACAGTAACAGCACAAAATATTCATCAAGACAGGCACGACAATTATTAACAAAGAGAAGTTTTCTAATCACTACTAGAAACAATTTAACCTCTAACATAGACTCGTGATGATGTCTAATTCGTATTCAAAAGTTAAGCCACAAAGAATCATACAAGACTACCCAAAACTCATCAACCATGTGTGTCTCACATAAGATATTACCCATAATCACTCTCACATATTGCATTTTTCAGAACATGTGTATAAGATTATCCTTGCTCTCACTCTCACAAAGAATTCATATGTTGCAACTGATGACCATAGGCTTTCCCTTAGTGTAATGCTCTACTAATATCAGAATGTTAAGCTTAGGATCAAATAGGTCTTTACAGGTTGTAATGTAGGCTAAGGGACGGGTAGGACTATTTTTGCTAGAAATAGTGACTATGTTCCTAAGCGCTTTAATACATCACATTATGCCATTAACACTCTCTTTTAATCAACCCTGCTACCATTCTTTCATCTATCGCCCCTTTTCACCTATTTTGCCATTCAAGCATAACTATCTTTTTATTTAATCATAAATACAATTTATCATTTTGTTTTTCTATTTCTTTTTTTTTATAACACACCTCTATGATAGCCACTCTTTTTCATAAAAAATTCAAGTACCAATACACTCTAAGGCATCACTCTCACCCAATTTCCTCTTATTTTGTCACATGACTTCACAACTTAAAGCACTTAGGAATTTGGATCAAATTATGGTCTTGAAAAAAATGGATTAGGCTTACATATGAGGCTGTCAAAGAAAATGGCTTAAAGGCTCAAAGGGGTTGACTAGGATAATGTCCACGGGTAGGTAAAATGAAGGTAAAAAAGTATCGGTTGACAAGGAAATGTCTAAATCATCTCCTAAACTCACACTCTTTATTTCGCTTTACACACACACCAGACAAGTTCTAGCATCAGTCACAAACACAGAATATACTATCAGCTCACACACACAAGGCAAATGGTCAACTTTATTGGGAGTATTATAGACTTTAGACCCTAATAGAGGAATGAATTAAACCACACAACTGTCACACAGTGAGTCACACTTAGAGCCTAAATGTCTCAATAGTAATGATTCTAGCACAAACTCTTGTCATAACACCATGCCTCCTATCAGAACAATTTCATGCATCAAAATCTAAAAAAATACGACTAATTAAAACAAAAAAAATATGACAATAAATGTAGGCAAAGAAGTACAACATACGAATACCATCACCCCACACTTAGACGGGACACACTGCCCTCAGTGGAAAATAAATACGGAAAACCTGATTAGTCGGACTCCTCTTCTATGTCTGGGGTCATACCCCCTGTGTCGGAATCATCATCAGAGTCGTCATCCTCAGAGTTTCCTCAAATTGTACCCCACTTGATCCAAAAGTGCGTTGAGGTATTTGTAGCGATGAGGATTCATCTTGCTCTTTTCTTTCCCTTTTCTGGCCTTTTTTTGTGAAGTGGTTGCTTTATCTTTGCCTTGTCTTGCTTTGGGTGCCATTGTACCTGAGATTAAAACAATAGTCATGTTAGCATCATATCGGTGGATACAATCAATAAACAAGCAGTAGTGGCACCACCCCACACTTATTTTGTTGGCACAAACTAGTGGAGTGAATGTTGTCGATTACTAAGACTTCATCGATATACGTTTTAGGCGTAAATTCTAACTATATAATCAGTGTAGTCATACTTCTTGAAATCTTGGCAATACTTTCATGATTGATATATCAAGACTACTACATAGAGATTGAATCAAGGTATAGCATCTAGAAATAATCACAACCTTATAAGTTGGTAGTTTAACCATGATTCTCATCTCGATGAACAAGTCATTCCAACATGTAAGCTTTCTATATACAAGATTATGCAATTTTCGTGACCATGTCAATTCCACAAAAGTATGACAGTGCATCAAAATCAAATACAAGTTGGAAACAAGTTAAAATCATCCTTACGTATTCGTTCACTCACTTAGTTGTATCGCAACAAATCAACCACATTCAAATCACTACTACTACTTCAAGATCTAACAATTTATTGTAGGCATAGTAGTGTAGTACTTACGGAATATGAATGAAGAACAAAGCAGTACTTACTTGGTTGATGGCCTCGGAAGATGTTCTTGCAAAGTAAAAGAGCAAAAGGAAATTTTTTGAGAGGATTTGGAGAGGTAGGCTGCGCTTTTGTTAGGTTTGCAATGTATTTTTGGTCTAAGATTAAGTTTCTTATTTATAGGACAAGCTTTGGGTCGGGTTTTGACCCATTTAAAATCGGATTTGGAGACCAAAAGTGACCATAGGCGACGCCTTTTGCAAAGCATTGTTGAGCATAGGCGGCGCCTATGCCATGGCATTGTTAGGCATAGGCGGCGCCTATGCCATGGCACATGAGATTCAGAGTCAAAATGCTTTTGCATAGGCGGTGCCTATGCTATGGCACACTTAGGCATGGGCGGCGCCTATGCTATGGCACACTAGATTCGAAGAGCTTAGGCCATAGTATAGGCCTTGCCTTGTTCGTGGCCTTGATTTACATAGGCCTTGACTTGTTCTTTGCCTATATTTTCATAGGCAATGCCCAACCCATAGCCTTTTGCTTCTTCAATCCTAACTTACCACCTTGAACATGCAATACTTCCAAATCAAAATTTGAAACCAATCTCCTCCTTTATACCTCTTGCACCTACACTTACTAAAAAATAACAAAAACGATTAGAATGATGGGTTGCCTCCCACCAAGCGCCTTAGTTTTAGTCGTGGCTCGACAAAATCATAAGAACACAAAACAATTAAAAACAATTATAAACGATGGGTTGCCTCCCATCAATCTCTTGATTTATTATCGGGGCACGACATAGTTATCTCGATTACTTAAACTTCATCGAGATAGATGGGGCATCATTTTCTGAATGGATTCAGACGACGCTGATGCTTACTTGTAGGCATGCAATCTTTTTCGATATGACTCTTGTGCATACATATCCCAGAAGGGATACCAATTATATCATCAATAGTCCAACCCATAGCTCTCATGTGCCTCTTCCGAGAAAAGATGAGAGCCTCTACGTGCTGTTCACTTAGATCATCCGCAACCGCAACACTTACTGGAAGTGTATTTCCACTTCCTAAGAACGCATACCTTAGATAATTTGGGAGTTTTTTTTATTCTAGCACTGGTGGTTCTTCAATGGAAGTCTTCGCTGTTGGTTACGGTTGATTCTTAAGATCAAGGTCCGACTGCTTATGAGTATGAGAATAGGACCCTATTTCTGTTAGAGCACACATAGTTTCTTCATAATCTTCATCATCCTCATGCTCAACATTCAGCAGCGCAGCAGACAATGGCTCAACAGTAAGCTGTTTCTCTACAGATAATTCTTTCTTATCTTCATAATGAACATCAGCTACAGAGAACACATCCATATCTCTTGGCTGCTTCATCGATTTGCACAAATTAAAATGAATCACTTCGTTATTCATTCGAAATAAAAGCTCATTGTCTCTCATGTCAATAAGCACGCTTCCAGTTGCGAGGAAAGGGTGTCCCAAGATTATGGGAACTTCAGAATCCACCTCACAATCAAAAATGACAAAGTCTGCAAGAAAGATAAAGGTGGAAACCTTTACCAACACATCATTCAAGATACCCACAGGTCGTTTTACCGACCTATCTGCCATCACAAGCCGCATATTGGTTGGTGTAGGGTCACCTAACCCCAACTTCCTGTAGATGGATAGTGGCATCAAATTGATGCTAGCACCCAGATCACACAATGCCTTGGAAAAATCCAACGATCCAATCTTGCAAGGGATAGTGAAAGCACCGGGGTCAGCCTTCTTCTGAACTAGTGTTCTGGTAGTGATTGCACTGCAATGATGAAAAGTATCTGTCAATCATAACTTTCCGCCCGCTTTTTTGTCAAAAGATCCTTCATGAATTTAGCATACCCAGGAATCTATTCCAGCGCCTCCACCAACGGAACATTAATAGTCAGCTGCTTCAACATGGTCATGAATTTACTGAACCTGGTGTCATCAACCTTCTTCTTCAGTCTCTGAGGAATAGATGGTGGTGGAAGGGGAATCATTTTCTCCACCACTTCCTTTTTATCTTTTTTCCGATTATCAATCTTTTCAGCCTTTCCTTGGTTGAAAGACACAGATAATTGACCCAATTGTTGCTCCAGCTGTTTTATTGAAGTGGAATGCTAGTCAACCAATTGCTTCATTGAGGATAGATCATTTATTACCTCAGTTAATCCTGTGCTGGTTGCCTCTACTCCTTTCAGCAGCTTAGCCATCATATCTTCCATGGACATATTTCCAGAACCAGATGCAGCGGCGTCAAGTCTTCCAGGAGGAACATACAAACCACTCTTGTCGGTATTGTTTTTCCAACTACCTTGATCGCGGTCCTTGTATCCAGATTTATCATAATAGATCCAACCTTGGTTTCCTTGGGCATTTCCTCAAAAACCCCCCTGATTATTCAAGTAGTTCGCTTCTTCCTTATAGTCGGATTCATCTCTTCCCTGTGATACAATGGCCTTAACCTTTTTGGTCTTCCCTGATAATAAGTGCTTGGTAAGAAGATCCATCTGTGTTTTCATGTGAGCCATATCTTGGTCACGTTCCTCTTGTCTACGCCTCTGCTCTGCAGTCAAGCCAATAGATAAAGTGGGGCTTGCAACCTCAGAATTCCTGGTATGCCAAGCTCTACTTTGCTTCGTCATCCGATCTAGCATATTGCTTGCCTGACCAAAGGTGAGGTCCATGAATGACCCACCTGCTGCATTATCAACCACTGGCTTCGTCACCGAATTCAAAGATATGTATAATATCTCCATCAAGTGGACATTGGTCATATGATGGTTTAGGCACCGCATATGCTTCGTTTTGAACCTCTCCCATGTTTCGTGGAGAGCTTCAGTTGGAAGCTGTCGAAAAATGCTGATTTCATATCTCAACTGTGCTCTTTTGGATGGCGGAAAGAATCTTTCTGGGAAAGCGTCTTTCAGTTGCCTCCAATTAGTAATAGAATCAGGAGTTAGCCCGTTCAACCATAGAGTTGCCTCCCCAGACAGATACTGTGGAAATAAGCGCAGCCGAATTGCATTCTGCCCAACTTCTGGATTGTCAAACGACTTGCATGTTGAAATAAAGTTGATCAGATGCATATTCGGATCATCTCCTGCGAGTTCACCAAATAAACCTTTGAGCTGCAATAGTTGAATCATGGAGCTGGTGATATTGAACTTTGCTCCAGGTGCAGAGGGCGGAGGAATAATAGCTCCTGTAGCACCAGCTCCATCCAGATCGTCATCATCATCATCAAAAAGAGCCTGCACTGCTCAGCGGTCAGGTCTCATTCTAGCTTGACGATCTCTCGTATGCATAGGTGCCGCCACCTCATCAGTACGCCTAGGATTTAGTAGCTCCTCATCACCCAGGTCCTCATCATCAGGATTTGTTGCCCGACCTGAATTATTAATATTCTGTTGATGCACTTGAGCAGCTGCCAGTGCAGCTAGTCTAGCCTGCTCCTGTTGAGCCGCCCTTCTGTCAATGTCACGTTGTGCATCCATCCTGCCAATAGAACAAAAACAACAGCTAAAAGTAAAATCTGAGAACTTTTGACCAAAGGGTCTAGTAACTATCAAAAATTTAGTTGACAACTGTATTCCCCGGCAACGGCGCCAATTTTTGATAACGCTCACACTACAACTCTCGTAAGAGTGTAAGCGGTCGTTGTCAAATATATAACCCAACTGGGTTGGGTATCGATCCCACAGAGAATAGCCGGTCACTAAGTAAGCAAAGATTATTAGACTTTTGGTGCAAGTCTCGTAAAAGGGGGGATTTTGTACCATGCAATAATGTAACAAAATAGTAGAGTAAAAACGGAAAATAGCAAAGTAAAAAGGAAAGAATGTTCAGTAAGATGTTTAACCAATGAGAATTGAGAGTTGGGGTTATGTCCACCTTATGAGTTATACGTCTCTATTGGCTATGAGTTAAGCGAAATTCAGACATGCATGTGCTTATAGAGAGTTGTATTCTATGGTAAATCCAGGCGTCTTTCGACCATCAAGGATTATTTCACTTTAACACTTTCGAGCTTAAAGCGTGTCTAACGGTACAAACTCTCCAAGAGGTTAATCCAGTTACGGCACTAACTTTTTAACAGGGGTTGGTGCCCTATTACCTTGACATTATCTTTTTTCCAGACATATAACTTTTCTTTCGAACAAGTTAATGCTATGCTGGCGTATTCTATGCATTTGCAACCACAAGAATTTGCATTAAGATGAAGAGAATAATGATATAAGCATCATACGAGTCACGAACTCACAAACTCATAGCAATAGATAGTATCTCATAAGGCTTCCATAACCCCAATAGAGAAGTTTAGCTATTCATGAGTGCAACGAAAATCACAATAGACTTTATCATTCTACCAAAATAAGGATCTCACGTGTAGTAGGGTTTGGTATGGCGTTAGGCGTGAATTCCCTTTTAGAATAACGGTTCTCTTGTTGTGGAAATTAAGAATTGAATAGATGAAGAGAAAGTAATTAATTGAAAGAGAATTGTTTTCGGAACTCCTGAATTAATTGTATGAATGGAGAGAGATGATAATAAAAACTTCAGCAACATAGGGTATTTATAACACTCATATCCTATTCCTACTAGGATACTGCATTACTTATCCTAGTCCTACTAGGTTACTGCATCATTATCCCAATCCTAATAAGTTACTGCTGATCCCCAAAGTCTTTAGAAATACTGTTTTTGCCCGGGACAGATATTCCATGCGTCACTTTTGGTCCTTGGCGTCCAAGCTTTCCCTTCCTTCTTTCGTGAAGCTTCCTTGGGCGTCAAGTTTTCCATAATATGCTGAAATCTGCATTATTTATACCTGAAAACTTGCTAATCACGTTTGTTAGCTCACTTATAGGTAAAAGGACTAAAAGTGCATGAATTATATATTTTTTCCTCAAAACTTAGCTAAAATATGGGTAAATTAAGGTGCTTTAGGCGTGTAAATACGCCTATCATCAACACCCCACACTTAAAGCTTTGTTCGTCCTCGAACAATATATCATGTCCATATGAACATCTACTTAGGGTTTCACAGTAACAACACAAAATATTCATCAAGACAGGCACGCCAATTATTAACAAAGAGAAGTTTTCTAATCACTACTAGAAACAATTTAACCTCTAACATAGACTCGTGATGATGGCTAATTCGTATTCAACAGTTAAGCCACAAGGAATCATACAAGACTACCCAAAACTCATCAACCATGTGTGTCTCACATAAGATATTACCCATAATCACTCTCAAATATTGCATTTTTCAGAACATGGGTATAAGATTATCCTTGCTCTCACTCTCACAAAGAATTCATATGTTGCAACTGATGACCATAGGCTTGCCCTTAGTGTAATGCTCTACTAATATCAGAATGTTAAGCTTAGGATCAAATAGGTCTTTACAGGTTTTAATGTAGGCTAAGGGACGGGTAGGACTATTTTGGCCAGAAATAGTGACTATGTTCCTAAGCGCTTTAATACATCACATTATGCCATTAACACTCTCTTTTAATCAACCCTGCTACCTTTCTTTCATCTATCACTCTTTTTCACCTATTTTGCCATTCAAGCATAACTATCTTTTTATTTAATCATAAACACAATTTATCATTTTGTTTTTCTATTTCTTTTTTTTTTCTTTTTTTTTATAACACACCTCTATGATAGCCACTCTTTTTCATAACAAATTCAAGTACCAATACACTCTACGGCATCACTCTCACCCAATTTCCTCTTATTTTGTCTCATGACTTCACAACTTAAAGCACTTAGGAATTTGGATCAAATTATGGTCTTGAAAAAAAATAGATTAGGCTTACATATGAGGCTGTCAAAGAAAATGGCTTAAAGGCTCAAAGGGGTTGACTAGGATAATCTCCACGGGTAGGTAAAATGAAGGTAAACAAGTATCGGTTGCCAAGGAAATGCCAAAATCATCTCCTAAAGTCACACTCTTTAATTTGCTTTATACACACACCAGACAAGTTCTAGCATCAGTCACAAAAACAGAATATACTATCAGCTCACACACACAAGGTACATGGTCAACTTTATTGGGAGTATTATAGACTCTTGACCCTAACAGATGAATTAATTAAACCACACAATTATCACACAGTGAGTCACACTTAGAGCCTAAATGTCTTAATAGTAATGATTCTAGCACAAACTCTTGTCATAAGACCATGCCGCCTATCAGAACAATTTCATGCATCAAAATCTAAAATAATACGACTAATTAAAACAAAAAAAAATATGACAATAAATGTAGGAAAATAAGTACAACATACGAATACCAGCACCCCACACTTAGACGGGACACACTGCCCTCAGTGGAAAATAAATACGGAAAACCTGTTTAGTCAGACTCCTCTTCTATGTCTGGGGTCATACCCCCTGTGTCGGAATCATCATTAGAGTCTTCATCCTCAGAGTTTCCTCATATTGTATCCCACTTGATCCAAAAGTGCGTTGAGGTATTTGTAGCGAGGAGGATTCATCTTGCTCTTTTCTTCCCCTTTTCTGGCCTTTTTTTGTGAAGTGGTTTCTTTATCTTTACCTTGTCTTACATTGGGTGCCATTGTACCTGAGATTAAAACAATAGTCATGTTAGCATCATATCGGTGGATAAAATCAATAAACAAGAAGTAGTGGCACCACCCCACACTTATTTTGTTTGCACAAACTAGTGGAGTGAAAGTTGTCGATTACTCAGACTTCATCGATATACGTTTTAGGCGTTAAATTCCAACAATATAATCAGTGCAGTCATACTTCTTGAAGTCTTGGCAATACTTTCATGTTTGATATATCAAGACTACTACATAGAGATTGAATCAAGGTATAGCATCTAGAAATAATCACAACCTCACAAGTTGGTAGTTTAACCATGATTCTCATCTCGATGAACAAGTCATTCCAACATGTAAGCTTTCTATTTACAAGATTATGCAATTTTCGTGACCATGTCAATTCCGCAAAAGTATGACAGTGCATCAAAATCAAATACATGTTGGAAACAAGTTAAAATCATCCTTACGTATTCGTTCACTCACTTAGTTGTATCGCAACAAATCAACCACATTAAAATCACTACTACTACTTCAAGATCTAACAATTTAAAGTAGGCGTAGTAGTGTAGTACCTACGGAATATGAATGAAAAACAAAGAAGTACTTACTTGGTTGATGGCCTCGGAAGATGTTCTTGCAACGTAAAAGAGCAAAAGGAAATTTTTTGAGAGGATTTGGAGAGGTAGGCGGCGCTTTTGTTAGGTTTGCAATGTATTTTTGGGCTAAGATTAAGTTTCTTATTTATAGGACAAGCTTTGGGTTGGGTTTTGACCCATTTAAAATCGAATTTGGAGACCAAAAGTGACCATAGGCGGCGCCTTTTGCAAACCATTGTTGAGCATAGGCGGCGCCTATGCCATGGAATTGTTAGGCATAGGCGGCGCCTATGCCATGGCACATGAGATTCAGAGACAAAATGCTCTTGCATAGAAGGCGCCTATGCTATGGCACACATAGGCATGGGCGGCGCCTATGCTATGGCACACTAGATTTCGAGAGCTTAGGCCATAGTATAGGCCTTGCCTTGTTCGTGGCCTAGATTTACATAGGCCTTGCCTTGTTCTTTTCCTATATTTTCATAGGCAATGCCCAACCCATAGCCTTTTGCTTCTTCAATCCTAACTTACCACCTTGAACATGCAATACTTCCAAATCAAAATTTGAAACCAATCTCCTCCTTTATACCTCTTGCACCTACACTTACTCAAAAATAACAAAAACGATTAGAATGATGGGTTGCCTCCCACCAAGCGCCTTAGTTTTAGTCGTGGCTCGATAAAATCTTAAGAAAACAAAACAATTAAAAATAATTAAAAACGATGGGTTGCCTCCCACCAAGCTCTTAATTTATTGTCGCGGCACGACATAGTTATCTCGATTACTTAGACTTCATCGAGATAGATGGGGCATCATTTTCTGAATGGATTTAGATGACGCTGATGCTTACTTGTAGGCATGCAATCTTCTTCGATATGACTCTTGTGCATACATATCCCAGAAGGGATACCAATTATATCATCAATAGTCCAACCTATAGCTCTCTTGTGCCTCTTCAGAGCAAAGATGAGAGCCTCTACGTGCTGTTCACTTAGATCATCCGCAACCGCAACACTTACTGGAAGTGTATTTCCACTTCCCAAGAACGTATACGTTAGATAATTGGGGAGTTTTTTCAATTCTAGCACTGGTGGCTCTTCAATGGAAGTCTTCGCTGTTGGTGACGGTTGATTCTTAAGATCAAGGTACGACTGCTTATGAGTATGAGAATAGGAGCCTATTTCTGTTAGAGCACACATAGTTTCTTCATAATCTTCATCATCCTCATGCTCAACATTCAGCAGCGCAACAGACAATGGCTCAACAGTAAGATGTTTCTCTACAGATAATGCTTTCTTATCTTCATAATGAACATCAGCTACAGAGAACACATCCATATCTCTTGGCTGCTTCATCAATTTGCACAAATTAAAACGAATCACTTCGTCATTCATTCGAAATAAAAGCTCATTATCTCTCATGTCAATAAGCACGCTTCCAGTTGTGAGGAAAGGGCGTCCCAAGATTATGGGAACTTCAGAATCCACCTTGCAATCCAAAATGACAAAGTCTGCAGGAAAGATAAAGGTGGAAACCTTTAGCAACACATCATTCAAGATACCCACAGGTCGTTTTACCGACCTATCTGCCATCACAAGCCGCATATTGGTTGGTGTAGGGTCACCTAACCCCAACTTCCAGTAGATGGATAGTGGCATCAAATTGATGCTAGCACCCAGATCGCACAATGCCTTGGCAAAATCCAACGATCCAATCTTGCAAGGGATAGTGAAAGCACCGGGGTCAGCCTTCTTCTGAACTAGTGATCTGGTAGTGATTGCACTCCAATGATGAACAGTATCCGTCAACTCATAACTTGCTGCCCGCTTCTTTTTCATAAGATCCTTCATGAATTTAGCATACCCAGGCATCTATTCCAGTGCCTCCACCAACGGAACATTAATAGTCAGCTGCTTTAACATGGTCATGAATTTACTGAACCTGGTGTCATCAGCCTTTTTCTTCAGTCTATGAGGAAAAGGTGGTGGTGGAAGAGGAATTGTTTTCTCCACCACATCCTTTTTATCTTTCTTCCGATTATCACTCTTTTCAGGCTGGTGACGTCTAGGTGTAACATCATGAGCACTCACTTCAGCTTCTACGACATCTTCAAACTCTGCTTCATCAACATTCTCTGCTATATCATCAACTACCTGCTTGCCTTTGGATGGATTTTCCAACACTTTAACACTCCGGGTAGTAATAGCCATGCATGATCCGTCGTTCCTTGGGTTTTACACCGTATCGCTGGGTAGTGTTCCAGCCTTTCCTTGGTTGAAAGACACAGATAATTGACCCAATTGTTGCTCCAGCTGTTTTATTGAAGTGGAATGCTAGTCAACCAATTGCTTCATTGAGGATAGATCATTTATTACCTCAGTTACTCCTGTGCTGGTTGCCTCTACTCCTTTCAGCAGCTTAGCCATCATATCTTCCATGGACATATTTCTAGAACCAGATGCAGCGGCGTCACGTCTTCCAGGAGGAACACACAAACTACTCCTATCGGTATTGTTTTTCCAACTACCTTGATCGCGGTCCTTGTATACAGATTTATCATAATAGATCCGACCTTGGTTTCCATGGGCATTGCCTCGGAAACCCCCCTGATTATTCAAGTAGTTCGCTTCTTCCTTATAGTCCGATTTATCTCTTCCCTGTGATACAATGGCCTTAACCTTTTCGGTCTTCCCTGATAATAAGTACTTGGTAAGAAGATCCATCTGTGTTTTCATGTGAGCCATATCTTGGTCCCGTTCCTCTTGTCTACGCCTCTGCTCTGCAGTCAAGCCAATAGATAAAGTGGGGCTTGCTACCTCAGAATCCCTGGTATGAAAAGATCTACTTTGCTTCATCATCCGATCTAGCATATTGCTTGCCTGACCAAAGGTGAGGTCCATGAATGACCCACCTGCTGCATTATCAACCACTGGCTTCGTCACCGAATTCAAAGATCTGTATAATATCTCCATCAAGTGGACATTGGTCATATGATAGTTTGGGCACCGCATAAGCTTTGTTTTGAACCTCTCCCATGTTTCGTGGAGAGCTTCAGTTGGAAGCTGTTGAAAATTGCTGATTTCATCTCTCAACTGTGCTCTTTTGGATGACGGAAAGAATCTTTCTAGGAAAGCGTCTTTCAGTTGCCTCCAATTAGTAATAGAATCAGGATTTAGCCCGTTCAACCATAGAGTTTCCTCCCCAGACAGAGACAATGGAAATAAGCGCAGCCGAATTGCATTCTGCCCTACTCCTGGATTGTCAAACGACTTGCATGTTGAAATAAAGTTGATCAGATGCATATTCGGATTATCTCCTGCGAGTCCACCAAATAAACCTTTGAGCTGCAATAGTTGAATAATGGTGCTGGTCATATTGAACTTTGCTCCAGGTGCCAAGGGCAGAGGAATAATAGCTCCTGTAGCACCAGCTCCATCCAGATCGTCATCATCATCATCAAAAAGAGCCTGCACAGCTCGGCGGTCAGGTCTCATTCTAGCTTGATGATCTCTCCTATGCATAGGTGCCGCCACCTCATCAGTACGCCTAGGATTTAGTATCTCCTCATCACCCAGGTCTTCATCATCAGGATTTTTTGCCCGACCTGGGTTATCAATATTCTGTTGATGCACTTGAGCAGCTGCCAGTGCAGCTAGTCTAGCCTGCTCCTATTGAGCCGCCCTTCTATCAATGTCACGTTGTGCATCCATCCTGCCAATAGAACAAAAACAACAGCTAAAAGTAAAATTAGAGAACTTTTGACCAAAGGGTCTAGTAACTATCACAAACTTAGTTGACACCAGCAACGGCGCCAATTTTTGATAACGCTCAAACTACAGCTCTCGTAAGAGTGTAAGCAGTCGCTGTCAAATATATAACCCAACTGCGTTGGGTATCGATCCCATATAGAATAGCCGGTCACTAAGTAAGCAAAGATTATTAGACTTTTGGTGCAAGTCTCGTAAAAGGGGGGATTTTGTAGCATGCAATAATGTATCAAAATAGTAGAGTAAAAATGGAAAATAGCAAAGTAAAAAGGAAAGAATGTTCAGTAAGATGTTTAACCAATGAGAATTGAGAGTTGGGGTTATGTCCACCTTATGAGTTATACGTCTCTATTGGCTATGAGTTAAGCGAAATTCAGACATGCATGTGCTTATAGAGAGTTGTATTCTATGGTAATTCCAGGCGTCTTTCGACCATCAAGGATTATTTCACTTTATCTCTTTTGAGCTTAAAGCATGTCTAACGGTACAAACTCTCCAAGAGGTTAATCCAGTTACGACACAACTTTTTAACAGGGGTTGGTGCCCTATTACCTTGACATTATCTTTTTTCCATACATATAACTTTTCTTTCGAACAAGTTAATGCTATGCTGGCGTATTCTATGCGTTTGCAACCACAAGAATTTGCATTAAGATGAAGAGAATAATGATATAAGCATCATACGAGTCACGAACTCACAAACTCATAGCAATAGATAGTATCTCATAAGGCTTCCATAACCCCAACAGAGAAGTTTAGCTATTCATGAGTGCAACGGAAATCACAATAGACTTTATCATTATACCAAAATAAAGATCTCACGTGTAGTAGGGTTTGGTATGGCGTTAGGCGTGAATTCCCTTTTAGAATAGCGGTTCTCTTATTGTGGAAATTAAGAATTAAATAGATGAAGAGAAAGTAATTAATTGAAAGAGAATTGTTTTGGAACTCCCGAATTAATTGTATGAATGGAGAGAGATGATAATAAAAACATCAGCAACATAGGGTATTTATAACACCCATATCCTATTCCTACTAGGATACTACATTACTTATCCTAGTCCTACTAGGTTACTGCATCATTATCCTAATCCTAATAAGTTACTGCTGATCCCCAAAGTCTTTAGAAATGCTGTTTTTGCCCGGGACAGATATTCCATGCATCACTTTTGGTCCTTGGCGTCCAACCTTTCCCTTCCATCTCTCGTGAAGCTTCCTTGGGCGTCATGCTATCCATAATATGCTGAAATCTGCATCATTTATACCTGAAAACTTACTAATCACGTTTGTTAGCTCACTTATAGGAAAAAGGACTAAAAGTGCATGAATTATATATTTTGTCCTTAAAACTTTGCTAAAATATGGGTAAATTAAGGTGCTTTAGGCGTGTAAATATGCCTATCATCAACACCCCACACTTAAAGCTTTGTTCGTCCTCGAACAATATATCATGTCCATATGAACATCTACTTAGGGTTTCACTGTAACAACACAAAATATTCATCAAGACAGGCACGACAATTATTAACAAAGAGAAGTTTTCTAATCACTACTAGAAAAAATTTAACCTCTAACATAGACTCGTGATGATGGCTAATTCGTATTCAAAAGTTAAGCCACAAAGAATCATACAAGACTACCCAAAACTCATCAACCATGTGTGTCTCACATAAGATATTACCCATAATCACTCTCAAATATTGCATTTTTCAGAACATGGGTATAAGATTATCCTTGCTCTCACTCTCACAAAGAATTCATATGTTGCAATTGATGACCATAGGCTTGCCCTTAGTGTAATGCTCTACTAATATCAGAATGTTAAGCTTAGGATCAAATAGGTCTTTACAGGTTGTAATGTAGGCTAAGGGACGGGTAGGACTATTTTGGCCAGAAATAGTGACTATGTTCCTAAGCGCTTTAATACATCACATTATGCCATTAACACTCTCTTTTAATCAACCCTGCTACCTTTCTTTCATCTATCAGCCCTTTTCACCTATTTTGACATTCAAGCATAACTATCTTATTATTTAATCATAAACATAATTTATCATTTTGTTTTTCTATTTTTTCTTTTTATAACACACCTCTATGATAGCCACTCTTCTTCATAACAAATTCAAGTACCATTACACTCTAAGGCATCACTCTCACCCAATTTCATCTTATTTTGTCACATGAATTCACAACTTAAAGCACTTAGGAATTTGGATCAAATTATGGTCTTGAAAAAAAATGGATTAGGCTTACATATGAGGCTGTGAAAGAAAATGGCTTAAAGGCTCAAAGGGGTTGACTAGGATAATGTCCACGGGTAGGTAAAACGAAGGTAAACAAGTATCGGTTGCCAAGGAAATGCCTAAATCATATCCTAAACTCACACTCTTTATTTCGCTTTACACACACACCAGAAAAGTTTTAACATCAGTCACAAACACAGAATATACTATCAGCTCACACACATAAGGCACATGGTCAACTTTATTGGGAGTATTATAGACTCATGAACCTAACAGATAAATGAATTAAACCACAGTATTATCATACAGTGAGTCACACTTAGAGCCTAAATATCTCAATAGTAATGATTCTAGCACAAACTCTTGTCATAACACCATGCCGCCTATCAAAACAATTTCATGCATCAAAATCTATAAAAATACGACTAATTAAAACAAAAAAAAATATGACAATAAATGTAGGCAAAGAAGTACAACATACAAATACCAGCACCCCACACATAGACGGGACACACTGCCCTCAGTGGAAAATAAATACGAAAAACCTGATTAGTCGGACTCCTCTTCTATGTCTGGGGTCATACCCCCTGTGTCGGAATTATCATCAGAGTCGTCATCCTCAGAGTTTCCTCAAATTGTACCCCACTTGATCCAAAAGTGCGTTGAGGTATTTGTAGCGAGGAGGATTCATCTTGCTCTTTTCTTTCCCTTTTCTGGCCTTTTTTTGTGAAGTGGTTGCTTTATCTTTGCCTTGTCTTGCTTTGGGTGCCATTGTACCTGAGATTAAAACAATAGTCATGTTAGAATCATATCGGTGGATACAATCAATAAACAAGCAGTAGTGGCACCACCCCACACTTATTTTGTTGGCACAAACTAGTGGAGTCAAAGTCTTCGATTACTCAGACTTCATCGATATACGTTTTAGGCGTTAAATTCCAACAATATAATCAGTGCAGTCATACTTCTTGAAATCTTGGAAATACTTTCATGATTGATATATCAAGATTACTACATAGAGATTGAATCAAGGTATAGCATCTAGAAATAATCACAACCTCACAAGTTGGTAGTTTAACCATGATTCTCATCTCGATGAACAAGTCATTCCAACATGTAAGCTTTCTATTTACAAGATTATGCAATTTTTGTGACCATGTCAATTCCGCAAAAGTATGACAATGCATCAAAATCAAATACAAGTTGGAAACAAGTTAAAATCATCCTTACGTATTCGTTCACTCACATAGTTGTATCGCAACAAATCAACCACATTAAAATCACTACTACTACTTCAAGATCTAACAATATATTGTAGGCGTAGTAGTGTAGTACTTACAGAATATGAATGAAGAACAAAGAAGTACTTACTTGGTTGATGGCCTCGGAAGATGTTCTTGCAAAGTAAAAGAGCAAAAGGAAATTTTTTGAGAGGATTTGGAGAGGTAGGCGGCACTTTTGTTAGGTTTGCAATGTATTTTTGGTCTAAGATTAAGTTTCTTATTTATAGGACAAGCTTTGGGTCGGGTTTTGACCCATTTAAAATTGGATTTGGAGACCAAAAGTGACCATAGGCGGCGCCTTTTGCAAAGCATTGTTGAGCATAGGCGGCGCCTATGCCATGACATTGTTAGGCATAGGCGGCGCCTATGCCATGGCACATGAGATTCAGAGACAAAATGCTTTTGCATAGGCGGCGCCTATGCTATGGCACACTTAGGCATGGGCGACGCCTATGCTATGGCACACTAGATTCTGAGAGCTTAGGCCATAGTATAGGCCTTGCCTTGTTCGTGGCCTAGATTTACATAGGCCTTGCCTTGTTCTTTTCCTATATTTTCATAGGCAATGCCCAACCCATAGCCTTTTGCTTCTTCAATCCTAACTTACCACCTTGAACATGCAATACTTCCAAATCAAAATTTGAAACCAATCTCCTCCTTTATACCTCTTGCACCTACACTTACTCAAAAACAACAAAAACGATTAGAACGATGGGTTGCCTCCCACCAAGCGCCTTAGTTTTAGTCGTGGCTCGATAAAATCTTAAGAAAACAAAACAATTAAAAATAATTAAAAACGATGGGTTGCCTCCCACCAAGCTCTTGATTTATTGTCGCGGCACGACATAGTTATCTCGATTACTTAGACTTCATCGAGATAGATGGGGCATCATTTTCTGAATGGATTTAGACGACGCTGATGCTTACTTGTAGGCATGCAATCTTCTTCGATATGACTCTTGTGCATACATATCCCAGAAGGGATACCAATTATATCATCAATAGTCCAACCTATAGCTCTCTTGTGCCTCTTCAGAGCAAAGATGAGAGCCTCTACGTGCTGTTCACTTAGATCATCCGCAACCGCAACACTTACTGGAAGTGTATTTCCACTTCCCAAGAACGCATACGTTAGATAATTGGGGAGTTTTTTCAATTCTAGCACTGGTGGCTCTTCAATGGAAGTCTTCGCTGTTGGTGACGGTTGATTCTTAAGATCAAGGTCCGACTGCTTATGAGTATGAGAATAGGACCCTATTTATGTTAGAGCACACATAGTTTCTTCATAATCTTCATCATCCTCATGCTCAACATTCAGCAGCGCAACAGACAATGGCTCAACAGTAAGCTGTTTCTCTACAGATAATGCTTTCTTATCTTCATAATGAACATCAGCTACAGAGAACACATCCATATCTCTTGGCTGCTTCATCGATTTGCACAAATTAAAATGAATCACTTCGTCATTAATTTGAAATAAAAGCTCATTATCTCTCATGTCAATAAGCACACATCCAGTTACGAGGAAAGGGCATCCCAAGATTATGGGAACTTCAGAATCCACCTCGCAATCCAAAATGACAAAGTCTGCAGGAAAGATGAAGGTGGAAACCTTTACCAACACATCATTCAAGATACCCAAAGGTCGTTTTACCGACCTATCTTCCATCACAAGCCGCATATTGGTTGGTGTAGGGTCACCTAACCCCAACTTCCTGTAGACGGATAGTGGCTTCAAATTGATGCTAGCACCCAGATCGCATAATGCCTTGGTAAAATCCAACGATCCAAACTTGCAAGGGATAGTGAAAGCACCGGGGTCAGCCTTCTTCTTAACTAGTGATTTGGTAGTGATTGCACTGCAATGATGAACAGTATCCGTCAACTCATAACGTGCTGCCCCCTGATTATTCAAGTAGTTCGCTTCTTCCTTATAGTCGGATTCATCTCTTCCCTGTGATACAATGGCCTTAACCTTTTCGGTATTCCCTGATAATAAGTGCTTGGTAAGAAGATCCATCTGTGTTTTCATGTGAGCCATATCTTGGTCACGTTCCTCTTGTCTACGCCTCTACTCTGCAGTTAAGCCAATAGATAAAGTGGGGCTTGCTACCTCAGAATTCCTGGTATGCCAAGCTCTACTTTGCTTCGTCATCCAATCTAGCATATTACTTGCCTGACCAAAGGTGAGGTCCATGAATGACCCACCTGCTGCATTATCAACCACTGGCTTTGTCACCGAATTCAAAGATCTGTATAATATCTCCATCAAGTGGACATTGGTCATATGATGGTTTGGGCACCGCATAAACTTTGTTTTAAACCTGTCCCATGTTTCGTGGAGAGCTTCAGTTGGAAGCTGTCAAAAATTGCTGATTTCATCTCTCAACTGTGCTCTTTTGGATGGCGGAAAGAATATTTCTAGGAAAGCGTCTTTCAGTTGCCTCCAATTAGTAATAGAATCAGGAGTTAGCCCGTTCAACCATAGAGTTGCCTCCCCAGACAGAGACAATGGAAATAAGCGCAGCCGAATTGCATTCTGCCCAACTCCTGGATTGTCAAACGACTCTCATGTTGAAATAAAGTTGATCAGATGCATATTCGAATCATCTCCTGCGAGTCCACCAAATAAACCTTTGAGCTGCAATAGTTGAATCATGGTGCTGGTGATATTGAACTTTGCTCCAAGTGCCAAGGGCGGAGGAATAATAGCTTCTGTAGCACCAGCTCCATCCAGATCATCATCATCATCATCAAAAAGAGCCTGCACAACTCGGCGGTCAGGTCTCATTCTAGCTTGACGATCTCCCCTATGCATAGGTGCCGCCACCTCATCAGTACACCTAGGATTTAGTATCTCCTCATCACCCAGGTCCTCATCATCAGGATTTGTTGCCCGACCTGGGTTATCAATATTCTGTTGATGCACTTGAGCAGCTGCCAGTGCAGCTAGTCTAGCCTGCTCCTGTTGAGCCGCCCTTCTGTCAATGTCACGTTGTGCATCCATCCTGCCAATAGAACAAAAACAATAGCTAAAAGTAAAACCTGAGAACTTTTGACCAAAGGGTCTAGTAACTATCACAAACATAGTTGACAACTGTATTCCCCGACAACGGCGCGAAGTTTTGATAACGCTCAAACTACAACTCTCGTAAGAGTGTAAGCGGTCGTTGTCAAATATATAACCCAACTGGGTTGGGTATCGATCCCACAGAGAATATACGGTCACTAAGTAAGCAAAGATTATTAGACTTTTGGTGCAAGTCTCGTAAAAGGGGGGATGTTGTAGCATGCAATAATGTAACAAAATAGTAGAGTAAAAACGGAAAATAGCAAAGTAAAAAGGAAAGAATGTTCAGTAAGATGTTTAACCAATGAGAATTGAGAGTTGGGGTTATGTCCACCTTATGAGTTATACGTCTCTATTGGCTATGAGTTAAGCGAAATTCAGACATGCATGTGCTTATAGAGAGTTGTATTCTATGGTAAATCCAGGCGTCTTTCAACCATCAAGGATTATTTCACTTTAACTCTTTCGAGCTTAAAGCATGTCTAACGGTACAAACTCTCCAAGAGGTTAATCCAGTTACGACACTAACTTTTTAACAGGGGTTGGTGCCCTATTACCTTGACATTATCTTTTTTCCAGACATATAACTTTTCTTTCGAACAAGTTAATGCTATGCTGGCGTATTCTATGCATTTGCAACCACAAGAATTTGCATTAAGATGAAGAGAATAATGATATAAGCATCATACGAGTCACGAACTCACAAACTCATAGCAATAGATAGTATCTCATAAGGCTTCCATAACCCCAACAGAGAAGTTTAGCTATT
Organism: Capsicum pubescens; assembly: GCA_030864215.1. NCBI lineage: Eukaryota > Viridiplantae > Streptophyta > Magnoliopsida > Solanales > Solanaceae > Capsicum > Capsicum pubescens. Next base: position 24,751,235 of record CM061543.1, read on the forward strand.
CATGAGTGCAACGGAAATCACAATAGACTTTATCATTATACCAAAATAAAGATCTCACGTGTAGTAGGGTTTGGTATGGCGTTAGGCGTGAATTCACTTTTAGAATAGCGGTTCTCTTGTTGTGGAAATTAAGAATTGAATAGATGAAGAGAAAGTAATTAATTGAAAGAGAATTGTTTTCGGAACTCCCGAATTAATTGTATGAATGGAGAGAGATGATAATAAAAACTTCAGCAACATAGGGTATTTATAATACCCATATCCTATTCCTACTAGGATACTGCATTACTTATCCTAGTCCTACTAGGTTATTGCATCATTATCCTAATCCTAATAAGTTACTGCTGATCCCCAAAGTCTTTGGAAATGCTGTTTTTGCCCGGGACAGATATTCCATGCGTCACTTTTGGTCCTTGGCGTCCATGCTTTCCCTTCCTTCTTTCGTGAAGCTTCCTTGGGCTTCTAGTTATCCATAATATGCTGAAATCTGCATCATTTATACCTGAAAACTTACTAATCATGTTTGTTAGCTCACTTACAGGAAAAAGGACTAAAAGTGCATGAACTATATATTTTGTTCTCAAAACTTAGCTAAAATATGGGTAAATTAAGGTTCTTTAGGCGTGTAAATACGCCTATCATCACAACCCCAGTTGTGAAACTAGTTGTTCGAGGAAAAGAATAAAGTAGGCATGAGAGAAGAGGAATAGTGAGAGAGGTACAAGTAAGGGGTGGATCTCAGATAACAGCTAACCATTCTTGTTAGAGGTCAATATCACCCCACCACTCTCAAATAATTTTAAGGAGGTTGATAATGGAAGAGGACATTATTCAATAAAAGGTGGAAGCATCGACTGGAGGTGCAGTACATCTTTTAAGGTTATTTAGAAGGTTGTTTCTTCTCTGATTGGGTTGGATGGGACTGAAGCTACCCACCATGCAAACTTTGTAGGTTTTGAATGCTTATTCCTCTGCTACTTTGGCTCCCTTGATATATAAGGCTTAGGGGAGTAGTGTATTTCTCAATCCTATGTTATCCTCATCATGGCCAGAACCAAACATGAGTTACTGTCTAAGTCTATGAAAATGAAACCTCCTTTATTTCAGAGTACTGAGACTGAGGATGCGTTCGAGTTGATCATTCATTTCTATGAGATATTACATAAATTAGGAATTGTACAAAATCTTGGTGTTGAGTTACTGGCTTTCAAACTTAAAAGGGATGCCAAGTAGTAGTGGAGTAGCTAAGTAGAGTGTCGGTCATTGACTCTACCACCATTAACTTAGGCTCAATTTTATGCCCTACTTTTAGAGAAGTGTGTACCCTAAACCCTTTCAAATTGCAAAAAAAGAGGAGTTTTTAATTCTTAAGTAGGGATGTACGTCAATTGCAACCTATGAAGCTAAATTCCATGCTCTATCTCATTATGCTACCCAGTTGTTGGGAATTTGAGAAGAGCAAATCTGATTATTTATTAAGGTTTCGAACACAAATCCTTAGGTATTATCTATTTGCTTCACTTCTGTAGTGTTTAAATGACGTGGTTAATTATGTGAAAAATCTTGAGGTAGTTAAGCAAATAGGTCAAGATAAGTCATTACCCAAGAAGTCTCAAAATATTGGTAACTTTAATGGTTCTATTTTTAGGGTCATAGCCAATATTATTATCAATCTTTTCCCATTTAATCTGTTCTACTGGTGTAATGCCCCGAAAAATCATTCCGAGATGTTACACGGTGCTTAAGGCTACACGTAGCCCTAAGATAACCCTCTAAGATTATGGTTACTTCTAGAACTCATTTCAACGATAGTCATGTCAAACAAGGGAAAAATATCACATCATGGACATACGGGAATTAGAAGAAATGCTAGCCTGTAAAATCAAAATACTAAAATTCTATACATGCTGATACTCTAGTCTAACAAGCCTCTACTAATCAAAACTAAGGAGCTATTGGGACAGATCCCCAACTGACTCGAACTGATCTGAAATGATAACAATTGAAATAGCAACTAAAATGTGCGAAGGTCCTCGAATCATGAGAACTCACCAACTACAGGAATGTAGATAGATGTACTCAAAGATCACTATCACTGCTAATACTGAGAACCTTAACCTACATCACGAGGAAATGTAACACACAGATGAGTATGTGAATCAGTACTTGTGAATGTACTGAGTATATGGGGGCTTATACAATGATTTATATAATATTATAAATCTATATAAAATCATGAATATTGACCATAATGACTCACTTCGCTTGAATTAAACTGAAATATAGTTCCCATAAATTAGCAATAGTGACACATGTATTATAAATTTCATTAATCATTGTACTCAACTCAAAAATCTTCAATTCAAGACTTACAGAGACTCGGTGACTCGAGAAATATGAACTATTATGGACTTGGGAGTTTCTTATAACCATCATAAACTATGTGAGCTACATGGAGTCCAACGTCTTAACCATGTTGGGAAGAGTTGTTCTATCCTTACCATCAGAGTAGAACCTTAACTTTAGTGATCACTGTCTTGGCCTTTGGCCCATAATCTCAATCCTATAATGGAATGTAGTTCTGGGGCATGAGACCTCGGAATCAATCCCAACTCGATGCTAAATACTACTCATAGACTCAAGCTTAGAATGATTTAGGAAATCCACCTTAATCAACTGAAGGGATGAAATCAAATCATAAATATATATCTTATCTTTAAATCATTAGCAATTGTGGATTCCTAACACGACTTTGTCTCAAAAACAATCTTTATCAATATAAATTTCATTCTTGACTCTTCAAACTCAAATGTAAATATACTCACGAAATCAAAATTTTGGTAGTAAAGGTCAAATCATGACACTTATCTCAAAAGCACTTGAAAACATAACCTCATGGTAGCAAAATACAAACCATAATATAAATTCTCAATTCAAGACATAAGGAAGTGAAATAATCATGCATACCAGCTTGAATAACTCAAAATCTCATAAACTCTCAATGAAGTAGTTTGGGTATATACCCACTTTGCAAAATTCATGAAAACAAGTAGTAGAAATCAAATCTTTGGGCACAAGAATGAAAGAAAGTTCTTGTTCAATCCCCACATACCTTGGATTTTAATTTGGTAGAGAAAACCCTACTTTCTTGTTGAAATGGAAGAGAAATGAGGATTTCTCCTCTGCTTGGGTATATATATAGGGTCAAAATAGGTTGAAAATACAAAAATTCCCTTTTAAAAACAACTTAAATTTTCCGATCATGGTATGCAATGGTGTTGATCGATAGTCCATCGATGGAGCGATGGTCGTTGGACCCCTCCATCACATCCAATCCAGAAATTGGAAATCTAACCCAAGTTCGACAATGATGGTCGATGGTCCATCGAATGATCGACGGTCCATCAGACCCTACCACTTGACTTGTCCAGTGAACTGAGACTCTACCTCCTTGCAATGGCACTGGTCGACGGTTTGTCCCAAGATCGACAGTCCATCAGACCTCATCGCCGCACCTGGGCAATTTAAACTGTTTTCTAAAATTTTGTAATTTGACCATAGCTTCTTACTCTGACCTTAGATTTTGATGAAATTGGTATGGACGTTAAGCTTATTCAATTCTCCACATGACAATTCTCTACTGAAACAATTTTCTCAACTAACTTACTCTACTCTAGACTTATGGGGACTTCATAGAATGTATGACTTCAGGATGGAAGACAACTATATGGCTAAATACATTGGATTAGAAGGGAATTGAATTAAGGAAAAATAGTATCTTTCAGCTTGTTTTGAACTGGCGGAAAAGAGATGGGGGTACTTGGCTTGCATGTTTTCTTCTGCTTCCTAAGTAGCCCGCTCGACTGATTATTTTCTCCATAGAATTTTGACCAAGGGAACTTCTCTGTTCCTTACTCTACGGACTTGGTAATCTAGGATATCAACCGGAATCTCCTCATACAAAAGACTATCCTGAACATATAAGCTTTCTAAAGGATCCACAACAACAGAATTACCAATGTGCTTCTTAAGCATGGAAACATGAAAGATAGGATGAACAACTGACAACTCCGCGGGAAGCTCAATTTCATAAGCTACTTTCCTAACATGGTTCAAAAATTTGTAAGGACCAACATACCGGGGACTGAGCTTCCCTTTCTCGCCAAACCTTTTCGCCCCTTTCATGGGTGAAATCTTCAGATACACCAAAGATCATCTACTTCAAACTCAAGGTCCCTTCTTCTCACATCTGCTACAACTTTTGATGACTCTAGGATATTTTCCACCTTTCTTGAATTAACTTTACCTTCTCCATAGCTTCAAATACGACACTAGGGACAATCACAGCAGCTTCGCTAACTTTAAACCAACCTATAGGTGATCTACACTTTCTCCCGTACAAAGTTTCAAACAGGGCCATTTGAATGCTAGCATGAAAACTATTGTTATAAGAAAATTCAATCAATGGAAATTTTTCATCCCAACTACCTTTGAAATCAAGAACACATTCCCTCAACATATCCTCCAAATTCTGGATGGTCCTCTCAGCTTGATCGTCTGTCTGTGGATGAAAAATAGAGCTAAGATAAACTTGGGTACCAAGACCTTTCTGAAAAGATCTAAAAAACTGAGATGTAAACCGAGCACCCCTATCAGAGATGATAGATTAAGGAACTCCATTCAACCTGACCAATTCTCGAATTACAACCTAGCATAATCCTCAGCGATATAAGATGTGCTCACTGGAAAAAAATATCCTAACTTGGTCAACCTATATACAATGACCCAAAGCAAATCGTGATGACGATGAGAAAGAGGTAACCCAGTCACAAAATCCATATTCACCCCTTCCCACTTCTAAATAGGAATACCAAATTCTTGCATCATCCCACCGGGACTTTGGTGCTCTATCTTAACTTGCTGGAAAGTTGCACACTTTTCTATGAACTTTGCTATATCCTTATTCATATCGTTTCACCAATGGATTTATCGTAAATCATGGTACATCTTGGTAGCACTGGGATGAATAGAATACCGTACACTATTTGCTTCAGCAATAATTTTTTGCCTCAGATCATTGACATCAGGAACACACAATATCTTCTGAAATCTCAGCACACCATCTCCCCCTTGGGAGAAAACCTTCACCTTTTGGTCTTTAAGTGTCTCTTTTAATTTGACCAAACTAGAATCCATGTCCTGCTTCTCCTTTACTTCCAAAACTAGAGAAGATTTGGAATTACTTTGGACCCAATTATTACCCTCATCTGAATCGAGCAATATAGCACCCAACCTAGCTAGATGATGTATTTAGCGAGCTAACTCTTTCTTATATTTCTCTACATGTGCCATAATACCCATGGATGAACTACTAAGGGCATCTGTCACAAATTTGGCCTTGCTCAAGTGATATAATACACTCATATCATAGTCTTTTAGAAACTCTAACTATCATAGTCTAAGAGGCTAAGGCGTGACACTTGAGCTGAAGATAGTGAACTGTACTGAACCTCCGAATACATGACATGCGAATGCGGTTGGAATCTTTGAGAGTCAACTTATGAGTACCCTATATTCCAGACTGAATTTGTTATACAAAGAGAACTGAAGGATCTTAAGGCATGAGAGCATTAAGGAAGGGTGCGGTATCTCCCCTTTGGGACACTATGTTTCTCTAAGATTGCGCACCTTATTGAGATACTTGGGCGATGCACAGGGCATCTACAAACTAGACTATGATTGAACGTCAAAGTCTGAAACTAATGCATGATGTGTGAATTGAACTGAACTTGCAACTACTAGGAGGCTCCACCTTGGAGTAGTTGCATTCTATGAGATTTTAGTTAGCATGAATAGATGCAAGGATAAGAAAACAAACCATACCAATCTGACTTCTCGATTGCTAAACGGACTTGCTGACTTACTCACTAACTCAGTTTGAAACATAAGCTCAAATGAGAGGAAGATATATAACAATGCATACCATGAAAATGAAAAATGTGCAACATACCAGAATCTAGGTTAGGGAAACTTTCTGGATCATGATGGGTCTGGAGTCTATTTTGATGTTGACAACTCTTGGTACCTTACTGACGCAATACTTTACCCCTCTATGATATAACCCTACAGTCTCACATCTTGTGGCCTGACTTTCCATACCCAAAGAACACATCTCTTCCTGCCCTACACTCACGCTTATGATGCTTACCACAAGTGTGACAAAGAGGATGGGTAAGAACTTTGCTCTCGCTACCCCCTGACCTCGGCTGAGAAGGACTGTAACTACCTGTTCTAGCCCTCTTATTTTCTCTCTCTTTCTTTTTAAGCTTATGCTCCTCAATATTTTGTGCATACACCATCAACCTAGACAAGTCCATATCACTAATCACCATTGCAGTCCAACACTTCTTAACCACTCTACCTGACACTCTAGAAACAAACTTATTCATTCTGGACCTACTGTATACCACTACGTGGGGAGCATACCTGGCTAACTGGGTGAACTTAAGGGAATATTATTTTACACTCATCGTACCTTGCCTGAGATTGATGAACTCTAACACTTTAGCCTCCTTCTGCTCTATGGGAAAGAACCTATCTAAGAAAGTTGTAGCGAACTCTTCCCACTCTATAAGCTCTGTATCTGTACTCCTGTCTACCTTTTACTATTTAAACCACTTATGGGATATATCTTGTAGCTGATAGGTGGCTAAATCTACACTCTCACTGGAAGTCACTCCCATGATGTCTGTGACTTTCTAAACCTGATCGAGGAACTCTTGTAGATCTTTTTTGGACTTGGAACCGATAAATAGAGGAGGGTTCATTCAGCTGAAACCTCGAATCCTAGATGCAGAAACATTGGCCTCTAGGTCGGCCGAAATAGTGGCTAGCCATTCTTTCTAAGCTGCGACTGATCTGGCTAGAGTAGTGAATGCAATCCTAAATTCTGCATGAGAGGCGTGTTCGTCCAGCTAATCTGCTTGGATGGGCTGAGGTGTTGACTCACTTTTGGTTCCTCTTTCACAAGTCCTTTTTGAAGATATGTTCTATAATTAAAAGGAAGAGGTGAATTAGATTGGGAGTTTAATTAGAGCTTTTGCTCACTGGCACAAAATGAATAATGAAAGAAGGGAAACTGTTCCTAAACATCTCATAGCCTACTGCACATAAGTGTGGTGGACAACACATGCTTGTACAAGACTCTACTAGATGTAACTTTCAGACTTCCTAGGACACTATTGAACCTTAGGCTCTGATGCCAAGTTTGTAACACCCCGATTTTCTGAATCAAATGCTACACAATGCTCATGATCCCGAAGGACCACAAGCTAACCCATGACTGATATATGTACCTGTAAACTGCATAATATCTCATAAAATATGTGAAAACATAAACTGAAAGGCCATAAAGTTCAATACTGATACATATCTGAAAACCATGGTATAACAATACCAAAATAAAACATAAATACTTAAAATACTGAAGTCTGAATCTAAATTTGAAAGCCTCTAAATACTGTATGAATAAGGAGTTCAAGGAACATGTCTCCAACCAACTCCGTGTAACAAAATTGAAAACTGAAATAGTAAATAAAATCAAATCATATCGTCCTCGAATAAAGAGGACTCACTGCAGACTCCGAGTACTGGAATGCTACTGCTACTGTTGATCTGGAGCTTGTGTCTCTGAACCTATGGTGTAACATAATAAGAAAGCACCATAGCGAAAATACGTCAGTACGACTTAATGTACTGAGTATACGAGTGAGGTAGGATAAATTCAAAGGGTTTATATGCGTGAACATTCTGACTGATATGAATGTGAGAATACATACATGCACAGGTAACTATAACTAAACTCATGATGATACTGACTACTAAGTCTGAATACTGACAACATAGGTGTACTGATACTAAGATACTAAACAGATGAATAACTGTTTTCTGACAATTTGAATTATGAATAACTGGTCTGATTGACAGTGTCCAACAATCCAGAGACAGCTGATACTGTATTACTAAATACTGAGGGACTTGTTCCATGTTACTTATACTTGGATAACTATTTCTGACATGACAATTATGATTATTGGTAATTCTGATAACATGAGTTCTGACAATTGATATGAATGATAACATGAGTGACTGTATCTGACAGTCCTGAATATGGTGGAACTAGATGAGTTCCGTATTTCTGGGTGGTGTAGATGACAGTCCTGAATATGAAGAACTATCTGAGTTCTTTTACTAAGACTGAGAATGAAACTGAAACTGAGACTGTGGGAGGTAATCATCTAACCGACATGCCCCAAAAACTGAACTAGTTGGGGTCCAATCTTTTCCCTAATTAGAAGGTTGTCAATACCGTTCCATGGGTAGAGACAATGGTGAGTAACCATATTCTATATTTGGGAGCTCATTCTATCTGCCCTACTATCAGGTAAACTCAAAGGAGATGCATTATCCCTAGGGGTAGGGACATCTCAACCTATGCTGGCTACGTAGTTCTGGAATAAAAAGATTAATACTAAGGATCACACCCTCATATAATAGGTTAGTTCCCATCCTTGGGTTCAATCGGTGCTAAATCCTACTCCCAACTGAATAGACACTGAACTGATTGACTGATCTAAACTAATTTTAGTGGAACTGTTTAGCAGAGCTAAAACTGAGTTTACTAGATTTCGATAATAGATGGAATATACTAAGTTTCTGAGTATTAATTGAGAGTACTGAAGTTACTGAGTGCACTGGAATTGCTGAAGTTTTCGATATCACTGAGTACTGAGATCACTGAGATTTACTGAACTTTTGAGACTTACTGAGGTTTTTGAAGTATTGAACTTTCCTAAGTCACATGACTGACTAAGTCCTATGGAACATGGCTTGACTAAGAGTATCATGACAACATGACATGGCTTTAGGCACACAGCTATATTTTTTGGGAACAAGTACCCCCAGGACTCAATGGAAGGAAACTGACACACATGATTGACTTGATCATAAGAGGAGAGTTCACAATTCATAATACCATAAGTACTTTAAGCAGGGTATTTCATACATCACGTGGTTATCAAAATATCTAACATGAATGGGAATGCATATAATCAAGTCATAAATCTCATATTCTAATATCATGGGCATTCCGACAACATATACTATTCATAATGATAGCATGTAAACCATTTAAACACAAGGGAATTGTAACGCCCCGATTATCTGAATCAGAATGCTACATGGTGCTCATGACCCTGAGGGACCACAAGCTAACTCATGACTGATATCTATACCTGTATACTATAAATCATGACATATAAATGCAGAATACATAAAACTATAAGGCCGTAAGGTTCAACTGAAACGTCTAAATTAAAACAACATCCGTGAGGTAATAATAACCAAAACAAAACTGAAATAACTGTCTGACATGATGTAGTCTAAAATCCTCTAAACTTTCTAAATAAGGAGTTGAAGTAACATATCTCCAACTAACTCCGTAAAACTAAACTAAAAAAAAATTAAATAAATCAAATTATATTTTCCTTGAATGAATGAGGACACACTGTGTCTCTGCGAGTGGAATGCTAACACTACTGCTGCTCTGGAACTAGTGTCTCGGAACCTATGGTGTAACATAAAAGAAATCACCATAGTGCAAATGCATCAATACAACTGGAGTACTAAGTATACGAGGAAGGTAGGTTGAACATAAAGGGTTTCATGCATGAACAATACTAATTGACTAATATGAACGTGAGAGTGCAAACACATATATGTAGGAACTGAGACCATGAATGCATGATAGCTAAATCATTAAGATAATACATGGTTTACTGATAACTGACAAGACTGGTACTGTAAATCTGATAACATGGGCGACTGTGTCTGACAGTGATGAATCTGATAACATGGGCGACTGTGTCTGACAGTCTTGGTAAACTGAAATCTGAAGAACTATTTGAGTTCTTTTACTGAGACTAATACTAAAAATGTGGGAGGCAGTATTTAACCGACATGCCCCATGAATGCCATTTTGGCTAAGATGGGGTCCAATCTCTGCCCCGACTGGAGGGGTGTCAATACCGTACCACTGGTAACAACAACTTGTGACCGACCCTTATCTGGAAGGTACTCAAATGAGAATGGTGGGAACCCTAAACTGATAGGTTAAACCGCCTCATCAACCCTAATCGAACACCTTGAATTCATTCTTCAAGGCATAGGTTGGATTTCATAATTGCATTCTAGCAATCCACCTAAAGATCATGTTTTTCAACTAACAACATAACTTTCATGAGATATTCAGTCACGATACTATTATATAGCAAAAGAAACAAGCATCAACATAGGTATGATCATATCACCACAACCAACCAAGATTTTGTATTTTAAATATTGATTCTTGAACTCCACGGATGAAAGAAATCCATAGATGAACACTGCACATACCTTGGATGGAAGGTTCTTGATGATTGACGGAGGAATTTCCTTGAAATTTGATCTTCAAGCTTGATTGTACAACTCTAGTTGTTTTTCTCCTATGGTGATCTTGGATAATGAACTTTGAGATGTTAATAAGGTTGTAATGTGTTTAGAAGCTATAAATTTCGTGAGGTTAAGTTTAGGGACATGAAAGGAGTGTTAAAAGACTTAACTGCCCTCAAAATAACTCAAAAACGGAGTGTTTAAGTCACTTGAAACCATAACATAGGCGCCGCATATGCTATCGCCTATATTTACATATGCGCCACATATGCTATCACCTATGCTTTCCAGTGTCCATGTGCGATTGGTTAGGCGACACCCTCTGCTTTGCAAGGCCATAACTTCATGCCCGGGTGTCGGATTTTGGTAAAATTAGTATCGTTGGAAAGCTAATTTGATTCTCTAAAATTTGGTGGGTCTAAATATGCAAAAATTTCACATATAGATCACATTATTATTTTTCAAATATGACCCTTGCAAAATCAAACACTAAGACTTGATGGATTCAAAAATGCTTCGCTTGCATCGCTCAAAGCGACTCATAAGGGCATGCTTAAGACATCGCAAGCTATCCTATCTCTAGGATATTCATTGTAAGTCTTGTACTAAAATTCTACTCGCAGGATAGGAGGTTTCATACGTATGAAAACTTATTCACTTCCTAGCTTAGAAACATGCGGGGTATTATAATATCTTCCCCTTGGGAACATTTGTCCTCGAATGAGAATTTACTGTGAGGGGATACTAGACAACAGAACCTTAACTGAACATGAAGAACTGAAACTTGATCTTAGGACTGGCATGCTAAACATACTAAACTCGTGCATATCTGATGCACGGACAACTGATATATGAATGCGTAACTGAGTTTCTCAAGATGAGAATGCATTTTTGATGCATAACCTTATAACTGAACTGGTACATGAATGCATGAATGAGTATAAAATGGTTAATAGGTACCAAGTTTATACTGGAAACATGAACATAAAATTGAATAAGCTTAAGGAGAACTATTACCTCGAGCTTGATCTGAATTGGCGAGAAAGAGGTGAGGATACTTGGTACGCATATCTGCTTCTGCTTCCCAAGTAGCTCCCTCATGAGACTAATTTTTCCAAAAAACCTTGACTAGAGGGACATATTTGTTCCTCAATATACGTGTTTGGTAGTCTAAAATTTTGACAGGAATCTCTTCATAAAAGAGGATATTCTGAATATCGATGCTCTGAATAGGGACGACAACTGCTGTCACCTATGTACTTCTTGAGCAAAGAGACATGGAAGACTGGATGGACTGAGGCTAGATCTGAAGAAAACTCAAGCTCATAAGATACCTTGCCGAAGCGACTACCAATTCTGAAGGGACCGACATATCGGGGACTGAGTTTCCCTTTTTTGCCAAACCTCTTTACTTCCTTTATGGGAGAGATCTTAAGATAGACATAGTGTTTGACCTTAAACTCGAGATCCTTTCTACGAACATATGTATAAGACTTCTGTCGGCCCTGAGAAGCCCAGAGTCTCTCTCTGATCAACTAAACTTTCTCTAAGTCATCGAATACCAAGTCAGGACCTATGACTGAGGCCTCACTAACTTTGAACCAACCAATAAGAGATCTATATCTCCTACCATAGAGAGCTTCGAATGGAGCCATCTGAATACTAGAATGATAACTATTGTTGTATGTAAACTCTATCAAAGGCAAGTGGTCATCCCAACTTCCCTTGAAGTTAATTGCACACGCCCTTAGCATATATTCAAGAGTCTGAATGGTCCTTTCTTCTTGATCATCTGTCTGAGGATGAAACGCTGTGCTAAAATGGACTTGGGTACCGAGACCCCTTTGGAATACTTTCAAAAAGTAAGAGGTGAACTGGGTACCTTTGTCTAAGATGATAGATAGTGGAACACCGTGTAACCTGACTAACTCCCTGATATAGAGTTTGGTATAATCCTCGGTAGAATAAGAAGTACGAACTGGGAGGAAATAAGCTGACTTAGTCATTTTATCTACAATGACCCAAACTGAATCATGCTGATAACGAGTTCTAGGCAAACCTATCACGAAGTCCATGTTCACTTCTTCCCACTTCCAAGTAGGAATGGTGAACTCTTGCATGGAGCCACTAGGTTTTTGATGCTCTATCTTAACCTGCTGATATGTAGAGCACTTAGCCATAAATTCTACAATATCTCTCTTCATCCCACTCCACCAATAGATCTCCTACAGATTTCGGTACATCTTAGTGGCCCCTGGATGAATGGAGTATTGTGCACCATGCACTTCTGCGGGAATTCACTGCCTCAAGTCATTTACACCTGGAACACACAGACGACCCTGACAACGAAGGACACCATCTCCCCCTTGGGAGAAAACCTCGACTTTCTAATTCTGAACTAACCCATTGAGCTTGACAAGGATAGGATCCCTATCTTTCTTCTCTTTCACCCCGGAAACTAAAGATGACTCTGAACTACTATGAATACATACACCACCCTCTAAAGAATCGACTAAGCGAATTCCTAGTCTGGAAAGCTGATGGATCTCCTGAGCCATCTTTTTCTTTTTACCCTCAATATGAGAAATAATACCCATGGAGAGTCTACTGAGAGCGTCGGCCACAACATTAGCCTTTCTTGGATGGTAAAGGACACTCATGTCATAATCCTTCAAGAGCTCTAACCACATTCTCTGACGAAGATTGAGATCTTTCTTGGAAAAGACATACTTGAGGCTCTTATGGTCTGTGAAGACATCTACATGAACTCTATAGAGATAATGCCCCAAATCTTCTGGGCAAAAACTACAACTGCTAACTTAAGATCATGAGTAGGATAATTCTTCTCATGTGGCTTTAACTGTCTGGAGGCGTAGGCTATGACCTTACCATGCTGCATGAGGACACAACATAAACCCACTCTGTATGCATCACAATAGACTAAAAAACCATCTGAACCATCTGGAAGAGCTAGAACTAGAGCTGAGGTGATTCGAGTCTTCAACTCTTGAAAGCTCTTCTCGCATGAATCTGACCACTGAAAATTAATCTTCTTCTGAGTCAATCTGGACATGGGAGATGCAATAGAAGAAAATCCCTCGACAAACCATCTATAATAGACAGCCAAACCCAAGAAACTTCTAATATCTTATGAAGATACGGGCCTGGTCCAGTTTCTTACTGCCTCGATTTTCTGAGGATCTATTCTAATGCCACCACCAAAAACAATATGGCCATGGAATTCTACTAATCTTATCCAAAATTTGCATTTGCTGAACTTAGCAAATAACTAGTGATCCCTGAGAGTTTGAAGAAAAATCTTGAGATGGTCTGCATGATCATGCTTTGTGTGAGAATAGACCAGAATATCATCTATAAGGACTATGAAAAACATGTCCAAGTACTTCTTGAACACTCGGTTCATCAAGTCCATGGAAGCTGCAGGGGAATTGGTAAGACCAAATAACATGACTAAAAATTCGAAGTGACCAGACCGAGTACAGAAAGCTGTCTTTAGAATGTCACATTCTCTAACTCTGAGCTGATGATAGCCTAATCTAAGGTCTATCTTGGAGAATTAACTGGCACCCTGAAGTTGGTCAAATAGATCATCAATCCAGGGAAGAGGATATCTGTTCTTTAACGTGACTTTATTGAGTTGACGGTAATCGATACACATCCCGAGAGAACTGTCTTTGTTGCACACGAATAATACTGGCGCACCCCATGGGGACATGCTGGGCCTGATAAATCCCTTATCTAAGAGATGCTTTAACTAATCTTTTAGTTTTTTGACTCCTGCTGGTGCCATTCTATATGGCGGAATAAAAATAGGCTGAGTATCCGGAAGAGGGTCTATGCCAAAGTCTATTTCCCTTTCGGGAGGAATGCCTGGAAGATCTTTGGGAAAGACATCTGAGTATTCATTAACAACTAGGACTGTCTCGAGACTGGGAGATTCAGAATTAGAATCTTTAACATGCACGAGATGATACACATACCCCTTAGAAATTATTTTCCATGCTCGAAAGTAGGAAACAAGTTGACCACTGAACGCTGAAATGCTACCCTTCCATTCTAGGACGGGCTCATTCGGGAACTGGAACTGAACTATCCTATTTCTGCAGTCAACTGTGGCATAACAGGAATGAAGCCAATCCATGTCGAGAATGATATCAAAATCAGTCATCTCTAACTCGAATAAATCTATTAACGTGGATTTCTGAAATATCATAATCGGGCAGTTCCTATATACCCGCTGAGCTATGATGGTTTTACCCACTGAGGTAGAGACAGAAAAGGGCTCTGCTAGAATTTTGGGGCTGATTCCAAAATCGCCTGCTGTGTATGGGGTAACAAAAGACAAGGATGCACTTGGGACTAGCAAAGCATAAACATGAACATGGAAAATCTGTAATGTACCAATAACTATATCAGGAGAATTTTTTTGATCCTATCGAGTCTAAAAAGCATAGAGTCTATTTGGGCGTTTCCTAATGGTGGCAATGGAAGCGACACTCTGCTAGTTCGGGTGACCGAACTGAGCTGCAAAATGATTTTGCTGACCCTGAAGACCTGACTACAGACACTCTCTAATCTTGTGGCCTGGTTTTCCACAACCAAAATAGACATCACTACCCTTGTGGTTCTTACCGCAAGTCTGACAAAGGGGATTTTTTCGGGCACTGCTAACACTGCCCTGAGATTTAGAGCATGGCGCTTTGTCTTTGTTGCCATCTCTAAACTTTGACACTGGAGCGCTGGCAGAGAAAAGGGCTATAACGGCTGACTTGGAGCAAAGCTGTGAACGGTTTACTCCGTTTGACTTAGGGTGAGCAAAGTTGAAGTTACCTGACCTTGCTCTCTTGTTCTGCCTCTCCCTAGCCTTAAACTTATGCTCTTCTACTTGCTGGGCATGGGTCATGATTCTGGCTAAGGTTATATCACCGATCAGTATCACAGACCTACACTTATTCACCACGATATAATTCACCCCTGACACAAATGTGCTCATCTTAGCCCTATTATTTGCAACCACATGAGGAGAATACCTGGCTAGCTGAGTAAATCTGAGAGAATACTCCCTAACCATCATATTACCCTGCCTGAGGTTGATGAACTCAAGAACTTTGGCTTCCCTCAGCTCTTGGGGAAAGAATTTGTCTAAGAAGGCCGTGACAAATTCCTCCCACTTGATAGGGCCTGCATTATCTAACATCTTAGACTACCACTATTTGTACCAAGAATGAGCAACATCCTGTAACTAATAGGTGTTTAACTCATCACTCTTAATAAAAGTAAGACCCATGATGTCAATGACCTTCTGGACTTGGTCAATGAACTCCTGAGGGTCTTCATTAGACTTAGACCCTTGGAAATATGGAGGCTTCATCCGGGTGAAGTCCCGAACCCTAGATGTGGCTGAGTTGACCACTGAATTTGCCAGAATAAATGGTGGGATTTCATTTTGTGCAGCCACAGACTGAGCAAGTGTGGTGAACGCGGTTCTAAACTCCGCATGGGAAACATATTCGCCCAAAGTATCTTTGGGCCGAGGAGCTAGCTGGTTCCTTCTCTTTGGGGCCATGGTCTGAAATAAGAGAAGAACGGGTTAGGCTGAGAGTTAAACTTGTGATTATTCTCACTAGCACGACATGAATACTGAAAGAAGGGATACTATTCCTAAAACATCTTATAGACTCCTATACATAAATGCGGCGCGCAACACACTCATGCACAAGACTCTACTAGATGCGGCTTTCAGACTTCCTAGGACTCTATTGAAACTTAGGCTCTGATACCAAGTTTGTAATGCCCTGATTATCTGAACCAGAATACTACACGGTGCTCATGAACCCGAGTGACCACAACCTAACCCATGACTGATATCTGTACCTATATACTACAAATCATGGCATGTAAATGCAAAATATGTAAAACTGTAAGGCCGTAAGGTTCAACTAAAATGTCTAAATCAAAACAACATCCATGGGGTAATAATACCCAAAACAAAACTAAAAAACTATTGACATGATGTAGTATAAAAGCCTATAAACTGTCTGAATAAGGAGTTGAAGGAACATGTCTCCAACTAACTCCGTAAAATTGAACTGAAAAAAATAAATAAATCAAATAATATTGTCCTCGAATGAATGAGGACTCACTGTGTCTCTACGACTGGAATGCTACCGCTACTTCTGCTCTGGAACTCGTGTCTCGGAACCTATGGTGTAGAATAAATGAAAGCACCATAGTGAAAATGCCTCAGTACAACTGGAGTACTGAGTATACGAGGAAGGTAGGTTGAACATAAAGGGTTTCATGCATGAATAATACTAACTGACTAATATGAACGTGAGAGTGCAAACACACATATATAGGAACTAACACCGTGAATGTGTGATAGCTAGATCTGCAAGATAATACATGGCTTACTGATAACTGACATGACTGATACTATAAATATGATATCATGGGCGACTGTGTCTGACAGTCATGAATCTGATAACATGGGCGATTGTGCCTGACAGTCCTGGTATACTGAAATCTGAAGAGCTATCTGAGTTCTTTTGCTGAGACTGCTACTGAAACTGTGGGAGGTAGTGTTTAACCGACATGACCTATGTATGTCATTTTGGCTAAGACGGGGTCCAATCTCTGCCCTGACTGGAGGGGTGTCAATACCGCGCCATTGGTAAGGACAACTTTTGAGTGACCCTTCTCTGGTAGGTACTTAAATGAGAACAGTGGGAACCATAAACTAACAGGTTAAACCACCTCATCAACCCTAATCTAATAGGTTAAGATGTATCAACCTACGCTGGCTACGTAGTTCTTGAACGCAAGGATGACTACTAAGAATCACACCCTGAACTGGCGGGTGAGTTTCCATCCTTGGGTTCACTCTGTGCTAACCTCTACTCCCATCTGGAGGAACTATACATGAATAACTGACTATACATGAATTGATCTTAATGAATTCTATTGACTGACAGAATGTTACTGACATCTGACAACTGACTGAGATCATGAGTTTTTCCTAAGTCACATGACTGACTGAAGTCTATGGAATCATAGCTGGAGTTCGGATATCATGAAACATGACATGGATCTAGGCACACATCTATAGTTTGCAGGTACGAATACCCCCAGGACTTGATAGGAGGAAACTGACACACATGACATGACTTGATCACAAGATTTGAGTCCACATTCATAATATCATTAGTAGGGGATAGTATACTTCATGTATTTATTCAACATTTCAAACATGATAGGAAAAGCATGGATATATTTTTGTGTACATAATTTATATCTCTATTATCATACATGCTTTATACCATAACAATAACAACACATAGTTTACATGGAAATTCATATTGGAGTGTATGGCTAACATGAACTTGTTATTTAGATATCATGAAATAATGTAAATATAAAGTTCTAGCATACTAGGCATTTTATCGAACAACTTGCCTGCATTCTTTAAGGCATAGGTGGATTTCATTCTTGCATTCTATCAATCTACCTAAAGATCATGTTTTTCAACTAACAACATAACTTTCATGAGATATACAGTCACGATACTATTATATAGCAAAACAAACAAGCATCAATATGGGTATGATCATATCACCACAAAAATCCAAGTTTTTGTATTTTAAATATTGATTCTTGAACTCCACGGATGAAAGAAATCCATGGATGAACACTGCGCATACCTTGGAAGGAAGGTTCTTGATGATTGATGGAGGAATTTCCTTGAAATTTGATCTTCAAGCTTGATTGTGCAAACCTAGTTGTTTTTATCCTATGGTGCTCTTGGATAATGAACTTTGAGATTTTAATAGGGTTGTAATGTGTTTAGAAGCCATAAATTTCATGAGGTTAAGTTTAGGGATATGAAAGGAGTGTTAAAAGACTTAACTACCCAAAAAATAACTCAAAAATGGAGTGTTTAAGTCACTTGAAACAATAACATAGGCGCCGCATATGCTATCACCTATATTTACATATACGCCGCATATGATATCGCCTATGTTTTCCAGTGGCCATGTGCGATTGGTTAGGCGACGCCCTCTACTTCGCAAGGCCATAACTTCATGCTCGGGTGTCGGATTTTGGTAAAATTAGTATCGTTGGAAAGCTAATTAGATTCTCTACAATTTGGTGGGTCTAAATATGCCAAAATTTCACATATAAATCTCGTTATTCTTGTTCAAAGATGTCCCTTACAAAATCAAACACTAAGACTTGATGGATTCAAAAACTCTTAGCTTGGATTACTCTAAGCGACTCATATGGGCATGCTTAAGATGTTGAAAGCTATCCTATATCTAGGATATTCATTGTAAGTCATGCACTAAAATGCTACTCACAGGATAGAAGGTTTCATACGTATGAAAACTTATTAACTTCCTAGCTTAGAAACATGCGGGGTATTACAGGAATGGAAAACATGGAACATTTAGTTCATATTGTACTAACTTGGGGATAACTCATGCGATACTACAAAATCATGATCTTGTTCATAGCATGGGATGCATATAGACACACTATGAATCCACTCTCCAATCATCATGTACATTCCATTAACACATATATTGCACAACAGTGACATGTGAGCTCTTTGAACCTAATAGACTAGCATGAATTTATCATATGGTTAACCCCGAAGTTATAATACGTGATTTCTGATAACGCTCAAACTACAGCTCTCATAAGAGTGTAAGCGGTCATTGTCAAATATAGAACCCAACTGGGTTGGTGTCGAATCCCACAGAGAATACTCGGTCACTAAGTATGCAATGATTAGTAGACTTTTGGTGAAAGTTCTGCGAATAAAAGGGGGGATTTTATGCGTGAAGTAAGAGTATCAAAATAGCAAGGTAAAAATGGAATGTTTAGTAATATTTTAATCAATGAGAATTGTAAGTTAGGGTTATGTCCACCTTATGAGTTGTACGTATCTATTGGCTATGAGTTATGCGGAATTCAGACATGCATGCGCTTATAGAGTTTCGTATTCTATGGTAAATCCTAGTGTCTTTCGACCATCAAGGATTATCTCACTTTAACTCTTTCGAGCTTAAAGTGTATAACTAATGGTACGAATTCTCCAAGAGGTTAATCCAGTTACGGCACTAACTTTTAAACAGGGGTTGGTAGCCCTATTTCCTTGTCACTCTCTTTTTTCCAGACATGTAACTTTTCTTTCGAACAAGTTAATGCTATACTGGCGTATTCTATATTTTTGCAACCACAAGAATTCAATTAAGATGAAGAGAGTAATGATATAAGCAGCATACGTATCAAGAATTTACAAACTCATAGCAATAGATAGTATCTCATAAGGCTTCCATAACCCTAACAGAGAAGTTTAACTACTCATGAGTGCAATGGAAATAACAATAGACATCATCATCATACCAAAAATAATAACAAGCTCACGAGAAGTATGTCTTGCCGTTACTTGTGGCGTGATTTCCTTGCTAGTAGCGTTTCTCTTGTTGTGAAAATTAAAAGTCGAATAGATGAAAAATAATGTCAACAACAAATTTGTGAAGAAAAGGGGAAAGGATCGAATAAGGAGGAATAATGATGATTGGGGAGGAATGAATTGATGGGATGAATGGATGGATGCTGAAAAATTCAGCAAATAAGGGTTTTTATAGCATCCATATCCCAGTCCTACTAAGTTACTGCATCCTTGTCCTACTCCTACTAAGTTACTGCATCCTTGTCCTAATCCTACTAAGTTACTACTGATCCCCAAGTCTTTAGACATACTGTTTTTGCCCGGGACAAGTTCTCCATGCATCACTTTCAGTCCACAAGCTTCCAGAGGCTGCCTTCCTTCTTACGTGAAGTTTTCTTTGGCGTCCAACAGTCCACAAAATGCTGGAATCTTCATCATTTATACCTGAAAACTTGCTAATCACGTTGGTTAGCTCACTTACAGGAAAAAGGACTAAAATTGTAGGAATTATATATTTTTCCTCAAAACTTAGCTAAAATATGGGTAAATTAAGGTGCTTTAGGCGTGTAAATACGCCTAAGATCAATTTCTATCATGAATATTTCATAGAACAACAATCAATTCATATACATAGCATGGAAGTTGTGTTGAAACATAAGGATAGCATGGACTTGTCACTTGGACACTCTTAAGTCATAAACACATGATTTTTATCATTCTAGGCATTTCATCAAACACCTTGCGTGTACTCTTTATGGCTTAGGTGTGTTCATTAAGTTAACCATCTTTAACACCCAAATTCATGGGTTTCAACCAACAAGCTCACATACTTCATAAAAATATATCAAGACATCATCTTGAAACACAAATAACAACAATCAACATGAACACAATTACAAAACATCATGAAAATCATAATTTATCATTTAATAGTTGGTTCTTTAGCTCCACGGATGAAAGGGATCCGTGGATGAACAATATGCATACCTTGTATGAAATATTCTTGATGATTAATGGAGAAATTTGCTTGAAATTGAATCCCAATTTGAAAACCCTAATGTGTTCTTGAGAGGATTTAAAAAAATATGGCTGTATTTTGGTGGAAATGGGAGTAAATCCAATGTTTTTGGACTATATATGGGTAGGAAAATGACCCAAATAACCCCCAGGACGCGTAATATGAAAGCTGGAAATTGCATGGGTGGAATATACCATGCGTCGCATTGCTTAGTGCACAAAAATTAAG
The DNA here is from genome assembly GCA_030864215.1 of Capsicum pubescens. Taxonomy (NCBI): domain Eukaryota; kingdom Viridiplantae; phylum Streptophyta; class Magnoliopsida; order Solanales; family Solanaceae; genus Capsicum; species Capsicum pubescens. The sequence continues at coordinate 24,772,447 of CM061543.1, forward strand.
CATGCAGCGCATTCTATATCCCTCTGCAGAGAATCATGCATCGCATGCATATCGCATGACCTTACTGCCTCACGAAAATGAACCTAACTTTTCGTTCGAGTGTTCGTTTTTGGCGAAATTGGTATCATTGGAAAGCTAATTGAATTATATAAAATTTGTGGGTCTTTTAGATGAAAAATTCCATGTATAAAATGATTTATACATGTTTGAAGTACACCCCAGTAGAATCAAATCCCAAATTTTAGACCTATCAAATTATCTTAGTTAAACTTCGCTCTAAATGATTTCCACAAAAAAATTTGACCTCATGAGTATTTAAAAACTAGTATAAATATCATGAAACTTATATAGGGTGGGGAAAAATCCATTTTACCGTTGAAATAGTTGGCTGAAAAACTAGAATTTTTGGCAGCGTACGATTTAGCATACGTCGCATGCTATTTCCCTCCGCAGATAAGCATGTGTCGCATACTTATCGCATGATGCTAATGGTTTGAAATTTTAAAATGCTCCAAAAGGATTCCAAAAATTCCAAAACTTATCCGAAATATACTATTACCTTTCCCTATCGTAACGCAACTTGGAAATCGCAAAACGAAGGTCGGTAAGATTATCAGATAAATCCCCAAAGTTTGGAGCCTCAAAATGAGACTAAGTGTTGAATCTTGAACACTTAGCAAAATTTTCTAAGTCTTGGGATCTTTCATGGAGATGTACGAGATGAATTTGACACGTGATTTTGTGGAGTATTACACTTTAACTCGAACCAAATGGTAGATGCAACCCTTAGATATCAACTTCCTGGCTTTAAGGTAGGAATAGAAATGACTCTTTAGAGATACAGAATTTCCGAACCATTCAAAGATTATCTCATTGGGAAACTAAAACTTGACTACACGAGTACGACAATCCATAAATGCATAGCAAGAGTGAAGCCGATCCATACCCAGAATAACATCAAAGTCAACCGTATCTAGCTCAATCAAGTGTGCGGGTATGATTCTATGTAGAATAGTGATAGGAAACTTCTTATACACTTACTTAGCAACAACAAATTTACCTACTGAGGTAGAGACAAGGATATCTTCAGCACTTATCTTAAAATTCACTGCGACCAAAGGTGTCACATAAAGAAAAATTAACCCGGGGTCCATCAACACATACACATAAAATGAAATACACGGAGCATACCGGTAACAACATCTGGTGAATCCTCCTACTCTTTATAGGGTGGTATAGCATAAAAGTGATTCTGGTGCTGACCACTCATAGTACTGGATAAAACACTCTGAGGAGAGGCTGGAATGGCCAAAGAAGCTGGAGCACTGGTAGACCAACTCTGGGGTCGAACATCACGGCTCCCTTGTCTAGCATACGGTCAATCTCTAAGTCTATAGACCAGCTTGCAACACCCAAAACAACCTTTTTCTTATCCAAACACTTATTGGGATGCATCCTGCCACACCTAGTACATGGGGAATAAATAGGCCTGCTGCTTACACTGTCCTAAGACTTGGACATAGTAGGCCTATTTCCCTACTCTTGTCTAATACAGTAACACTACTTGATGATGCCGCCGACACAATTGAATGTCTCTGAAACTGTGGACGGTTCCCTCCATGTGATCTAGTCTGACCATACCCTTGCTGCTATAATCTAACTCTTTTATCCCCTCTTACTTTTCTCTCTCCTTTACCTTGTCTGATTAAATCTATTGATCATGTATCATTAGTTTGGAAAGATCTAGGTCCCTATTGAGCATAGTAGATCAACACTCCTTCACCACATAACTCGATAAACCAGTCAAAAAAGTATTCATACTGGTCTAGAGTCAGCCATCAAACCGGGAGCATACTTAGATAACTGATTGAACTTAAGAGAATACTCCTTAACCGTCATGGAGCCCTGTCTCAAGTTCATAAATTCTTCCATTTTTTCTTCTCTCATCTCTAGAGGAATGAACCTGTCCAAGAATACATCTTGAAACAACTGCCAAGTCATGGAGGCGACATCCTCCCCTCTACTCTCCCTCCACATCACAACCCAATCATAACCGAGATCTTTCAAGTGGTAGGAAGTCAACTCCATACTATCCTCCTCAGTCACATCCATAATTTGGGTAATCTTTTTCACCTTATCAAGATACATCTGTTGGTCCTCTCCTTTTCTCGACCCATAAAACTCTGGGGGGATTCATCCTCATCAAATCACAAACCCAAGATGCTGCTGAATTACTTTATTACGAAGGTGGAACTATGGATTGGACATTGGACTAAGCATTGGCAGTAACTACCTGGGCTAACACCTGGAAAGCTTCCAGGAATTTAGCATGAGACACCGTCTTATTTAAAGGATCAACAGGTTACGGGTGCTTATTATTTCTGTGAGCTCTAGAAGGAGGCATTTTCTATCATAAAAGAGCATAAATTAATAACAAAGAGAAACAACTGTAGGAATGATAGAATTTTGAAGGAAAGAAATGACTTTTCCTAAAACATCCCATAGCCTCTTGCTCATAGATATGGTAGGCTAAACACCGACGATCAAGACTCTACGTAACGTGGCTTGTAAGACTCCCTAGGACTCTTTAAACCTTAATATTTATAACAAGCTTGTAAAGCCTCAAGATCCCATCCTAACATATCACACGGTGCTTGAGGCTACACGTAGCCCCAAGATAACCCTCTAAGCTTGGGGTTACTTCTAGAACTCATTTTGACAATAATCATGTCAAACAAGGGAAAAATATCACATCATGGATATACGAGAATAAGAAAAAGTGCTAGACTGTACAATTAAAATACTTAAATTTTGTACATACTGATACTCTACTCTGACAAGACTCTACTAATCAAAACTAAAGAGCTATTGGGATAGATCCCCAACTGACTCAAACTGATCTGAAATAATAATAACTAAAATAGCAACCAAAATCTATGAAGCTCCTTGAATCATGAGGACTCACCAACTGCAAGAATGTAGATGGAGGTACTCGAAGATCACTTTCGCTAATGATACTGAGCACCTGAACCTGTATCATGAGGAAATGTAGCACACAGATGAGTATGTGAATCAGTACATAGGAATGTATTGAGTATATGTGGGTGTATACAACATTTTTAATAATATCATAAATTTTTATAAAATCATGAATGCTGACCATAATGACTCACTTTGCTTGAATTAAACTGAAATATAGTTCCCATAAAATAGCAATAGCGGCACATGTATTAAAAATCTCATAAATCATTGCACTCAACTAAAAAATCTTCAACTCAAGACTTGGAGCGACTCGGTGACTCGAGAAACTTGAACTATTATGGACTTGGGAGTTTCTTATAACAAACATAAACCATATGAGCTACATGGAGTGCAACGTCTTACCCACATTAGGGAGTTCTATTCTATCCTTGCCATCGGAGTAGAACCTTCACTTTAGTGATCACTGTCTTGGACTTTGGCCCATAATGTCAATCCTAAGGTGGCACGTAGTTTTGGGGCATGAAACCTCAGAATTAAGCCCAACTTGATGCTAAATACTACTCCCAGAATCAAGCTCAAAATTCTTTAGGAAATCCACCTTAATCAACTCAAGGGATGAAAACCAAATCATAAATATATATCTCATCTTTAAATTATAAGCAATTGTGGATTCCTAACCCGACATTGACTCAAAATAAATCTTTCTCAATATCATATTCATTCTTGACTCTTCAAACTCAAATATCAATATACTCAAGAAATCAAACTTTTCATAGTAAAGCCCAAATCATGACACTTACCTAAAAAGCACTTGAAAACATCAACTCATGGTAGCAATATGCAACCCATCATATAAATTCTCAATTCAAGACATAAGAAAGTGAAATAATAATTCATATCAACTTGGATACTCAAAATCTCATCAACTCTCAATAAAGTAGTTTGGGAATAGACGCACTTTGCAAAATTCATGAAAACAAGCAGTAGAAATCAAAGCTTTGGGAACAAGAATGAAACAAAGTTCTTGTTCAAGCCCCACATACCTTTGATTAGGAATTAAGATGAAGAACTTTGCTTGAGACTCTTTTTCACACTCTTGAGAGAGGGTTCTTAAAGCTTTTGACTTGGGTATCTTGAATCTGTATCTTGAATCTTGAATTAATTTGTGAAAGCTATGAAAGATTCTTAAATTTCTTGAAAGAAGATTGGATTTTGATTTGGCAGAGAAAACCCTAGTTTCTTGTTGAAATGGAAGAGAAATGAGGATTTCTCCTTGATGGGGTATATATAGAGGGTCAAAATGGACTAGAAAATACCAAAATACCCTTTTAAAAACAACATAAATTTTTTGATTAGGTATGCGACAGTGCTGATCAACGGTCCATCGATGGAGAGACAGTCACCAGACCCCTCCATCGTGTCCTATCCAGAAACTTGAAATCTGACCCAAGTTCAATGGTGATGGTCGGTGGTCCGTCGCATGACCGACGATCTGTCGGACCCTATCAACAAACTTTTCCAGTGAATTAAGATTCTACCTCCTTATGATGGTACTGGTCGATGGTACGACATAGGCTCGATGGTCCGTCGAACCTCACCATCGCACCTCGATGATTTAGACTATTTTCTATAATTCTATAATTCGACCATAACTTCTTACTCCAATCTAGGATTTTGATGAAATTGGTATTGACGGAAAGCTTATTCAATTCTCCATATGAAAAAAGTCAAAATTAGGGAAATTCCAAACGGTTTAAACAATAATCACTTTGGAAGTCATTCCCATGTACTCAAAAGATGAATTTTGGCTTAAAGAACGATCAGGTTATTACAACTGGACTCTTTATGTGGACATTTGGGGGATATTTAAAATCCATAAGTTGCTATAGGCTAAGGGGATTCTTACTTTTTGGCTAATAGGCCATTTCATGAGTGAGCTTGTTATTATTGTGGTGTTGTAGGGAATTTCAACAGAGAGTGTCTTTTAACATACAAAGATAATGGTAATATCAAGAACGATGGACCATATCCTGATGGAAAGGTTTAGAAACATAATAATATAGCTCATTGTTATATCTTTCTAGGAAAAATTAAGGTCAATCCATCTAATATCATTAATTACAAGTACTATTCTCGTCTGTGAATGGATAGATACTATTATGTTTTATATGGGTTATACTCATACTTATGTATATGTTAGATTTGATTGTTTCTAGACTTGGTTTATGATGTATTCATTTCTTATGTATATGTTTCTATTCTTATTGAAGATTATATGGTGGTGACCTATGTGTGTCATGCATATTTTATTTTGTTCATGGGTTTTCAGACTTAGGTAGACTTGATCATTCTGGACATGATTGATTTTGCTATTATTCTGGGTATGACTTGGTTATCCCTATATCATGTTATCTTGAACTGCAATGCTAATACAACGACTATACAAATTCATGGAATGGTTAAACTAGTGTAGAAGGGAGCGTATAAGCTAGTGGTGAAGATGTGTTCAACCTTCCTAGCTCATCTTTAGGATGTTAATTTGGAGTCTCTCTCTATTTAGATAGTTTATGTGGCTTTTGAGTTTCAAAAGGTATTTCCCACATAATTGCTTGGTATGCCTTCAGATGAGAATCTTTATTTATGTATTTATTTGTAGTTGTATACTCATCTAGTTTCAATTCCTCCTTATCAAATAGATCTGTAAATGATGAGGGAACTCAATGCATAGTTAAAGAAACTACTAAAGAAGGTATTTATTTGGACCGATTCTTCACCTTAGGGTGCTCCAGTGTTACTCGCTAAAAAATGGTTTTATGATAATATGCATTGATTACACACAGTCGAACAAGATTATCATAAGGAATAAGTATCCCTCACCCCACATAGATGATCTCTTTGACTAGTTGATGTGTGCTTTAGTTTTCTCTCATATTGACTTGAGGTCAGGTTTCCAGAAGCTGAAATTCATATTGAGCATATACCCAAGACAATTTTATTGGCTCAGTATGGGAATTATAAGTCCTTACTGATGTCTTTTTGGTTAACCATGCATCAACATCATTCGTGATCTTGACGAATTATATTTTAAAGTCTTTCTAGGAGTCTTATACAACAAATTTTATTGATATTTTGGTTTAATCCAAGAGCACGAAGGATAAGGCAATCATCTAAGCATTGTTTTGAAAATTTTAAAGGAGAAACAGTTGTATACAAAGTTCTCAAAATGCAATTTTTATTATCTTTGGGTGCCTTCTTAGGGAATATAGTCTTGGAGAAGGGATGATGGTAGATACCTAAAATATTGAAGCAGATAAGAGTTAGGGTAGCCCTTGCTCTGTGATTGAGGTTAGGAGCTTTGTGGGTTTTGTTAGATAATACAGTAGGTTTGTCAAGAATTTCATATCTATCACTACTCACTTAACTAGGTTGACTAGGAATGTTGTCATACAACAAAAACTATGTAATGATGGAACTTATTGTGGCTAAGCCTTGATATGTAATTAACGAAATACTTAAATATATTAATAAACACCCAAGAGAGACCCCTAGAACAAAGTCAAGTCAATAATGAAATAAAATTATAATTGAGCATGAATGAAGTTCATAAAATAAAATCCTAAAATTTGATGTCACGACATAAGAGCATCTAATAAAATATCTGAAATTGAAAATAAATAGTCAATCTTTGAAGAAGGAATAAAGATAACTCATATATAGATGAGGCCTAGAGTCGACTCTGATGAGCCTAGAGTGGCTAGTACCTAAAAATGCCACCAAATCTACTGCATGAATCAGCCTTCATGAGTCGTACTCATACTAAGATCTACACCGAAAAGGCATAGTAGGAGTTAGTACAGTCCACTTGTATTCAGTAGGTACCATAGGCCCTGCTCAGAAAAGTAGGAAACAAAATACGTAAAATGTAATATGAGTATGTCACCTACAAAAAAAATAATTCCACAAACGGTAGCTCACACCATCTCTACTAACAATTCTTATAAATATATACAAGCATACAAAAAAATAGTAATAACACAACAAAATGAGGAAATGCATAAAACCACACGTAATTTAAGGAAGATAAGGTAGAAAACAATATATTTATGCAATGCAATGTGGATGGAATGAATAGTGAAACCCATCGTATGACTTTCTATATACAACACCAAGCTCGCATTTACTATGCAGGACCCTTGGGTAGTTCACAACCCATTTATAATATCTTATCTCTCAATACCAATATTAACTCTCTTCTCCAGCTCGTGTTCATGGAGAGGGTTTTCATAAAGGTGCCTCTTTTCTTTCAAAAATATTACTTTCCAATGGTACTATCATCTCATGAATGTAGATGTATTGAATAAGGATGTAATTCTATCAATCAGCTAAACAATGATGTCTAATCCATTCAACATGAAGTATATACAAGTGAACCCAAAATCAACTCAATATTTCTATAATTTATTATTTTTAAATCAAATTAGGTACCATTAGAATAATTATGCATACAAGCATCATTAACATTATATCAATCCCTAACATGGGTATTTTATCAAGATAAAAGTAACCAATGCAAAAATAAGGCCTAAATTATCAAAATAATCCCCCCCACAGGTATCATATATGGAATAAAGGCATTTAGATCCACAGACGAGGCCAACGATGTCAAGTAAATTCCCCCATATGGTCAACACACAATATCAAATATCAATAATCAACAATTACAACACAGGGGTCCCATATAGCCAAATGATAATATAAATAATTTCAAACTATAAACTCCAAAGTTATTTTGCAAACCCATAAGAGTAACTTATAGCATACTTTACTCATGCCTTAACTTTTCATAACAATTTGAAAGAAGTTAATCCATAACCTAGCTCAAGACAACAAAATCCTGATCTAAAGTGCCTTAACACAGAGTTGTCCCCTTGCAAATGGTTTCAAAAATAATTACAAAATTCAAATAAACGTTAAAAGAAAGCTAACGATGCCCGTATTCCCTATATTTAGGTAGAGAAAAAATGGGTTTGGGAAATAAGTTTAAAAATGAAAGGGGTAAAACAAAATTTTGTTGGTGAAACACATTCCCTAAGGTTATAGAAGTCTACAGGTGGAAAAAACATAAAGAAATTGATTAAAATTAAGGGTTGAAATGAAGAAAAATCTTTTTACAAGTTTATCTGTAAAAACCCCAATTTATGCTATGAAATTGTGATTTATAGATTTTTTGACATTAAAATAAGGGAAACTAGTGGGATTATGAGTTAGAAGTTACCCATATGAAAATCAACATTGATACCCTTCAAAATTGTCTTCCGCAAATATTGGGGTTCCACAAAATAAAGGAAAATAACAAAAATAGAGGAGGAGTTATATATAGTGGTTGTCACATAAGAAACTAAGTGGCCTCTTTAGCTATTACCGCCAAAGCGGTACCAAGCTGCTAAAGCAGCTACTGTTTTATGCCTGATTGCTAAAAAAACTATCATTTAATGACTAGTTGCTAATGTATCTACCCCTAAATAACTCTTGGGTACCTAAAGCGATTTCCACTTAAGAAGACCATGGCAGTTTAAGCGACTGTACCAGATATCAACTGATGCTGTTTTTGGTAGAATCCTACAAAGCTTTAATTAAACCATCCTCAGATTTGATTAGTATCCCACTTAGACAAAACATATATGATACTAGGCTTGTTTTCAAATTGAAAACTCAATGGAGAAATCAAATTTTTTAAAACAATTCATTTTCACAAAATTAACCCCTAGGACATTAGTTTACTATTTCAAAAAGGGGGCTCAAATTAGATAAAATGGTCTCAAAATCAATCCAGCCTCTCTACCATTCCAACTTTTATATTTTTGATCTGTTGGTACAATCTATTTTACCATCTGATACTTAGAACAACAAGTGTTGATCGAATTCTACTATATGTCTTCCCAAGATTCCAAAAATCACAAACTCACACAACTCAATTTTGATTGCCTCATGAACCATGTCAACAATCCCCGAACCTCAATATGTAAAAACTATGGGGAAGGGAAAAATGGTCAAATCACATTGAAAAGAAATATTAATAAGCCAAGGTGAGAAGAACATCAACTACTAAAAATCTAGTTTGTTCTCAACAAAAGGAAAGAAAACACTTGCATCAGTAAAGAGTTGAGGGTAACTACTACTTATGTCGAACTCGGCCTCCCAAGTAGCCTTCTCAATGAGAAGGTATCTCCACTAAACCTTAACTATAGGAATTTCTCGAGAATGAAACCATCTCAAATCCTTTGCTAAAATGGATACTAGCTAGTCAACAAAGGTCAACCTCTCATATAACTAAATTAGGTTCAAACAAATCACATGAGATTAATCCAGAATATATCTTCAAAGCATAAATATATGAAAAACTAAAAATTTTAGAGTTGAAGACAACTCATAAGAAACCACCCCAACTATCTAAGGAATCCTAAAAGGTCCAATATACATAGGGCTAAGCTTTCCCCTCTTCAAAAACCTTATTATGCCCTTTATGGATGACATAGAAAGAAAGAGACTATTAGAATACCGAACCTTAATACACAAAGCCTATGGTCTGTATAACTCTTTGGACTACTCTGAGCCACCCAAAACCTATCCTGGATCACTTGAAATCCAACCAAAGACTATCAAAGAAAGTTAGTACCATAGGGTCTAACCTATGAAGTCTAAAAACAACCAATAAGAGGCCGACAATATGTAAGACCCCAAAAATGTTCCGCATCATTAAAGCCTTTGAAATGAGCTAAGTGAGCTTAACATAAAAAATTTGGCTAAGTGTTTATACTTTGTTCTACACTTAGTTTTATTTTGAGCCTTGAATCTTTGATGAATTATTTTGTGACCTTCCCAACATTCATTTTTAGAGATTTTTGTTGCGTTGCGATAGGGAAAGGTCGTAGGATGTTTCAGGTGAGTTTTGGAATTTTTAGACGAGCCTAAGACCATGTTTAAGTGTGCAAAATAGTGGCAGCGGGTGATCCGTAGGCACCGACTGATGGATCGCGAGCCTTACGATTTTCTAACTGGGGCAATCCATCAAGTGTCACCCGCCTTATAGAGGGCGATCCACGAGGTGTCGCTTGAATTGCGGTGCAATAGGCCAGACGCCTCCCGCTAGATCGTGCTTGGCCAATATTTGCCTATCCTATCCAAATAAGTTAAGGTTTAAGTGTAATGTTAAATTCCATAACACGAGATTCAATCCATTTAAATAAAAAATATCAACAGTTTCCTCCAAAATTACCAAGAACAAAGTTAGGTTTTTTCATAAAGAAGTCAAGGTAGTTCGTGATTCATCCATCACCTTTTCAAGATTTTTATACATTTGGAATCGTTATCGCAAGGGCTACGTGGGGAACCCAAAAGTTTGCGAGAAGCACTTCGTTGTTTGGAAAGCCATTCTAAAGTCCATATTTGAGGTATATGGGGTTTTTCAACGAGAACACCCTTTCGTTCTTGTGCCCAAAAATGCTTTCTTTTACGAAGTTATGGTTTTTATATGTTTTACTATGATTTTGAAGCATGAATCTATATCCTATATTAATTACCATGAGATTATGATATTTTTGATTTTTGAAAGTTGAATTATATGTGAAAGATGATATTTATGCCTTATATATGAATTTTCTGGATTTTGAAGGAATTTATATGTATTTATGACATAAAGCATGATTCTTGATAGATTTTACCATGATATTGAATTATGGGTTTTGAACCCGCATTGAAATTATCATTTTTATGAAGTGATGTGCGGTACATTTTTGAGATGAGAATGATTTGACCTTTTTGTCTTGAAAGAGTTATTCTTTTTGAACTCGAATGAGAAAAGAAATCCACATTTTAATTGATATGATAAAGGGGTAGCATGATGGCTCCCGTTATGAATTGTTGAGCATTTTTTGTTGTGGATTTTTTTTTAAAAAGATCTGAGCTAAGTCTGGGAGTAGTCTTTAGCACCGAGTAGGAGGTATAGCTGTAATTAGTAGTTCCCTAGAACTATGTCCCCCCGCAGGTGCCGAAATTGAGGCTGATTATATATAGTGATCACTAGTGAATAAAAGATTAAGGTCCTACTCTGATGGCAAGGATAGGACAACTCTCTCTAATGTGTGTTGGACGTTGTACTCCATATGGATCACATGGTTTATGTCGGTTATAAGATCTCCCAGTGTGTGTGTACCCTTATGTTTATGATGAAAAGTGAAATGATTTGAATGTTGAGTTGTGAAAGCAATTATTTTGAAAGATTTAATGATTATATATTATCAAAGAGGGATTTTATTATGAGGTTTTGATTACTTTGATGAATTGAAAGTGATTGAGAACTTATATGATGACTCACATGTTTTATTATATTTATTTCACTTTCTCATGTTTAAGGTGATTTTATTCGAGCTATGTGAGACTTTCATTATATCATGCATGCTTCCTATAAATGCTTATGATGTTGATATTTTAAACTGCATACACCCCCATATGCTTGGTACATTTCCATGGTATTGACCCATATGCCCAGATGTGGGCTGCATTTTCTCAAAATATAGGTTTAGGTGCTTAGTCCCAGGCTCGACAGTGATTTTCCAAGCACACTGTTCTACATTCTCTGTCCTGGTGATTCCTCATGATCTAGGGACGTGATGTTCAGATTTATTTTTTGTTGAGTTGCTTACCTTTGATGTTGAGTATGAGTTAGTTGGGGCATGTCCCAATGGCTGTCTAATGTTGTTGACTTCTAGAGGCTTGTTAGCCTAGACTAGATGTTTGGAGTTTTCGTGATGGATCGTATTTTGTTACTTTTTTGGATCTTTTTTTTTTTGAATTATGATTTCATAGAGGATATTTTGATGAATGATCATAGTAATTTTATTTGTAAGTGTTGAATGATGTGAATATGGCTCAAATGGTTAGCATGGGGCTACTTGTAGCCTTAAGCACCGCGTGACGTCCCGGGACCCATTTTTGGGGTGTTACAAACTTGGTATCAGTGTATAATTCTTAAGGAGTCCTAGGGAGTCTGACAAGCCACGATAAGTAGAGTCTTGATCATCGTTATGTAGCGCACCACATCTTTGAGCAGGAGGCTACGAGACATTTTAGGAAAAAGTGTGGTTCTTTCTTTCAGAAGTCTATCGTGCTTAAAGTGTTTCTCTCTACTATTAATTTATGCTCTCCTATTTCAAAAATATGCCTCCACATCGAGCTAGAAGAAATAATAATGGTCAGCAACCCCAACCCGCTGAACTATTGAATGAGAATGTGTCCCATGCTGAATTTCAGGCAGCTTTTCAGGCGTTGGCCTAAGTTGTTACTGCGAATATTTAGGCCAATCCAGCCTCGGCCCTATAGTAGCAGGGAGATGATTCAGATGCTGCCAAGATCCATGACTTTATGCGGATGAATCCGCCGGAATTCTATAGGTCCAAGTCTAATGAGGATCCACGATTGTTTTTAGAGGAGGTGTGAAAGGTTACTCAGGTGATGCATATATCTGAGGAGCATAGTGTGGAGTTGGCAGTGTATTGGTTGAAAAACCTTTCTTATGATTGGGTAGTTGCTTGGAGGAAAGGCAGAGCTGAGGGTACCATCCCTACGTCTTGGAAAGAGTTCTAGGATGCATTCCTGGATAAGTTTTTCCCTTTGGAGATGAGAGAGGCAAAGGTAGAAGAGTTCATGAACTATTAATAGGGCTCTATGACCGTTAGAGAGTACTGTCTGAAGTTCAATCAGTTGGCCAAGTTTGCTCCTAACTTAGTAGATGATGACCGGGCTAGTATGAGTAAGTTTGTGATAGTAGTATCTATCTACATGGTTAAGGAGTGCAGGTCTGCTATGTTAAATAGTAAGATGAATCTTTCTAGACTGATGACTTATGCCCAACAAATTGAAGCAGATAAGATTAAGGAGAGGGATAGAATGAGAGGGAATAAGAGAGCTAGGTCTGAGCAGCATGGACAGGGTCAGACTAGATTGCAGGGAGGGAGTCGCCCTCAGTTTCAGGACTATTCATCTATACCAGCACCGTCATCCACTAGTGCTTCCATGCCTAGGGGTAGGCAGGAGCAAGGTACCAGATCATATGCATCCAGGTCCCAGTATAGTGTTGGTAGTAAGCCAAATTATCCTCCATGTCCTAAGTGTGGTAGGACCCATCCGGGTGAGTGTTGGGGTAAGAAGAAGGGTTGTTTTACGTATGGTGACATGGGTCACAAGATTAGGGCTTGTCCATACGACAGGCAAAGGCGTCATGATTATCGCCCTCAGCCTCAGACTCAGACTGCTAGTGCTCCAGTTCCAGTGACTCGCCCAGCCCTAGCTTAGGGTGCAGCGGTCAGCGCCAGAATAGATTCTATGCTTTACCATCTCGCCAGGAACAAGAGGACTCTCCCGATGTTGTTACACCTCTGATTGCTGTGAATTTTGAAATGAGTCCTGAAAGTATTCCTAAGCCTATATTAGTCTCTACCCCAGTGGGTGATTTGATTGTTGCCCAGAAAGTGTATAAAAAGTGTCCTGTCACCGTTCTTCATAGAGTCATGTTAACTGATCTGATTGAATTGGATATGGTGGACTTTGATGTTATCCTGGGTATGGACTGGCTTTATTCTTGTTATGCTTCTATTGATTGTCGTACCTGAGTAATCAGGTTTTAATTTCCCGATGAATATGTGTTTGAATGGTCTGGGAGTTTTGCATCTCCCAAGAGTCATTTTATCTCCTATCTCAAAGCTAGAAAGCTTATTTCCAAAGGGTGTATTTATTATTTGATTAGAGTCAAGGACACTAAGTCTAAGACTCCAACTCTCCAGTCTGTTAGCATTGTTAATGAGTTTCTCGGTGTCTTTCTAGAATATCTCCCAGGGATACCTCCTGATAGAGAGATAGAATTTGGGATTGATCTTCTTCTCGATACTCAACCCATTTCTATTCCTCCTTACCGTATGGCACCTGCAGAGCTTAAAGAGTTGAAAGAGCAACTCAAAGATCTGCTAGATAAGGGTTTCATAAGGCCCAGTGTTTCTCCTTAGGGTGCTCCTATGTTGTTTATGAGAAAGAAAGGTGGCTCTTTGTGTATGTGCATTATTATCGCCAGTTGAATAAATTCACCATAAAAAATAAGTATCCCCTTCCGAGAATAGATGATTTGTTTGACCAATTACAAGGTGCAAGTTATTTCTCAAAGATAGACCTTCGTTCCGGCTATCATCAACTCAAAGTTAGGGAGTGTGACATCTCAAAAAACGCTTTTCGAACTCGCCATGGTCACTTCAAGTTTCTTGTTATGTCTTTCGGGTTAACTAATACCCCAGCAGCTTTCATGGACCTCATGAATCGAGTGTTCAGACCATATCTGGAAATGTTTGTCATAGTGTTTATAAATGATATACTGGTGTACTCCCGTAGTGAGGATGAACATTCTGACCACCTCCGAATTGTCTTGAAAACCCTTAGAAACCACAAATTGTTTGCCAAATTAAGAAAGTATGAGTTTTGATTAAGGTCAGTTACTTTTCTGGGTCACATCATTTCTTTTGAAGGTGTTATAGTTGATCCTCAAAAGACAAAAACTGTTCGAAATTGGCCTAGACCTATCTCTCCAACTGATATCCAAAGTTTCTTGGATTAGCTGGCTATTACTACTGTTTTGTTGAAGGTTTTTCCTCTATATCATCTCCTATGACATGATTGACCCTAAAGAAAGTGAAATACTTGTGGTCTTATTCTTATGAGAAGAGTTTTCAGGAGTTGAAGACTCAACTCACTTCAGCCCTTGTTTTGACTTTGCCTGATGGTGTTGATGGTTTTGTGCTGTACTGTGATGCTTCTAGAGTTGGGTTGGGTTGTGTATTGATACAGAAGGGTAAGGTGATGGATTATGCTTCCAGATAATTGAAACCCCATGAGAAAAATTACCCCACCCATGATCTCGAATTAGTTGTTGTTGTGTTTGCTCTGAAAATCTAGAGACACTATTTGTATTGTGCTAATTTTGATATTTTCACTAATCATAAGAGCTGCAGTATGTATTTACCTAGAGGGAGTTGAATCTTAGACAGAGAAGATGGTTAGAATTGTTAAAAGACTATGATATGAGCGTGTTGTACCACCCGAGCAAGGCCAATATTGTGGAAGATGCCCTTAGCAGGGTGTTTATGGGTAGTGTTTCGCATGTTGAAGAAGGTAAGAAAGATTTGGCACGTGACGTGCATCGTTTAGCTAGACTGGGAGTTAGGTTGTTTCACTCTGCTGAAGGTAGTATAGGGGTTCAGTGTATTTCTGAATCCTTCTTGGTTTCGGAAGTGAAAGAGAAGCAAGACTTAGATGCTTGTTTGGTCAGACAGAAGGAGTCAGTCAATGACCAAAGGGTAGAGGTTTTCTACCAAGCGGGAGATAGCGTGTTGAAATTACAGGGTAGATTATGTGTTTCGGATGTTGATGACCTGAGACAGAGGATTATGGCTAAAGCGCACGGTGGACGATACTCTATTCATCCTGGTGCCACCAAGATGTACCATAATTTGTGGGAAATTTATTGGTGGAGTGGCATGAAGAAAGATATTGCAGCGTTTGTGGCTAAGTGCGCAACGTGCCAACAGGTTAAGGTTGGACACCAAAGACTTGGTGGTATGATGCAGGATTTTAGTATTCCCACCTGGAAGTGGGAAGAGATAAATATGGTTTTTGTGACTGGTCTACCTCCTTTCGGATGTCATCATGATTTCATTTAGGTTGTGGTTGATAGATTGACTAAGTCTGCATATTTCTTGCCTGTGCATACTTCTTATACTGCTGAGGACTATGCTAGATTGTACATCCAAGAGTTAGTCAGATTGCATGGAGTTCCCTTGTCTATCATTTTTGATAGGGGTACTCAGTTCACTTTGCAATTTTGGAAAGATTTTCAGAAGGGTCTTGGTACCCATGTGTTTTTGAGTTTTGCTTTCCACCCGCAGACAGATGGTTAGGCTGAGAAGACCATCCAGACCTTAGAAGATATGTTGAGAGCGTGTGTCCTTGTCTTTAAAAGAAGTTGGGATGATCACTTGCCGTTGATAGAGTTTGCTTACAATAATAGTTTTCACTCTAGTATTGGCATGGCTCCGTTTGAGGCTTTATTTTGGAGGAAGTGTAGATCACCCATATGTTGGTTTGAGGTGGGTGAAGTGGCTATGAGTGGTCCTGATTCGGTATTTGAGGCTATGGAAAAGGTTAAGTTGATTAGAGAAAGGTTGAAAACATCTCAGAGTCATCAGAAGTCGTATACGGATGTTAGTAGAAGAGACCTTGAGTTTGAAGTTGGTGACCTTGTGTATCTGAAAATTTCACCCATGAAAGGAGTGAAGAGATTCAAAAAGAAAGGGAAGCTTAGTCCCCGTTATGTTTGCCCTTACAGAGTTCTTAGCCGTGTTGATAAGGTAACTTATGAGGTTGAGTTTCCTTCCGAGTTCTCTTCTGTTCATCCGATATTCCATGTCTCCATGCTTAGAAAACATATTAGCGATGTCGTGGTTGTGGATTCCTTTGTGAGTGCTGAAATTCAAGAAAATCTTTCTTTTGATGAGATTCCTGTTGAGATTCTTGATTTCCATGTCCGAAGACTAAGGAACAAAAAAGTTCCCTTGGTCAAGGTGTTGTGGCAAAACCAATCTATTGAGGGTGTAACTTGGGAAATCGAGGCAGATATGGGATCCAAGTACCCACACCTATTTTCTGCAAACTGAGATCAAGCCGAAGGTACCGTTCTTTCCTAAATCATGCACTTTTGATAAAAGTTGTAGCAGTGCATCTGTTGTTTCTTATTTGTTCAGCTGTAGTTTCTTGAATTTATGCATTCTATGTTGTATCCAGTGTTTGAAACGATGTAGAGATGAGTTTAATGAGTGGTTTCAGCTATATGCTCTGTTCCCTATCTAATCTTGGCATTTCTAGTGTCATTCGGGGACGAATGTTCCCAAGGGGGAGATAATGTAAGACCCCAAAAATTTTCCGCATCGTTAAAGCCTTTGAAATGAGCTAAGTGAGCTTAACATAAAAAAATTGGCTAAGTGTTTATACTTTGTTCTACACATAGATTTATTTTGAGCCTTGAATCTTTGATGAATTATTTCTTGACCTTCCTGACCTTCATTTTCTGAGATTTTTGTTGCGTTCCGATGGGGCAAGGTCGTAGCATGTTCCGGGTGAGTTTCGGAATTTTTAGACTAGCCTAAGACTATGTTTGGGTGTGCAAAATAGTGGCAGCGGGCGATCCGCAGGCGCCGCCCGCTGGATCACGGGCCTTATGATTTTTGAATTGGGGAATTCCATTGGCTGCCTCCTGCCTTATAACGGGTGATCCACCAGGTGCCACCTGATGGATTGCGGTGCAATAGGCCAGGCGTCGCCCGGTAGATCGCCTGGACAATTTTTCCTATCCTATCCGAATCAGTTAAGGTTTGAGTGTAATGTTAAATTCCATAACACAGGATTCAATCCATTTAACTCCAAAATATCAACACTTTCTTCCAAAATTACCAAGAATAAAGTTAGGGTTTTCCATAAAGAAGTCAAGGTAGTTCGTGATTCATCCATCACCTTTTCAAGATTTTTATACATTCGGAATCCTCGTCGCAAGGGCTACATAGGGAACCCAAAAGTTCGTGAAAAGTACTTCGTTGTTCGGAAAGTCATTCTAAAGTCTATATTTGAGGTATGTGGGGTTTTTCAACAAGAACACCCTTTCGTTCTTGTGCCCAAAAATGCTTTCTTTTACGAAGTTATGGTTTTTATATGTTTTACTATGATTTTGAAGCATGAATCTATATCCTATATTAATTATCATGAGATTATGATGTTTTTGATTTTTGAAATTTGAATTATATGTGAAAGATGATATTTATGCCTTATATATGAATTTTCTGGATTTTGAAGGAATTTATATGTATTTATGACATAAAGCATGATTCTTGAAAGATTTTACCATGATATTGAATTATGGGTTTTGAACCCGGATGGAAATTTTCATTTTTATGAAGTGATATGTGATACATTTTTGAGATTACAATGATTTGACCTTTTGGTCTTGAAAGAGTTATTTTTTTTGAACTCGAATGAGAAAAGAAATCCACATTTTTATTGATTATGATAAAGGGGTAGCATGATGGCTCCCGTTATGAATTGTTGAGAATGTTTTGTTGTGGATTTTCTTTTGAAAAGATCTGAGCTAAGTCCGGGAGTTGTCTTTAGCACCGAGTGGGAGGTATAGCTGTAATTGGCACTTCCCTAGAACTATGTGCCCCCGTAGGTGCCGGAATTTAGGTTGTTTATATATAGTGATCACTAGTGAATAAAAGATTAAGGTCCTACTCCGATGGCAAGGATAGGACAGCTCTCCTCAACGTGGGATGGACGTTGGACTCCCCGTGGCTCACATGGTTTATGTCAGTTATAAGATCTCCCAGTGTGTATGTGTATCCTTATGTCTATGATGAAAAGTGAAATGATTTGAAAGTTGAGTTGTGAAAGCAATTATTTTGAAAGATTTATTGATTATATATTATCAAAGAGGGATTTTATTATGAGGTTTTGATTAACTTGATGAATTGAAAGTGATTGAGAACATATATGATGACTCACATGTTTTATTATGTTTATTTCACTCTCTTATGTTTATGGTGATTTTATACAAGCTATGTAGGTCTTTCATTATATCATGCATGCTTCCTATAAATGCTTATGATGTTGATACTTTAAACTGCATACACCCCCGTATGCTCGGTACATTTCCATGGTACTAACCCACATCTCCGGATGTGGGCTGCATTTTCTCGGAATGTATGTTCAGGTGCTCAGTCCTAGGATCGACAGTGGTTTTTTGGGTACGCTGTTCTACATCCTCTGTCGTGGTGAGTCTTCATGATCCGGGGACGTGATGTTCAGATTTCTGTTTCGTTGAGTTGCTTACCTTTAATGTTGAGTATGATTCAGTTGGGGCATGTCCCAATGGCTCTCTGATGTTGTTGACTTCTAAAGGCTTGTCAGACTAGACTAGATGTTTGGAGTTGTCGTGATGGGTCGTATTTTGTTACTTTTCCGCATCTCTTTTGTTTCTGAATTATGATATCATTGAGGATATTTTGATGACTTATCATAGTAATTCTGTTTGTAAGTGTTGAATGATGTGAATATGGCTCAAAGGGTTAGCTTGGGGCTACTCGTATCCTTAAGCACCGTGTGACATTCCGGGACCCATTTTTGAGGCGTTACACTTCCTCAAAAAAGAACATCTCGATATTCAAATGGTGCCTATTATTATAACTAAACTCTTACAATGCCTATTTTTTCTCACACGAATTTCCAAATTCCATAGCACAAGAGCGAAGCATATCCTCCAAAACCTAGATAGTCCACTCCAACTGTGCATTAGTTTGAGGGTGGAATGTTGTGCTAAGGTCATACCCGAGTACTCAATCCTTCAAAAATAAGCCTTCCAAAAGTTAAAAGTGAATACTGATCATTTGTCTAAAATAATAGACATGGGTAACCCATAAAGGCAAACTATCTCATGAACATGGATATGGGACAACCTTTCAACACTGAAGAAAATCCAAATAGGAATGAAATGGCATGATTTGGTCAACTGATCCATGATAATCCAAATTTTGTCAAAACCATAAGAAGTATGAGACAATCCAATCATTAAGTACGTAATGATCCACTCTTATTTCCACTCAAGAATGGGTAAACTCTGAACAAAACCACCCAGACTCTAGTTCTTGGCCTTCACTTAGCAACGAGCCACAAGTTTTGGAACATCTTTTTTCATGCCAACCCAGCAATAAAGTTACTTCAAATTATGATATATCTTGGTCACATCTGAATGAATGGAATATCTAGAGTAATGAGTCTTCTCTAAAATCAATCTCACCCGATAGTTGATTCATGGTACACAAACTAGGATTTCATCATACCAACTTATCAATATAGCTACTTGAAATTATGAAATATCTTAATCACATCTAAATGAATGAAATATCTAGAGCAATGAGACTCCTCTAAGTCCAATCTCACACAATTATTGGTTCCTGGTACACAAGCTAGGCCACCAATCGTCTATATATTAAAAGAGGCTTTCTCAGCCTCACTGCTCAATACATTATCCCAAATCACCCTCAGACTATTATTATCAAATTGGTGAAATTAAATTTTATACATCAAGGTAAACCTTGAATCTATAAATGACAAAACACACCCAGGTGATGAATATCAAAACTAACCATCTGGTTAGCTAAAGACTAGGCCTCCAAGGCTTAAGACAACACTTGGGTGAAGAGATAAGATAATCTCCCCATACTAGTAAATTTTTTACTCAAGGCATCTGCATCCATGTTAGCCTTTCCGGAATGATACAAGATAGCGATTCCATAATCCTTAAGTAACTCAAGCCAATTTCGCTGCCTCTTATTAAGATCTTGTTGTCTGAGGAAGTAATGAAGGTTAGGATTGTGTAAGAAATATGATCAGGCACTCCATAGTGTCGCTATAACTTTAACACATACATTATGGCTGGCAACTCCAAATCATGGGTAAGGTAATTTTTCTCATGAGGCTTCAACTGATGAGAGGCATATGCAACTAGATTACCCTCTCCTAAATATATTTCATCCAAATAAATACAAAAAATATCAAAAATCATGATAAATCCCACACCTTCCTTGGTTAAATTCATAATAAAAGGCAAAGTCAACTACTCTTTAAGCTTTTGGAAGCTCTTCTCACATATATTTGACTATTAAAGTACCATCTTTTTTTGAGTCAACTTGGTTAAGGGAGCTACAATGGATGAGAAACCCAATATAAGCCACTGATAATAACATTCCAAACCAATAAAGCTTTGAATCTCTATAGAAGAAGTGGGTCTAGACAATCAGGAAATGCCTCTATCTTGGTTGGATTAACCTTGTGGAATCTTTAGTCACTACATGACCTAAGAAAGAGATATAATCCAACCAAAACTCGTACTTGGAAAACTTAGTATGCAACTTTTCATCATACAACCTTTGAAGTACAATCCTAAAATGCTTTACATGGTCGTCCTTACTCTTGGAGTAGACCAAAATGTCTTCTACAAATATAATCAGAAAGGTGTTAGTTCATAAATTCTATGAATTTTGTTGGTAACAAAAATGACTGTATCAAGTCCAAAATCTATCTTTGAGCAACCTATTCTCTGAACTTTGACTTATGATACTCGGATCTCACATCAATATTGAAAAACACCAAAACACCCTGAAGTTGGTCAAACAAATCATCAATGCTAGGAAGGGGGTGTTTATTATTAACCGTAACTTTGTTAAATTGTCTATAATAAATACATATACATAAAGAACCATCCTTTTTCTTCACAAAAAAGATAGATACTCTCTAAAGAGATACACTAGGTCAAATAATAACCTTACCCATAAAATCTTGCAACTAATTCTTCAATTCTGTAAACTTTATAGGGGCCATTCTATAGGGAACGATAGAAATAGGCTTGGTGCACGGATCACGTCTGTAATACCTCGAGACTCTAACCAATAGTGAAACCATGAATGAAGCTCATGAGAAATAAATTAATTTTTTGGGTTATTTTTTAATCAAGGATGGTGTGTATTAAGGCCTTAAGGATGTCCTAATAATTGGGTGAATCAAAACATTCCTTACCGATTGAATTCTTGGGAAGGATATTGGTATAGTCAACTTCAAATGATCATATATCTTATTATACTTGGAATTTTTGAGATCATGACCTATCAACAAATATATAATTGAATTAGATTTCCAGCGATATCAATTTCGCCAAAATTAGATATCGCAACAAAGAGTTATAGCCATTTTACTCCAGCATATTAATATGGAAAAGGCTGACGACGTTTCTGACGGGCTGTCACATTTTTTATGCCATTTCTAATGATGTCATCACTTTTTGACGACATTTATGAAGATGTCGTCTGCCTTAGGAAGAAAATAAAAAATTTGACCCTTTTGTGATAACATTTCGTGACGGCCTATCACGGGTCTGACGCCCTATCACGGATGTCGTCAGCCATTTTTTCCAGCAATCAAGGCATATTTTTAAAAGGGTATTTTGGTATTTTCCATACATTTTAACCCTCTATATATATATCCAAGTAAGGAAGAAAACTTCATTCTTCTTCTATTTCATCAAGAATACTAGGGTTTATCTCTCAAAATCCAATCCAAATCTTCCAAGAACATCAAGAATCCAACCATAAATTTTACAAATAGGTTCAAGATTCAGGGTACCCAAATCAAAAGCATCAAGAACCCTAACTTAAGAAGTAAAAAAAGAGTCTATAAAAAGTTTCTTCATTCAAATCCATAATCAAGGTATGTGGGATTTGAACAAGAACACTCCTTTCATTCATGTGCCTAAAGATTTAATTGCTATTATTGATTTACATGAATTTGCAAACTGGGATTGCACCTAAATTTCTCTATTAATGACTTATGATATTTGAGTTGATTAAGTTTGATATTATTATATATTTATCATCATATTTCTTGAATTGAGGATTTATGCCATGAGTTGAATATTCTTATTATAAATTAATGATTTTCGAATGATTTGAGATAAGTGTCATGATTTAAGCTTTCCATGAGAAGTTGATTATTGACTACATAATGATATTCGAACTTGAGATTCAAGAATGAGTCCTATGATATTTTCTTGAAGCTTTTGATATTTGAAATTATTTGATAAGAAAATGTACTTGATGTTGAAAAAGTGTTGAATTGAGTCAAGTTAGGAATCCACAAGATGTTTATGATTCACAGATGAGATATATATTTATGTTTTGATCTTCATAATAGACCCATGAGTTGATATTGATTATGGTGGATTTCCTAACACGTTCTGAGCTGAGTTTGGGATGAGTATTTAGCACCACGTGGGAAATAAGGTATTTTCTCAAAACTACATGCCACCATAGGATTGATATTGATGATTGTGGGTCAGAGGCTGAGTATGGAATTGTAATTAATAAATTGAGGTTGTACTCCTTGGCAAGAGTACTACACCCCCACCAATATGGGGTTCTCTCCTTAGGAGGGTAAAATGTTGGACTCCATGCGGCTCACATGGTGTAGTTATGTCGGTTATCAGAAACTCCCACGTCCATAATGATCTAAGTACCTTGAGTTACCGAGCCACTCTAATTCACGAGTAAAATAGTTTGAGTTGAGTTAAATGATTTATGAGATTTATGAAGCATGTGTTATTACTAATTATATATAGGAATAATGTTTCATAAAATTCAAACGAAGGGAGGTGTTATTGTCAGCATGCATGAATTTTTTTATACATTTATAATATTATTTAAAATGTTGCATCCACCCCCACATACTCAGTACATTCTCAAGTATTGATTCCCATACTCTTCTGTGTTCTATATTTTCTTATGATGTAGGTTCAAGTGCTCACTCTTACCAACGACAGTGATCTTCGAGTACCTCCATCTATACTCATATAGTTGGTGAGTCCTCATGGTTCGAGGACCTATGTCCCTGACTTTTGTCTTGATAGTAGTTGATTATTTATTTCTATTTCAGTACGAGTCAGTTGGGGATCTGTCCCAATGGCTCCTCAGTCTTATGTAGTAGAGGCTTTGTCAGACTAGAGTACTAGTATGTACAGAACTTCAGTATTTTGGTTGTAAAGGATAGTATTTCTTTGTATTTTAGTATTTTCATGACATGATTATTCTTCTTTATTACAACTTAATTATTGTCATAGTGAGATGTAGAAGTGATGACAGGCTCAGAGGGTTAGCTTGTGGCCGCATGTGGCCACATGTGGCCTTAAGCACCGTGTGACATCTTGGGTGGGATCTTGGGGCGTTACAAGCTTGGTATCAGATCCTAAGGTTTAAAGAGTCCTAGGGAGTCTTGCTAGCCACGTTACGTAGAGTCTTGATCATTGGTGTGTAACGCACCACATCTATGAGCAAGAGGCTACGATACATTTTAGGAAAAGTCATTTCTTTCTTTTAGAAGTATTTCGTGCCTATGACTATATCTCTCTGCTATTAATTTGTGCTCTCTTATGACAGAAAATACCTCCTCATAGAGTTCCTAGAAATAACGAGCAACCTCAACCCGTTGATCCTTTAAATAAGACAGTGACTCATGCCAAATTTTGGGAAGCTTTTTAATCACTAAACCAGGTAGTTACCACCAGTGCTCAGGCCAATGTTCAGGCCGCTGTTCTACCTCAGCAAGAAGGTAATTTTGCAGAAGCTCGAGTTTGGCATTTTATGAGGATGAATCCGCCATATTTTTATAGTTCAAGGGCAGGTGAGGACCCCCAGATGTATCTTGATGAGGTGAAAACATCACTTAAATTATACACGTAACAGGGGAAGAAAGTGTGGAGCTAGCTTCCTATCACTTGAAAGATGTTGCTTATGATTGGGTGGAGTTATGGAGGAAGAGTAGAGGGAAGGATGCTTCTCCCATGACTTGGCAGTTATTCCAGGATACATTCTTAGGCTGAATCTTTCCCTTAGAGCTGAGGGAAGCAAAACTAGAAGAATTTATGAACTTGAGACAAGGATCCATGATAGTTAAGGAATATTGTCTTAAATTTAACCAGTTGTCTAAGTATGCTCCCGGTATGATGACTGATTCCAGGACTAGTATGAATAAGTTTTTGACTGGCGTATAGAGTTATGTTGTGAAAGAGTGTAGGTCCTCTATGCTCAATAGGGACATGGATCTTTCTAGATTAATAATACATGCTCAGCAGATTGAGCAGATAAGGTGAAAGAGAGAGAGAGAGTGAGAGGGAATAAGAGAGTCAGATATGAGCATCAGGGGAATAGTAAGAGTAGATTTTCTACAGGAATCCGCCCTTAGTTTTTGAGCAGTTCTTTTGTTCCATCACCGCCATCATCTAATGCTCCTATATCTAAAGTCAGAAAGGAGCAGGGTAATATACCTATTGTGTCTAGGTCTCAGGATAGTGTGAGTAACAAACCTCATCCTCCCCCATGTTTGAAGTGCGGTAGGGACTATCTCGGTGAGTGCTTAGTCGGTCAGAAGGGTTTCTTTGATTGTGGTAAGTTGGGCCACAAATTTAGGGATTGCCCGTATTCTAGAAAAGAGAGCCATAATGATCGTCCCCATAGTTAGGATATTAGTGCTCCATCCCCTTTGGTTTATCCTAATTCTCCTCAGGGTGCCTCGTTTATTACTGCCGGTGGTCAGCGCCAACATCACTTTTATGCTATACCACCCTACCAGGAGTAGGAGAATTCACAAATGTTATTACTCGTATGTGTCGTATATTTCATTTTTATGTGTATGTGTTGATGGACCCTGGGTCAAGTCTTTCTTAGGTGACACCGTTAGTGGCTAAGAATTTTGAGATCAATGCTGAAATGATTCCTGAGCCTTTTCTAGTTTCTACTCCAATAGGTGAACCTGTTGTTGCTAAGCAAGTATATAAGAAGTGTCCTATCACTATTCTTCACAGAGTCATATTTGCAGATTTGATAGATCTAGACATGGTTGATTTTGATATTATTCTGGGTATGGATTGACTTCACTCTTGTTATGCATCTATAGACTGTCATAGCCGTGTAGTCAAGTTTTAGTTTCCCAATGAGCAAGCCTTTCAGTGGTCAATAAATTCTATATCTCCCAGGAGTCATTTCATATCCTATCTTAAAGCTAGGAAATTGATATCCAAGGGTTGCATCTATCATTTGGTTTGAGTTAAAGATACTAAGTTTGAGACTTCGACCATTTAGTCGATCAACATTGTTAATGAGTTTTGTGATGTTTTTCCAGAAGATCTGCCAGGGGTACCTCCCGATAGAGAGATAGAATTTAGGATTGGTCTTCTCCCCGACATGCAACCTATTTCTATTCCTCCATATCATTTGGACCCTATAGATCTTAAGGAGTTGTAATAGCAACTCAAAGATCTTATAGATAAGGGTTTCATAAGGCCTAGCATATCTCCTTGGGGTGCACCCATTTTGTTCGTGCAAAAGAAAGATGGTTCATTGTGGATGTGCATTGACTATCGTCATCTTAACAAGGTCATAGTCAAGAACAAGTACCCTCTCCCTAGAATTGATGACCTATTTGATCAGCTTCAAGGTGCCAGTTACTTCTTAAAAATAGACTTGAGATCCGGTTATCACCATCTTAAAGTTAGGGAGTGTGATATTCCAAAGATAGCTTTTTGCACCCGATATGGTCATTTTGAGTTCTTGGTCATGTCCTTCGGGATAACAAATGCTCCAGCAGCTTTTATGGACCTCATGAATCAGGTGTTCAGACAGTACCTAGATATGTTTGTTATTGTGTTCATAGATGATATTCTTGTATACTCCCAAAGTGAGAACGACCATGCAGATCATATCCAAGTGGTCTTGCAAACCCTTAGAGATCATCAACTATTTTCCAAATTTAGCAAGTGCGAATTTTGGCTAAGGATAGTTGCTTTTCTGGGTCATATTATTTCTTCTGAAGGTATTTGAGTTGATCCTCAAAAGATAGAAGCTATGAAAATTATCCTAGACCTATTTCCCCATATGATATTAGGAGTTTCTTGGGTCTACCTTGCTACTACCATCATTTTGTTGAGGGTTTCTCCTCTATTGCATCTCCTTTGACTCGGTTGAACCAAAAGAAAGTTAAATTTTTATAGCCTGACTCTTGTGAGAAGATTTTTTAGGAGTTGAAGACTCGACTCACTTCGGCCCCTGTGTTGACCCTTCCAAATGGTGTGGATAATTTTGTGGTGTACTGTGATACTTCTAGATTTGGGTTGGGTTGCGTGTTGATGCGTAAAGGTAAGGTTATATCCTATGCCTTCAGACAGTTGAAACCGCATGAGAAGAACTACCCGACCCATGACCTCGAGTTAGCTGCAGTGGTTTTTGCCTTGAAAATCTAGAGACACTATTTGTACGGTGTTCACGTTGATTTCTTTACGGATCACAAGAGTTTGCAGTATGTGATTACTCATAGAGAGTTGAATCTTCGACAGAGGTTATGGTTAGAATTGTTAAAGGACTATGATATGAATATGTTGTATCACTCGGGCAAGGCCAATATAGTGGCAGATACCCTTAGCAGGTCGTCCATGGGTAGTGTTGCACAGGTCGAGGAAGATAGGTAGGAGTTAGCTCGTGAGGTGTATCATCTGTCTAGGTTGGGAGTTAGATTTCTTGATTCAGCTGAGGGTAATATTTGGGTCCAGAATAGTTCCGAGTCTTCTCTAGTTTCGGAAGTGAAGGAGAAGCAAGATATGGACCCTAGTTCGGTCAGACTGAAGGAGTCAATTAAAGACCAAAAGGTGGAGGTTTTCTCCCAAGGGGGATATGGTGTATTGAGATTTCAGAATAGAATATGTGTGCTTGATGTTTCAGATTTAAGGCAGAGAATTATGGCTAAAGCACATGGCGCGCGATATTCAATTCATCCCAGTACTACTAAGATGTACCACGATTTGTGAGAAATCTATTAGTGGAATGGTATGAAAAAGGACATAGAAAAATTCATAGAGAAGTGTGCAACTTGCCAACAGTTTAAGATAGAGCACCAAAAACCCTGTGGAATGATGCAAGAATTTAGTATTCCTACTTGGAAGTGGGAGGAAGTAAATATGGATTTTGTGACTAGTTTACCTCCTTCTAGACGTCATAATAATTCAATTTGGGTCGTTGTAGATAGGTTGAGTAAGTCTGTGCATTCCTTGCCAGTGCATACATCTTTCACCGCTGAGGACTATGCTAAGCTGTACCTTCGAGAGTTAGTCAGGTTGCATGGAGTTTCTTTGTCTATTATCTCCGACAGGGGTACTCAATTTACATATCATTTTTTTAAGGCTTTTTATAAGGGTCTCGGTACCCAAGTTTATCTTAGCTCCGCTTTTCATTTGCATACCGATGGTCAGTATGAGACGACCATCCAGACCTTGGAGGATATGGTGAGGGCATGTGTTCTTGATTTCAAAGGAAGTTGGGATGAACATTTGTAATTGATTGAATTTGGTTACAATAACAATTTTCATGCTAGCATTGGAATGGCTCTATTTGAGGCTTTATACGTAAGGCGGTGTAGATCACCCATAGGTTGGTTCTAAGTGGGTAAAGTTGCGTGATTGGACCTAATGCTGTGTTTGAGGCTATGGAGAAATTTAAGCTGATTCGAGAAAGGTTGAAGATGGCCCAGAGTCGTCAGAAGTCGTATGCATATATGAGAAGAAGAGCTCTTGAGTTTGAGGTTAACGATCTGGTGTACTTGAATATTTCACCCATGAAGGGGGTGAAAATATTTGGTAAAAAAGGGACGCTTAATCCCTGATATGTTGGCCCTTATAGAGTTTTGAATTGTGTTGGGAAAACAGCTTATGAGATTGAATTGCCTGCCGAGATGTCAGATGTCCATCCTGTTTTTCATATTTCTATGCTCAAGAAGCACATTGGTGATTCTGTTGTTGTTGATCCATAAAAAAGTTTTGGTGTTCAGGATAGCCATTCGTATGATGAAGTTCCGATTGAAATCCTAGATTATCAAGTTTGTAGACTAAGAAATAAGGAAGTTCCCATGGTCAAAGTTCTTTGGCGAAATCAATCAATCGAGGGTTCTACTTGGGAAGCAGAGGCAGATAGGCAAACCAGATACCCTCATCTCTTGTCCGCGAGTTCAAATCAAGCCGAAGGTACTATTATTCCTTAATCCAGTTTCCTTCTAATCCAGTGTATTCAACTATATGGCCATTCTCTCTATGATTCATGCATTTTGTGAAGTACTCGGAAGTTTATAATGAAGTAATCCCTTTTAGTGAGTCGTTCCAGCTATACATCCTTATTTTCTCTTATTCTTGGCCTATCTAGCCACATTCGAGGACGAATGTTTCCAAGGGGAAGATATTGTAATACCCCGAGACTCTACCAATAGTGAAACCATGAATGAAGCTCATGAGAAATAAATTATAATTTTTGGGTTGTTTTATGATCAAGGATGGTGTTTATTAAGGCCTTAAGGATGTCCTAACAATTGGGTGAATCAAAACATTCCTTACCGATTGAATTCTTGGGAAGGATATTGGTATAGTCAAATTCAAATGATCATAACTCTCATTATTCTTGGAATTTTTGATCTCATGACCTATCAAAAGATAGATAATTGAATTATCTTTCCAACTATATCAATTTCGCCAAAATTTGATATCAGAGTAAAGAGTTATAGCCATTTTACTCCAGCACATCAACATGGAAAAGGCTGACGACGTTTCTGATAGGCTGTCATGTTTTTGGCGCCATTTCTGACGACGCCGTTACTTTCTAACGACATTTATGATGAATTCGTCAGCCTTAGGCATAAAATAAAAAATTTAACCCTTTTGTGACGATATTTCGTGATGGCCTATCACGGGTCTGACGCCCTATCACGGATGTCGTCAGCCATTTTTTTTCAGCAATCAAGGGGCGTTTTTAAAAGGGTATTTTGGTCTTTTCCACCCATTTTTGATCCTCTATATATATCCAATTAAAGAATAAAACTTAATTCTTCTTCCATTTCATCAAGAATACTAGGGTTTATCTCTCAAAATCCAATCCAAATCTTCCAAGAACATCAAGAATCCAACCATAAATTTCACAAATTGGTTCAAGATTCAAGGTACCCAAGTCAAAAGCATCAATAACCCTAACTCAAGAAGTGAAAATGGAATCTATAACAAGTTTCTTCATTCAAATAAAAAATCAAGGTATGTGGGGTTTGAACAAGAACACTCCTTTTGTTCTTGTGACTAAAGATTTAATTGCTATTATTAATTTACATGAATTTGCAAAGTGGGATTGCACCTAAATTTCTCTATTAATGACTTATGAGATTTGAGTTGATTAAGTTTGATATTATGATATATTTACCATCATATTTCTTGAATTGAGGATTTATGCCATGAGTTGAATATTCTTATTATGAATTGATGATTTTTGAATGATTTGAGATAAGTGTCATGAGTTAAGCTTTCCATGAGAAGTTGATTATTGAATACATAATGATATTCAAACTTGAGAGTCAAGAATGAGTCCTATGATGTTTTCTTGAAGCTTTTGATATTTGAAATGATTTGATACGAAAATGTACTTGATGTTGAGAAAGATTGTGTTGAGTTGAGTCGAGTTAGGAATCCACAAGATGTTTATGATTCACAGATGAGATATATATTTATGTTTTGGTCTTCATAATGGACCCATAAGTTTATATTGATTAAGGTGGATTTCCTAACACGTTTTGAGCTGAGTCTGGGAGGATTATTTAGCACCAAGAGGGAAATGTGGTATTTCCCTAAAACTACATGCCACCGTAAGATTGATATTGATGATTGTGGGCCAGAGGACGAGTATGGGATTGTGATTGAGAAATTGTGGTTGTACTCCTTGGAAAGGGTACGACACCCCAGCCAATGTAGGGTTCTCTCCTTAAGAGGGAAAAACATTGGACTCCATACTTTGAGTCGGTTATAAGAAACTCCTACATCTATAATCATCTAAGTACTTTGAGTTACAGAGTCACTCTAAGTCATGAGTCAAAGAGTTTGAGTTGAGTTAAATGATTTATGAGATTTATGAAGCATGTGTTATTACTGATGACTTATGGGAATAATGTTTCAGATAATTCAAGCGCAGGGAGGTGTTATTGTAAGCATGCATGAATTTTCTTATACATTTATGATATTATTTAAAATGTTACATCCAACCCCACATACTCAGTACATTCCCAAGTACTGATTCCCATACTCTTCGGTGTTCTATATTTTCTCGTGATGTAGGTTCAGGTGCTCAGTCTCAGCAGAGACAGTAATCTTCGAGTACCTCCATCTACATTCATACAGTTGGTGAATCCTCATGGTTTGAGGACCTATGTCCCTGATTTTTGTCTTTATAGTAGTTGGTTGTTTATTTCCAGTTCAGTACGAGTCAGTTGTGGATCTGTCCCAATGGCTCCTCAGTCTTATGTAGTAGAGGCTTTGTCATACTAAAGTACCAGTATATACAGAACTTCAGTATTTTTGTTGTAAAGGATAATATTTCTTCGTATTCCAGTATGTTAATGACATGACTATTCTTCCTTATTAAAACTTGATTATTGTCATAGTGAGATATAGAAGTGATGACAGGCTCAAAGGGTTAGCTTGAGGCCGCATGTGGCCTTAGGCACCGTGTGACATCTTGGGACGGGATCTTGGGGTGTTATAACGTCAATAGCAAAATCAATATCATGGTCAGGTGGAATACTAGGTAAATTCATAGAAAACACATCCATGAACTCATGAACAACTTGAATGAAATCCATAAGAGGTGGTAAGGTAGCACTATTATCACAGATATGAGATAAGGAATACACCTTCTCTCTATTATACTTGAATTATCCATATCTTTCCAAACTAACCTTCACACAATCAATGTATCTAAGGTCACAGTATTGGCATAATAGTCAAAAAATTTTAATAAGGAGATAACCAATCTATGCCCTAGATAACATCAAAATTAACCATATCTATGACAATCAAGTCTAGCTAGGTTTACCAAGTCTCAAAGGTAGCCACACAGGATTGGTACACCCGATCCATTACTAAAGAATCTCCTACTAGGGTTGAAACACAAAGAGGCATAGAACGAGACTCACACACAACATCAAAACAGGAAGAAAATTACGTAGAGACATAGGATAAAATTGACCTAGGGTTAATTAATATGGAAGAAGATTTGTAGCAAACCTAGAGGAAACTTTTAATAATAGCATATGAGTCCTCTAATTAGTTCACCATAGTACTAACCATATATGCTTCCATGTTGAACAACTCTATAACCATAGGTATGAGCACTTCTAACTCTCCTTTTAGTACTTTTAGATGTACCCCTACCGCTCTGTGTACCAGCTCTTACTATTGATATAGAAATAGGCTTTAAAAACCAAAAGAATAGTCCTTGGCCATATGGATGAACTAATCATATACAAAATACACTATACGGCCAGACTTAATCTGAGATGGTGTGACTGAACTAGGATGACCACCCTAACTAGATATCTAACTACCCAAAGTTATAAGTTTTGAAGGCTTACCACCCGATCCATATAAATTAGACTAAATAGGCCTACCATGATAAAAATATGACCCTCTACTATAAAAGTATCTACCTTAGATGGAATGTTTCATCATGATGACTCACTTTTTTGGTGACTCCTTAAGTAGCCTAAATAATCAACTCAGTCATCTTGGCATGCTCAATAACACTTTGAAATGATGCCCCTGAGACTACTATCTAAGTTATAGACAAATGATAAGTACCATCTAATTCCTTCTCAAACTTCATAATCTACTCAAACTTGGTAGAGATACTAGTGGTTGAATATCTTGATAAGGTGTAAAAACAATTATTATACTCCGCAACAGTAATGTGTCCCTACTCCAAATGATAAAAATCATCATGTATATAGTCCATCAAACTATATGGCACAAACCTCTATAATAAAGACTTAGAAAATTGAGTCTAAGTCATATCAAGTGAATCTAAAGGTCTAAACTCACATATGATGTCACCAATCCCTAGCCTCATCTGTCAACTTGTATGTAGTATAAGCAACTCCATAGGACTCATGGAATCATAGTTAATGAAACTTCTTTTGGAAATCAATCAAGCACTCATAGGCATCCTGGCCAATACCACCATTGAACTTGGATGGACCCAAGGGAACAAATATCACAAACCTTTTCTAATCATTAGAAGACATAATTGTACCTAAAGAAACTAGAGAAATAGTAAGTCTATCCATTTTAGAATCCACTTGGAGGAGTACCATAGATGATGAAAGTTTATTCGAACTGGAATATAATGATTACATACTGGAAGAAAATGCAAAACACCACTTAAAGTATGACGAATATCATAAGTAAATATTACAATACTTGGAATTGGAGGAACATTAGGTGCACTGAAGGGAACAACATCCAAATAAGTAAATAATTGAATCAAAAAATCCTTCCAAACTAGGGTACCAAACAAACCCTGTAGGATATGAGTTGTCCATATATCTCTTGCATGCTCAACCTCATGCCTTAGGGATTTTCCTATATCACTATCTCTTTATGGGGTAGTGTAATACCCTAAAAGTTCAAACCAATATTAGAATCATTCTTAAATCTCATGATAAATAAATTATAGTGCCTTGGTAGATTTATGATCAAGGTTTATTTGTATTAAGGCCTCAAATAACTCCTAGCTAACAGACGAATTAAAATATTCCTTACCGAATAAATACTTGAGAAGGATATTGCTATAGTCAACTTCAAATAAGTATATCTCTCATTATACAAAGAATTTTTGGGCTCACAACCCCCAAAATATAGATAATTGTAATGCCCCAATTTTCTGAATCGGAACGCTATATAGTGCTCATAACCCCAAAGGACCATAAGCTAACCCAAGACTGATAGTTGTACCATTAGATTGCATATTAAATATCATGAAATATGGGAAACATGAAAAAAGTTCATAAGGTTCAACTGCATGTAATAGCTGAGAAAAGTCATAACATTAATATGGGATAACGAATTCCCAAAACAATTAAGAAGTCTAAAATATAATCTGAATCATAAATCTGAAAGCCTCTAAATACTATCTGAATAAGAAGTTGAGTTAACATGTCTCTAACTAACTCTGAAAATTGAGAACTGACTGGAAATAATAAAGAGATAACGTCATATTGTCCTCGAATGAAGAGGACTCACTGTAAATCTGGGCACTAAAGTACTGTTGCTACTATTGCTGATCTAGGACTCGTATCTCTAAACCCATAGTGTAACTTAAAAAGAAAGCACCATAGTGCGAATGCATCAGTACAACTGAAAGTACTGAGTATACGAGTGAGGTAGGCTAAATGCAAAGGTGTACATGCATGAGCATACTGACTGATATAAATGTGAGAGTGAAAACATAAGACATAGTAACTGAGACCATAAAAGAAATTTAACTGAATTTGTATACTGATAACATAGTTTTCTGATATCTAACATGACTAATAACTATATTTTGATAACTGGTAATGTGAGTGATTGTGTCTGACAGTCCTGAATCTGATGGAACTATCTAAGTTTCATATTGTATCTGAGTTGACTATATCTGATAGACCTGGTGTTCTGAAATCTGAAGAACTATTTGAGTTCTTGAACTGAGACTACTACTATAACTGAGACTGTGGGAAGTAGCTATTTAACCAACATGACCCATGTACACTAATATAGCTAAGCTAAGGTCCAATCGCTTCTCTGATTGGAAGGGTGTCAATACTGTACCACTATTTTAGACTAGCTGTGGGTGATCCTCATTTAATAGTGTCCCTGAAGGAGAATGGTGGGCTCCTCATCTGACAGTGCTTATCCATCTCATCAACCCTCATTTGAAAATATTGATGTCTCAATTAATGTTGGCTACATAGTTCTGGAATGCAAGGATGATTTCTAAGAATCACACCCTCATCTGACAGTGTATGTTCCCATCCTTGGGTTCACTCGGTGCTAACTTCTACTCACAACTGAAGAGACTGAACATGATTAGTTGAACTGTATGTAAATTGAGTTTTATTGAAATTCCATCGATTGACGGAATACTACTGATATCTGATACTGAACTCAAATTATGAGATTTCTGAGATTTACTGGATTACTTAGTACTGAGTCGGACTGGACTGCTACTGAATTTCAATGACCCTTTCCTGAGTCATGAGACTGACTGAAGTCTACTAAGCATGGCTTAGCTAAGAGTATCATAAAACATGACACTGTCTCTAGGCACACACCTATAGTTTTTGGGTACAAGTAACCCTAGGACTCGATTGAAGGAAACTGACAAACATGACTGACTTAATCATTTGAGTAGAGTCCACAATTCATCATATCATACATAAGGGATTTCATGCTAAGTATGGTTCTCAACAATGCATTACATGGGAGGTATTTTATGTCACATAGAAGTACTTGCATAGCCTCAATATCATGTTCAAACATTCGTACAATAGCAACACGTAATACATAACATGGAATTCATGGGGAAATTGTAAAACATATAGCATACACTTGTCATTTAAGTACTATTGGGTCATAAAGCATGCATTTTGTCATCTTAGGCATATTATCAAACACCTTGCATGCACTATGTAAAGAATAGGTGTGTTCATTATTTTTCACTATCTACTACCCTCAATTTCATGGGTTTCAACTAACATAATCACGCACTTCATGGATATTCATCAAACTAACATCCTAGTAATACCAAAATCAAGCATAAACTATGAACAAGATCATATCACAATCATACATTCATAATATACATTTTTAAACATGGATTCTAAACTCTACGAATGAAAGGGATCCATGGATGAACACTACTCATACCTGAGTTTAAGGATTTATGAAGTTCATGGTGAAAATGTCTTGATTCTTGAAGTTCCCAATGAAATTCTAGGTTTGTTCTTGTTTTTTCTTGAGAGAATTCCAATAAAACTTATATATTTTGGTATATTGGAGCTTAAATCCCGTGTTATAAAGCTTATATAATGTGGCAAAAGGACCAAAATGCCTTTAAGGACACGGGGGTTGAGTGCAAAAAATTAGGAAAGCACCAGACTTAGAAGATGATGCCTGACTTAGTCTACCGCTATAAGCAGGCGATGCCTGCCTTAAATCGGTGCTCTAGGCCGGGCAACGCAGGCTTATCGCCCTAAGCTACTATTTTGGAAATATAAACATGCCTTTATGCTATCTGAAAAATCCAAAACTTACCCGGGATGTACTACATCCTTTCCCCATCATAATACAACTTGAAAATCCAAAAACGGATGTTACAAGGGTCATCAAGTAAATCCCCAAAGTTCAGAGGTCTAAAATTAGACTAAGTGTTGAACAATTAGAAAAAATTATCTAAGTGTGGGGGATTATATAGAAAATGAGCTGAGCTTTGGACTATGAATTTTACAGGGTATTACAATAACTCCCCCTTGAGAAGTTCATCCTCGAATGAGACTGACTGAGAGGGGAGCAAATAATCTGAGCATGAACTAAACATGAATGACTGAAACAAGATCTCATGACTAACGTGACTGATAACTGAATATGTAATGCTGAACATACTTGTCTGATGCATGTAAACTGAATATGCATCGCTGATGCGTGACCATATAACTAAGATGATACATGAATGCATGACAGAATGAGTGATGGTACTTGATACCAATATCATTATGGGAACATTACCATAAAACTGTATGTTAAGGTCATGATGAATACAGGACATAAAGCTGAATAAGCTTAAGGAGAACGGTTACCTTGAGCTTGATCCGAATTGACGGGAAATAGGTGAGGATACTTGGTATGCATATCTACTTCAGCTTCCCAAGTATCTCCCTCATCTAACTGGTTTCTCCAAAGTACTTTTACTAGAGGGACTTCTTTGTTCCTCAGTCTACGAGTATGATAGTCGAGAATTTTGACTGGAATTTCCTCAAGGAAAGACTATTCTGGACATCAATGCTCTGAATAGGGACTATAACTTCTAGGTCACCTATACACTTCTTGAGAAATGAGACATAAAAGATTGGATAAACTATAGCTAGATATGAAGGCAACTCAAGCTCATAAGCTACCTAGCTAAAATGACTGAGAATCTTCAAAGGACCGACATATCGGGGACCGAGCTTTCCCTTTTCTCTGAATCTCTTCACTTCTTTCATGGGAGAGATCTTGAGATAAATGAAATCGCCAAATGCAAACTCGAGATATTTTCTACGAACATCTGCGTAGGACTTGTGTCAGCTTTGAGCAGCCCAAAGTCTCTCCCTGATCAACTGAACCTTCTCTAAGGCATCGAATACTAAGTCAGGCCCTATGACTGCAACCTCACTGATCTCAAACCATCCAATTATATATCTATATATCCTACCATAGAGAGCTTTGAATGGAGCCATATAAATGCTGGAATGATAGATATTGTTGTATTCAAACTCAATCAAAGGCAAGTAGTCATCCAAACATCCCTTAAAATCAATTGCACATGCCCTTAGCATATCTTCAAAATTCTGGATTGTCCTTTCTTCTTTACCATCTGTCTGAGGATGAAAGGCCGTACTGAGATAAACTTAGGTTCCAAGACCCTTTTGAAATGCCTTCTAGAAGTAAGAGGTGAACTGAGTACCTTTTTCTGAGATGATAGATAAAGAAATACTGTGTAATCTGACCAACTCCCTAATGTAGAGTTTGGCGTAGCCCTCGACTAAGTAAGAGCTATGAATTGTAAGGAAATGATCTGACTTGGTCATCCTATCTACAATGACCCAAACTGAATCGTGCTGATGACGAGTTCGAGGTAAACCTATCACGAAGTCCATGTTCACTTCTTTCCACTTCCAAGTAGGAATAGTGAAATCCTATATGGAACCACTAGGCTTGTGATGCTCTATCTTAACCTGCTAACATGTAGAGCACTTAGCCATAAACTCTACAATATCTCTCTCCATCCAACTCCACCAATAAATCTCCCACAAATTATTGTACATCTTAGTGGCCCCTGGATGAATTGAGTATCGTGCATCACAAGCTTCTTCAAGAATTTTCTGCCTCAAGTCATCTACACCTGGAACACACATACGACCCTAACAACGGAGGACACCATCTCCCCCTTAGGATAAAATTGCAACTTTCTAATCTCTGAAAGACTCCTTGAGCTTCACAAGGCTAGGATCCCTTTCTTGCATCTCTTTCACCTAAAAAACTAGAGATGATTTGAAACTACTCTGAACACATACACCAACCTATTAAGAATTGACTAAGTAAATGCCTAGTCTGGAAAAGTGATGGACTTCCTGAGATAACATCTTCTTTCTATCCTTAACGTGAGCAATACTACCCATGAACAGTCTACTGAGAGTGTCGGCCACTATATTGGCCTTGCTCGAATAATAAAGGACACTCATGTCATAATCCTTTAAGATCTCTAACCACCTTCTTTGGAGAATATTGATATCTCTCTAAGAAAAGACATACTAAAGTCTCTTATGATCTGTGAAGACATCTACATGAACTTTGTAGAGGTAGTTCCTCTAAATCTTTAAGGCAAATACAATTGTTGCAAACTCAAGATCATATGTAGGATAATTCTTCTCATGGGGTTTTAACTGTCTAGAGGTGTAGGCTATGACCTTACCATGCTGCATGAGCACACAACCCAAACCTACTCTAGATGTATGTCAATATACTACGAACCCATCAAAACTATCTGGAAGAGTTAGAACTAGAGCTGATGTGAGTTGAGTCTTCAACTCCTGAAAACTCTTCTCGCAAGGATCTTACCACTGAAACGTAACCTTCTTCTTAGTCAACCTGGACATAGGGTATGCAATAGAAGAGAATCCCTCTATAAACAGTCTGTAATAGCTAGCCAATCCTTAAAAACTCCTAATATCTGATTAGGTGACAGAGCGTGCCCAGTTTCTTACTGCTTCGATCTTTTGAGGATTTACTCTAATTCCATTACCGAAAATGATATGGCCAAGAAATGCTACTGATCTTAGTCAAAACTCATACTTGTTGAATTTAGCAAAAAGATGATAATCTCAGAGGGTCTGAAGCACTGTTCTGAGATAGTCAGCATGATCTCGCTCTGTGCAGGAATAAACCAAAATTTCATTAGTAAAGACTATAACAAATATATCCAAGTATTTATTGAAAACACGGTTCATCAAGTCCATGAAAGATGAAGGGGTGTTGGTAAGGCTGAATGACATAACTAGGAATTTGAAATGACCATACCGAGTGTGAAAAGCTATCTTCGGGATATCACATTGCCTGACTCGGAGATGATGATAAACTAATCTGAGGTCTATCTAGAGAAATAACTGGAACGCTAAAGTTTGTCAAATAGATCATCAATCCTATTAAGAGGATACCTGTTCTTGATCGTAAACTTGTTAAGATAACGGTAATCAATACAAAACCTAAGAGAACCATCTTTCTTGTGCACGAATAGGATAGGTGCGCCCCACAGGGAAGCACTGGTTCTGATGAATCCTTTATTTAAGAGATCTTTTAACTAGTCTTTCAGTTCTTTGAGTTCTGTAGGTTCTATTTTGTATGGCAGAATAGAGATAGGTTGAGTATCTGGTAGAAGGTTTATGTCGAAGTCTATTTTTGTTTCAGGAGAAATGCCTAGAAGACATTCGGGAAAGACGTATGAATATTCATTAACCACTAGGATTGGTTCAAGGCTGGGAGATTTAGAACTGGAATCTTTTACATACACGAGGTAATAAACACAACCTTTAGATATGATTTTCCTTGCCTGAAGGTAGGAAATAAGCTGACCCCTGAAAGATAAAGTACTGCCATGCCACATGATACGCCAAAATTACAACTCTCGTTAGAAAGTGTAAGCGGTCGCTGTCAAATATAGAACCCAACTGGGTTGGGTGTCGAATACCACAGGGAATACTCTGGTCACTAAGTTTGCAATTATTAGTAGACTGTTGGTCAAAAATTTCAAGAAAAAAAGGGGGGTTTGGTTTAGGCGTGAACTAATATTATCAAAGTAACAATGGAATGATTTATGTAGTAAGTTTTAATCACAGAGAATGATAAGTTAGGGTTATGTCCACCTTGTAGTTTCTACGTCTCTATTAACTATGAGTAATGCGGAATTTAGACATGCA
Source organism: Capsicum pubescens (assembly GCA_030864215.1). NCBI lineage: Eukaryota > Viridiplantae > Streptophyta > Magnoliopsida > Solanales > Solanaceae > Capsicum > Capsicum pubescens. The sequence goes on from CM061543.1 coordinate 24,812,224, forward strand.
TGCACTTATAGAAAGTCGTATTCTGATTCTAAATCCAAGTGTTTCTTAACCATCAAGGATCTATTTCACTTTAGCTCTCGAGCCTAAAGTGTATAACAAAAGCTACAAACTCTCCAAGAAGTTAATCCGGTTAAGGAATTAGCATGTAAATAGAGGTTGGAGACCCTATTTCCTTGTCACACTCTCTTTTCCAAACATGTAACTTTTCTCTCAAATAAGTTAATGCTATAATGGCGTATTCTCTATGTTTGCAACCATGAGAATTCAATCAAAATGAAGAGATTAATGATATAAGTAGCATAACACATCAAGAACTCACAAACTCATAGTTAATAGATAGCATCTTACAAGGTTTTCATAACCCTAACAGAAAAGTTTAGCTACTCATGAATACAACGGAAAACAAAGTAGACATCATTATCATACCAAAACTAGAACAATCTCACAATGGAGATGATTATCGTCAAGAAGAGGATAACGTTTTTCCCTCTCTAGCCGTAGCTCACGTAAGCCGTGTTCTCTGTCAAAACTATTACAGAATCTGAATACTGAATAATGAATAATTATCGAATGATAATAATGCTGAAAAATTCAGCAATAAGGTTTTTAATAGCATCCTTGTCTAATAAGTTGCTACTGCATCCTTAAGTCTTTAAAAATACTGGGTTTGCCTGGGAAAAAGTTCCCATGCATCACTTTTAGTCCAAAAGCTGCCTTCCCTCTAATGTGAAGTTTTCCTTTGCTGCCCACAGGTCCACAAAGTGCTGAAATCTTCATCATTAGTACCTGAAAAACATGCTAATCACATAGGTTAGCTCACTTAAAGGAAAATGGACTAAAAGTGCAAGAATTATATATTTTATCCTCAAAACTTAGCTAAAACATGGGTAAATTATGGTGCTTAGGTGTGTAAATACGCCCAACATCACCACTCTAAGATAGGTTCATTCAGAAACTAAAATTAAACTATTCAGTTTCTGTAGTCGACTATGGAATAGCAGGAATGAAGCCAATCCATGCTGAGAATGACATCAAAATTGGTCATCTCTAATTCGTCTAAGTCTATTCAGGTGACTTTATGAAATATCATAATCAGGTAGTTCCTGTATACCCACCGAGCTATGATTGTTTTACCCGATATGGTAGAGAATAAAAAGGTCTTTGCTAGAATTTTGAGACTGATTCGAAAATTGCCTGCTATAAAGGGAGCAACAAAAGATAAGAATGTACCTGGATATAACAAAGAATAAATATGAATATGGAAAATTTCAAACATACTAGTGATGACATCAGGAGAATTTTCCTGATCCTATCGGGTTTGAAGAGCATACAGCCTGTTTGGGCATTGCCCACTAGTGGAACTAGAAGCGGTACCCTATTGGTTCGGGTGATCGAACTGAGTTGAAGAATGATTCTGAGAACGCTGATGACCTGACTAGGGGAAATCCCTGACCCTGTGGCTTGGATTTCCAAACCCAAAGCAAATATCGCTACCTGCTCTGCACGCGCCCTTGTGGTTCTTGCCACAAGTCTGGCATAAGGGATTCATTCGGGCACTACTAACACTGCCCTGAGACTCATTTCCTGGTGCTCTGTCTCTATTTCCATCTCTGAATTTTGACACTAGAACACTGGCGGATGAAGGGGATGGAGCTGCCGACTTAGAGCAAAAATTGTGAATGGTTTTCTCCCTCTGACTTAGGCTAAGCAAAGTTAAAATTACCTAGCCTTGCACTTTTGTTCTGCCTCTCCCTGGTTCTAATCTTTTGCTCCTCTACTTGCTGGGTGTGGGTCATGAGTATGGCTAAGGTCATATTACTGATCAGCATTGCAGACCTACACTCATTTACCACGCTATCATTGACCCCTGACATGATCTTGCTCATCTTAGCCCTGCTGTCGGTAACCACATGAGGGGCATACCTGGCTAACTGGGTAAATCCAAGAGAGTACTCCTTACTCATAATATTTTCTTGCCTGAGGTTGATGAACTCTAGAACTTTTGCCTTCCTCAACTCTTGGGGAAAGAATCTTTCTAAGAAAGCCGTGACAAATTCCTCCCACTTAACAGGATTTACACCCTCTAACCTCTCAAACTTCCAGTGCTTGTACCAAGTATGAGAAACATCCTATAACTGGTATACGACTAACTCAACACTCTGACAAGAAGTGACTCCTATGATATCAATGACCTTTTGGACTTGGTCAATGAACTCCTGTGGGTCCTCATCATATTTAGACCCTAATAAAGTAGGAGGATTCATATGGTTGAAGTCCTAAATTATTGTTGCTGCTAAATCAGCCACTAGGTTAGTTGGAACAGCTGCTGCCATTCATTCTGGGCGGTAACAGACTGGGTAAGAGAGGTAAATGCAGCTCTGAACTCTGCATGAGAAAAATGATCGACCAAAGGATCTTTGGGATGGGGAGCTGGCTGGTTTCTTCTCTTTGGAGGCATGGTCTAAAATAGAGAGAAGAACGAATTAGACTGAGAGTTTAACTTGTGATTAAGCTCACTAGCCCGACATAAATACTAAATGAGGGGAAACTATTGCTAAACATCTCATAGCCTCTTGTAAATAAATGTGGCACGCAACACACCCATGCACAAGACTCTACTAGATGTGACTATCAGACTTCCTAGGACACTATTGAACCTTAGGTTCTGATACCAAGTTTGTAATGCCCTGATTTTTTGAACCAAAATGCTACACGGTGCTCATGACCCCGAAGGACCACAAGCTAACCCATGACTAATATATGTACTTGTAGATTGCATAATACATATCATAAAATGAAAAAAACATGACAAAAGGCCATAAGGTTCATCTGCATGTAATATCTGAGAAAAGTCATAGAATTAATATGGGATAACAAATTCCCAAAATAACTGAGAAGTCTGAAACATAATCTGAATCATAAATTTAAAAGCCTCTAAATACTGTCTGAATAAGGAGTTAAAGGAAAATGTTTCCAACTAACTCCAAAAACTGAGAACTGACTAGAAATAATAAAGAGATAATGTCATATTGTCCTCGAATGAAGAGGTCTCACTGCAAATCTAGGCAATGAAGTACAACTACTACTACTGCTACTGATTTGGGGCTCGTATCTCTGAACCTATTATGTAACATAAAAAAAAGCACCATAGCACGAATGCGTCAATACAAATGAAAGTACTGAGTATACGAGTGAGGTAGGATAAATGTAAAGGTGTCTATGCATGAGAATGCCAGCTTATATGAATGTGAGAGTGAAAACATAAGACATAGTAACTCAGATTGAAAAAGAAATATAACTGAATCTTTATAATGATAACATGGTTTTCAGATATCTAACATAACTGATAACTGAGTTCTGATAACTGGTAATATGAGTGGTTATGTCTTCCAGTCCTGAATCTAATTGAACTATATGAGTTCCGTACTATATTTGAGTTGACTGTATCTGACAGTCCTGGTGTTCTAAAATTTGAAAAACTATTTGAGTTCTTGAACTGAGACTACTACAATAACTAAGACTGTGGTAAGTAGCTATTTAACTGACATACCCCATGTATGCTAATAAATCTAAGCTAAGGTACAATCATTGCTCTGATTGGAAGGGTGTCAATACTGCCCCACTGGTAAAGACACGCTGTGGGTGACGCTCATCTGACAGTGTCCCCAAATGAGAATGGTAGGGACCTCATCTGACAGTGCTTATCCACCTCATCAAAACTCATCTGACAATGTTGATGTCTCAACCTATGCTAGCCACATAGTTCTGGAATGCAAGGGTGATTTCTAAGAATCACACCCTCATATGACAGTTTGTATTCCCATCCTTGGGTTCACTCGGTGCTAACTTCTACTCCTAATTGAAGAGACTGAACATGATTAGTTCAACTTTACGTGAACTGAGTTTTACTAAAATTCCATTGACTGACGGAATACTACTGATAACTGATACTAAATTGAGATCATGAGATTACTGAGATTTACTGGATTACTGAGTACTGTGTCAGACTGGACTGATACTGAATTTACATGAGTCTTTTTTGTGTCATGAGACTGACTGAAGTCTACTAAACATGGATCGACTGAGAGTATCTTGAAACCTGACACTGGATCTAGGCACACAACTATAGTTTTCAGGTTTAAGTACTCCCAAGACTCGATGGAAGCAAACTAACACATATGACTTACTTGATCATAAGAGTAGAGTCTACAATTCATCATCTCATACATAAGGGATTTCATGCTAAGTATGGTTCTCAACAATGCATTACATGGGAGGGATTTCACATCACGTAAGAGTACTTGCATAGCCTCAATATCATGTTCAAACATTCTCACAATAGCAACACATAATACATAACATGGAATACACGGGGAAACTGTAAAGAATATAACATAGACTTGTCATTTAAGTACTATTAGGTCATAAAGCATGCATTTTGTTATCTTACGCATACAATAAAAAACCTTGCATGCACTATGAAAAGCATAGGTGTGTTCATCATTTTTCACTATCTACTACCCCCAATTTCATGGGTTTTAACCAACATAATCACACACTTCATGGATATTCATCAAAATAACATCCTAGTAACACCAAAATCAAACATAAACCATGAACAAGATCATATCACAACCATACATTCATAATATATGTTTTGAAACATGGATTTGAACTCCACGAATGAAAGGTATCTATGGATGAACACTATACATACCTGAGCTTAAGGATTCATGAAATTCATGGTGAAAACGACTTGATTCTTGAAGTTCCCAATGAAACCCTAGGTTTGTTATTGGTTGTTCTTGAGATAATTCCAATAAAACTTATATATTTGGTATATTGGAGCTTAAATCCCGTGTTATGAAGATTTTATAATATGATAAAAGGACCAAAATGCCCTTAAGGACACGGGGGTTAAGTGTAGAAAATTGGGCAAGCACTGAACTTAGCAGGCAACGCCTGGCTTACTCCACCGCTATAAGTAGGCGGCGCTTGCCTTTGAGCGGTGCTCTAGGCCAGGCGACGCAAGCTTATCGCTCTTAGCTTCTATTTTGGAAATACAAACGTACCCTTACACTATCTACAAAATTCCAAAACTTATATGGAATTTACTACGACTTTTCCCTATCGTAATACAACTTAAAAATCCAAAGCGGAGGTTAGGAGGGTCATCAAATAAATCCCCAAAGTTCAGAGGTCTAAAATGAGACTAAGTGTTGAACAATTAACAAAATTTATCTATGTCTGAGAGATTATAAAGACAATGAGCTGAATTTTGGACTATGAATTTTATGGAGTATTACAATAATTGAATTAGATTTCCAAAGATACCTATTTTGCCCAAATCCATTATCGGAGAAAAAAGTTATGTCTATTTTACTCCATCATGTCAACCTGGAAACTGAGTGATGGCATTTATGATTACCTATCACATTTCTGATGTCTTATAACAAATGTCAGCATACTTAGGCTGAATTTACCTTCTGTGTGACGAAATTTGTGATGACTTATCACAAATGCAATGACATTTCTGACAAGTCATCAGCCTTGGGAAGAAAAAAACAACTCCAGCTTCCAAGTGATGACATTTATGATGACTTATCCCAAATCTGACGTCTTATCATCCCTGGTCGTTAGCTAAAATTTTTAGAAACTGGGTAGTGTTTTCATAAGGGAATTTTGGTCTTTTACTTCACCTCCCATGAATTATAAACCTCAAGGGATGCAATTTTATCCTATTTTCTTCAGTTAAACATCTCAAAAACCCTCTCTTACACCTTCAACCACAAGATTAAGGCTTTCTATCAAAATTATCTCCCAAAAGCAAGATTCAAGCCCTTTTTCCAAGATAATCAAGAATTAAGATTCTCAATCCAAGAACTCTCCAGCAAATCTTTAAAGTTTTCTGTCTAAGGTATGCGTAGTGTTGAGTTATGGATTCCTTTTATCCATAAAGTTTGAAAATCCTTTTGTTGAGTTATGAATCAAGTTATTATGTTATGAGTCGGTTGTAATCCTGTTGTTGTTAATGTATGATTTCAAAGTTGGAATATTTGTATGATTTTATGATAATGGGATAGATTATGAGTTGAAACCCACGAATTTGGTAATTTAAATTATTGAAATTGATGATTATAACTATGCCCAAAATGGTGCATGTAAGGTGTTTGATAAAATGCCTAAGGAACTAGAATCCATGTTATATGGACTAATTGTGATTAGGTGATGGATTCATGATATATCCCTATGTGCAAATGACTTCCATGCTAATAATGTGCTTTGTAAATGTTGTTGGATTGATGATGATCCATTCTTATAAAATTATGCCATATCCACTTGTAACTCTCTCTCTCTCTCTCTCTCTATATATATATATATATATGATTATGATAACCATGTAACTCATGAAATCCCCAATCAATTGTATTATGTAATGTTGAGATTGGTTATGAACTCAAGAATGTCAAGTCATGTCAGTTTCCTTTTATCGAGTCCTAGGGGTACTTGTACCTGAAAAATATAGATATGTGCCTAGAGCCATGTAATATTTTCAAGTTACTCTCAATCAATTCATACTCCATAGAATTCAGTCAGTCCCAAGACTCAGGAAAGAATCAGTAATCTCAGTAATACAATAATTCTCAAAAATCTCATGAACTCAGTCAGTGCCAGTAGTATTTCATCAGTCATTGAAATTTAGTAACTCAGTCCAGTATTCATATTTAGTGTCTATCAATTATGACTAGGATTCATCAATGAGTGAACTCGAGGATGGGAACTCACCTATCAGTTTAGGGTGCGATTCTTACAAGCAATCCTTGCATTCCAGAACTACGTAGCAAGCATAGGTTGAAACATCAAACCTATTCAGATGAGGGTAGATGAGGTGTATTGACCTATATAGATTTGGTTTCCCACCATTCTCCTTGTAGTACCTTCTAGATAAGGGATTACTCAAATCATGTCCTTACCAGTGGCGCGGTATTGACACCCTTCAAATCAGGGCATAGATTGGACACCAACTTAGCTATAATAAGCTCATTTTGGGCATGTCGGTTAGACGAATTCTCCCATAAATACAGTATTAGTCTAGGTAATAGAACATAGATAGTTCTTTAGATTTTAGGACTCTCATATACAATCAACTTAGATACAGTACGGAACTCAGCTAGTTCCCTCAAAATTAGGACTGTCAGATATAGTAACTCATGTTATCAGTTTATAGGATCATGTTATATCAGTTATCAGTACTCATGTTATCAGTATTCAGGTTTAGTAATCATGTTATCACACTCTCAGTTCAATTATGTATTCTATGTAAGCACTCTCACATTCATGTTAGTCTGTCAGTTAGTACTTTCATGCATCAACCCTTGCATTTAGCCTACCTCACTCGTATACTCTATATATTCAGTAGTATTGACGTATTCACACTATGGTGTTTCAAATTATGACATAGGTTTTCGAGAGCGATTCCCAGACCCAGATCCTGAGTTGCATTAGTACGCCAATTTCAATATTTAGAGTTCTTGGTGAGTCCTCATCATGCGTGGACGTTAATATTTTATTTTTTATTAGTTCAGTAGACGAAGTTAGTTGGGGGCATTTCCCATTAACTCTTTATTCAGATTAATTCTTTTAGTTAGTGGCTTTTTAGACTACAAATGTTTTCATTCAGTTACTTTAGTTTTGTTTTGGGTATTTCCATACCCCACCTCTGATGTTATATTTTCATCAGTTGGAACCTTATGGCCTTACTGAGTATATTTCCATATTATTATGTTACATTATGCAGTGTTCAGGTATAGATAGCAGTCATGGGTTAGCTAGTGGTCCTTAGGGATTGTTAGAACCATGTAGCATTCTGTTTTAGATAATCGAGGCATTACAAACTTGGTATCATAGCTTAAGGTTCAACAGTATCCTAAGAAGTCTGAAAGCTGCATCTAGTAGAGTCTTGTACATGGGTGTGTTGTGTGCCACATTTTTGTACATGAGGCTATGATATTTTTTTGGAACAGTTTCCCTTCTCTTAATAGTTATGTCATGCTAGTTAGCATAATGACAACTTAAAATCTCAGTCTAATCTCTTTGTTTTCCATTATAAAACATGCCTCCTATGAGAAAAAATAGAAATCAGCCAGCCCCTCACCCCGAAGATCCTTTGGGCAAACATATTTCCCATGCAGAGTTTACAGATGTATTTACTACTCTTGCCTAGTCAATTACTACTCAGAATGAATGCCCAATAGTTGTTTAGGCCAACCAATGGTCAATTCTGAGGTAGCTAGGATTCAGGATTTCACCCGAATGAACCCTCCATCTTTCAGAGAGTCTAAGTCAGACGAGGACCACAAAAATTCCTAGATCAAGTTCAAAAGCTTACAGATATCATGGGGGTCACTTCTAGTGAGATTGATGAGCTACTCACATACCATTTGCTGGATGTGGCTCATACTTGGTACAAGAAGTGAAAGTCATAGAGTGCAATTGATGTAGGCTTAGTAGAGTGGGAGGAGTTTGCTACTTCTTTTCTTGATAAGTTCTTTCACCTTGAGCTCAAGGAGGCTAAGGTGTTGGAATTTATCAATATCAGGCAGGGCAATATAACGGTGAAAGAGTATTCTCTTTAGTTTACTCAACTAGCCAGATATGCCCCTCATGTAGTGGTAGACAACCAGTCTAGAATGAACAAATTTGTTTCTGGGGTGAATGATAGTGTGGTGAATGAGTGCAGAACAATGATGTTGAAAATTGATATGAACATACCTATACTTGTAATCCATGCTCAGCAGATAGAGAGCAGAAAGTTAAGAAGAGAGAGAAGTAGAATAAGAGAGCAAGGACAGGTAGTTTAAACTTTGCTCAGCCTAAGTCAAAGGGAGGGAATCATTCTCAGTTCTATCTCCTTCATCATGCAGTGCTCCTACCCCTAAGTTCATAGATGGAAACAAATATAGATCGCCAGGTTATAAGTCTCAGGGCAATGTAAGCAGTTCCCGAACTAATCCTCTTTGTTAGACTCGTGGTAGAACCACAAGGGTGTTTGCTGAGCTGGTAGTGATGTTTGATTCGGTTGTGGCAAGACAGGACACAGAGTTCTATATTGACCTTATCTAGGTCCTCTGGGTAAGTTTAATCATTCCTCAGCTCAGTTTGGTTGCCTGAATTTGCAGGGTGCCACTTCCAATGCTACTAGTGGTCATCGCCCAAACAGACTTTATGCTCTCCAAACCCGACAAGATCAGGAAATTTCTCCTAATGTAGTTACTGGTATGTTACAGATCTTTCATATTCATGTTTATGTGTTGCTAGATATAGGAGATTCCTTGTCTTTTGTTACTCCTTACATAGAAGCCGACTTCGGGGTCAGTCCTAAAATTTTAGCAGAGCCTTTCTCAGTCTTTACTCTAGTGGGTAAAACCATCATGTCCAGTTACTTTATGGTATGATATTTTAGAAATTCACTTAATCAGACTTAGTCAAATTAGAGATGACTGATTTTGATGTTATTCTTGGAATGGATTGGCTTTATTCCTGTTATCCCACAGTCGATTACAGATTCAGAATTGTCCAGTTCCAGTTTCTAAATGAACCCATCCTTGAGTGGAAGGGTAGTGTTTCAGCATTAAGTGTTCAACTTGTTTCCTACATACGGGCAAGGAAAATGATTTCTAAAGGTTGTATCTATTATCTTGATCATGTTAAGTACTCTAGTTCCAAGACTCCCAGCCTTGAATTAGTCCCAATTGTTTATGAATATTCAGATGTCTTTCCCAAAGATCTTCCATGAATTCCTCCTGAAAGGGAAATAGACTTCAGTATTGATCTCCTTCAAGATAATCAGCCTATATCTATTCTTCCATACAGAATGGCACCAACTAAATTCAAAGAACTGACAGAGTAGTTAAAGGATCTTTTAGACAAGGGATTCATCAGACCCAATATTTCCCCATAGGGTGCACCATTGTTATTTGTGTAAAAGAAAGACGGTTCTCTCAGAATATGTATAGACTATCGTCAACTCAATAAAGTTATAGACAAGAACAAGCATTCATTTCCTAAAAATAGACCTCAGATCCGGCTATCATCAGCTCAGAGTCAGAGAATGCGACATTCCGAAGATAGCATTCCGAACTCAATATGCTTACTTTGAATTCCTAGTCATGTTCTTTGGTATTACCAATGCTTCATCCACTTTTATAGACTTGATAAATCGTTTGTTCAAGTAGTACTTGGACATATTTGTCATAGTATTTATAGATGAAATTCTAGTATATGCTCGCACAGAGCATGATCATGCAGACCATCTTAGAACAGTACTTTAGACTCTAAAAAATAGTCAGTTATTCACCAAATTTATTAATTATGAATTTTGGCTAAGGTCAGTAGCGTTCCTTGATCACATTATTTTCGGTGACAGCATTAGAGTTTATCCTTAAAACACCGAAGCAGTGAAAAACTAGCCCTGACCCATATCTCCATCAAACATTAGGAGTTTCTTGGGTTTGACTGGCTATTACAGATGCTTTGTCAAAAACCTTTCTTCTATTGAATCCCTTACGTCTAGATTGACTCAGAAAAAAGCCAAGTTTCAGTGGCCAGATCCTTGCGAGAAGAGTTTTCAAGAGTTGAAGACCCGACTCATCTCAACTCTAGTCTTAGCTCTTCCAATTGGTCCAGATGGGTTCATAGTATATTGTGATGCATCCAGAGTAGGTTTGGATTTTGTCCTCATGCAGCATGGTAAGGTCATAGCCTATGCCTTCAAGCAACTTAAGCCCCATGAAAAGAACTATCCTACGTATGATCTTGAGTGAGCGGCCGTAGTTTTCACCTTAAAGTTTTTGAGGTATTATCTCTACGGAGTTCATGTAGATATCTTCACAGATCATAAAAACTTTTAGTACGTATTCTCTCAGAAAGATCTCAATCTTCATCAAAGAAGTTGGTTAGAGCTATTGAAAGATTATGATATAAGTGTTCTTTATAATTCGGGCAAGGCCAATGTAGTGGCTGACGCTCTTAGTAGACTGTCTATGGGTAGCTTTGCTCATGTGGAGGACAGTAAGAAGAAGTTAGACCAGGAAGTTCATCAGCTAGCCAGACTAGGTGTTCTCTTAGTTGATTCTTTAGAGGGCGGTGTATGTGTTCAGAATAGTTCAGAATTATCTCTAGTTTTCAAGGTAAGAGCAAATCAAGATAGAGATCCCAGTCTAGTAAAGTTGAAAGAGTAAGTCAGGGATCATAAGGTTGAGGTTTTCTCACAAGGAGGAGATGGTGTTTTGCGTTGTCAGGGCTGTCTCTATGTTCCAGGTGTAGATAACTTTAGGCAGGGAATTCTTATGAAAGTGCATGGTGAGCGATACTTTATTCATCAAGGGGCCACTAAGATATACCACGACTTATGGGAGATCCATTAGTGGAGTAGGATGAAGAGAGATGTTGTAGAGTTAGTGGCTAAGTGCTCTACATGTCAACAGGTTAAGATAGAGCGCCAGAAGCCTAATGGTCCCATGTAGGAGTTCATTATTCTCACCTGGAAATTGGAAGAAGTGAACATAAACTTTATGATGGGTTTTCCTCGTACGCATCATCAACATGATTTAGTTTAGGTCATTGTAGATAGAATGACTAAGTCAGCTCATTTCCTTCCATTTCATACCTCTTATTCAGGTAAGGATTACGCTAAAATCTACATCAGAGAGTTGGTCAGATCGCACAATGTTCCGTTATCCATTATTTCAGATAGAGGTACTCAGTTCACCGCTTAATTCTTAGAAAACATTCTAAAAGGGTCTTGGTACTCGAGTTCATCTCATATAGCCTTTCATCCTTAGACAGATGGTTAAGCAGAAAGGACTATTTCGACTCTAGAAGATATTCTAAGGGCATGTGCAATTGATTTCAAGGAAAGTTGGGATGACCACTTTCCTTTGATTGAGTTTGCATACAACAACAACTATCACTCCATTATTCAGATGGCTCTGTTAGAAGCACTCTATGGTAGGAGGTACAGGTCCCTAGTATGTTGATTCAAAGTTAGTGAGGCCTCAATTATAGGGCCTGAATTAGTATTCGACCCTTTAGAAAAAAGTTTCATTGATCAGAGAGAGACTTTGGGTTTCTCAAAGCCGATAAGAGTCCTTTGCAGATGTTCACATAAAAGATCTCGAGTACGAGATTGATGACTAAGTTTACCTAAAGATCTCTCCCATGAAAGGAGTCAAGAGATTCAGCAAGAAGGGAAAGATTAGTCCCCGATATATCGGTCCCTTCAAGATTCTCAGTCGCTTCGGTAAGGTAGCTTATGAGCTTGAATTTCCTTCAAATATAGCCTCGGTTCATCTAGTATTCTATGTTTCTTTGCTCAAGAAGTGCATAGGTGACCCATCAGTTGTAGCCCCTACTTAGAGCATAGATATTTAGAATGGCCTTTTCTATGATGAGATTCCAGTCGAAATCCTCGACTACCAGGTTCGTGGACTGAGGAATAAAAAAGTTCCCTAGTCAAAGTTCTTTGGAGGAATTAGTTTGTTGAGAGATATACTTGTGAAGAAGAAGCAGATATTCAAACCAAGAACCCTCACCTCTACTCCGCTAACTCAGACTCGGCTCAATGTAACGGTTCTTCTTAAGCCTATTCTGTTTGAAGTTCAGAATTCCATTTATGAATTTGGTACTAAATACCACTGTATTCAGTCATGCATTCATGTATCAGTTTAGTAATTTATTCATGGATTAGACAAGAATTCTCGTTATGGGAAATTTTGTTCATCAGAATACTCAGTTATGCATTCATGAGTCAGTCACCCATACATCAGATATGCATGAGTTCCTTTTATCAGTCATATATCAGATATGGATGTTCAGTATGTTAAGATATATTCATCTTATTAGTCAGGTCAGTCATGTAGTCATGTTTTAGATGTTTGCAGCCCTTAAGTAAGACCATTTTATCAGTAGTCTCATCTTATTCAATCCTATTTAAGGACGAATGTTCCTAAGAGGGAGATATTGTAATCCCCCAAAAGTTCAGTCCAATACTAGAATCATGCTTCAAGCTCATGAGAAATAAATTATAGTGCCTTTTTAGCTTTATGATGAAGGTTGATATGTATTAAGGCCTCAAATAACTCCTAGCTAATAGATTAATCAAAGCATTCCTTAACGATAAATTCTTAAGAAGGATATTTCTTTAATCAACTTCAAATGATTATATCTAACATTATACAAAGAATTTTTAGGATACCAACCCACCAAGTGATATATAATTTAATTATCTTTCTAGTGATACCAATATCGCTTAAATCCGTTATTGGAGCAAAAAGTTATGCCTATTTTACTCCAGCATGTAAACCTAGAAACTAAGTGATGACATTTGTGACGACCTATCACATTTCTGATAGCTTATCACAAATTTCATCAGACTTAGGCAGAATCCAGCTCCTGTGTGACAATATTTATGACAAGTCATTAGCCTTAGGTAGAAAAAAACAACTCCAGCTTCCAAGTGATGACATTTTTGATGACTTACCACAAATCTGATGGCTTATCCGCCTTGGTCGTCAGCTAAAATTTTCGAAAATTGGGTAGTATTTTTGTAAGGGTATTTTGGTATTTTCCTTCACCTCCCATGACTTATAAACCTCAATGGACGTAATTTTATCCTATTTTATTCAGTTAAATATCTCAAAAACCCTTTCTTACACCTTCAACCACAAAATTAGGGTTTTCTATCAAAATCATCTCCCAAAAGCAAGATTCAAGCCCTTTTTCCAAGATAATCAAGAATTAAGATTCCCAATACAAGAACTCTCCAACAAATCTTCAAAGTTTTCTTTCTAAGGTATGCATAGTGTTGATTTATGGATTCATTCATCCATAAAGCTCGAAAACCCTCTTGTTGAATTTTGAATCATATTATTATGTTATAAGTAGATTGCAATCCTGTTGTTGATAATGTATGATTTCCAAGTTGGAATATTTTATGATTTTATGATAATGGGATAGCTTATGAGTTTAAACCCATGAATTTGGTGATTTAAATTATTGAAATTGATGATTATACCTATGCCCAAAATGGTGCATGTATGGTGTTTGATAAAATGCGAAAGGAACTAGAAACCATGTCCACTTACAACTCTCTCTTTCTCTCTCTCTCTTTCTTTCTCTCTCTATATATGTATATATATATATATTTATGATTATGATAACAATGTACATCATGAAATCCTCAATCAATTGTATTATGTAATGTTGAGATTGGTTATGAACTCAAGAATGTCAAGTCATGTTAGTTTCCTTCTATCGAGTCCTGGGGGAACTTGTACCCAAAAAATATAGTTGTGTGCCTAGATCCATGTCATGTTTTCAAGTTACTCTCAGTCAAGCCATACTCCATAGAACCCAGTCAGTCCCAGGACTCAGGAAAGAATCAATAATCTCAGTAATACAGTATTTTCAAAAATCTCATGAACTCAGTCAGTGCCCGTAGTATTCTGTCAGTTAATGAAATTCAATAATTCAGTCTAGTATTCATGTTTAGTGTGTATCTGTTGGGAGTAGGATTCGGCACCGAGTGAACTCAAGAATGGGAGCTCACCTATTAGTTTAGGGTGTTATTCTTAGAAGCAATCCTTTCATTCTAGAACTTTATAGCCAACGTAGGTTGAGGCATCAAACCTATTCAGATAAGGGTAGATGAGGTGGCTTGACCTGTACAAATAAGGGTTCCCACTATTCTCCTTGGAGTGACTGCTAAATAAGGGAACACTCATAGCTTTTCCTTACCAGTGGTACGGTATTGACACCCTTCCAATTAGGGTATAGATTGGACCCCAACTCAGCTATAGTAAGCTATTTGGGGCATGTCGGTTATATGAATTCTTCCATTGTTGAAATATCAGTATCGGTAATAGAACTCAAATGGTTTTTTAGATTTCAAGACTCTCAGATACAGTCAACTCTGATACAGTACGGAACTCAGCTAGTTCCCTTAGAATCAGGACTATCAGATACAGTCACTCATGTTATCAGTATGTAGGATCATGATATATCAGTTATAAGTACTCATGTTATCACTATTCAGGTTTAGTAATCATGTTATCACACTCTCAGTTCAATTACGTATTCTAAGTATGTACTTTTACGTTCATGTTAGTGAGTCAGTTAGTACTTTCATGAATCAACCCTTGCATTTATCCTACCTCACTCGTATACTCAGTACATTCAGTAGTACTAATGCATTCGTGCTATGGTGTTTCAAATTATTCCATAGGTTCAGGAGCATGAGTTCTAGACCCAGATCCCGAGCAGTAGTAGTACGCTGGTTTCAGTATTCAGATTCCTTGGTGAGTCCTCATCATGCGAGAACATTATTATTTTATTTCTTTAGTAGTTTAATAGACAGAGTTAGTTGGGGACATGTCCCATCAACTCCTTATAAGATTATTTCATGCAGTTAGAGGAATTACAGACTACAAATATTTTCATTCAGTTACTTTAGTTTTGTTTTGGGTATTTCCTACCCTACCTCAGATGTTACGTTTTCATCAGTTTGAACTTTATGGCCTTACATAGCATGTTTACACATTATTATGTTACATTATACAGTGTTCAATTACAGCTATCAGTCATGGGTTAGCTAGTGGTCCTTTGGGATTATTAGCACCATGAAGCTTTCCAGTTTTGATAATCGGGCATTACAGGTAGCTCTTCGAGCTTGTGCTGTACCTTTGAGTTATCCAAAATCTCTACCTCACCATATATTTTAGGTTTTATTCTTGAGTATTGTCTTAGTATTCCTAAATTTTTGAGATCTATTCCTCACCATCTGCGTAGAAAAGAATGGGACACAACTTAGAACATATGGTATGAATAACTACGATGATAAGGAATAAAAATATAGAAGTTCTTATCAAAGACATTTTATATCCTCTCGAAGATAGATATGGACGTCTACTTACCAATCCATGGTACTCTACTAGACATCCTTCTCTTACACTTATGAGACCAAAGAACCTGACTCTGATATAAATTTATCAGAATAAAAAAACTAGGTCATAAGGGCACTTATTATGGTTAAGACTTGATAAGTAAGCCAATCATCCAAACTGAGAAAGAAATCACACATACAATAATAATGTAATACCTTGTAAAGTTTCATCATCATTAAAGCCTCCAAAATGAGTCACACTAAGCTTAACACTTAGAATTTTCAGCAAAAGGTTTCAACACTTAGTTTTATTTTGGACCCTTAATCTTCATTGAATTATTTTGTGACCTTCCCAATGTACGTTTCTTGATATTTTTATAATGTTGCAATGGAGAAATGTCGTAGTATATCTCAGGTAAGTTTTAGAATTTTTAGATAAGCCTAAGGTCGTGTTTGGGTTGGAAAAATAGTAGCTAAAGGCGCTAGGCTCGCACCACCCAGGTTCTCCCCTGCTCTAAGAGGGGCGTTGCCTCACTCTCTCCCCAAGTGAAAGTAGGGTGCCACCCTGGGTTCTCCCAGGGTCTAAGCAGGGTGTCGCCCTGTCTATCGCGCCAAGCCAAATTTTTCATTTTTCATCCATTTCATTAATGGTATAATGGTAAATTTTGAATCCTTTATCCTCTTTAACATGGGATTACATCCCAATAACACCAAAACAACTATATTTTCATCATAAACTCTCAATAACATCTATTAGGGTTTTCATATAAAAACTCAAGTATCTCAAGAATCAACCATGACTTTTCATTAATTTTTGGAGATCAGATTCCCTACCTCGAGGGCTATAAGAAACACGCATTATTTTTGTGAATAGAATTACGAAGTCAAAATTCCATCCAAAGCTTAAGGTTTAAGGTATGTGGGGTTTTTAACACGAACACCCTTTTGTTTTTGTGCCCAGAGTTTTTTTTCTTTTACAAAGATATATGATTTGATATGTTTTACTGTGAATTTAAATATATGAATTTATGACTTATGATATTTTTATGAGAATATTGATATGGTTGCATATAAAGCTGAATTTTTAGATTTCGAAGTGATTATTTTTATGTTTATGACATAAAGTATGAATTTTGAGGAGTGTTATGATGATATTGATATATGGGTCCTTGAAATCTATTTGAAATTGTAATTTTGAGAAATCATGTGTTATAAATTTGAATGACTTAAAATGAAATAGAACGATTTGACTTTTTTGGTTGTGAAAGAGTTGGTTTTGAAACCCAAGTGAGAAAATAAATCCACACTTGTTTGAGTTACGATGAAAGGGTAGCATATTGTCTCCCAATATGAATTTTTGAATTATTTATGGTGGATTATCTTTTTTTAAAGTTCTGAGCTATGTCCGGGAGTAGTATTTAGCACTGAGCTAGAAGTATGGTACTTCCATAGAACTCCGTGACCTCATAGGATGTGAGCTTGAGGCTGATATAGTGATCACTAATGAGATAAAAATTAAGGTCCCACTCTGATGGCAAGGATGGGACAGCTCTCCCCAATGTAGGTCGGACATTGTACTCCATGTAGCTCTCATGGTTTATGTAGGTTATGAGAAACTCAAAGCCATTGCCTTTTAAGTAGAGCGTCTTTTCAAGTCAGTCTTGACCCGCCTGCTTGTTAGCAAGTGCCTCGGGCCCTGCCTCTCTTTTCCAACAATCTCAGCCGAGTGCTTCGTTCCTCTCCTTTTAGGAGAGCTATAGTGTGTCTATATTCTATCTAAGATAAGTGTGTATGTTTTGAAAACTATGACTTCTAAGAAAGTTTCCTATTTTCGAAAGATTGAAAATTGTGTTTTGAAATAAGAAAGATGTTTTGAGATTTGAATGTTCCACAAGTTTAAAACTGAAAAGAATGTGAATTGAGAATTGATGTAATGAATCACGTGTTTTTATTTACATGTATTGTTCATCCATGCTTATGATGATTTTATTCAAGCTATGTAAGTTACTTATTACTGCATGCATTTTTTTCCAATGAAGATGACGATGTTGATTTTTGAAATTACATACACCCCCATATAATCGGTACATATTCCATGGTACTGACCCACATATTCATTTGTGGGTTACATTTTTCCTAATAATATAGGTTCAAGTGCTTAGTTCCAAACTTGACAGTGATTTTCAAGCATATTGATCTATATCTTCTGCAGTGGTGAGTCCTCATGATCCGAGGACGAGTTATGCAGATTTTTAGTTTCATTATGATTTGTTTATTTTAATCCTTGAGTTCAAGTTAGCTGGGGCCTATCCCAATGGCTCATCGATACATTGATTAGTAGAGGCTTGTCAGGCTGAATTTGCTAGACTAGTTGGTCAGAGTTGTTAATTATTTTGTATTTTGTTATTTTTTGGTATCTATCCATATTTTGGTGAGACTTGATTAATAATGTTCAGATATTTTGACTGAGCTAATCTTGTAGTGGTAGTGAATGTCTCAAAGGGTTATCTTGGGTCTACTTGTAGCCTTAAGCACTGTGTGATGCCTCGGGACCCATTTTTGGGGCGTTACAAACTTTGTAATAGAGCCTAAGGAGTAAGGAGTCCTAGAGAGTCTGAAAAGCTATGTTAAATAGATTCTTGATCATCATGTGTAGCTCACCACTTCTATGAGAAAGAGGCTATGAAACCTTTTAGGAAAAAGGTCATTTCTTTCTTTCAGAAGTCCATCGTGCTTACAGTTGTGTCTCTCTGCTATTAATTTGTGTTCTTTTATCTGAATATGCCTCCTCGCCAAGCTTGAAGAAATAACGTGGGTCATCAACCTCAGCCTGCTGATCCCCAAAATGAAATATATCCTATACCAAATTTTGGGTAGTTTTTCAGGTGCTAGCCCAAGCTGTTACTGGAAATGTTTAGACTAATCCAGCCTCATCTCCATAATAGCAAGGAGGTAATTCAGCTTCTTTGAGGATTCATGATTTTATGTGGATGAATTCACCAGAATTCTATGTGTCCAAACCAGATGAGGACCCACAGTTATATCTTAAGAAAGTGAGAAAAATCATGTAGGTGATGCATATCTCTGAGGAGGATAGTGTGGAGTTGGCATCATATCAGTTGAAAGACATTGCTTATAATTGGGTTGTTGCATAGAGGAAGGTTAGAGAAGAGGGTGTCGCTACTATAACTTGGCAGGATTTCCAGGATATATTCCTAGATAAGTTCTTCCCATTGGAGATAAGAGAGGCAAAGGTAGAGGAGTTCATGAACTTATGGTAGGGCTCTATGACTGTTAAGAAGTACTTCTTGAAGTTCAACTAGTTGGACAAATTTGTGACAAAAATATCAAGCTATGTTGTTAAGGAGTGAAGATTTGTTATGCTAAATAGTGAGATAATCCTTTCCAGATTGATGACTCATGCCCAACATATTGAAGCAGACAAAACAAAGGAGAGGGATAGGATAAGAGGGAATAAGAGGGCTAGATTCGAGCAGTACAAGTTTGGCCAGACTAGATCTCAAAGAGGGGACCTCCCTCAGTTTTAGAGCCATTCATCTGTGCCAACACCGTTGTCATTTAGCGCTCCCATGCCTAGGGGGAGGCAGGAGAGAGGTAGTAGGCCATCTATGTCCAAGTCCCAGTATAGTATTGGTAGCAAGCCTAATTATCCTCCATGTACTTAGTATGGTAGGACCCACTCGGGTGAGTGATGGGGTAAGAAGAGAGGTTACTTTGCGTGTGGTGACTTGGGTCACAGACTTAGGGAGTGCCCATATGCCAGGAAAGGGTGATGTGATAATCGCCCCCAGACTCAAACTGCTAGTGCTCCAGCTCCGATGACTCGACCAACCCCAACTCAGGGTGCTTCTTCTAGCACTGATGGCGATCAACGCCAGAACAGGTACTATGCTTTGCCTTCTCTCCAAGAGCAGTAGGACTCTCTCAATGTCGTTACTAGTATGATTCATATTTTTTAGTTTGATGTTTATGCATTATTGGACCCTAGGTCCAGTTTTTTATATGTAACACCCCTGATTGCTGTAAATTTTAAGGTTAGCTGTGAAGAGATCCCTGAGCCTATCCTAGTTTCTACCTATGTAGACGAGTCTATTGTCTCCAAGAAAGTATACAAAAAGTGTCCTATTTCTATCCTTCATAGGATCAAGTTTGCTGATCTGATAGAGTTGGATATAATAGATTTTGATGTTATTCTGGGTATGGAATAACTTCACTCTTGTTATGCATCCATAGACTATCGTACTCGTTTAGTCAAGTTTCAATTTCCTGGTGAGTCTATTTTCGAATGGTTCGGAAGTTCAGTATCCCTTAATATCCATTTTATCTCATATCTTAAAGCTAGAAAGATTATTTCCAAAGGTTGTATTTATCACTTGGTTAGGGTTAAAGACACTAAGTCTGAAGCTCCAACTATTCAGTCAGTCGATATTGTAAATGAGTTCCTTGATGTTTTTCAAGAAAATATCCCAGGGGTACCTCCTGATAGAGTGACAAAATTTAGGATTAACCTTCTTCCCGACACTCACCCTATATCTATTCCTCCCTACCGTATGGCACCAGCAGAACTTAAGGAGTTGAAGGAGAAACTCAAAGATCTATTAGATAAAGGTTTACTAAGGCCCAACGTATTTCCTTGGGGTGCACCTATCCTATTCGTGCTAAAGAAAGATAGTTCTTTGCGTATGTGCATTGACTATCGTCAGCTAAAAAAAGTCACTATCAAAAATAAGTATCCTCTTCTGAGAATAGATTATTTGTTTGACCAATTGCAAGGTGCAAGTTACTTCTCAACTATAGACCTTCGCTTCGGCTATCATCAACTCAGAGTTAGGGAGTGTGATAGCTCAAAGATAGCCTTCCAAACTCGTTATGGTCATTTTGAGTTTTTTGTTATGTCCTTCGGGCTAACTAATGCTCCATTAGCTTTCATGGACCTCATGAATCGAGTGTTCAAACAATAGCTTTATATATTTGTCATTGTTTTCATAGATGATATACTTGTGTATTCCCGAAATTAGAATGACCATATGAACCACTTTCGAATGGTTCTACAAACTCTTAGACATCATAAATTTTTTTCCAAATTTTGCAAATGTTAATTTTGGCTAAGATCAGTTACTTTTCTGGGTCACATCATTTCAGCGAAAGGTATTAGAGTAGATCCCCAAAAAATAGAAGCTGTAAGAAATTGTCCTAGACCTATCTCTTCATCCGACATTAGAAGTTTCTTGGGTATAGCAAGCTATTACCGTCATTTTGTTGTGGGTTTTTCTTCCATTGCATTTCCTATGAGCCGATTGACCCAAAAAAAAGTGAAGTTTTTGTGGTCGGATTCTTGTGAGAAGAGTTTTTAGGAGTTGAAGACTCGACTTACTTCAGCCTCTGTTTTGACCTTGCCTTATGGTATTGATGGTTTTGTGGTGTATTATGACACTTCTAGAGTTTTTTGGGTTATGTGTTGATTCAAAGAGGTAAGGTTATAGCCTATACCTCTAGACAGTTGAAACCCCATGAGAAGAATTACCCAATGCATGATCTCGAGTTAGCTACTGTTGTGTTTGCTCAGAAAATCTGGAGACACTACTTTTATGGTGTTTATGTTAAAATGTTTACTGATCATAAGAGTCTGCAGTATGTATTTTCTCAGAGGGATTTAAATCTTAGGAAAATAAGGTGGTTAGAGTTGATGAAACATTATGATATGAGCATTTTGTACCATCCGGGCAAGGCCAACGTAGTGGCAGATACCCTTAGCAGGTTTTCTATGGGTAGTGTGTCGCATATGGAGAATGATAAGAAGGAGTTATCTCATGATGTGCAACATTTAGCTAGAATGGGTGTTAGATTGCTTGATTCCATGGAAGGGAATAGTCTAATGCAGAGTAGTTTCGAATCCACTTTGGTTTTGGAGGTGAAGGAGAAACAAGACTTAGATGATAGTTTGGTCAGACTGAAGGAGTCATTTAAGGACCAAAAAGTAGAGGTTTTCTCTCAAATGGGAGATGGTATGTTGAGACTGCAGGACAAATTATGTGTTCCAAACGTTGATGATCTAAGACAGGGAATTATGGCTAAAGCACATGGTGAGCGATATTCCATTCATCCCGATGCTACTAAGATGTACCACTACTTACGGTAAATCTACTAGTGGAGTGGTATCTAGAAATACATAGCTGAGTTTGTAGCGAGGTGTGGAACTTACCAATTGGTTAAGGTTAAACACCAAAGACCTGGTGGTAGGATGCAGAAGTTTAGTATACCCACTTGGAAGTGGGAAGAGATAAATCTGGATTTTGTGACTGGTTTGCCTCTATCGCGCTGTCATCATGATTCTATTTAGGTTTACATTGATAGGTTGACTAAGTCTGTGCACTTTTTTCCTATGCATATTTCTTATACAGCAGAGGAATATACTAAGTTGTATATTCGATAGTTAGTTAGGTTTCATGGATTTCCCTTATCTATCATTTCAGATAGGGGTACTCAGTTCACTTTGCAGTTTTAGAAAGCATTTCAGAAGGGTCTTGGTACCCAAGTTCATAGAAGTTCCTCTTTTCATCCACAGATCGATGGTCAGGCTGAGAGGACCATCCAAACTTTGGAGGATATATTGAGAGCGTGTTCTCTTGATTTGAGAGGGAGTTGGGAGAGTAATTGCCTTTGATAGAGTTTGCATATAATAATAGTTACCATGCTAGTATCAAGATGGCACCATTTAAGGCTTTGTATGGTAGGAGGTGTAGGTCACCCATAGGTTGGTTCAAAGTGGGGGAAACTACTATGATTGGGCCTAATACAGTATTTAAGGAGATGGAGAAGGTGAGATTTATTAGAAAAAGGTTGAAGACAGCTCAGTGTCGCCAAAAGTCATATGCAGATGTGAGGAGAAGGAATCTTAAGTTTGAAGTTGATGATTTAGTATATCTTAAAATTTCACCTATGAAAGGGGTGAAAAGGTTTGGGAAGAAGGAAAAGCTTAGTCCCCATTATATTGGCCCTTACAGAGTTCTTAGCCATGTTGATAAGGTTGCTTATGAAATAGAGTTGCCTGCAGAGTTGTCAGCGGTTCATCCGGTGTTCCATGTTTCCGTGCTTAGGAAGCATATTGGTGTTTCTGTTGTCCTAGATCCTTCCGAAATTCATGATATTCAGGATGGTCTTTCATTTGATGAGGTTCCTATCAAAATCTTAGATCATCAAGTCCGAAGACTAAGGAACAGAAAATTTCCCTTGGTCAAGGTGTTGTGGCGAAATCAATCTATTGAGGGTGAAACTTGGGAAACCGAGGCGGATATGCAATCCAAGTACTCGTACCTATTTTTTGCAAGACCAGATCAAGCTAAAGGTACCGTTTCTATCTAAATCATCCCTTTTATATTCAAAATTGCAGCAGTTCAGCTATTATTTTATACTATTCAGCTATTATAACATGAGTTATGCACTTCTTCTTGTATCCGAAATATAGAATAAAGTAGAGACAAGTTTCGCGAGTTGCCTCACCTGTTAAATCTTCATTTCCCTTGTATTCATAACGTATCTAGCGACATTCGAGGATGAATGTTCCCAAGGGGGAGATATTGCAATACCCCATAAAGTTTATCATCGTTAAAGCCTTTGAAATGAGTCACCCTAAGCTTAACACTTAGAATTTTCAACAAGACGTTTCAACACTTAGTTTTATTTTGGACCCTTAATCTTCATTGAATTACTTTGTGACTTTCCTGATGTACGTTTCTTGATATTTTTGTTGTGTTGCGATTGGGAAAGGTCATAGTACATCTTGGGTAAGTTTCGGAATTTTTAGATAATCCTAAGGTCGTGTTTAGGTTGGCAAAACAGTAGCTAAAGATGCTAGACCTGCACTGCCCTGGGTTCTCCCCTTCTCTATGCGGGGCGCCGCCTCACTCCCTCCCCCGGTAAAAGTAGGGCGCCGCCCTGGGTTCTCCCAGGGTCTAAGCAGGGCGCCGCCCTGCCTATCGCACCAGGCCAAATTTTTTATTTTTCATCCGTTTCATTAATGGCATAATGGTAAATTTCGAATCCTTTGTCCTCTTTAACATGGGATTACATCCCAATACCACCAAAACAAGTCTATTTTCATCAAAAACTCTCAATAACATTGTAAGACCCCATAAAATTGTTGCGTTCGAATTCAGCTCATTTGTCTTTACAAGCCTCAAGACTTAGAAATTTTCATAAGTGTTCAACACTTAGTCTCATTTTAGACCTCTAAACTTCGAGGATTTATTTGATGACCTTCCCAATATTTGTTTTTTGATTTTCAAGTTGCGTTGTGATGGGGTAAGGTTGTAGTACATCCCGGGTAAGTTTCAAAATTTTTGGAATCCATTTAGGGCTCATTTGGATTTCGAAATAGTAGCCCCAGGCGATCTTTAGGCGCCGCTTGGGATATCCCGACGGACTAAGGCAGGCGCCGCCTGGGATATATCGGTTCACTAAGGAAGGCACCGCCTGCTTAAGTCCAAGAGGGTAGATGATGCAGGTCCTATTGAGTCAGATGAATTTGTCACGACTTTCTTAGACAGATTCTTTCCCCAAGAGATGAGGGAAGCTAAAGTTCTTGAGTTTATCAACCTCAGGCAAGGAAATATGACGGTTAGAGAGTATTCTCTCAGATTTACTCAGCTAGCCAGGTATGCCCCTCATGTGGTTATAGACAATAGGGCAAAAATGAGCAAGTTCATGTCAGGAGTCAATGATAGCGTGGTGAATGAGTGTAGATCTATGATGCTGAACAGTGATATAAACTTATCCAGACTCATGACCTATGCCCATCAGATAGAGGAACGAAAGGCTAGGACTAGAGAGATGTAGAACAAGAGAGCAAAATCAGGCAGTATCAGTTTTGCTCAGCCCAAATCAGAGGGAGGAAACCGTTTGCAGTTTCATCCCAAGCCACCAGATCTAGTCCAGTCTTCAGCTAGTGCCCCAACACCTATGTTCAGAGATAGAGCACCAGGCTCTAAGGCTCAGGGTAGTGTCAGCAGTGCCCGCACGAACCCCCTATGTCATACTTGTGATAAGAACCACAAGGGTGTTTGCAGATCAGGTAGTGATATTTGTTTAGGGTGTGGAAAACTAGGCCATAGGATTAGAGAGTGTCCACAGTCAGGTCTTCAAGGTCAACAAAATTATTCCACAACTCAGTCTGGTCGCCCTAATCAGCAGGGTGCCACCTCCAGTGCTACTAGTGGGCAATGCCCAACTAGACTCTATGCTCTTCAGAACTGACAGGATCAGGAAAATTCTCCTGATGTCGTTACTGGTACATTACAGATTTTCCTTGTTCATGTATATGCTTTTCTTGACACAGGTGCATTTTTATCCTTTGTCATTTCATACATAGCAAGTGATTTTGGAATCAGTCCCAAAATTTTAGCAGAGCCCTTCTCAGTCTCTACCTTAGTGGGTAAAACCATCATAGCTCGATGGGTATACAGGAACTACCCGGTTATGATATTTCAAAAATACACGTCAGTAGATTTAGTCGAATTGAAGATGATTAATTTTGATGTCATTCTCAGCATAGATTGGCTTCATTCCTGCTATGGCACAGTCGAATGTAGAAATAGGATAGTTTAGTTTTAGTTCCTGAATGAGCCCATCCTAGAGTGGAAGGGTAGTACTTTAGCATTCCGGGGTCAGCTTGTTTCCTACCTTCAGGCAAGGAAGATAATATGTAAGAGGTGTGTGTATCATCTCGTGCATGTTAAAGATTCTAGTTTTGAGTCTCCCAGTCTTGAATCAGTTCTAGTTATTAATGAATATTCATACGTCTTTCCCAAAGATCTTCTAGGAATTCCTCTCGGAAGGGAAATAGACTTCGGCATAGACCTTCTTCTGGATACTCAGCCTCTTTCTATTCCACCATACAGAATGGCACCAACAAAACTCAATGAACTAAAAGATCATTTGAAGGATCTCTTAGATAAGGGATTCATCAGACCCAGTGTATCCCTATGGGGTGCGCCAGTATTATTCGTGCACTAGAAAGATGGTTCTCTCAGGATGTGTATTGATTATCGTCAGCTCAACAAGTTTACAGTCAAGAACAGATATCCTCTTCCCAGGATTGATGATCTGTTTGACCAACTTTAGGGCACTAGTTACTTCTCTATATTAGACCTCAGATCAGGCTATCATCAGCTCAGAGTTAGAGAGTGCGGCATTCTAAAGACAGTTTTTTGTACTCGGTATGGTCATTTCAAAAATCTAGTCATGTCCTTTGGTCTAACCAATGCCCCTACAACTTTTATGGACTTGATGAACCATGTGTTCAAGAAGTACTTGGACATATTTGTCATAGTCTTTATAGATGATATTCTGGTTTATTCTCTCACAGAGCATGATCATTCAGACCATCTCAGAATTGTTCTTCAGGCTCTCAGGGATCACCAGTTGTTTTCCAAGTTTAGTGAGTGCGAATTTTGGGTAAGATCAGTAAAATTCCTTGGCCACATTATTTCCGATGATGACATTAGAGTAGATCCTCAGAAAACTGAAGCGGTAAGAAACTGGCCTCGCCTCGTATCTCCATTAGATTTCAGGAGTTTCTTGGGTTTTGCTAGCTATTATAGATGTTTTTTAAGGGATTTTCATCTATTTCATCTCCTATGTCTAGATTGGCTCAGAAGAAGGTCAAGTTTAAGTGGTCAGATTCTTGCGAGAAGAGTTTTCATGAGTTGAAGACTGGACTCACTTCAGCTCCAGTTCTAGGTCTTCCAGATGGTTCAGATGGGTTCGTAGTTTATTGTGATGCATCCAGAGTGGGTTTAGGTTGTGTCCTCATGTAGCATGGTAAGGTCATAGCCTACGCCTTCAGATAGTTGAAGCCTTATGAGAAGAATTATCCTACTCATGATCTTGAGTTAGCAGTCGTAGTCTTTTCCTTAAAGATTTGGAGGCATTATTTATATGGAGTTCATGTAGATGTCTTCATAGACCATAAGAGTCTCCAGTTTGTCTTTTCCCAGAAAGATCTCAATATTCATCAGAGAAGGTGGTTAGAGATCATGAAGGATTACGACATGAGTATCCTTTATCATCCAGGCAAAGCCAATGTTATGGCCGACGCTCTCAGTAGACTTTCCATGGGTAGTATTTCTCTCATTGAGGATAGCAAGAAAAACATAGCATAGAAGATCCATCAGCTTGCTAGACTATGTGTTCGCTTAGTCGACTCACCAGAGGGTGGTGTATGTGTACATAGTAGCTTAGAGTCATCCCTAGTTTCCAAAGTGAAAGAAAAGCAAGACAGGTATCCTAGCCTTTTCAAGCTAAAAGAGTCAGTTCTGGATCAGAAAGTAGAGGTTTTCTCACAAATGGGGAGATGGTGTTCTTCATTGTCAAGGGCGTCTATGTGTTTCAAGGGTAGATGACTTGAGGAAGCGAATTCTAGCAGAATCTCATGGTGCGCGATACTCGATTCATCCAGGGGCCACTAAGATGTACTGTGATACGCCCAAATTAAAACTCTCGTTAGAAGTTGTAAGCGATCGCTGTCAAATATAGAACCCAACTGGGTTGGGTGTCGAATACCACAGGGAAACTCTGGTCACTAAATGTTGCAATTATTCGTAGACTGTTGGTCGAAAATTCCAAGGAAAAAGGGGGGTTTGGTTTAGGCGTGAACTAATATTATCAAAGTAACGATGGAATGATTTGTGTAGTAAGATTTTATCACAGAGAATGATAAGTTAGGGTTATGTCCACCTTGTAGTTTCTATTTCTCTATTAACTATGAGTAATGCAGAATTTAGACATGCATGCACTTATAGAGAATCATATTCTAATTTTAAATCCAAGTGTTTCTCAACCATCAAGGATTTATTTCACTTTAGCTCTCTCGAGCCTAAAGTGTATAACAAATGGTACAAATTCTCCAAGAAGTTAATCCGGTTAAGGCATTAACGTGTAAATAGAGGTTGGAAACCCTATTTCCTTGTCACACTCTCTTTTCCAAACATGTAACTTTTCTCTCAAACAAGTTAATGCTATAATGGCATATTCTCTATGTTTGCAAGCATGAGAATTCAATCAAAACGAAGAGAGTAATGATATAAGTAGCATAACACATCAAGAATTCACAAACTCATAGCAATAGATAGTATCTTACAAGGCTTCCATAACCCTAACAGATAAGTTTATCTACTCATGAATACAACGGAAATAAAAGTAGACATCATCATCATACCAAAACTAGAACAATCTTCACGATGGAGATGATTTAGCGTCAATAAGAGGAGAACGTTGTTCTCTCTCTCCATTGCTCAAGCTTAGCCGTGTTCTGCTCTCAAAAACTTATTACAGAATCTGAATATTGAATAATCAGTAATGATTGAATGATGCTGAAATTTCAGCAATAAGGTTTTTAATAATATCCTTGTCCAATAAGTTGCTGCTGCATCCTTAAGTCTTTAAAAATACTGGGTTTTCGCGGGAAAAAGTTCCCATGCATCACTTTCAGTCCGAAAGCTGCCTTCCCTCTAATGTGAAGTTTTCCTTTGCTACCCACAGGTCCACAAAGTGCTGAAATCTTCCTTATTAGTACCTGAAAAATATGCTAATCACATAAGTCAGCTCACTTAAAGGAAAATGGACTAAAAGTGGAAGAATTATATATTTTATCCTCAAAACTTAGCTAAAACATGGGTAAATTATGGTTCTTAGACGTATAAATACGCCCAACATCACCACCCCACACTTAAAGCTTTGTTTTTCCTCGAACAAAATATTACATCCATGCAAACACCTAACTAGAATTTTACAATAGCAACACAAAATTGTCAACAAGACATGCACGACAATTATTAACAAAGAGTAGGTTTCTTGATCATTACTAGAAACAACTCAACCTCCAACATAGACTCATTAGGATGTTTAATTCATATCCACAAGTTAAGCCACAAAGAATCAAATAAAACTACCCAACAATCATCAACCATGTGTGCTCACAAAAGATATCACCCATAATCACTCATATTTTTGCATTTTTCGAAACATGGGTATAAGACTTTCCTTGCTCTCACTCTCACAAAGAATTCTTATATTGCAACTGATGACCATAGGCTTGCCCTTAGTGTAATTCTCTACTAATATCAGACTGCTAAGTTTAGGATCTAATAGGTCTTTATGGGTTGTAATAGATCCAACTGCTGAAGCTCTGCATCAGTCGAAACACGACCCCTATTCATCATGGTAAACCTAGTCATGCCATACAGATGGCGGAAAAAACTTTTATCTCGAGCATGTCTCTCAGCAGTGGTAAGGTTGATGCCTTGGCCAGTTTTAGGCTCTTTAATCTTCGTGAGATCAACCTTCTTCGGGTTGTGTGGCAGCTTATGGTTTGCGGGTTCCTCTTCAATGTGCTCTTTCCTTAAGATCGCAGTCAACAAATTGCCGAAACTGAAATGGGACCTTTTGTGCAGCCTAGCCTTGAGCATTGACGATCGTATAACCACACCAATGTTGATGGGAATATTCGTCATCAGAGCGTACACCAAGAAGACTCGATCACGTGTGATCTTAGTGTATTTTGTCCCAGGAATCAAGCAAGAGTTGACTATCCTTAACCATATGCGAGCTTCTCTGTTCAAAAAGGCATACGGGTAGGTGTTGTGACGACCATTATCTTTGTGACGAATCCACCGGGTCATGGACCTTGTTCCGCACAGTGTATGTATGATGGACCTGTAGGGAGGTCTGTGATAAAGCTCCTTGAGTGGTGATGGATCCACAGATGGAGTACCCAGAAATGAGTTGAAGATCTTCGCGTTCAGTTGCAAGAATTGGCCCCAAATTTTTATTTCACTTCCGGTAGTCTTTGGGGACCAATTGGCATAAAATTCTTGCGTCAAATCAAGATTGCATTCCCCCATATCTCGGGAAATGAAATAAAGATTTAGTGCCATGATTTTAGCCAAAATGCGTGGGTCTCTCTTTGCTAGACTCTCCTTCTGCATCAAATCCACGTGAACATATTTTTTTACTTTGTTGTTCCTATAACACTCCTTCCCTTCCTCCTCTAGAACCCACTTGATTCCAAAAGTGCGTCGAGGCACTTGCAGAGAGGAGGACTCAGCCTGGTCTTTTCTTGCCCTTTTCTGACCTTTCCGTGAGGTGGACACTTTTTCTTTTCCTTGTCGTTCTTTTGGGGCCATTCTACCTGAGATCACAATATAGTCATGTTAGTTTCATCTTGGAAGATTTACTATATTCGGAAAATAAAATCGTGATGGTACCACCCCACACTTAATTTGTTTGCATAATGTTATTAATCATGTAATCTTGATTATCCTTTCCGACTTTATTTCATTGGATTAATGCAATCTCTGAACAAGACTACCACATAGAAATCATCTTAGGTTATTGCATAGAAATAAACACATTATCTTATGCTTGTGGTCAATCATGATCAACACCTTCGATGAACAAGTCGTTCAAACGTTCAAGCTTACGACTTTCAAGATTATACATTAATTTCACAATTTCGACTCCACAAAAATATGACAGTGAATACCAATGAAATACAAGTTAGAGTAAAGTCAAGAACACCCATACGAATCCATTCACTCAACTAGATGCATCATAACAAACCAACCATATTCTTATTACCAAACACCACTTCAAAATCTAATAAACCATTATAAGCGTAGCATTTCAACAACTACGGAATATAAAAGAGTAACTTACGTGGTGATGGATCTGGAAGATGAGTTTGCAAGATTAGATGAGCAAAAGGAAAAACTTTGAGAGAATAGGGGAGCTTGGGCGGCGCCTAGGCTGAGCAAACAAGTGCATTGTGTTCTAAGATTGGGGATCTATTTAAAGGCTAAGCCATGGGTCGGGTTTGGTCCATATACAAATGGGTTAGGAGGAAAAAAGAAAACATAAGTAGGAGGCGCCTATTGCTTTGCCTATGCTAGCATAGGCGGCGCCTTGCCTATTGCCTAGATTGGCATAGGCGGCGCCTTGCCTATTGCCTAGATTGGCATAGGCGGTGCCTTGTCCATTGCCTATGCGAGGAAGTGAGCATAGGCAATGGCATAGGAGGCACCTATAGCATTGCCTACATTGGCATAGGCATTGCCTTGTCCATTGCCTATGTAAGGCGGTGAGCATAGGCAATGGCATAGGCATTGCCTTTTCCATTACCTACATTGGCATAGGCATTGCCTTGTCCATTTCCTATGTGAGGCAGTGAGCATAGGCAATGGCATAGGCATTTCCTTGTCCATTTCCTAGATTGGCATAGGCAACGCCTAGCCTATAGCCTTTGCTCCATCATTCCTAACTTACCACCTTTAGCATGGCTCACTTTCAAATCAAAATTTGGGACTAATCTCTTCCTTTGTACGTCTTGAACCTACACTTAATCAAAAACAACAAAAATGATTAAAAGGATGGGTTGCCTCCCACCAAGCACCTTAGTTTTGGTCGTGGCTCGACTCTTCTTTTTGAACTTTTATTTATCAAAAACAAAATCCTAGTGAAACAAACTCCTAATGATGGGTTGCCTCCCATGTAGCGCTTGATTTATTGTTGCGGCACGACATAGCTATCTCGAGTACTCAAACTTCATCGAGATATAAGGTGTCTATATATTTTATCGAATCGGTAGGTCCGATATATAGCTTCACTCGCTGGCCATTCACCTTAAAGACACCACCATCATTGTTTTCTAACTCCACTACTCCAGATGGGTAAACTTGGCTAATTCTGAATGGACCAGACCATTTAGACTTCAACTTACCTGTAAATAGCATCAATCTGGAGTTGAAAAGAAGTACCAAATCACCCTTCTGAAGGTTTCGTTGGACAATCTTCCGATCATGATACTTTTTCATCCTTTACTTGTAGAGATATGCTCTTTCATACGCATGTAGACGGAATTCATCCATCTCATTCAGCTGTTTCAACCTCAGATTAGTAGCATCATCCCAATTTAGGTTAAGCCGCTTCAGTGCCCACAGTGCTTTATAATCTCGCTCAATAGGCAAGTGACAAGCCTTCCCATAAACTAGTTGGTATGGTGACATGCCAATTGGTCTCTGAAACGCAGTCCTATATGCCCATAAGGCATCATCCAGCTTTCTGGACCAATCTTTCCTACTGGCATTCACAGTCTTAGCAAGGATCAGCTTGATCTCCTGATTAGAAACCTCTACCTACCCACTAGTTTGTGGGTGGTATGGTGTAGCTACCTTATGTTGCTTAACCCCATATTTCACCAATACGGATCTGAACAGCTTGTTGCAAAAATGTGAACCTTCATCGCTTATGATGGTACGAGGTACCCTAAAACGAGAGAAGATATTTCTTTTTAAGAATGCTACAACACGCTTACCTTCATTATCAGCTAGCACGACTGCTTCAACCTATTTGGATACATAGTCCACAACAACTAGGATATATTTCATCCCAAATGAACTCACAAATGGGCCCATGAAATCAATACCCCAAACATCAAATAACGCTACTTCAAGAATTTTAGACGTGGGCATCTCATGGTGCTTTGAGATAGAGCCTTGCCTCTGACACTGATCACATTTTCTCACAAAATCGTAGGCATTCTTGAATAATGAAGGACAATAATAGCCACTTTGTAGTACCTTCCTGGCCGTCCGATCACCTGCATGGTGACCCCCAACTTAGGAAGCATGACTTACTTCCAGTATGCTAGGCACCTCCATATCTGAGATGCATCGCCTAATAACACCATCAACACATCGTCGAAAAAGATACGATTCATCCCAGAAGTAGTGATTCACATCATGCATGAACTTTTTCTTTTGATGAAAGGAGAGATGCTCAGGAATCACTTTACTTACCACGTAGTTTGCAAAGTCTGCATACCACGGTAAGTCCTCCACCATAGTGGCTAGGATCTCTTCATCGGAAAATACATCATTAATATCAAGGTCGGGTTGCACTATGTGCTCACTCTCAAGTCTACATAGATGATCAGCTACTTGGTTTTCGCAACCCTTTCTATTCTTTACCTCAAAATCAAATTCTTGAAGCAGTAACACCCACCTAATTAGCCTTGACTTAGCATCCTTCTTTGCAATTAGATATCTTAGAGCTGCATGATCTGTATGAACCACTACTTTGGTTCCCAACAAGTAAGCACGGAACTTTTTGAAAGCATAAACAACTGCTAGAAGCTCTTGTTCAGTGATGGTATAGTTCTTCTGTGCTCTATTCAAGGCCTTGCTCCCATAGTAGATTGGATGAAATAGCCTTTCTCTTTTCTGACCAAGTCAGCACCCAAGGCTACCCCGCTTGCATCACACATAACTTCAAAAGGTAGAGACCAATCGGGTGCTACAATAATAGGATCTTCAACTAGCTTTCCTTTGAGGCATTCAAATGCCTTCAAGCAATCTTCACCAAAGTCAAATTTTGCATAATGGTCTAGAAATCTTGGAGAAGTCCTTAATAAACCTTCGATAAAAACCTGCATGACCGAGAAAACTACGAACTCCCTTTACATAAATTGGAGGTGGTAGTTTCTCAATAACATCAATCTTGGATCGATCAACCTCAATTCCCTTTTCGGAGACTTTATGCCCAAGAACAATGCCTTCCTTAACCATAAAGTGACACTTCTCCCAATTTAACACCAGGTTGAATTCAATACATCTCTGCAAAGCCATACTCAGATTTTCCAAGCATGATTCAAATAGCTCACCTACAACCGAAAAGTCATCCATAAACACCTCCAAGGTGTCTTCAACCATATCAGAAAAAATAGACATCATACAACGCTGAAAAGTGGCAGGTGCATTACATAACCCAAATGGCATTCGTTTGAATGCAAAAGTACCATACAGGCATGTAAAAGTGGTCTTCTCCTGATCATCAGGAGCAATGCAAATCTGATTATATCCGGAATAACCATCTAAGAAACAGAACCATCCCTTCCTTGCCAATCGATCAAGCATTTGATCCATGAATGGCATTGGGAAGGGATCCTTTAACGTCCACGAATTTAGCTTCCGGTAGTCCATGCACACTCTCTACCCTGTGATAGGTCTGAGTGGAATTAGCTCATTCTTTTCGTTTGCGACTACTGTCATGCCCCCTTTCTTGGGCACACATTGCACCGGACTCACCCATTTACTGTCTGAGATTGGATTCACCACCCCTGCATCTAACCACTTAATAATTTCTTTCTTCACTACCTCTTGCATAGGTGGATTCAAATGACGTTGGTGCTCAATAGTGGGCACGCAATCTTCCTCGAGCTGAATCTTGTGCATATATATCCCAGGAGGGATACCAATTATGTCAGCAATAGTCCAACCAATGGCTCTCTTGTACCTCTTCAGAACAGAGATGAGAGCCGCTACTTGCTGTTCACCTAAATCAGCCGCAACAATAACCGAAAGTGTATTTCCATTTCCCAAGAACACATACTTTAGATGACTGGGGAGCTCTTTCAATTCTAGCACTGGTGGCTCTTCAATGGATGGTTTCGCTGGTGGTGAAGGTCGATTCTTAAGGTCCAGGTCTAGATTCTAAGGGGCATGAGAATAGGACCCTATTCCTGTTAGAGCACAAATAGTTTTTTCATATTCTTCAACATCCTCACGCTCAAAATTCAAAAGCACAGAAGCCAATGGCTCAAAAATAAGCTGCTTCTCTACAGATGATTCTTTCTCATCCTCATAATAAACATCAGCTACAGAGAACACATTCATATCTTTAGGCTGCTTCATCGATTTGCATACATCAAAATGGACCACTTCGTCATTCATCCGAAATAAAAGGTCATTTGCTCGTAAATCAATAAGCATACTTATTGTTACTAGGAAAGGACGACCCAAGATTATGGGTACTTCATAATCCACCTTGCAATCCAAAATAACAAAGTCTGTAGGAAAAATAAAGGTAGAAACCTTCACTAGTACATCATATAAGATACCAACAGGTTATTTTACTGACCTATCTGCCATTACGAGCCGCATGTTGGTTGGTGTAGGATCTCCCAAACCCAACTGTTTATAAATGGATAGAGGTATCAAATTGATGCTAGCCCTCAAATCGCACAATGCCTTAGCAAAATCCAAGGATCCAACCGTGCAAGGAATATTAAAAGCACTAGGATCTGCCTTCTTCTGTACTAAAGATCGCGTGGCAATTGCACTGCAATGATGAACATTATCTGCCAGTTCATAGTTTGCTACCCTTTTCTTTGTCAAAAGGTCCTTCATGAATTTGGCGTACCCTGGCATCTGCTCCAGTGCCTCCACCAAAGGCACATTAATAGTCAGCTTCTTCAACATAGTCATGAATTTACTGAACCTGGTGTCATCAGCCTTCTTCTTCAGTCTCTGAGGAAAAGGTGGTGGTGGATTTGGAAGAGTCTTTTCCACCACTTCCTTTTGATTTTTCTTCCGATTATCAATCTTTTTAGGCTGGTGACATCTAGGTGTAGTGTCATGAACGTTCTCATTCTGATTTTCAGCTTTTACAGAATCATCACAATCTTCTTCAATAACATTCTCTTCTGTATTATTAACCACCTGCTTGCCTTTGGATGGATTTTCCAACACCTTACTACTTCTGGTAGTAATAGCCATACATGATCCATCATTCCTTGGGTTTTGCACAGTGTCGCTAGGTAAGGTTATAGCTTTTATTTGATTGAGTGCCACTGATAGTTAACTCAATTGTTGTTCCAGCTGTTTTATTGAAGTGGAATGCGAGTCAACCAATTGATTTATTGAGGACAAATCATTTTTTACCTCAGTTACTCCCGTGTTGGTTGCCTCCACTCCTTTGAACAGCTTAGCCATCATATCTTCCATGGACATCTTCCCAGAGCTAGATGCCACAGCCTTATGATTTCCAGGAGGAACATACAAACCACTCCTGTCAGACTTATTCTTGTATCCAGATTTTTCATAATAGTTCCGACCTTGGTTTTCTTGGGCATTGCCTCGGAAACCCCCCTGATTATTCAAATAATTTACTTCCTCCTCAGAATTGAATTTATCTCTTCCCTGTGATATAACAGCCTTGACCTTTTCTATCTTCCCTGATAATAAATGCTTGGTAAGAAGGTCCATCTGCGTTTTCATGTGAGCCATATCTTGGTCACATTCCTCTTCTCTTCGTCTCTGTTTTGCTGTCATACCAGTAGATATAGTAGAGCTTGCTACCTCAGAATCCCTGGTATGCCAAGCTCTACTCTGCTTTGTCATACGATCCAGCATATCACCAGCCTCAATAAAAGTAAGGTCCATGAATGACCCACCTGCAGCATTATCAACCACTGGCTTAGTCACCGAGTTCAAAGACCTATATAATATTTCCATCAGGTGGATATTTGTCATCTGATGGTTTGGGAACCGCATAAGCTTCTTCTTGAACCTCTCCCATGTTTCGTGGAGAGCTTCAGTTGGAAGCTGTCAAAAATTGTTGATCTCATCTCGTAATTGTGCTCTCTTGGATGGCGGAAAGAATCTTTCTAGGAAAGCATCTTTCAGTTGCCTCCAATTCGTAATAGAGTTAGGATTTAGCCCGTTCAACCATAGAGTTTCCTCTCTAGATAGAGACAATGGAAATAAACACAGACTAATTGCATTCTGTCCAACTCCTGGATTGTCAAACGACTTGTATATTGAAATAAAATTGATCAGATACATATTCGGATCATCGCCTGCAAGTCCACCAAATAACCCCTTGAGTTGCAATAGCTAAATCATGGTGCTAGTGATATTGAACTTGGCTCCAGGTGCCAAGGGTGGAGGAATAAAAGCCCTTGTGGCACCATCCCCATCCAAATCGTCATCATCATCATCAAAAGGAGTCTGCACAGCTCGGCGTTCAGGTCTCATTCTAGCTTGACGATCTCTCCTATTCATAGGTGCTGCCACCTCATCTGCACGCCTTGGATTTAGTAATTCATCATCACCCAGGTCCTCTTCATCAGGATTTGTTTCCCGACCTGGGTTATCAATATTCTGTTGATGCACTTGAGCAGCTGGCAATGCAGCTAATCTAGCCTGCTCTTCTTGAGAAACCATCCGTTCAAGGTTTCGTTGCGCATCCATTCTGCCAATAAGATATGGTTCAGGATTTATAGGTAGTAACGGTTGACCAGAACTTCATGTATTTGGCATCCACTCCACCAAACCTGAACAAAACAAAAACAACAAACAAAAAGTAAAATTCGAGAATCTTTGACCAAAGGGTCTATTAACTATCATAAACTTAGTTGACAATCGTATTCCCCAAAAACAACGCAAAAATTTGATACGCCCAAATTACAACTCTCGTTAGAAGTTATAAGCGGTCGCTGTCAAATATAGAACCCAACTGGGTTGGGTGTCGAATCCCACAGGGAATACTCTGGTCACTAAGTGTTGCATCTATTAGTAGACTGTTGGTCGAAAATTCCAAGGAAAAAGGGGGGTTTGGTTTAGGCGTGAACTAATATTATCAAAGTAACGATGGAATAATTTGTGTAGTAAGATTTAATCACAGAGAATGATAAGTTAGGGTTATGTCCACCTTGTAGTTTCTATTTCTCTTTTAAATATGAGTAATGCAGAATTTAGACATGCATGCACTTATAGAGAATCATATTCTAATTTTAAATCCAAGTGTTTCTCAACCATCAAGGATTTATTTCACTTTAGCTCTCTCGAGCCTAAAGTGTATAACAAATGGTACAAATTCTCCAAGAAGTTAATCCGGTTAAGGCATTAACGTGTAAATAGAGGTTGGAAACCCTATTTCCTTGTCACACTCTCTTTTCCAAACATGTAACTTTTCTCTCAAACAAGTTAATGTTATAATGGCATATTCTCCACGTTTGCAACCATGAGAATTCAATCAAAACGAAGAGAGTAATGATATAAGTAGCATAACACATCAAGAATTCACAAACTCATAGCAATAGATAGTATCTTACAAGGCTTCCATAACCCTAACAGATAAGTTTATCTACTCATGAATACAACGGAAATAAAAGTAGACATCATCATCATACTAAAACTAGAACAATCTTCACGATGGAGATGATTTAGCGTCAATAAGAGGAGAACGTTGTTCTCTCTCTCCATTGCTCAAGCTTAGCCGTGTTCTGCTCTCAAAAGCTTATTACAGAATCTGAATATTGAATAATCAGTAATGATTGAATGATGCTGAAATTTCAGCAATAAGGTTTTTAATAATATCCTTGTCCAATAAGTTGCTGCTGCATCCTTAAGTCATTAAAAATACTGGGTTTGCCCGGGAAAAAGTTCCCATGCATCACTTTCAGTACGAAAGCTGCCTTCCCTCTAATGTGAAGTTTTCCTTTGCTACCCACAGGTCCACAAAGTGCTGAAATCTTCCTTATTAGTACCTGAAAAATATGCTAATCACATAAGTCAGCTCACTTAAAGGAAAATGGACTAAAAGTGCAAGAATTATATATTTTATCCTCAAAACTTAGCTAAAACATGGGTAAATTATGGTGCTTAGACGTATAAATATGCCCAACATTATACCACGATTTGTAAAAGATCTATTGGTGGAGTGGGATGAAGAAAAATGCTGCACAGTTCATAGCTCAGTACTCTACATGTCAGCAGGTTAAGATAGAGAATTACAAACCTAGAGGTTCCATGTAGTAGTTCACCATTCCTACTTGGAAGTGGGAAAAAGTAAACATGGACTTCGTAACGGGTTTTCCTAGAACTCGTCATCAGCATGATTTAGTTTGGGTCATTGTAGATAGAATGACCAAGTCACCTCATTTTCTCCCAGTCCATACCTCTTATTCAGCCGAGGATTACGCCAAACTCCATGTTAGAGAGTTGGTCAAATTACATGGTCTTTCACTATCTATCATCTTAGATAGAGGTACCCAGTTCACCTCTCACTTTTGGAAGGCATTCCAAAAGGGTTTTGGTACTAAGTTTATCTCAGTACAACATTTTATCCTCAGACAGATCATCAAGTAGAAAGGACGATTCAGACTCTTGATGATATGCTAAGGGCGTGTACAGTTGATTTCAAGGGAATTTGGGATGACCACCTGCCTTTGATTGAATTTGCATACAATAATAACTATCATTCCAGTGTCCAGATGGCTCCATTCAAATCTCTCTATGGTAGGATATGTAGATCTCTAATCGGTTGGTTTGAAGTTAGTGAGGCCTCAGTTATAGGTCCTGAGTTAGTATTCGACGCCTTAGAGAAAGTTTAGTTGATTAGAGAGAATTCAGGGTACTCAGAGCTGACAAAAGTCTTATGCAGATGTTCATAGAAAGGATCTCAAGTTTGAGGTCAATGATTATGTCTATCTTAAGGTCTCTCCCATGAAGGGAGAGAAGAGGTTCAGCAAGAAAGGGAAGCTCAGTCCCCGATATGTCAGCCCCTTCAGAAATCTCAATCATTTCAGCAAGGTAGCTTATGAGCTTGAATTACCTTTAGATCTAGACTCAGTTCATATAGTCTTCCATTTCTCTTTGCTCAAGAAGTGTATAGGTGACCCAACAGTCATTGTCCTTATTCAGAGCATCGACATTCAGAATAGCCTCTCGTATGAAGAGATTCCAGTCAAAATTTTAGACTATTAGACACGTAGACTGAGGAACAAAGAAGTCCCTCTAGTAAAGGTTCTTTGGAAAATCATTCTTATGAGGGAGCTACTTGGGAAACAGAATTAGATATGTGTAACAAGTATCTTCACCTCTTCCCCGCCAATTCAGATCAAGCTCAAGGCAACAGTTCTCCTTAAGCTTACTCAGTTTCATGTTTATGTTACCATTGTAAACTTGGTATCCATTACCATTCCTTACTCAGTCATGTATTCATGTATTCATGTATAAGTTCAGTTATAAAATCATGCATCAGCTATGTATTCTCATTTTGAGAAAACTCAGTTTATCAGAACTCACAGTCATGTATTCATGTATCAGTTATCCATGCATCAGATATGCATGAGTTCAGTATGTTTATCATGTTAGCTATAGAGTTAGATTCATGTATCAGTCATTCATGTTCAGTTCAGGTTCAGTTGTCTTGTATCCCCTCTCAGTTGTTTCTCATTCGAGGACAAATATTCCCAAGGGGAAGATATTATAAGACCTCGCAAAATCGTTGAGTTCGAATTCATCTCATTTGGCTTTACAAGACTCAAGACTTAGAATTTTTCATAAGTTTTCAACACTTAGTCTCATTTTAGACCTCTAAACTTCGAGGATTTATTTGATGACCTTCCCGATATTTATTTTACGATTTTCAAGTTGCGTTGTGATGGGGCAAGGTTGAAGTACATCTCGGGTAAGTTTAAGAATTTTTGGAATCCGTTTAGGGCTCATTTAGATTTTGAAACAGTTGCCCCAGGCGATCTGCAGGAGCCGCCTGGGATACCCCAACGGACTAAGGCAAGCGCTGCCTGGGATATACCAGTGCACTAAGGCAGGCGCCGCTTGCTTAAGTTCGGTGCTCCCAAATTTTTCTGCACTCAACCTCCGCATCTTGAAGGATATTTTGGACATTATCCCTACCCTATATATAGTCTTAAACACGGGATTAACCCCATTTTTCACCAAAATATTGTGCGTTCATCAATTTTCTCCCAAGAACAACCAAGAGAAAGTTTAGGGTTCAATTGGGGGTTTCTAATTCCAAGCTTATTTCACTACAATTTTCATGGATTACTACTCTAAGGTATGCGTAGTGTTCATCTATGAATTCAATTCGTTCATAGAGCTCAAGAATCATGTTTTTAAATGTTGTTTTGTGAACTTTTTATGGTGATATGGACATGTACTTGTTGATGATTGTTGTTTAGGATTCAAGATGATATCTAGGGATGTTTTCATGGATATATGTGGTTGTGGGTTGAAAATCATGAATTTTGGGTGGTTTAATATAATGCAAGTATGAAATCCACCTATGCCTTAAAGAATGCATGCAACGTGTTTGATAAAATGCCTAGGATGCTAGAAATCCATATTTACGTGATTCCATGATACCTAAATGACAAGTCCATGCTAGTTATACATTGTACGTGAAATTCCATGCTATTTATGTGTTGTTATTGTTATTATATGAAGCATGTATGATAATGGAGATATGGATTATGCGTATGAAATATAAATATGCTTTTACTACAGTGTTTAAGATGTTGAATGAACCATGAAGCATGCTATCCCCTACTTATGATATAGTGAATTGTGGACTCAAATCTTGTGATCCAGTCATGTCATGTGAGTCAGTTTTCTTCTATCGAGTCTTGGGGGTATTTGTAACCGAAAACTATAGTTGTGTTCCTAGATCCATGTTATGTTTCATGCTATTCGAAATCAAGGTATGATTCAGTAAAATTCAGTCAGTCATGTGACTCAAGAAAACCTCATGATCTCATTCAGTTATCAGATATCAATGGTATTCCATAAATCAACGGAATTCAGTAAACTCGGTCAATGTACAGTCAGTTATTCATGGTCATTCTCTTCATATGGGAGTAGCAGTTAGCACCGAGTGAATCCAAGGATGGGAACTCACCTTCCAGTTCAGGGTGTGATTCTTAGCAGTCATCCTTGTGTTCCAGAACTACGTAGCCACCGTAGGTTGAGATATCTTAACCTATATGATTAGGGTTGATGAGGTGTCTAACCTATCCATTTAGGGACCTACTGTTCTCACCTTTAGTACCTGCCAGAAAAGGGTCACTCCACTCACAGTTGTCTTTACCAGTGGCACGGTATTGACACCTCTCCAGTCGGGGTAGAGATTTGACCCCAACTTAGCCATAATGGAACACATGGGGCATGTCGGTTAAACTACTACCTCCTACAGTTTTAGTATAATTCTCAATAAAAGAACTCAGATAGTTCTTTAGATTTTAGAATATCAGGACTGTCAGGTACAGTCAAAACTTAGTTAGAGTACGGAACTCACACAGTTCCATCAGATTGAAACTGTCAGACATAGTCGCCCATTTTATCAAATTTATAGTACCAATCATGTTAGTTATCAGTAAACCATGTATTAGCTGGAAGATCTAGCTATTACACATTTACGATTTCAGTTTCTATGTAGGCATGTTTGCACTCTCATGTTTATATTAGTCATTCAGTTAGCATTGTTCATGCATGAAACCCTTTTACATTTAACCTACCTTACTCGTGCACTCAGTATTGCAGTTGTACTGATGCATTTGCGCTATGGTGCTTTCTTTTTATGTTACACCATAGATCCAGAGCCATGAGTCCCAGACCAGCAGTAGCAGTTGCTTTCAGTATACAGAGTTGCAGTGAGTCCTCTTCATTCGAGGAACACATTATTTGATTTATTCATTTATTTCTTCAGCTCAGTTTCACAGAGTTAATAGGATTCATATTCCTTCAACTCCCCATCCAGACAGTACTTAGAGGCTTTCAAACGTACTTTCAGATTTACTTTCAAACTTAGTTATCAGATTCAGTATTCAATATTATATTTAGTTGTTTTGGGTATTCATTACCCCATGGATGTATGAGATTTATTCAGTTGAACCTTATGGCCTACATGTTCATGTTTTTCGCGTATTATACGTATATATTATGTAGTGCATAGGTACATATATCAGTCATGGGTTAGCTTGTGGTCCTTCGGGGTCATGAACACCGTGTAGTATTCCGGTTCAAATAATCGGGGTGTTACAAATATCTATTAGGATTTTCATATAAAAACTCAAGTATCTCAAGAAGAAACCGTGACTTTTCGTTAATTTTTAGAGATTCAGATTCCCCACCCTGAGGGCTATAAGAAGCGCTCATTGTTTTCTTGAATAGGGTTCCAGAGTCAAAAGTCCATCCAAAGATTAAGGTTTACGGTATGTGGGGGTTTTCAACAAGCACACCCTTTCGTTCTTGTGCCTAAAGTTTGTTTTCTTTTACAAAGATATATGATTTGATACGTTTTACTACGAATTTGAGTATATCAATTTATGAATTATGATGTTTTCATGAGAATATTGATATGGTTGCATATAATGCTGAATTTTCAGATTTCTAAGTGATTATTTTTATGTTTATGACATAAAGTATGAATTTTGAGGAGTGTTATGATTATATTGATATATGGGTCCTTGAAACCCATTTGAAATTGTTATTTTGAGAAATCATGTGTTATAAACGTCTTGAGATTTGAATGAATTGAAATGATGTAGAATGATTTGAAATTTTTTATCTTGAAAGAGTTGGTTTTGAAAGCCAAGTGAGAAAATAAATCCACACGTAGCATATTGGCTCCCAATGTGAATTTTTGAGTTGTTTAAAGTGGATTGTCTTTTTTTTAATGTTCTGAGCTATGTCCGAGAGTAGTATTTAGCACCGAGTGGGAAGTATGGTAATTTACTAGAACTACATGCCCCCATAGGATGTGAGCCTGAGGCTGATATAGTGATCACTAATGAGATAAAAATTAAGGTCCTACTCCGATGGTAAAGATGGGACACCTCTCCCCAACTTGGGTTGGACATTGGACTCCATGTAGCTCACATGGTTTATGTCATTTATGAGAAACTCCCATAGTGTTTATCTATTCTATACAATATAAGTGTGTATGGTTTGAAAACTATGACTTCTAAGAGAGTTTCCTATTTCTGAAAGATAGAAAATTGTGTTTTGAAATGAGAAAGATGTTTTGAGATTTGAATGTTCCACGAGTTTAAAACTGAAAAGAATATGAATTGAGAACTGATGTAATAGCTCACGTGTTTTTATTTACATGTATTGTTCATCCATGCTTATGATGATTTTATTCAAGCTATGTGAGACACTTATTACTGCATGCATGTTTTTCCCATGAAGATTACGATGTTGATTTCTGAAATTGCACACACCCCCATATTCTCGGTACATATTCCATGGTACTGACCTACATATTCATATATGGGCTACATTTTTTCCTATAATGTAGGTTATGGTGCTCAGTTCCAGAATTGACAACAATTTCTGGGCACATTGATCTACATCTTCTGCAATGGTGAGTCCTCATGAACCGAGGCTGAGTTATGCAGATTTGTTTAATTATGATTTGTTTAATTATGATTTTTTTATTTTACTCCTTGAGTTCAAGTCAGTTGGGGCCTGTCCCAATGTCTCATTGATACATTGATTAGTAGAGGCTTGTCAGGCCGGATTTGTCAGACTAGTTGGTCTAAGTTTGTAATTATTCTGTATTTTGTTACTTTTTGGTATCTATCCATATTTTGGTGAGACTTGATTAATAATGTTCAGATATTTTTTACTGAGATAAGCTTGTAGTGGTAGTGAATGGCTCAAAGGGTTAGCTTGGCGCTACTTATAGCCTTAAGCATCGTGTGATGCCTCAGGACCCATTTTTTGGGGCACTACAAATAAATACCCGGGTGAGACTCCTAGAATAAAGTCAATCCAATAATGAAATATAATTACAATACAACAAGAAAAAATCCATAAATACTATAAGAGCATTTAATACAATATCTAAAACTAAAAATAGATATTTTATCTCTGAAGTAAGAATAAGGAAAACTCATATATAGATGAGGCCTGAAGTCCACTCTAACAAGAGTAGAGTCGAAAATACCTAAATATGTCACCAAATCCGTTGCATGAATTCACATTTGTGAGTTGTACTTGTACTAGGATCTATACAAAAAGAACACAATAGGAATAAGTATTGTTTACTTTTACTCAATAGGTATCATAGGCAGACTAAGCAAAGTAGAAAATAAAATATGTAAAATATACTATGAGCACATCACTTGCAAAGAGAAAATTCCAAAATGGTAGCTGACCCAGAGTTCTAATACAA
The DNA here is from genome assembly GCA_030864215.1 of Capsicum pubescens. Taxonomy (NCBI): domain Eukaryota; kingdom Viridiplantae; phylum Streptophyta; class Magnoliopsida; order Solanales; family Solanaceae; genus Capsicum; species Capsicum pubescens. The sequence goes on from CM061543.1 coordinate 24,857,000, forward strand.
CAACAATAGCAACCACAAACCCAGTGTATCCCCAAATAGTGGAGTCTGGGAAGGTAAAATATACGTAGTACATACCATTACCTCCGGAGAAATAGAAAGGCTATTTTCGATAGACTACATTAAGAGTTATAAGATTTACATAATTATAGAAAATAATAATAACATCGGTACAAAGGAGGAAATACATTAAAACTACACATAATTCAAAGAAACTAAGACAACATGCAAGATATGCATGCAATGAAATGCAATGTGAATTGAATGAATGAGACCCATCACTTAACTTTCTGTATACACCCATTGAGCTCACAACTATAAAATAGGATCCTTGAGGGGTTCACAACTCATATATTATATTTATATATCAATCTTAAATACTCTCCCCATCTCATGTTCATTGAGAGGATTTTTATAAAGGTATCTTATTTTCTTTACAAAATATTCCCAGTTGTACCAGTATCTCATTAACAGATATATGTATGAAATGAGGATGCAATGCTCACAATCAAGTTGAATAATGATGTCTAATCTATCTAATATGGAGTGTGTGTGTGTGTGTATATATATATATATTTGTGTGTGTGTATATATATATATGTATATATATAGATATAAAAGTGAGCCCATAATCAACTCATTATGTACATAATTCATACTCCCTCTGTCCTATTTTATATGTCGCCATTTTCTTTTTGGTTCGTCCCAAAAACTGTCATCTTTCCTTATTTTTAACTATTTTATTGCATAATACATATTTTATCCGTAGTGGGTCCCATGTTATAAGAAAAGATAATTAAAAAGTAAACTTTAATAGGGATAATTTTGTAAACCTTATAAAGTCATTATTTATTTTTTTAATTCCATGCCAGGTCAAATGACTACACATAAAAAGGGACGAAGGGAGTAATTTTTAACTCCAATTAGGCCATCAGAATAATTATGCACATAAGATATTATTAACATCATATCAACCCTTTATTTGGGTATTTATCAAAATAAAAGTATCCAATGGTAAAAATAAGTTCTAAATTATTAGAATATGCCCATTCATAGGCATCATATCTAGAATGAAGGCAATTAGGTGCATAAACTAGGCTAATAATGTAAAATAAAGCCCCCTTCACATATGGGCAACACGTAATATTAGATATCATATGTCAACAACAACATCAAAGAAATCCCCTCAAGGGCGAATCATAGTATAAAAGTTTTTGAAATACAAACCTTATAGTTATTTTCTGTAGCCCATAGCATACTTTACTTATGCATTAACTACTCAGTTCAATCTAAAAAAGTTAGTTCATAACTTGTCTCAAGGTAATGACATTGATGTTGGGCGTATTTACACGTTTGGAATACAGAAAAGCATGCTAATCACTTGTCTCAAGTTCTAATTCCTGGACTTTTAGTTTATTTTCAACTAAGTGAGCTGACCTATGTGATTAGCATGCTTTTCAGGTACCAATGAGGAAGATTTCAGCACTTTGGGGACCTGTGGACAGCAAAGGAAAATTTCACATAAGAGGGAAGGCAACTTTTGGACTAAATGTGATGCATGGGAACTTTTTCTCGGGAAAACTCAGTATTTTTAAATACTTAAGGATGCAGTAGCAACTTATTAGACAGGGATGTTATTAAAAACCTTATTGCTGAATTTTTAGCATTATCATTCATGAATTCATTATTCAGATTCTGTAATATTTTTGAAAGAGAAAACAACTTAGCTTGAGCAACGGAGAGAGAGAAACACGTTCTTCTCTTATTGTCGCTAGTCATCTCCATCGCCAAGATTGTTCTAAGTTTTGGTATGATGATTATGTCTATTTTGATTTCCGTTGTATTCATGAGTAGCTAAACTTATCTGTTAGGGTTATGGAAACCTTGTAATATACTCTCTATTGCTATGAGTTTGTGAATTTATGATGTGTCACGCCACTTATATCATTACTCTTTTTATTTTGATTGAATTCTCATGGTTGCAAACATAGGGAATGCGCCATTATAGCATTAACTTGTTCGACAGAAAAGTTATTATTTGGAAAAGAGAGTGTGACAAGAAAATAGGGTTTTCAACCTCTATTTACACGTTAATGCCTTAGCAGGATTAACTTCTTGGAGAGTTTGTATAATTTGTTGTACACTTTAGGTTTGAGAGAGTTAAGGTGAATAAATCCTTGATGGTTGAAAAACACTTGGATTTAGAATTAGAATATGACTCTCTATAAGTGCATGCATGTATAAACTCCACATTACTCATAGTTAATAGAGAAGTAGAAACAACAAGATGGACATAACCCTAAGTTGTCATTCTCTGTGATTAAATATTATTACATATATCGTCTCATTCGCTACACTAATAGTATTATTGTGCACTTAAACCAAAACCCCCATATCTTGGAACCTTCGATCAACAGTCTACTAATAATCGCAATACTTAGTGACCAGAGTATTCCCTGTGGGATTCGACACCCAACCCAGTTGGGTTCTACATTTGACAGCGACCACTTACACTTTCTAACGAGAGTTGTAATTTGGGCGTATCAGATATCCTGATCTAAAGTGACTCAATACAGAACCTTTCTTTTTTGAAGGACTCATAATAAATTAAAATATTCAAATATAACATCTACGTATTAAAAGAAAGATAAAAATATCCATATTACAGTTATTCAGGTTGAGGTGAAAATGGGTTAAAAATGAAAGGGGTAAGATCAAAATTTTGTTTCTAAAACATCTTCTCCAAGGTTATAAGAGTCTATAGGAAAAAAACAACATGAAAAATGGTTTCAAATTGAGGTTTGAAATAAATAAAATTCCTTTTCAACTTTACCCATAAAAATCCCAATTTTCACTATGAAATCATGATTTAAAAGTATTTTTAATGATAAAATCAAGGAAAATTTGTAGGGTTATGAGTTTAGAAGTTATCTACACAAAAATCAATATTGATACCCTAAAAGTTTGCCTTTCTAAAGATTGGAGGTCCAAAAATATAGAAAAATCAAGAAAAGAGGGGTTCTGTACAGCAGTTATCACTTAAGTGATACTAGGATGCTTCCGTTAAAGCAGATACTGCCTAAGTGATGCCTAGTTGCTAAAGCGGCAACCACTTAAGCGGTCTTGCGCTAATTAAACAAACCTTGGCCACTTAAGTGGCTACACCAAATATCATTTGATATTAATTTTAGTGCAATCCTAGAAAGTTTTGACTGGAATCTTGGGATTTGATCGGGATCCCACCAAGAAAAAACATTTATTCAACTAATCTAATTTCAATGTTGTGGACTCTATGGCAACTTTGAATTTTCAGAAAAAGGCATATTCACAAAATTAACACTATATCCATATTTTATTATTTTCCAAATGTAGGATCAAAATGTGATATAAATGTTCTAAAGTCAATCAAACCCCGCTACTATCCAAATTTTTATATTCTATATCTATGAGCACATATTTTTCCATTAAACCACGAAAAGGTCAAAGTAGTCCAATCATATGGAAATGAAAAATTCACAAAGCAAGGTCATTACAAAGGCAATTTATTTGTATAGTCATATTAGTGGGAGGAGAGCTTCCAAAAGCTCAAAGAACCTTTTACTATACCTTCTATCTTTTCATTGTCGATCGAAGGTAAGAATTTTAGTGTAATTTATGATGCTTCATATTTTATTTTGAGTGTTATTTTAATGCAGTATAGGAATATCATTGCTTATGATTTAAGGCAGTTAAAGCCTTATGAATAGAATTACATAGCTTATGACTTAGAGTTGGAAGTAATGGTTCTTGCACTCAAGATTTTGTGATGCTGCCTCTATGGTGTCAAGTGCGAGGTATTCATATACCACTGTATCCTATTCCATATGTTCATACAAAAGAATTTGAGCTTGTGGCAAAGGAGATGGATAGAGTTATTGAAAAATTATGTTGTGACCATCTAGTATCTTTTGGGTAAAGCCAATGTGGTGGATGATGCATTAGCCAAAAATTAATAAGCCTGGCTAGTTTGGACTATTTGAGTATATCAAGGAAATCCTTGGCTAGGAAATTCCAAGCATTATCTCGGTAAGGCCAGTCTGGTGGAAGGTGCATTGAGCCAGAAATTGACAAGTATTGGTAGTTTGGCCTATTTGAGTACATCAAGAATATCCTTAGATTGGAACTTCAAGTTATAAAATCTCAGTTTATACAATTTGGTGTTTAGTAAGGGGTAGAGAGTTATCTAGTTTGAGCAAAAGTCAACATTTCTTGATGAAATTAAGGCCACATATTTAAGTAATGAAAATTGAAAGAAATTTGAAACAAGGTGGTTTTTGGTGAGTATTTACATGAAAATCTTGATGTGTGTTCATTGTTGTGGCTTAGAGTGTGGATATATGCTCCTCCTATTTTTGATTTGATTAAGAAGGTGCTTGCTAATACACAGGGCTCACAATATTTTATTCATCCAGGTGCAAACAAGATGTATTATGACTTGAGGCAACATTATTGGTGTCATGGAATGAATGAGGCATAGTGGAGTATGTATCCAAATCACAACTATCAATAGGTAAAGTACAATTACCAAAGGCCAATCGATTTATTCCAAAGGAAACCCATTCTTAAGTGGAAGTGAAAAAGGATAGCTCTAAATTTCATGGTAGGTCTACATATAACCTTGGTAAATCATGAATTAATTTAGGTAATAGTAGACATAATGACTAAATCATCCTATTTCATTCTAATTTATGTTGACTACGATTTTAAGCAGTTAATGAAGATCCATAATAAGGAGAAGTGAGGCAACATGGGGTAAAGCTTTTAATCATTACACCATTCACTTATACTATATGTAAAAGATTGATTAAAGAGTTGGGAACCCAATTTACTTTTAGCACGATCTTTCATCCTTATAATGTGGCCAGTAAAAAAGTATAATTAAAGTTTTTAAGGATAAATTGAAGGTTTTTATGATCGACTTTAGGGGCCATTGGTACAATTTCTTGTTGTTGTTTTAGTTTTCATAAAATAATAGTTATCACTCTAACATTGATATGGCTTTATTTGAGGTACTCTATGGAAAGAAGTATGGATCTCCCATAGAGTGGTTTAAGGCTAGTGATGTGAATCCTTTGGACACTGATTTGATGAAGGAACTTAAAAAATACGAGACATATCCAGCCTAAGTTGTTGGAAGCCTATATTAGGAAAAAGGAGTATGCAAATTATAAGTGAGGTATATATCATTCAAGGCTAGTAAGTAAGTTTTGTTGAAGGTATCCTATTAAGGGAGTCATGATATTTGGCAAGAAGATTAAGGTTAGCCTTTGTTGTATTGGTCTATTTAATATTCTTAATGATATGGGTTGGATATTGTATAGGTTGGATTTGTCAAAAAGCTTGTTGAAGGTCCATACAGTGTTGCATGTATCCATGCTTAAGAGATACCATAGGGATGTTGATTACATTGTCAAGTGGGATTCAGTTTTATTAGATAAGGACCTTACATATGAGAAGTAACTAGTTTCTATTCTTGATTAGGATGTCTAAAATTTGAGGACAAGGGAGATTCGATTGATAAAGGTCTAATAGAAACATTATCTAGTTGAAGAAGCCACTTGAGAAACCAAGAAAGAGATATGGGACAAGTGATAGTTTGTGAAGATTTTTTGGCTAGGCTAGACTCGGATAAAATCTAAGTGAAGTGGTCTAGGGTAATTCAAAAAACTGATTGGGTAAATCTAATAAAATTTAGCATGATTTGTGTTATCTAAGACAATGAAATAATCTATAGGGCGTTGTGGGAGAGAAATCGTGTGAGTAGAACTTCCGATAATGAACTTGATGCAAAGAGTTTAATATAAAATTTCACAATTTGAGGGTGCACATTGCAAAAAAAAAATCTGGGAGTAATCTTGAGTTTCTACCCCACCACACCTGGTATAGTGGGTGCATTTTTTTATGGCTAGATTAGGTAGCTATAGCGGGATAAATTTTTGTTTATGTAGAAAATTCTCCGAAAATGATATATTATTATTAGGATCATTGTTTGGAATGGTGTAGGTGATTACGGGATATTTTCACCTATATTAATAAAAAAAATTCAAAAAGCTAAGTCTGTTATCCAATTAACTAGTTTTTTTTTTATTTCTAAGCCTTAGATTCTAGCTTTCTAGTTCTTGGGAGGGTTTAGATTGACCTAACTGAATGTTTTGGTGCAAGCGGGTAAATTAGGTTAAAAACCTTAGGATTTTAGATAAAATTTTAAAATTTACTTTTTCAAGACTATAATTCACTAATGTGCCATAAATTGACACTTTTAAGGTAAATTTATGGTAGAAAACTCTAGAATTAAGAGAATGATCATTAATTATGATGTATCATTTTTTGATGATGACCAACTAGCTTCAAGGGACCAGGTCCCTAGAATCTTAAGGCTATAGTAGAGCTGGCACACTTCTGAATAGTTTGGAACTTTTCTGTAATAAATTATGCAGGTGATGCTTGTACTATTTAGGTAAAACACACCAGATATTGCGCAGCTAAAAATTTCCTGAGCTTTAAGCTCACTGCCTGGTTATGACTGGACCCTATGGGTTGTAGGGTGTCCTTACAAGTGAGTCACAACCAAACTAGTAAGTTTGTGGTTTTACTCTGCTCTTAGTATGTTTGGCTCGCTAAGATCCGCAATGATATGTTATGATTCATTAGGTGTAATTGTAGGTTTCCAGTGTAAGTCCATATTTGGGTTCTTCTTTGACTACGATTAGACCCTATGAGTCGTAGGACCCATGAAGAGTGGAGCCATTATGTTGTAAGGTTAATAGTGTAGGGTGACTTGGTGGTACTATTGTGGTTACGACTACTGTTACGAGTCGTAAGGAGTGTCTACAATTCAATTGTTGACTTGTAATAAAATACGTTCTTTTTAATCTTTTAAGTTGAGGGCATTCTAGATATTTCCCCTCTTGACCAAATTGAAACCCATGGCATATAACTTCTTATGGGTATCATTTATCAATCAAAAATATCTAAGTAACATCTTAAATATGCCCAAATTCTCAAGGTGAAGACCATTTAGGGTTTTTAAGAGGTTGGTCAGTTAGGGTTCTCAGGGGTGATTTCTCTTTGTACATCTTACTGTTATAGGCATGTTACTCTTCCGTCGTTGTTAATTTTTTAAAGCATATGTTTTAATGTATTTTTGATGAAATGTTTACATGGATTGCTAACCAAACATTGTGATTTTTGAATATTTATGAATTGAACAATGTTTCTAGTGATTGTTTATATATGATTTTTATGCTTCATTTATGGTTTTGAACTTATGGGTGCATGGGTATCGTGGATGAACTAGGGAATTGTGATTTTCTCAAACTTGTGACTTTTGAAATGGTTATGACCCCAACCCTAAAATGTGAAATCAGTTTTAATAATGAAAACTATAGGTATTTGTAAAATTGAGCTAGTCTTGAACTATTGCATGATATAAAGAGGTATTTGAAATACAATCATATGATTTAATTAAAAAAGGGAGTTAGTGTCTCCCACCTTATATTAATGAACAAAGGGAGTTGTTTTCTTCAAGTTAATGAGAATTGTTTTGGCATGTTTTTGTTACCTTGAAAGTTTAGTTGGTATGACGATACCAATAATGTATACCTTAATATGGAATGTGGTTAAATAAAAGAGAATGTGTGATACTTGTTTTAATTGGACTCTAATAAAGGTTCTATGGCTGAGTCATGAAAGTGGAGGTCCAAGTGACTAATACTGGAAATCATTTTTGTCAACGCTGGGTCAAAGTGACCCTGGAGGTCGAAGTCTCCCTTATTATTATTTCATAATTATGTAAGTTTGAGTCCCCCATAAATCATAATATGATTGGGTGCTTAAGTATTGGTACATGTTAGAAGGTTTGAGTCCCTTGTGTGCATATATATTAGATTATTCTCTAGTTTATATGGCTACACCCACTATGGCCGACTAGGGGGTGAGAGCTAGGGAATATATAGCACATATACGATAGGGTTCAAGGAACCAAGAGTTCAATCTCAGACTGGTGGGGATCAATCCGCTCCATCATAGCCTCCTTATAGATTCTGTAGGCAGGTGCAATATGTGTTTTGTAAAGAAAGAAGGAATAAGTGTTTTAAATATGGCCAGATTGGTTATTTGCAGAGAGATTGTCTTTCTAAGGTTGATTTTGTGGTAGATAAGATTCTGTTTTCCACTTCATCATCTCTTGCACCAAAGGGTGGCACTTTTTCTTCTAGTGCCATCACTGGCCGAAATTGCTAGTGTGCTCTTGCTACCCACCAGGACTTTGAGGCATCTCGTAATGTTTTCACTAGTAAGTTCCTACTCTTTTCACATGATTTGTATTTTTTTCTTGATCTGGGGACTACTCTTTCTTTTTTAACACTATTTATGGCTACATATTTTAATTTTAGTCTCGAGTGTATTTGTGATCCTTTTTCTATTTCTACTATAAGGGTGACTTTTTTGTTGATAGAAGAGTCTATAGGGTTTTTTTTTTCTATCTGTAGGTGATAGAGAAACTGTGGTAGATCTGATAGAGTTAAACATGGTTTATTTAAATATCATATTAGGGATGGACTATTTGCACTTGTGCTATGCCCTTTTAGATTATTGGACTCGTAGGGTCATGTTTAAAATCCCTAATGATCAGATTATTGAGTGGGAAAGGGTTCTTTAGTTCCTAAGGGAAGGTTCATATCATATCTTAAAGCTCGAAAGTTGATTTCCAAGGGATGTATCTATCATTTGGTTTGGGTTAAGGATTTTCACTCGAAGGGTGCTTCGTTGTAATTATTTCCCATGGTTAATGAATTCCCTGAGGTTTTTCCTAATGATATTCCTAGTATCCCTCCTGATAGGGGATTGATTTTAGGGTTGACCTTATTTTTAACACTCATCCTATCTTTATCTCTCCCAATAAAATGGCTCCAACTGAGTTTAAAGATCTGAAGAAATAGTTGAAAGAACTCTTTAACAAGGGTTTTATCTATCCAAGTGTGTCTTCATGGGGTGATCCTATTTTGTTCGTGCATAAGAAGGATGGTTTCCTTCGAATATGCATCGATTATCGTTAGTTGGATAAGGTTACTATGAAGAATAAGTATCCTCTTTCTCAAATTGGTGATTTGTTAGACTAGATTTAGGCTATATGTTTCTATAATATTGACCTTATGTCTTGTTATCATCAAATAAACATTAATGAGGTGGATATCCCTAAGTCTGCCTTTAAAACTCAGTATGGTCTTTATGAGTTCTTAGTCATGTCTTTTGGTTTTACCAATGCCTCGGTGTTATTCATGGACTTGATTAATATATTCTCACATCACTTATTGGATTTTTTATCATCGTGTATATAGATGATATATTTATGTATTCTAAGAGTGAGGAGGATCATGCCAGTAACCTCCATATCATGTTGCTATCCTTGAAAGATCAGCATTTGTATGCTAAGTTTTTGATTTGCATGTTTCTAGTTGCAAGTTGTTACTTACTTGGTTTATGTCATTTCTATTGAAGGGATCATGGTGGATCTACAAAAGTTGAAATGGTTAATAAGTAGCCTAGTCCCATAACTCCAACCAATAATCAAAGCTTCTCAGGTTTAACCCATTACTATAGGAGATTTGTGGAGAGTTTCTTTACTAGAGTAGCTGTAATGCCCCGAAAATAGGTCCCAAAGTACCACACGGTGCTTAAGGATACAAGTAACCTCAAGATAACCCTCTGAGCCATATCCACATCATTCATCACTTATCAAAAGGGTTACAATAAATAGAACTCAAGATATTCTCCATGATATCATAAATCAAAACGAAAAGAATGCGGAAAATAACAAAATACGGTGTTTTATGACAACTCCAACCATCTAGTCTAGTCTGACAAGCCTCTAAAAATCAAAAACATTAGAGAGCCATTGGGACATGCCTTAACTGACTCTTACTCTGTATCAAAAGTACGCCACTCAACAAAACAACCATCTAAATATCACGCCCTCAGATCATGAGGACTCACCATGACAGAGGATGTAGAACAGCGTGACCGAAAAATCACTGTTGAGCCTGGACTGAGCACCTGAACCTACATTCCGAGAAAATGTAGCCCACATCCGGAGATGTGGGTCAGTACCATGGAAATGTACTGAGCATATGGGGGTGTATTCAATTTAAAAATCAATATCGTAAGCATTTATAGAAGAGATGCATGATATAATGAAAGACTCACATAACTCGAATAAAATCACCATAATCATAAGGGAGTGAAATATATATATAATAAAACATGTGAGTCATCATATAAATTCTCAATCACTTTCCAATTCGTCAAGACGATCAAACCTCATAATAAAATCCCTCTTTGATAATACAAAATCATTAAATCTTTCAAAAATGATAGCTTTCACAACTCAACTTTCAAATCATTTCACTTTTCATCACAGACATAAGGATACACACACACACACTGGGAGTGTCTTACAACCGACAAAAACCATGTGAGCTACATGGTGTCCAACGTCTAACCCACGTTAGGAACAACTGTCCTATCCTTGCCATCGGAGTAGGACCTTAATCATTCTTTCACTAGTGATCACTATATCAATCATCCTTAAGCTAACACCTACGGGGGCACGTAGTTCTAGAAAAGCACCAATTACAACTATACCTCCCACTCGGTGCTAAAGACTACTCCCGGACTTAGCTCAGATCTTTTCAAAAGAAAATCCACCATAACACAATTCAACAATTCATAGCGGGAGCCATCATGCTACCCCTTTATCATAATCAATCAAAACATGGATTTCTTTTCTCATTCGAGTTCAAAAATAACTTATTTAAGACCAAAAAGATCAAATCATTCTCACCTCAAAAATGTATCACACATTACTTCATAAAAATAATAATCTCAATTTGGGTTCAAAACCCATAATTCAAAATTTGAGCAAAACACTTCAAGATTCATACTTTATTTAGCAAACATGATATAATTCATATAAAATCTGGAAATTCCACTTTTAGACATGCTATTCACATCAAACTCATGAAATTCATTCTCAAAACATCTAAAATATCATAACTTATTGAACAAAAATATAGAATGTAAGTTTTCATCTCAAATTCACAATAAGACATGTAAAATCATATATCTTTGCAAATAATACAATTTTAGGCACTAGAACGAAAGAGTGTTCTTGTTGAAAAACCCCACATACCTCAAGATTAAAGACGTTGAATGAACTCCCTACTCCGAAGCTCTATTCATGGAGTTGTTAGGTGCTTCTCGTATCCCTCGGAACAAGGATTCCAAATATATAAAAATCTCAAAAAAGTGATGGATGAATCACGAACTACTTGACTTCTCTATAGAGAACCCTAACTTTGTTCTTGGTAATTTTGGAGGATAGTGTTGATATTTTGGAGTTGAAAGGGTTAAATCTCGTGTTATGGAGTATAAGGTATTTAAATGTTTCAATTAAACCATAACAGAACTGGATAAAACTTGAAAAAATTGGCCAGGCGCGATAGAGCAGGCGTCGCCTGGCCAATGCAATGCAATCCATCAGGCGGCGCCTGGTGGATCACCCGTGATAATCCCGGGGGCGCGGGATGGATCGCCCCTTTGCAAAGATGTTAAGGCCCGTGATAAGGCGGGCGGCGCCTGCTAATCTCCCGCTTCCACTGGAATGAGAACCCAAATGCGTTCTTAGGATCATCTAAAAATTCTGAAACTCACCCGAAATATCATACGACCTTGCCCCATCACAACGCAACAAAAATCTCAGAATACGAAGGTCAGTAAGGTCATGAAATAATTCATCAAAGATTCAAGGTTCAAAATAAAACTAAGTGTGGCACAAAGCATAAACACTTAGCCAAATTTCTTGATGTTAAGCTTGAATTTTCTCACCTCGGAGCCTTTAACGGAGAAGGAAAATTATGGGGTCTTACATTATCTCCCCCTTGGGAACATTCATCCCCGAATGACTCTAGACATGCCAAGAGTAGGCAGGAAACAAAGCATACAGCTGAAACTACTCATTAAACTTATCTCCACATCGTTTCAAACTCCGGATGCAACATAGAATGCATAAATTCAAGAAACTATAGCTGAACAATAAGGAATGACAGCTGAATTGCTGCAATTTTCAACAAAAGTGCATGATTTAGGAATGAACAGTACCTTTGGCTTGATCGGAGCTTGTGGAAAATAGGTGCGGGTACTTGGATTGCATATCTGCCTCAGCTTCCGAAGTTGCACCCTCAACGGACTGGTTTCGCCATAATACTTTGACCAAGGGAACTTCTTTGTTTCTTAGTCATCGGACACGGAAATCAAGGATCTTAATAGGAATCTCATCAAAAGAAAGATTTTCTTGAATTTCAGCACTCACAGAAGAATCCACTACTACAGAATCGCTAATATGTTTTCTAAGCATAGAGACATGGAATATCAGATGAACAATAGACAACTCAGAAGGAAACTCGACCTCGTAAGCTACCCTACCAACACGGCTAAGAATTCTGTAAAGGACAACATAACGGGGACTAAGCTTCCCCTTCTTTCCGAATCTCTTCACCCCTTTCAAGGGTGAAATTTTCAAATACACCAAGTCACCAACTTCGAACTCAAGGTCTCGTCTCCTAACATCCGCATAAGACTTCTAATGACTCTGTGCTATTTTCAACCTTTCTCTAATCACTTTGACTTTTTCCATAGCCTCAAACACAAAATTAGGACCACTCACAGTAGCTTCACCCACCTCAAACCAACCTATGGATGACCTATATTTTCTTTCATACAAAGCCTCAAATGGGCCCATGCCATTACTAGAGTGAAAAATATTATTGTAAGAAAATTCTATCAACAGTAAATATTTGTCCCAAACCCCTTTAAAATCAAGAGTACAGGATCTCAACATATCTTCTAAGGTCTGGATGGTCCTCTCAGCCTGACCATCTTTCTGTGGATGGAAAGCAGAACTCAAATGCACTTGGGTACCAAGACCCTTCTGAAAATCTCTCTAAAACTGTGAAGCAAATTGAGTACCCCTATCCGAAATAATAGACAAGGGGACTCCATGCAATTTGACTAACTCTCAGATGTACAATTTAGCATAGTCCTCAGCAGTATAAGAAGTATGTACAGGGAAGAAATGCGCAGACTTAGTCAATCTATCAACCACAACACAAATGGAATCATGATGGTGTCGGGAAGGAGGTAAGCTAGTCACAAAATCCACATGTATCTCTTCCCACTTTCAATTGGGACTACTAAACTCCTGTATTATACCACCAGGTCTTTGGTGTTCAACCTTAACCTATTGGAACATTGCACACTTAGCCACATTTTCCACTATATCTTTCTTCATGCCACTCCACCAATAGGTTTTTCACAAGTCGCGGTACATCTTGGTGGCACCAGGATGAATACAATATTGCACCCCATGCACTTCATCCATAATTCTCTGTCTCAGGTCATTAACGTTTGGAACACACAACCTACCCTACAACCTCAACACTCCATCTCCCCCTTGGGAGAAAACCTCTACTTTTTGGTATTTGACTGACTTCTTCAGTCTGACCAAACCAACATCTAAGTCTTGCTTCTCCTTTACTTCCAAAACCAAGGAGGATTTAGAAGTACTCTGAACCCCTATACTACCTTCAGCAGAGTCAAACAACCTAACCCCCAGTCTAGCCAAATGATGCGCATCACGAGCCAACTCTTTCTTACCTTCTTCAACATGCGAAACACTACCCATAGACACCCTGCTAAGGGCATCTTTCCATAGACACCCTCAGGGTAAATACATACTGTAGACTCTTATGATCAGTGAAAACATCAACATGGACACCATACAAGTAGTTCCTTCAGATTGTTAGATCAAACACAATAGCAACTAACTCGAGGTCATGGGTGGGGTAATTCTTCTCATGGGGTTTTAATTGTCTAGAAGCATAAGATATCACCTTACCCTTCTGTATCAATACACAACCCAAACCAACTCTAGAAGCATCAAACCATCAACACCATCAGGCAGAGTCAAAATAAGGGCTAAAGTGAGTCGTGTCTTCAACTCCTGAAAACTCTTCTCACAAGATTCGTATCACAAAAACTTAACTTTCTTTTGGGTCAACCTAGTCATAGGATACGATATAGAGGAGAAACCTTCAACAAAACGGCGGTAATATCCAACTAGACCCAAGAAACTTTGAATATCATTTAGAGAGATAGGTCTAGGCCAATTTCAAATAGCTTCGGTCTTTTGGGGATCAACTCTAATACCTTTAAAAGCAATGATATGACCCAGAAAAGCAACTGACCTTAACCAAAACTCATACTTGCTGAATTTGGCAAATAATTGGTGGTTTCTAAGGGTTTGAAAAACAATTTAGAGGTGGTCTGAATGTTCATCCTCACTATGGGAGTACACCAGGATATCATCCATAGACACTATGATAACATATCCAGATATGGTCTGAACACTCGATTTATGAGTTCCATGAAAGCTGTTGGAGCATTAGTTAACCCGAAGGACATAATAAGAAACTCAAAATGACCATAGCGAGTTTGGAATGTGGTTTTCGGGATGTCACACACCCTAAATTTGAGTAGATGATAGCCGGAACGAAGTTCTATCTTTGAGAAGTAACTTGCACCTTGCAATTGGTCAAACAAATTATCTATTCTCGGAAGGTCATACTTATTTTTGACAGTGACTTTATTCAGCTGGCGATAGTCAATACACATACGCAAGGAACCATCTTTCTTTCTCACAAATGACATAGGAACACCCCAAAGAGAAATACTGGGCCTTATGAAACCCTTATCTGACAGATCTTTGAGTTGTTCTTTCAACTCCTTAAGTTTTGCAGGTGCCATACGGTAAGGAGGAATAAAAATAGGCTGGGTGTTGAGAAGAAGATCAATCCCAAATTCTATATTTCGATCAGGAGGTACCCTTGGGATATCTTCCAAAAAGACATCAGGAAACTCATTAACAATGCTAACAGACTGGAGAGTTGGAGTCTCAGTGTCCTTGACTCTAACCAAGTGATAAAGGCACCCTTTGTAAATAAGTTTTATAGCCTTGAGATATGAAATAAAATGACCCTTAGGAGGTGCAAAACTCCCAGACCACTCAAACATGGGTTCATCGGGAAGCTGAAACTTGACTACTTAGGTACGACAATCTATGGAGGCATAGCAAGAATGAAGCCAGTCCATACCTTGAATAACATCAAAGTCCACCATGTTTAATTCAATCAAATCAGCCAACATGACTCTATGAAGAATGGTAACAGGACACTTTATGGGCAACAATCGACTCACCCACTGGGGTAGAAACTAATATTGGCTTAAGAATACTTTTAGGGCTCATTTGAAAATTCACAGCAATCATAGGTGTAACATATGAAAAATTAGATCCAGGATCCAAAAATGTATATACATCAAACTGAAATATACGAAGCATACCGGTAACAACATCGAGAGAGTTCTCTTTCTCCTGGTGAGACGGTAAAGCATAGAATCTATTCTGGCACTGACCGCCAGCAATGCTAGAAGAGGCGCCCTGAGCTGGGGATGGATGAGTCACTAGAACTGGAGCACTAGCATTCTGAGTCGGAGTTTCAGGGTGATTATCATGATGCCTTTGCCTGGCATGTGGACAATCCTTAAGTTTGTGACCCATGTCACCACACCCAAAACAACCCTTCTTCTTACCCCAACACTCACTCGGATGGGTCCTACCATACTTAGGACACGGAGGGTAATTTGGCTTACCGCCAACACTGTACTGGGACCTGGATGCATATGATATGCTACCTTGCTCCTACTTACCCCTAGGCATGGGAGCACTAGCTGAAGATGGTGCTGGTGTAGAAGAATGGTCCTGAAACTGAGGGCAACACCCTCCTTGTGATCTAGTCTGACCCTATCCTTGCTTCTCGGACCTAGCTCTCTTATTCTCTCTCATTCTATCTCTCTCCTTAATCTTGTCTACTTCAATCTATTGGGCATGAGTCATCAGCCTAGAAAGATTCATCTCACTATTTAGCATAGCATACCTACACTCCATAACCACATAGCTAGACACTCCTGTCACAAATTTGCTCATACTGTCCTGATTATCAGCTACTAAGTTAGGAGCATATTCGGCCAACTAATTGAACTTCAGACAGTACTCTTTAACAGTGATAGAGCCCTGTCGTAAGTTCATAAACTCTACTATCCTCTCCTCTCTCCTCTCCAAAGGGAAAAACTTATCCAGGATTGCATCCTGGAACTCTTGCCAAGTTGAAGGAGCGGCACCCTTACCTCTACCCTTCCTCTAAAAAACTACCTAATCATAAGCAAGATCCTTCAACTGATATGATGCCAACTACACACTATGATCCTCAGATACATGCATTACCTGAGTAATCTTTCGCACCTCTTCCAAGTACAACTGTGGATCCTCATCTAACTTGGACCCATAAAATTTCGGTGGATTTATCCGCATAAAGTTAAGGATCCTCACAGTAGCTGAATTACCTCCCTGCTATAGAGCCTGGGTTGGATTAGCCTGAACATTTGCAGTAACAGCTTGGGCCAGCGCCTAAAAGGCTGCTCAAAATTCAGCATAGGACACATTCTCATTTAGTGGATCAGTAGACTGAGGTTGCTGACCATCGTTATTTCTTCTAGCTCGACGAGGAGGCATATTTCTAAAAGAGGAGAGCACGAATTAATACCAGAGGGAGACACTTTAAGCACGATAGACTTCGGAAAGAAAGAAATAACATTTTTTCCTAAAACATCTCGTAGCCTCTTGGTCATAGATGTGGCACGCTACACACCGATGATCAAGACTCTACTTAATGCGGCTTGTCAGACTCCCTAGGACTCCTTAATCTAAGGCTCTGATACCAAGTTTATATTTCCCCAACAACGGGTCCTGAGGCGCCACACAGTACTTAAGGCTACAAGTAACCTCAAGCGAACCCTTTGATCCATATCCACATCATTCATCACTTATCAATAGGATTAAAATAAAAAGACCTCAAGACATTCTCTATGAAATCATAAATCAAAACAAAAAGAATAAGGAAAATAACAAAGTATGGTGTTTTATGACAACTCCAACCATCTAGTCTAGTCTGACAAACCTCTAAAAGTCAACAATATTAGAGAGCCATTGGGACATGAACCAACTGACTCTTACTCAGTATCAAAAGTACGCCACTCAGCGAAATAGACATCTGAATATCACGTCCTCGGATCATGAGGACTCACCACGATAGAGGATGTAGAACAATGTGCCCAAAAAATCATTGGCAAGCCTGGGACTGAGCACCTGAACCTACATTTTGAGAAAATGTAGTCCACATTCGGATATGTGGGTTAGTACCATGGAAATGTACCTAGCATATGGGGTGCATGAAATTTAAAGATCAATATTGTAAGCATTTATAGAAGACATGCATGATATAATGAAAGATTCACATAGCTCAAATAAAATCAGCATAATCATAAGGGAGTGAAATATATATATAATAAAACATGTGGGTCATCATATAAATGCTCAATCACTTTCCAATTCATCAAGACGATCAAACCTCATAATAAAATCCCTCTTTGATAATATAAAATCATTAAATCTTTCAAAAATGATAGCTTTCACAACTCAACTTTCAAATCATTTCACTTTTCATCACAGACATAAGGATACACACACATACTGGGAGTCTCTTACAACCGACATAAACCATGTGAGCTATATGGTGTCCAACGTCCAACCCACGTTGGGGAGAGTTATCCTATCCTTGACATCGGACTAGGACCTTAATCATTCTTTCACTAGTGATCACTATATCAATCATCCTTAGGATCACATCCTATGGGGGCATGTAGTTCTAGGGAAGCACCAATTACAGCTATACCTCCCACTCGGTGCTAAGGACTACTCCCGGACTTAGCTCAGATCTTTTCAAAAGAAAATCCACCACAACACAATTCAACAATTCATAACGGGAGCCATCATGCTACCCCTTTATCATAATCAATCAAAATATGGATTTCTTTTCTCATTCGAGTTCAAAAATAACTCCTTTAAGACAAAAAAGATCAAATCATTCTCACCTAAAAAATGTATCACACATTACTTCATAAAAATAATAATCTCAATTCGGTTTCAAAACCCATAATTCAATATTTGAGAAAAACACTTCAAGATTCATACTTTATTTAGCAAACATGATATAATTCATATAAAATCTGGAAATTCCACTTTTAAACTTGATATTCACATCAAACTCATGAAATTCATTCTCAAAACATCTAAAATATCATAACTTCTTGAACAAAGATATGGAATGTAAGTTTTCATCTCAAATTCACAATAAGACATGTAAAATCATATATCTGTGCAAATAATATAATTTTGGGCACAAGAACGAAAGAGTGTTCTTGTTGAAAAAACTCATATACCTCAAGATTAAAGATGTTGAATGAACTCTCTAATCCAAAGCTCTATTCATAGAGTTGTTAGGTGCTTCTCGTAGCCCTCAGAAAAAGGATTCCGAATATATAAAAATCTCCAAAAAGTGATGGATGAATCACGAACTACCTTGACTTCTCTATAGAAAACCCTAACTTTGTGCTTGGTAATTTTGGAGGAAAGTGTTTATATTTTTGAATTGAAAGTGTTAAATCCCGTGTTATAGAGTATAAGGTATTTGAATGTTATAATTAAACCATAACTGAACCGAATAAAACTTGCAAAAATTGGCCAGGTGCGATATGGCAGGCGTCGCCTGGACTAATGCAGTGCAAACCATTAGGCAGCTCCTGGTGGATCGCCTGAGATAAGCCAGGAAGGGCAGGCTGGATCGCCTCTTTACAAAGATGTTAAGCCCCGCGATAAGGAGGGCGGCGCCTGCTAATCACCCATTTACACTGGAATCGGAACCAAACGTAGTCTTAGGCTCGTCTAAAAATTCCAAAACTCACCTAGAGTATCCTATGACCTTTCCCTATCGCAACACAACAAAAATCTCAGAAAAAGAAGGTCGGTAAGGTCATGAAATAATTCATCAAATATTCAAAGTTCAAAATAAAACTACGTGTGGAACAAAGAATAAATACTTAGCCAAATTTCTTGATATTAAGCTTGAATTTTCTCACCTCGGAGCCTTTAATGAAGAAGAAAAATTATGGGGTCTTACAGTAGCCCTTCTAACTAAGTTGACCTAGAAGAAAGTAAAGTTCCTGTGATCGGATTCTTGTAAGGGTACTTTTGAAAGGCTAAATGATAAGTTAACTACATCCCATGTTTTGACTCTGTTTAGCAGAATTAATTCTTTAGTTGTATATTGTAATGTGTCCCTTGTGGGACTTAGTTGTGAATTGATGCAGCATGGTAAGGTTGTGGCTTATGGTTCTAGTTAGTATAAAGTTCAAGAGAGGAGTTATCTGACTCATGACTTAGAGTTGTTGGTTGTGGTATTCGTATTGAATATTTGTCTTTACTAGTTGAATGATGTCCATGCAAATATCTTTTCTGATCATAAGAAACTACAATATTTGTTCACCCATAAGGCGTTGAATCTTAGGCTAGAGAACTGGCATGAGTTATTGAAAAACTGTGATATAAGTCTCCACTACAACCCAGGTTAAGATAATATGGTTTCTAATGCTCTTAGTATGTTGTGCATGGGGATTCTAGCTTATATGGATGTGGATAAGCAGGTATTCACCGTTTGGATACCCTTGGAGTTTTTCTATTAAACTCTGAGGATGGTGGTATATTTGTGAAATAGGTGGCAAAGACATCTTTTATTGTTGAGATAAAGGAGAAGTGGGTATTAGCTCTTGTCTTAATAAAGATTAAGGGGGATGTGAGATAGCAATAGGTTGTAGATTTTTAAATTTGTGGCAATGGTAGATTGAGTTACCAAGGCAAATTATGTGTTCCCGATGTAGATAGGTTTAGAGAGAGGATCTTAGTTGAGGCTTATAAGTCGCGTTATGTTATTAATCCTTGTTCAAAAAAGAAGTATCATGATCTTAAGGAGATCTATTTATGGAATATTATAAAGAAAGATGTGGCCAATTTTTTGGAAAAATACATAGTGTGCCAACAAGTGAAGGTTGAACACTTAAGGCCTGGTGGGTTGACTCAAGAAATTGAGTTGCCTGTATCGAAATTGGAAATAATTAATATGGATTTTGTTACCAATCCTCCTCGATCTCAAAGTCAATTTGATTCGACTTGGGTCATCATGAATAGTATGAGTAAGTCTACTCACTTCTTTCCAGTGAGGACTAATTATTTGATATAGGATTAAGTGAAGTTGTTTCTCTAAGATATTGTGAAGTTGCATGAAGATCCTATTTCTATTATGTCAGAACAAGGTACTCAATTTTTATTAGAATTTGGAATTCAGTTCAGAGAGTTTTGGGATCTAAGGTGAGCCTTAGTACTTTCTTTCACCCACAGTTGGATGGGCAATTGTAAAGGATTAATTAAATATTGGAAGTTATTCTTATGTGTTGCATGATTAACTATGGTGATTGTTTGGTTAATCATTTAATAATAGCTACCATTCTAGTATTGGGATGGCTCTGTTTGAGTCCTTGTATGGTAGTAGGTATAGATATCCTATTAGATGGTTTGAAGTTGGTAAGGTGGAGATGTTTGACCTAGATTTAATTCAACAAGCGATGGATAAGGTAAAGGTGATTTGAGATAGAATCAAATGTGCCTAAAGTTGCCAAAAGTACTATGAAGATATGAGACGTAGATAGTTAGAGTTTGAGGTTAGTGGGTGTTTTTAAAGGTATCCCCCATCAATGAGGTAATATAAATTAGGAAGAAGGGGAAACTAAATCTTGGTATATCGGCCCGTACTTTGTCTTGAAGAGGATTGGTCGTATTGCATATGAATTAAAGTTACCCTTAAGTCTTACCTCTACTCACCCGATGTTCCATGTGTCAATGTTGAAAAAGTGTATGGGTGATCCGTCGCTGACTATACCTATCAAGGATATTTGTATTTTGGATTCCTTGTCTTATGAGGAAGTCCCTATTGAATTTTTAGATCAACAAGTTCTTCAATTGCAGATGAAGGATGTAGCCTCGATAAAGGCTCTAAGGAGGAATCACAAGGTTGAAGAGGCTACTTGGAAAGATGAAGAGGACCTGAAGTCCAAGTATCTATTCTTGTTTTTTGCATTGGGTAATCATGCTTAAGGTATGTATTATTCCTAGCATCATTGTTTTCTAACTTTGTTTAAGGTAAAAGTAGAGGTATATAGAGTAAAATCATGCTAGTAATTGCCTTGACCTATCATTCGAGGACAAATGATCCAGGTGGGGGGAATTGAAGCACCGCACATTTTTATCCCTTGAAAATTTTCGAAGATTTGAGTTAACCGCCCTAGTTACAACTGGACCCTATGAGTTCTACGCTGTCTTGATGAGTCATTGGGATGAGTTGTAACCAAAACAACAAGTTTATGACTTGATTCTTCTCTGCATACGAGTGGCTTACAAAGAGTCGTAAGGATATGTTTTGAGTCGTTAGGTGTAATCGTATGCATCCATTGTAAGTTCAAATTTAGGTTTTCTCTAAACTATAAGGGACCCTATGAGCCATAGGGTCCATTATGAGTGGATCCATTTAGTTGTAAGGTAAACAGTGTAGGGTGCCTTGGTAATACGGTCGTGATTGCGACTCATGGTGACAAGTTGTAGGGAGTGGCTATGAGTTAAGATTGACTCATAAGCAAAGGCGACCTCTTTTTTATTTTAAGTTGAGGGTATTCTAGACATTTTCCCTCTTGACTAAATTGAATCCTGTGACTTATAAAATATTTATGGTGTCATTTTTCACTCAAAAAAATCTAAGTAGCGTATTAAATACTCCTAAATTCTCCAGTAAAGAACACGTAGGGTTTACAAGAGGTTGATATATTAGGGCTCTCAAGGGTGATTTCTCTCCATACATCTTACTATTATAGGTATTTTAACCTTTCCTTATTGTTAATTTTATAACAACATGTGTTTTAATGTATTGTTCATGAGATGTTTATATGAATTTTTAAACAAAGGTTGGGTTTTTTTGAATGTTAATAAAGCGAACAATGTTTCTAGTAGATTATATATGATTTTCATGCTTGAATAATTGTTTTGAAGTTTTGGGTGCATGGGTGTGGTGATGAATTAGGGAATTGTGATTTTCCAAAACTTGTGAATTTTGAAATGGTTATGTCCCTAACCCCATAATATGCAATTGGTTTTAATGATAAGAACTATGGGAATTTGTAAAATTTAACTAGTCGATGAACAAAGGGAGTCAGGTCTCCCATCTTGTTTTAATGAACAAAGGGAGTTATTTTCTCAATGTTAATAGGAACTTTTTTAGCATATTGTTGTGACCTTGCAAGTATAGTTGGTATGGCGATACCGACAATGTATACCTTAATATGGATTGTGGTTAAATAAATGGGAATATGTGATACTTGTTTTAATTGGGCTCTAATAAGGGTTGTGTAGATAAGTCATGAAAGTGGAATTTCGTGTGACTGATACTGGAACTCGCATTTGCCGATGAGGGGTCAAAGTGACCAGGAAGGTTCAAGTCCCCCTTATTATTATTTCATGATTATGGAGGCTCGACTCCCCCACAAATCATTATAAGATTGGGTGCTTAAGTCACCTTTGTATATGTTAGGAGGTTTAAGTCCTTTGTGTGCACATATATGAGATTATTTTTGATTCGTACGGCTAAAAAAAGTGGGTCTCGACAAGAGGGTGAGAGCTAGGGACGATATAGTCCGGAGATACTATTATATGACGGTTGAGCTATACAATCAAGGATAAAATTTTGAAGTACATGTTAACCCTTATTCCCCAAACTAACATGTGATACATATATATATATATATGTATGTATCTTTATGCATTTGATTATGTGTACGGGCTTCGAATGATTTTAAACAATCGATCATGTCATTATGTTATCTTTATCCCCAAGTTACATGCTAGCGTTAACCCTGCTAACAACTTTAAATGTTGTATCGCCATGCGATGCAGGCATTGGTCATACTTCTACTCCTTTAGCTCAGTGACTTGGATTCAGGATCAGTTAGCAATTCATATTGAAGTGGTGATCTTCCACACTACGTAATACCTCATTTAATTATTATTGTGTCCCTTGTATTCTGACCTTTTCTTTGGATTTAGTCGTTGGCTATTGTCGGGGGCATGTCCCAAAAATTTATTGTTATTCAGTTCTAGATCATTATTTAGAAGGATTTATTTATACTACTGTGGCTATTGAGCAGTGTCGGTCGGTTATTTCCTCAGCTATCAGTGATCGATTATAGATATGCATTTAAAAAATTCTTAGACTATTGCATGCTATCTTTTTATATGTTTGGAATTCAACGACCATGGGATGTGATGGGTTTTGTTTGGTTATGTATAGGGGTTTATTTCGCTCCATGTGGGGCTTGAGATACCTTTCATAGCCAGGCCCTGGTTAAGGTTATGACATTAGGACAACTGGTCCAATGGCATTTCAACCCTAGTCATCACTTATCTACAAAAGGAAAAGGATGTTTCTCTATCAAGTAGCTTTTGTGAAATTTAGAAAAAAATGAGATAGGCAAAAACAATAACTAATTTTAATTGCTAAAGTGTAAATCAGGTTCTTATAAGCTAAAAGGAATGAGTATTCTTGAGTTGAGTCCTGAATTGTAATTGAATTACTCATGTTATAAGAGTAATTGTCTTTTCTTCTTTGTTTAAAGAGAGATTAGGTAGAGTTACCTAAGGTGGATATTGGTTAAAGATAATCAATATCAAGGTAAGTACCTTGTAGAGTTGTTAAGTTGAGCTTGTAATAGTATTACAAGTAGGAGGAACCTAGAGTTAGGTTCATTAAAGTCTGTAATCAAGAGTTTTGAGTATAGTAGATTTTGGAGAGCTTCCAAGGGAAATCCATGGTTTTTCATCCATTGTGCCTAGTGGTTTCTATGATAAATCTTGTGTTTTTTACTCTTCGTACACTATATTATGTTCATTGTTGCTTTACTATGTTTTTTTGGGAATGAATTTGAGGGACCGGGTCCCTCACAGTGTGGTACAACCTCCAAGGTTTCAATAATTGGTATCAGCCAGAACACTTTAAGAGGTTCACACCTAGAGTGATTTGGTTATCATGGATACTCCACCTAACCTGGAAGAATGGCAAACTACAAGTAGACCACCTTGATTTAATGGGAAGCAATATGAGTGGTAGAAAACCAGGATGTTTAACTTTATCAAGGTTGAGGATAGTGAGATGATGGAAACACTTCCTGATTGTCCTCATATTCTCGTTAAAGAAGTAAAAAAAAGGATAAATAACTAGAATGGTTGTTAGAAGTACGAGAGAGTATGATGATGATGACAAAAAGAAAATTTGAGAAGAATTACGAGTCCAAGAAATTTATAGTTTGTGGTATATTTCCTGATGAATACAACGAGATTTTTGCATGTGAAAATGGTAATGAAATTGTAAGACCCTGCAAAAATCCTAAGCTTAGCTCAGTCCATTATGCTTGCTAAGGGGTCCCAGACTTGGAAGAATTCTAGCTAAGTATGAGGACTTAGTTTTTTCTAAGGCCTCCAAACTTTGAGGATTTATTTATGACCTCCCGACCTTTATTTATCGATATTTGAGTTAATTCATGATCAGGAAGGTCATTAGGGAATCTTGGAAAAGTTTTGGATTTTTCATACCTCGTTTAGACCATGTTTTGATGCCTAAAATAGTGGTTCGATGCGATCTCAACATATCGTGTCGACCATTGCATTGATGGATGATTTTCCCCAGCTTTAGTGCAATTCCAATGAACCGACGTGATCTCAATGTAGTGCGTTGGCCATCGCGTTGATGCAAATGAAGCGACTCATTGACCTGTATGTCGATAACATAGTTTTTTAGTCATTAAAAGCCATGTCTCAAGGGGTAATTGGGTCTTATTACTACGCCCTTTAGCCCTCATAACACGAGATTTAGCCCTCAAACTAGCATATTATACTCATTCTTCTTAAAACACTCTAGAACAAAACCCTAGGAAATTTAATTTCAAATAAAAAACTCAAGAAATCACCATCAATCTCTTAGAATTCAAGCACTAAGGTATGTGAGTGTTCATCCCAGGGTCCCTTTTACCCTTGGAGTTTAAGAAACCCTTTTATAATCTTGAATCATGATTTCCATGTTCTACGTTGTATTGTACTCATGTTGATTTTATTGTATGAATTCCAAGTTGAATTCTTTAATGATCTTTATGAATTTATGTTAGCATATTGGTGAAACTCTTGGAATTGAATTGATAAATGTATCCATGATGTATTAGTTATTATTCATGCTCAAGCATATAAGGTTATGCCTCCCATGTGTTTGTCAAAATGTCCAGGTGGATTAATTATGCATTGTGATCTATTGGTGATCTTAGTTAAGAATTCATGCTAGACATACATGTTCAAATGACTCCTATGTTAAAGCTATGCCTTGAAAGTCTTTGTTAAAATGCCTATGTGGGTGAAATAGTACCATTAAAACATGATAAAATGAAATCCCTATTTATGCTTGAGTTAATACAAGTGTTTTATGAAAAAACTTAGCAAGTGAGTTATGAATATATGGCCATTGTTGTGCTATAAAAATTTATGATATGACTTGATCTGTACGCCATCGTGTACTGGGGGTATTTAATACTCGACAATTTAGCAGTTTACTTAGACCCAATGTGAGTTACAAAATAGTCTTAATCATGTCACAATCAGTAATAATCTAGTTCAGTTACAGAACTCAAGAAAACTTAATAAACTCAGTATCAGTTTGATCTTATTCAGTATTTAGTTCAGTCCTTAGTGTACCTAGTTAGTTAATAGAACTCAGTAGTATTACATTAGTCAACAAAACTCAGTAAACACAGTTCAGTTCAGCTAATCAGTAAAATCAGTAATAGTTTAGTCCAGCCTAGTATGAACTAGGAAATCAGTTCAATGCCTAATCAGTTGGGAGTAGGATTAAGCACCGATTAAACCCAAGGATAGGGACTCACCTGCTAGTAGAGGGTGTGATATTTAGAAGCAATCCTTGTATTCCAGAACTACATAGGTAGTGCAGGTTAATACATCAAACCTACTATATAAGTGTTGATGAGGTGTTTTAACCAATAAGTTGAGTGTCCCATCATTCTCATTTGAGTACATATCAGATGACGGTATCTCTTCAATGTCTTTACCCGTGGTACAGTACTGATACCCTTACAACTGAGGTTACAGGTTAGACCTTGAATCTATTCAGAAAAGGGGCAAGCCAATTTAAATAATTACCTTCCACAGTCTTAATTTTAGATTCAGTCTCAGTGTGGAACTCGATCCAGTTTCATAGATTCAGGACTATCAGATACTGTCACTTAGTTCGAAACTCAGTATATTTCGAAAGATTCAGTACAATCAGATACAGTCATTCAGTTATTAGTTATACATTATCAGTAGACTCAGGCTCAGTTAAATAGTATTCAAACTTAGTATTCAGTATCATAACAATCTCAGTTATAGTGCACGTATTCATACATGTCCTTTCATTCAGTCATACTCAAGTTATTTAGTTATTATTATGAATGCATATGAACCGATGCATTTAACCTACCTCACTTTTTATACTAGTACATTCAAAGTACTGAATCATACTTTATTTTGTACTAGTGTATCATCTACCATAGGTTCAAACGCATGGGCTTCATAGCACCCATAGCAGATCAGATTATCAACAGAAAAAGTAGTCGTGAGTCCTCATAGTTTGAAGACAAGGTTATGCTCATCTTTTTAGTTCATTTTTTGTAATTGGAGTTAGTTGGGGAACTGTTCCATTAACTCCATAGTTCAAACAGTGTAGAGTCTTCTCAAACTATAGTTTTTAGATAGTTTTCCATTTTCAGAATTGATATTTAGTTTTGTTATTATTATACCTTATTCAGTTTTTATTACAGTATTGAACCTTATGGCTATTTTTCTGTATAATTATAGCATTATTACTTAGTTATTGAAGCAGGTACCAGTCATGGTTTAACTTGTGGTCCTTTCATATTATGAGCACTATCTAGCGTCCAGGGTACAGACTAGAGGCATTACAGAAATCTAGGACTACTTGAACATGGCTCATGAGGGAACTACAGATATGAAGGATTCCAAAGTTTACATATTTATTAACCAAAATTAAACTTTCATGAAGAAAGAAGGAGAGAAAATATAGGATTTCATACAAGATTCACTTCCATCACAAATGAGATACACTTCTTAGGAGAATTGATTCCATTGTATAATCAAGTGAGGAAGATCCTCGGGGTTCTGCCAAAACCTTCGGGAAGCAGGAAGCAAAGTAGATGTTATTACTAAAGCAGAAAACCTTAAAAAACCTCACTATGGATGTGCTTATTTGGAGATTAAAGATACATGAACTCAAGAAGCAGCAAGAACAAAAGAAAAAGAAAGGGAAAAGAAAAAAAACTTTGGCATTGAGACCACTAAAATTAGAATCTAATGAAGAAGACACTGATTTTTCCTATTTAGAAAAAAAAGTTAGAGATATGAAAAAGTGGCCATTTTCAAAGATGTGAAAGTAACAGCAAAAACGGAGTCACTTTGGAAGTTTGTTACAAATGTGGTTTTCCTGAGCATTTCATTAAGGATTATCTGGCGGGATCCTCCAGACTGACAGAGACAATGGAAGGAATAGGGACCAGGTCCCTATTAAATTAAGGAGATGGTCTACAACAGATTTTGTAGTTAGGCAGGCCTTAGTTTTCTGGGGGGATCCTCCTGTTAATCTGAAAAAGATAAGAATCATGAAGATGTATCTATGCTGTCAGTATAGGAAGATAAAGTGAACTTTTATTCCTTGTTAGTTTTTATGGTAAACACTGAAGATGAAGAAGAAAATGAGATAACACTTTCTAACCTTAAAGAAAACTTGGAAAACTATTCTGCTAGAAAAATAAAAAAGCTTACAAAGGAGTTGATTGATTTTATGTGTAAAATGACAGAGAAAAAAAATTCTCTAGAATAAAAAATAAAAAGTCAAGATCTTAAGTTAATTTCTTTAACTCTCCAGATATCTAAAACTGAGGAGCAAGTTACTAAGTTAAAATCTAAAAATTTGAATTTATCATCAACTGGAGAAAACAGATAATTCTTGTTATAAATAAGTTAATGATGCTCTAGAAGAAAAAATAGATGATCATGAACTTGAGTTGATAGCTTGACTCTCCAGATATAAAAAATTAAGGAACAAGTTTCTAAGTTGAAATCTAAAAATCTAAGCTTAGTGAGTTAACTTGAGAAAGTAGATAATTCAAATAGTAAAGGGAAGAAAGAAACATCAAAGTTTTAGATTGAACATGAAGAGAAACTGAGGGATATATGAGTTAGAGGGGGAAATGCTCTATCTGAGGGAAGAACTTTAAAAATTCTTACAATACACTACATCCTCTCATATCTTTTATAGTTTGATTGATCAAAGAGTTAATAATGGTAAAGGTCTTGGGTATCAATACAAAACTCAATAACTAATGTCTCAGGGAAAGCCTACTCAAGATTCTAAAAACAAGGTCCACAAGCCACTATGTACTCACTGTAAATGAGATGGACGCATCAAGGAAGACTAACAAAGCTGTCTCAGTGAAAAAATAATGAATGTTAGAACTAAATAGTAGGAGAGTACCTATCCTAAAGGTTTCAAATCTTTGAAAAATATAAAGAATCTTACATTACCTAGATAGGAAAAGAAGGTTTTAATCACAACTTTGTCTTCTTATTGGGAACTCAAACTCAAATGGGTTCCCAAATCTAACAAATGAGTTTGGTTGTAGGAGGGAGAAATGGTTTGTAGTCAAAATTTTCCTCTTTATATGTAATAGTTCAAAGCTATGAATAGAAGATCTGATTGTATTATCTCTCTCAAGACACTTCAAGGTAGAGTTTTTTTAAGGAAAAAAGGAAAAAAAGATCAAGAAAAGTTACATGTATGAGCTACTGCTAAAACAAGGAAGATGCTGAGAAAAATGAGTGTCAAGGATAGATTTGATATAAGAGGGAAGTATTAACATTGATGGTGATCTAAGATATCAATCACAAATATTAGCTCAAGCAGAATAACCTCAAGAAATGTCTTGTTAAGATTTCACAGGGATCTAGTCCTAGTGGAATTCATCTCAGAAGGTCAACGTAGAAGCTCATATATTCTCATTCCCTTGGAAATTCTAACTTCATGTTAAATGACATGAGTGTAAACATAAGGCTAAGTCAGAAATTTCTTGGATTTCTTAGCATTCTTATCTCAAAAGTGAGCATAAAAGGAAAAAAAGTTTCTGAAAGATGTTGGCTGGTTCAAAGTAATGCAGAAAGAGCCTTGGACGTTGAAGGAAGGTAAGTTAGGTACCTGGTCCTTAGAACTTTTTCATAATGAATTTTGCATAAGAAGTGGTGTATTTGAAACTAAAAAACTAATGATAAGAGGTTAAAGCATGGAGTGATTAAATTGACTTAACCTAACATATGAATCAGAGTCTCTCCTCAAATTTTATCTATGTTCAGGAGGAAGGTTTCCTTGGTAAAATAAGTATATGTTGGTGTACCTCAGTATCATACTCTTAAAGGTATGAACCCATGGGAAAAACTTTAGAGGAGGAAAATGTGATATTAACAATGTCAAGGATTCACACAAAGAAATAGAGGAACCTAGTCTCACCTCTCAAGTTAGTGTCATTAATGTGCTTTTTTCTCTGTTCTAATAGATAAAGCTTTATCCTCTCTCTATCTTCCTATATAAGAAAAATATTCATCCTAAAAAATTAAGGATGAGTTATCCCTAAATTGAAATTGATCACATCCAACTCTTTCGAAAAACCCTTTTCTATGCTTAACCGACATGCCCCACTAGCACATAGGGCTAAGTTGGGTTCTAATATCTACCTCCACTGGAGGGGTGTCAATACCGTGCCACTGGTAAGGAAAGCTGTAAGAACACTATACTGGTAGGAACTCAAAATGAGAACGGTGGGAACCCTAAACTGACAGGTAAAGCCACTTTATCAACCCTAAACTGAAAGAAAGATGTCTCAACCTACGCTGGCTACGTAGTTCTGAAACATAAGGACTGCTACTAAAAATCTCACCCTAAGCTGGTAGGCGAGTTCCCATCCTTGGGTTCGCTCGATGATAACTCCTACTCTCATCTGAAGAGACTGAACAAGAATAACTGCCTATATGTGGACTGAGTTTACTGGATTTCCATTGACTAATGGAATACTGCTAATATATGATAATTGACTGATATCATGAGGCTTTCCTGAGTCATGTGACTAACTCAATTCTATGGAGTCATAGCTTGAGTTTGGATATCGTGAAAATTGACATGGCCTACACATACAACTATAGTTTTCGGGTATGAATACCCCCAGGACTCAATAGAAGGAAACTAACTCACATGACATGACCTAATCACAAGATTTGAGTTCACAATTCACCATATCATAAGTAGGGGATAGCATGCTTCATGGTTCATTCAACATCTCAATATTGTAGAAAACCACATGGATATATTTCATAAGCATAATTCATATCTCCATTACCATACATGCTTTATACCACAACAATAACAACACATAAATAGCATGGAAATTCTTGTTATAGTGCATAACTAGCATAGACTTGTCATTTATATATCATGGAATCATGTAAATATGGAGTTCTAGCATCCTAGGGATTTTATCAAACACCTTGCATGCATTCCTTAAGGCATAGATGGGTTTCATACTTGAATTATCTTAAGCCACCCAAAGTTCATGATTTTCAACCAACAATCACATGTATTTCATGAAAACATACTTAGATAAAATATTGAAACTTAAACAACAATCATCAACAAGTACATGTTCATATCACCAAAAAAAGTTTACACAATAACATTTAAAAACATGTTTCTTGAGCTTTATGAACAAATTGAATTCGTAGATGAACACTACGCATACCTTAGAGTAGTAATCCTTGAAAATTGTAGTGAAATAAGCTTGGAATTGGAAACCCCCAATTGAACCCTAGACTTGGTCTTGGTTGTTCTTGAGAGAAAATTGATAAACCCATACAGTTTTGGTGAAAAATAGGGTTAATCCCGTGTTTAAGACTATATATAGGGTAAGGAAAATATCCAAAATACCCTTCAAGACGCGTAGGTTGAGTGCAGTAAAATAGGGAGCGCCGGACTTAAGCAGGCGGCGCCTGCCTTAGTGCACCGGTATTTCCCAGGCGGCACCTGCCTTAGTCTGCCGATATATCCCAGGCGGTGCCTACAAATCGCCTGGGGATACTATTTCAAAAGCTAAACGAGCCCTAAACAGATTCCAATGATTCTGAAACTTACCCGAGATGTACTACAACCTTGCCCCATCGCAATACAACTTTTAAATCAGAAAACAAATGTGGGGAAGGTCATCAAATAAATCCGCAAAGTTTGGAGGTCTAAAATGAGACTAAGTGTTAAACACTTATGCAAATTTCTAAGTCTTTAGGCATGTAAATCCAAATAATCTGAATTCGAACGCAATGATTTTGCGGGGTTTTACAATATCTCACCTTTAGGAACATTCGTCCTTGAATGATAATCAACTGAGAGAGGATACAAGACAAGCTGAACATAAAATGAACATGAATGGCTGAGACTTGACTTCATAACTGACATGCTAAACATTTTAAACTCATGCATATCCGATGCATGAATAATTGATACATAAATACGTAACTGGGTTTCTCAAGCTGAGAATGCATATCTGATGCATGACCTTATAACTGAACTGATTCACGAATGCAGGACTGAATATGCAAGGGTAATAGATACCAAGTTTACACTGGAACATGAACATGAAACTAAATAAGTCTGAGGGTAATTGTTTCCTTTAGCTTGATCTGAATTGGCAGAGAAGAGGTGAGGATACTTGGTACGCATATTTGATTATGTTTCCCAAGTAGCTCCCTCATGAGACTAATTTTACCAAAGAACCTTGACTAGAGGGACTTCTTTATTCCTCAATCTACGCGTCTGATAGTCTAAAATTTCGATTGGTATCTCTTCTTAAGAGAGGTTGTTCTGATTGTCGATGCTCTGAATGGGGACAACAACTGTTGGGTCACCTAAGCACTTCTTGAGCAAAGAGACATGGAAGACTGGATGAACAGATGCTAGATTTGAAGGCAATTTAAGCTCATAAGCTACCTTGCTGAAGCGACTGAGAATCCTGAAGGGACCGACATATCGGGGATTGAGTTTTTCTTTCTTACCGAACCTCTTCACTCCCTTTATAGGAGAGACCTTAAGATATACATAATCATTGACCTCGAACTTGAGATCCTTTCTATGAACATCTGTATATGACTTCTGTCAGCTCTGAGTAACCCGGAGTCTCTCTCTGATCAACTAAACTTTCTCTAAAGCATTGAATACTAAGTCAGGACCTATATCTGAGGCCTCACTAACTTCAGACCAACCAATCGGAGATCTACATCCCCTACCATAAAGAGCCTCAAATGAAGCCATCTGAATACTGGAATGATAGCTATTGTTGTATGCAAACTCAATCAAAGGCCAGTGGTCATCCCAAATTCCCTTGAAATCCCTTGCACACTTCCTTAGCATATCTTCAAGAGTCTGAATGGTCCTTTCTGCTTGACCATCTGTTTGAGGATGAAGCGCTGTACTGAGATGGAATTGGGTACCGTGACCTTTTTAGAACGCTTTCCAAAAGTGAGAGGTGAACTGGGTACCTCTATCTGAGATGATAGATAGCAGAACACTATGCAATCTGACCAACTCTCTCACATAGAGTTTGGCATAATCCTTGGCTGAATAAGAGTTATGGACTGGAAGGAAATAAGCTGATTTGGTCATCCTATCTAAAATGACCCAAACTGAATTGTGTTGACGACGAGTTCTAGGCAAACCCATCATGAAGTCCTTGTTCACTTATTCCCAGTTCCAAGTAGGAATAGTGAAATCCTTCATAGAATCACTAGGTTTCTGATGCTCTATCTTAACCTGGTGACATGTAGAACATCGAGCTAAAAACTGTGCAATATCTCTCTTCATCCCACTCTACCAATAGATCTCACGCAAATTATGGTACATCTTAGTGGCCCCTGGATGAATCGAGTATCACGCACCATGTGCTTCTGCAAGAATTCGCTGCTTCAAGTCATCTACAACTGGAACACATAGGCGACCTTGACAACTAAGGACACCATCTCCCCCTTGGGAGAAAACCTCAACTTTCTTATCCTGAACTGACTCATTTAGCTTGACAAGGATAGGATCCCTGTCTTGCTTTTCTTTTACTTCGGAAACTAGAGACGACTCTAAACTACTTTAAACACATACTCCACCCTCTGATGAGTCGACTAAGAGAACGACTAGTCTAGTAAGATGATGGATCTCTTGATCTATCTTTTTCTTGCTATCCTTAACGTGAGAAATACTACCCATGGAGAGTCTACTGAGAGCATCGTCCAAAACATTGGCTTTTCCCGTATGATAAAGGACACTCATGTCGTAATCCTTCAAGAGCTCTGATACACCCAAATTACAGCTCCCGTTAGAAAGTGTAAGCGGTCGCTGTCAAATATAGAACCCAACTGGGTTGGGTGTCGAATCCCACAGGGAATACTCTGGTCACTAAGTGTTGCAATTATTAGTAGACTGTTGGTCGAAAATTCCAAGGAAAAAGGGGGGATTGGTTTAGGTGTGAACAAATATTATCAAAGTAACGATGGAATGATTTGTGTAGTAAGTTTTAATCATAGTTTCTATTTCTCTATTAATTATGAGTAACGTGGAATTTAGACATGCATACACTTATAGAGAATCGTATTCTAATTCTAAATCCAAGTGTTTCTCAACCATCAAGGATTTATTTCACTTTAGCTCTCTCGAGCCTAAAGTTTATAACAAATGGTACAAACTCTCCAAGAAGTTAATCCGGTTAAGGCATTAACGTGTAAATAGAGGTTGGAAACCCTATTTTCTTGTCACACTTTCTTTTCCAAACATGTAACTTTTCTCTCGAACAAGTTAATTCTATAATGGCGTGTTCTCTATGTTTGCAACCATGAGAATTCAATTAAAACGAAGAGAGTAATGATATAAGTAGCATAACACATCAAGAATTCACAAACTCATAGTTAATAGATAGTATCTTACAAGGTTTTCATAACCCTAACAGAAAAGTTTAGCTACTCATGAATACAACGGAAAACAAAGTAGACATCATCATCATACAAAAACTAGAACAATCTCACGATGGAGATGATTTAGTGTCAATAGGAGGATAACATTTTGCCCTCTCTAGCCGTTGCCCAAGTCTAAGCCGTGTTCTCTATTCCAAACTATTACAGAATCTGAATACTGAATAATGAATAATGTCAAACAACAATTGTCGAATGATAATGCTGAAAAATTCAGCAATAAGGTTTTTAATAATATCCTTGTCCACTAAGTTGCTACTGCATCCTTAAGTCTTTAAAAATACTGGGTTTGTTTGGGAAAAAGTTCCCATGTATCACTTTCAGTCCAAAAGCTGCCTTCCCTCTTATGTGAAGTTTTCCTTTGCGGCCCAGAGGTCCACAAAGTGCTGAAATCTTCATCATTAGTACCTGAAAACATGCTAATCAATAGGTCAGCTCACTTAAAGGAAAATGGACTAAAAGTGCAAGAATTATATATTTTATCCTCAAAACTTAGCTAAAACATGGGTAAATTATGGTGCTTAGGCATGTAAATATGCCCAACATCACTACCCCACACTTAAAGCTTTGTTTGTCCTCGAACAAAATATTACATCCATGCAAACACCCAACTAGAATTTCACAATAGCAACACAAAATGTTCAACAAGACATGCACGACAATCATTAACAAAGAGTAGGTTTCTCGATCACTACTAGAAACAACTCAACCTCCAACATAGACTCATTAGGAGGGTCAATTCGTATCCACAATTTAATCCACAAAGAATAATATAAAACCCCCCAAAAATCATCAACCATGTGTGCTCACAAAAGATATCACCCATAAACACTCATATTTTTGCATTTTTCGAAACATGGGTATAAGATTTTCCTTGCGCTCACTCTCACAAGGAATTCTTATATTGAAACTGATGACCATAGGCTTGCCCTCAGTGTAATGCTCCACTAATATCAGAATGCTAAGCTTAGGATCAAGTAGGTCTTTACAGGTTGTAATGTAGGCTAAGGGACAGGTAGGACTATTTTGGCCAGAAATAGTGACTATGTTCCCTAAGAGCTTTAACACACTACATTGTGCCATTTAACCAACTTTTAACAACCACTCTACCTCTCTTTTATCTACCAACCCCTTTTGTTATTCAATCATAAATACAACTATCTTTTTGTTTTTCTAAATTTTTTTTTTATATATATATTTTTTATATTAAGCAAGCATCTCTATAATATCCACTCTTTTTCATAACATTTTCAAGTACCAATACACCCTGAGGCATCACTTTCACCATTATCCTCTTATTTTCCACATGATTCTACAATTTAAAGAGCTTAGGAGTTTGGATCAAATTATGGTCTTAAAAAAATGGATTAGGCTACATAATGAGGCTGCCAAAGAAAATAGCTTAAAGGCTCAAAAGGGGTTCACTAGGACAATGTACAAAGGTAGGTAAAAAAAGAAGGTAAACAATTTCAGGGCTGCCAAAGAAATGCCTAAATCATCTCCTACACTCACAATCTTTATTTCACTTCACACACACACCAGGCCAGTTCTAGCATCAGTCACAACAAAGAATATACAATATCCTCACACATACAAGGCACATGGTCAACTTCGTTGGGAGCATTATAGACTCTTGACCCAACAGATGAATGAATTAAACCACAACAATTTATCACACAGTGAGTCACAACTTAGAGCCTAAGTGTCTCAATAGTAATGATTTAGCACAAACTCTAGTTATAATACCATGCAGTCTATCAGAATAATTTTATGCAAAATCTAAAATCTAACTAACTAATTATGACTAATTAACTACGACTAATTCAAACAAACAAGAATAAATGTAGGCAAAGAAATATAATACAGCAGACATATACCCGTACCCCACACTTAGACGGGACACACTGCCCTCAGTGGAAATAAATAAGGAAAACCTGATTAGTCGGACTCCTCTTCTATGTCTGGGGTCATGCCCCCTGCGTCGAAATCATCATCAGAGTTATCCTTCATATCTGAGTCTGACGGTCGATGATCATCGTCAATCGGCACGTCATCATCGATAGGTTCCTCAAAATGTACCTCCAATCCACACATAGCCCGTGCATGCTCAGTAAGCGGGTAGTCATAGTCCAACTGCGGAAGCTCTGCATCAGTCGGAACACGAACCTCACTCATCATGGTAAATCTAGTCATGCCATATAGATGGCGAAAGAAGCTTTCATCTCGAGCATGTCTTTCAGCAGTGGTAAGGTTGATGCCTTGACCAGTTTCAGGCTCTTTAACCTTCGTGAGATCAACCTTCTTCGGGTTGTATGGAAGCTTATGGTCAGCGGGTAGTGTGGCAGCTTATGGGACCTTTTGTGTAGCCTTGCCTTACGCATTGACGATTGTATAACCGCATCAATGTTGATGGGGATATTCGTCATCGGAGCGTACACCAAATAGACTCGGTCACGTGTGATCTTTGTGTACTGTGTACCAGGACTCAAGCAAGAGTTGACTATCCTTAACCAGATGCGAGCATCTCTGTTCAAAGAAGCATACGGGAAAGTGTTATGACGACCATTATCCTTGTGACGAATCCACCGGGCCATGGACCTTGTTCCGCACAATGTATATCTGAAGGCCCTGTAGGGAGGTCTGTGATAAAGCTCCTTGAGCGGTGATGGATCCACATATGGAAGGCCCAGAAAAGAGTTGAAGAACTCCGCATTCAGTTCCAAGACTTGGCCCCGAATCTTTACTTCACTTTCGGTAGTATTTGGGAACCAATTGGCATAAAAATCTTGCGTTAGATCAAGTTGCATTCCCCCATATCTCGTAAAATGAAATCAATATTGAGTGCCATGATTTTAGCCAAAATGCGGGGCTCTCTCTTTGCTAGACTCTCCTTCTGCATCAAATCCATGTGAACATATTTTTTCACTTTGTTGTTCTTGTACCACTTGATGTTGGGCGTATTTACATGCCTAAATCACCATAATTTACCCATATTTTAGCTAAGTTTTAAGGAAAAAATATATAATTCCTGCACTTTTAGTCCATTTTCCTGTAAGGACAAAATTTGATAACGCCCAAACTACAGCTCTCGTAAGAGTGTAAGCGGTCGCTGTCAAATATAGAACCCAACTGGGTTGGGTGTCGAATCCCACAGGGAATACTTGGTCACTAAGTGTTGCAATTATTACTAGACTGTTGGTCAAAAATTCTACGGAAAGTGGGGATTTTGGGTTTGGCGTGAATTGCTATTGTTAAAGTACAAACGGAATGCTTTGTTTAGTAAGACTTAATCATAGAGAATAATAAGTTAGGGTTATGTCCACCTTATGAGTTCTACGTATCTATTAATTATGAGTAATGCGGAATTCAGACATGCATGCACTTATAGAGATTCGTATTCTAACGGTAAATCCTAGCGTTTCTCAACCATTAAGGATTATTTCACTTTAACTCTCTCGAGCTTAAAATGAATAACTAACGGTACAAACTCTCCAAGAGGTTAATCCGGTTAAGGCATTAACTTGTAAGTAGGGGTTGGTAACCCTATTTCCTTGTCACACTCTCTTTTCCAAACATGTAACTTTTCTCTCGAACAAGTTAATGCTATAATGGCGTATTCTATATGTTTGCAACCACAAGAATTTAATTAAAATGAAGAGAGTAATGATATAAGTAGCATACGCATCAAGAATTCACAAACTCATAGTAATAGATAATGTATGAAAAGGCTTCCATAACCCTAACAGAGAAGTTTAGCTACTCATGATTACAACGGAATTAGCAATAGACATAATCATCATACCACAGCTCGAATAATCTTCGCAAGCGATGAGTTTTGTGACTTTAGCCGTTCCTCAAGAGTTAGCCGTGTTTCTTTGTTGTACTTACATAATCTGTAAACTAAAAATACTAAAAGTGTCGCATGAAATATTGGAAAAGCATCAATCAAGAGAATGCTGAAAAATTCAGCAAATAAGGTTTTTTATACATCCTTGTCCTAGTCCTACTAAGTTACTGCTGCACCCCTAAGTATTTAAAAATACTGCTTTTGCCCAAGACAATTTCTCCATGCATCACATTCAATCCATAAGCTTCCAAAAGCCGCCTTCCTTCTTCTGTGAAGTTTTCCTTTGCTGCCCAAAGGTCCACAAAGTGCTGAAATCTTCATCATTAATACCTGAAAACATTCTAATCACGTAAATTAGCTCACTTACAGGAAAATGGACTAAAAGTGCAGGAATTATATATTTTGTCCTCAAAACTTAGCTAAAATATGGGTAAATTATGGTGCTTTAGGCGTGTAAATATGCCCAACATCAACACCCCACACTTAAAGCTTTGTTCGTCCTCGAACAAAATATTACGTCCATGCAAACATCTAACTAGGATTTCACAGCAGTAACACAAAATATTCATCAAGACAGGCACGACAATTATTAACAAAGAGTAGTTTTCTTGATCACTGCTAGAAAAACATCAACCTCCAACATAGACTCGTGATTATGGTTAAGTCATATTCAGAAGTTAAGGAACAAAGAATCATATAACACTACCCAAAACTCATCAACCATTTGTGTCTCACATAAGATATCACCCATAATCACTCACAAGTATTGCATTTTTCGAAACATGGGTATAAGATTTTCCTTGCTCTCACTCTCACAAAGAATTCATATGTTGCAACTGATGACCATAGGCTTGCCCTTAGTGTAATGCTCTACTAATATCAGAATGCTAGGCTTAGGATCAAATAGGTCTTTACAGGTTGTAATGTAGGCTAAGGGACGGGTAGGACTATTTTGGCCAGAAATAGTGACTAAGTTCCCTAAGCGCTTTAATAAATCACATTATGCCATTAACACTCTCTTTTAAACAACCCCTCTACTTTCCTTTCATCTACCACGCCTTTTCACCTATTTTGTTATTCAATTATAACAGAACTAACTTTTTATTTTTATTTTCATTTTTTTTTCTTTTTATCCATTAAAACAGCTCTATGATAGACACTCTTTTTCATAACAAATTCAAGTACCCATACACTCTAAGGCATCACTGTCACCCAATTTCCTTTTATTTTGTCACAGGACTTTACAATTTAAAGCGCTTAGGAATTTGGATCAAATTATGGTCTTGAAAAAAAAATGGACTAGGCTACATATGAGGTTGTCAAAGAAAATGGCTAAAGGCTCAAAGGGGGTTCACTAGGATAATATACACAGGTAGGTAAAAAGAAGGTCAACAATCACAGGCTGCCAAAGAAATGCCTAAATCATCTCCTAAATTCACACTCTTTATTTTGCTTTACACACACACCAGGAAAGTTCTAGCATCAGTCACAACATAGAATATACTATAACCTCACACACACAAGGCACATGGTCAACTTAATTGGGAGCAGTATAGACTCTTGACCCAACAGATGAAGGAATTAAACCACACAATTATCACACAGTGAGTCAAACATAGAGCCTAAACATCTCAATAGTAATGATTTTAGTACAAACTCTTGTCATAATACCATGCCGCCTATCAGGACAATTTCATGCCAAATCTAAAAAAAAATAAAAATCTAACAATTTAACTACAAACGAGAATAAATGCAGGCAAAGAAACACAAAACAACAAACAAATACCAGCACCCCACACTTAGATGGGACACACTGCCCTCAGTGGAAAATAAATAAGGAAAACCTGATCATTCGGACTCCTCCTCTATGGCTGGGGTCATACCCCCTGCATCGGAATCATCATCAGAGTCGTCTTCATCAGAGTTCTCCTCCACGTCTGAGTCTGGCATTCGTCGATCATCATCAGTCAACACATCATCATCGAGAGATTCCTCAAAATGTAGTCCTACTCCGCACATAGCCCGCGCATGCTCATTCATCGGGTAGTCATAACCCAGCTGCTGGAGCTCTGCATCATTTGGAATACGACCCTCACTCATCATGGTAAACCTCATCATGCCATATAAATGGTGGAAGAAGCTTTTATCCCGAGCATGTCTTTCTGCAGTGGTCAGGTTGACGCCATGCATAGTTTCAGAATCTTTCACCTTCGTGAGGTCAACCTTCTTCGGGTTGTGGGGAAGCTTATGATCTGCAGGTTCCTCTTCAATGTGTTACTTCCTTAATATCGCAGTCAACAAATTCCCAAAGCTGAAATGGGACCTGTTGTACAGCCTTGCCTTACGCATTGAAGATCGAATAATCGCACCAATGTTGATGGGGATGTTCGTCATCAAAGTATACACCAAGCATACTCTATCACGTGTGATCTTTGTGTATTGTGTCCCTGGAATCAGGCAAGCGTTGACTATCTTCAACCATATCCAAGCTTCTCTGTTCAAGGAAGCATACGGGAAGGTATTGTGCTGACCGGTATCCTTGTGATGACTCCAACGTACCATTGATCTTGTTCCGCAAAATGTGTGTCTAATTGCCCTTTAAGGAGGTATGTGATACAGCTCCTTGAGCGGTGATGGATCTACAGATGGAAGACCCAGAAAAGAGTTGAAGAACTCCGCATTCAGTTGCAATACTTGGCCCCGAATCTTTACTTCACTTCCAGTAGTCTTTGGGGACCAATTGGCATAGAATTCTCGCATTAGATCAAGATTTCATTTTCCGAGATATGGGAGAATGCAAATCAAGATGTAGCGCTATGATTTTAGCCAGAATACGAGGTTCTCTCTTCGCTAGACTCTCTTTTTGTATCAACTCCACATGAACATATTTCTTCACCTTATTGTTCTTGTACCACTCTTTTCCGTCCTCCTCCAGGACCCACTTTATCCCAAAAGTGCGTCGAGGTATTTGCAGCGAGGAGGATTCAGCTTGCTCTTTTCTTCCTCTTTTCTGACCTTTCTGCGAGGTGGATGCTTTTTCTTTTCCTGGTCGACTTTTTGGTGCCATTTTACCTGAGATTAACATAAAGTCATGTTAGCTTATCTCGAAAAATTTAATCGACAAACAAACAATAGTGGCACCTGCCCACACTTAATTTGTTGGCACAAACTAATTAAGTGAACGATGTCGATTACTCAGACTTTATCGACATTCATTTAGGAGTTATGTTCCAACAATATATTCAGTGTAGTCATACTTTTCTTGTCATCTTAACTATCCTTTTTTCAATTCTATTTCATGTAATCTTGGCAATACTTTAATGTTTGAATTGATGTACCTTTTGAGCAAGTCTACTACATAGAGATTGTATCAAGTTATGGCATTAGGGATAATCACACATCGCATGTTTGTAGTTAACCATGATTTTCATCTCGATGAACAAGTCATTCCAACATGTAAGCTTTCGAGTTAAAAGATTATGCAATTTTCTTGACCATGTCAATTCCGCAAAAGTATGACAGTGTATCAAAATCAAATACAAGTTGGAAACAAGTCAAGAGCATCTTTACGTATTCTTTCACTCACTTAGTTGTATCACAAAAAATCAACCACATTCAAATCACCAACACAACTTAAAGATTTAGCAATTTATTATAGGCGTAGTATTGTAGTACTTACGGAATATAAAAGAAGATCAAAGAAGTACTTACTTGGTTGATGTCCTCGGAAGATGTTCTTGCAAAGTTAAAAGAGAAAAAGGAAAAATTTTGAGAGAATTTGGA
Organism: Capsicum pubescens; assembly: GCA_030864215.1. Taxonomy (NCBI): domain Eukaryota; kingdom Viridiplantae; phylum Streptophyta; class Magnoliopsida; order Solanales; family Solanaceae; genus Capsicum; species Capsicum pubescens. Next base: position 24,898,978 of record CM061543.1, read on the forward strand.
GAGGTAGGCGGCGCTTAGGTTGGGTTTGCAATGAATTTTTGGTCTAAGACTAAGGTTCTATTTATAGGACAAGATTGGGTCGGGTTTTGACCCATTTGGAATCGGATTAGGAGACCAAAAAGTGAGCATAGGCAAAGCCGGCGCCTAATTCTTTGCCTATGCTTGGCATAGGCGGCGCCTTTTGCAAGGCCTAGTTGAGCATAGGCGGCGCCTATGCTATGGCATTGTTAGGCATAGGCGGCGCCTATGCTATGGGCATTCTAGATTCAGAGACAAAAGTCTTTGGCATAGGCGGCGCCTTTTGCATGGCATTGTTGATCATAGGCGGCACCTATGCTATGGCATTGTTGAGCATAGGCGGCGCCTATGCTATGGAATTGTAGATTCAGAGAGCAAAGGCCATAGCATAGGCCATGCCTTGTCCGTTGCCTAGATTTACATAGGCCATGCCTTGTCCATTGCCTAGATTTGTATAGTCCTTGCCTTTACCATTGCCTAGTTGCTTCTACATTCCTAACTTACCACCTTTAACATAGCTCACTTTCAACTCACAATTTGGGATCAATCTCCTCCTTTATACGCATTTCACCTGTACTTACTCAAAAACAACAAAAACGATTAGAAATATGGGTTGCCTCCCACCAAGCGCCTTAGTTTTGGTCGTGGCTCGACTCTTCTTTTTGGATTTTTATTTAACGAAACAAACTCCTAGTAAAAACAAAATGATTAAAAATGGTGGGTTGCCTCCCACATAGCGCGTGATTTATTGTCGCGGCACGACATAGTTACCTCGATTACTTAGACTTCATCGAGGTAGATGGTGTCCATGCATTTTATCGAGTCAAGAGGACCGATATATGGCTTCACACGTTGGCCATTCACCTTGAAGACACCACCATTTTTGTATTCTAACTCTACTACCCCGGACAAGTAGACTTGGCTAATTCTGAACGGACCAGACCATTTAGACTTTAACTTACCTGGAAATAGCTTCATTCTGGAGTTAAAAAGAAGTACCATATCACCTTTCTGAAAGTTTCTTTGGATAATCCACTGATCGTGGTACTTTTTCATCCACTCCTTGTAGAGGTCTGCCCTTTCATATGCATGTAGAAGGAATTCATCCATCTCATTCAGCTGTTCCATTCTCAGATTAATAGCATCATCCCAATTCAGGTTAAGCCTCTTCAGCGCCCACAATGCTCTATGTTCAAGCTCAATCGGCAAGTGACAAGCCTTACCATAAACTAATTGGTACGGGGACATGCCAATTGGTGTCTTGAATGCAGTCCTATAAGCCTATAAGGCATCGTCCAGCTTCCGAGACCAATCTTTCCTACTAGCATTTATAGTCTTAGCAAGGATCAGTTTGATCTCCCGATTAGAAACCTCTACCTGCCCACTAGTTTGTGGGTGGTAAGGTGTAGCTACCTTATGTTGCTTGACCCCATATTTCACCAACACGACTCTGAACATCTTGTTGCAAAAGTGTGATCCTCCATCGCTTAAGATGGTACGTGGTACCCCAAAATGAGAGAAGATATTTCTCTTTAAGAATGCTACAACACGCTTACCTTCATTATCAGCCAGTGCTACTACTTCAACCCATTTGGATACATAATCCACAGCAACTAGGATATATTTCATCCCAAACGAACTCACAAATGGGCCCATAAAATCAATACCCCATACATCAAATAGCTCTACTTCAAGAATTTTAGACATGGGCATCTCATGGTGCTTCAAAATTGCACCTTGTCTCTGACATTGATCACATCTTCTCATAAAATCATAGGCATCCTTAAATATCGAAGGCCAATAATAGCCGCTTTGCAATACCTTCCTTGCTGTCCGATCTCCTGCGTAATGACCCCTAACTTGGGAAGCATGACTTGCTTCCAAGATGCTAGGTACCTCCACATGAGATATGCATCGCCTAATAACACCATCAGCACATCATCGAAAAAGAAATGGTTCATCCCAGAAGTAGTGTTTCACATCATGCATAAACTTCCTCTTTTGATGAAAGGAGAGATTCTCAGGCATCACTTTACTTACCACGTAGTTAGCAAAGTCTGCATACCACGGTAAGTCTTCCACCATAGCTTCTAGGATCTCTTCATCGGGAAATGCATCATCAATCTCAAGGTCGGGTTGCGCTATGTGTTCATTCTCAAGTCTAGATAGATGATCAGCTACTTGGTTTTCGCAACCTTTTCTATCCCTTACCTGAAATCAAATTCTTGAAGCAACAACACCAACCGAATTAGCCTTGGCTTAGTATCTTTCTTTGCCATTAAATATCTCAGCGCAGCATGATCAGTATGAACCACCACTTTGGTTCCCAACAAGTAAGAATGAAACTTTTCAAAAGCATAAACAACTGCTAAAATCTCTTGTTCCGTAAGAGTATAGTTCTTCTGCGCTCCATTCAAGGCCTTACTTGCATAGTAGATTAAATGAAATAACCTCTCTCTTTTTTGACCAAGTACAGCACCCAAAGCTACTCCACTTGCATCACACATTACTTCAAACGGTAGAGACCAATCAGGTGCTACAGTAATAGGAGCTTCAACTAGCTTCCCTTTGAGGCATTCAAATGCCTTCAAACAATCTTCACCGAAGTCGAAATTTGCATCCTTTTACAAAAGTTTGCATAATGGACTAGCAATCATGGAATATTCTTTAATAAACCTTCGATAAAAACCTGCATAACCGAGGAAACTACGAACTCCCTTTACAGAAATTGGGGGTGGTAGTTTCTCGATAACTTCAATTTTTGCTCGATCAACCTCAATTCCTCTTTCGAAGACTTTGTGCCCAAGAACAATGCCTTCTTTAACCATAAAATGGCACTTCTCCCAGTTTAGCACCAAGTTGAACTCAACACATCTCTGCAACGCCATACTCAGATTCGCCAAACACGATTCAAACGACTCACCCACAACTGAAAAATCGTCCATGAACACCTCCAAGGTGTCTTCAACCATATCAGAAAAAATGGACATCATACAATGCTGAAACGTGGCAGATGCATTACATAGCCCAAATGGCATATGTTTGAAGGCAAACGTACCATATGGGCATGTAAACGTTGTCTTCTCTTGATCTTCGGTGGAAATACAAATCTGATTATAGCCGGAGTAGCCATCTATGAAACAAAACCATCCTTTCCCTACCAGTCGATCAAGTATTTGGTCCATGAATGGCATTGGGAAGTGGTCCTTATGCATCCACGAATTCAGCTTCTGGTAGTCCATACACACTCTCCGCCCTGTGACAGGTCTGAGTGGAATCAGCTCATTCTTTTCATTCGCAACTACCGCCATGCCCCCTTTCTTGGGCACACACTATACCGGGCTCACCCATTTACTGTCAGAGATAGGATACACCACTCCAACATCTAACCACTTAATAATTTCTTTCTTCACTACCTCCTGCATGGGTGGATTCAAACATCGTTGATGCTCAATGGTGGGCATAAAATTTTCTTCGATCTAAATCTTGTGCATACATACCCCAGAAGGGATACTAATAATATCAGCAATAGTCCAACCGATGGCTCTCTTGTATCTCCTCAGAACAGAAATAAGAGTTGCAACCTGCTGCTCACCTAAATCAGCTACAACAATGACCGAAAATATATCACCACTTCCCAAAAATGCATATTTTAGATGACTGGGTAGCTCCTTCAATTCTAGCATTGGTGGTTCTTCAGTGGGTGGCTTTGCTGGTGGTGAAGGTCGATTTTTAAGATCAAGGTCCAGCTTCTTAGGAGACTGAGAATAGGACCCTATTCCTATTAGAGAACAAATAGTTTCTTCATAAGCTTCAACATCTTCATGATCAAAATTCATAAGTACAGCAACCAACAGGTCAACAATAAGCTGCTTCTCTATAGATAATTCTACCTTATCTTCATAATAAACATCGGCTACAGAGAACACATTCATATCCTTGGGCTGCTTCATTGATTTGCATACATCAAAATGGATCACTTCGTCATTCATTCGAAATAAAAACTCATTAGCTCTCAAGTCAATAAGCACACTGACTGTTGCAAGGAAGGGATGCCCCAAGATTATGGGAACTTCAGAATCCACCTCACAGTCCAAAATAACAAAGTCTGTAGGAAAAATAAAGGTAGAAACCTTCACCAACACATCATATAAGATAATAACAGGTCGTTTTACCGACCTATCTGCCATCACAAGACGCATATTAGTTAGTGTAGGATCACCCAACCCCAACTTCCTGTAAATAGATAGTGGCATCAAATTGATGCTAGCTCCCAAATCGCATAATGCCTTAGCAAAATCCAATGATCCAATCATCAAAGGAATAGTGAAAGAACCAGGATCTGCCTTTTTATAAACTAGAGATCTTGTAGCGATTGCACTGCAATGATGAATATTATCTGCCAGCTCATCGCTTACTGCCCGCTTCTTTGTCAAAAGGTCCTTCATTAATTTAGCATATCCGGGCATCTGCTCTAGTGCTTCCACCAAAGGAACATTAATAGTCAGCTGCTTCAACATTGTCATGAATTTGCTGAACCTGGTATCATCATCTTTCTTCTTCAGTCTCTGCGGAAAAGGTGGTGGTGGAAGGGGAATTGTTTTCTCCACCACTTCCTTTCTATCTTTCTTCAGGTTGGCGATCTTTTCAGGCTGTGGACGTCGAGGGGTGATGTCATGAACACACTCTTCAGCTTTTTCGGCCTCTTCACATTCTGCATCAATAACATTATCCGCTATATCATCAACTACCTGCTTGCCTTTGGACGTATTTTCCAATACTTTACCACTCCGGGTAGTAATAGCCATACACGATCTGTCATTCCTTGGGTTTTGCACTGTGTCGTTAGGTAGTGTTCCAATTTTTTTTTATTTAATGCCGCTGAAAATTGACTCAATTGCTGCTCTAGTTACTTTATTGCAGTAGAATGCGAGTCAACCAATTGATTTATTGAAGACAAATCGTTCTTCACCTCATTTACTCCCGTATTAGTTGCCTCAACTCCTTTCAGCAGCTTTGCCATCATATCTTCCATGGACATCTTCCCCGAACCAGATGTCGCGGCCTCCCGACTTCCAGGAGGAATATACAAACCACTCCTGTCAGTCTTATTCTTCCAACTTCCTTGGTCACGGTCCTTGTTTATAGATTTATCATAATAGTTCCGACCTTGGTTTCCTTGGGCATTGCCTTGGAAACCCCCCTGATTATTCAAGTAGTTTGCTTCTCCCTCAGAATCTGATTCATCTCTTCCCTGTGATACAACAGCCTTGACTTTTTCGGTCTTCCCTGATAATAAATGCTTGGTATGAAGATCCATCTGTGTTTTCATGTGATCCATATCTTGGTCATGTTCCTCTTGTCTATGCCTCTGCTCTGCAGTCATGCCAATAGATATAGTAGAGCTTGCTACCTCAGAATCCCTGGTATGCCAAGCTCTACTTTGCTTTGTCATACGATCTAGCATATCACTTGCCTGAATAAAAGTAAGGTCCATGAATGACCCTTCTGCAGCATTATCAACCACTGGCTTAGTCACCGAATTCAAAGACCTGTACAATATCTCCATCAAGTGGATATTGGTCATATGATGATTTGGGCACCGCATAAGCTTCTTCTTGAACCTCTCCCATGTTTCGTGGAGAGCTTCAGTTGGAAGTTATCGAAAATTGCTGATTTCATCTCTCAACTGTGCTCTCTTGGATGGCGGAAAGAATCTTTCTAGGAAAGCGTCTTTCAATTTCCTCCAATTAGTAATAGAATCAGGAGTTAGCCCATTCAACCATAGATTTGCCTCCCCAGATAGAGACAATGGAAATAAATGCAGCTGAATTGCATTCTGTCCAACGCCTGGATTGTCGAATGACTTGCATGTAGAGATAAAGTTGATCAGATGCATATTCAGATCATCACCTGCAAGTCCACCAAATAATCCCTTGAGCTGCAATAATTGAATCATGGTGCTAGTGATATTGAACTTGGCTCCAGGTGCCAAGGGCAGAGGAATAATAGCCCCAGTGGCACCAGCTCCATCCAGGTCGTCATCATCATCATCAAAAGGAATCTGCGTAGCTCGGCGTTCAGGCCTCAACCTAGCTTGACGATCTCTTCTGTTCATAGGTGTTTCCACCTCATCAGTACGCCTAGGATTCAGTAGCTCCTCATCACCCAGGTCATCATCATCAGGATTCGTTGCATGGCCTGGGTTATCAATATTCTGTTGATGTACTTGAGCAGCTACCAATACAGCCAATCAAGCCTGCTCCTGTTGAGAAGCCCTTCTGTCAATGTCTCGTTGTGCCTCCATCCTACCAATAAGTTGTGGTTCAGGGTTTATGGGTAATAATGGTTGACCAGAACTTCGAGTATCTGGCATGCACTGAACAAAACCTGAATAAAACAAAAACAACAACTAAAAGTAAAATATGAGAATCTTTGACCAAAGGGTCTAATAACTATCACAAACTTAGTTGACAACCGTATTCCCCGGCAACGGCGCAAAAATTTGATAACGCCCAAACTACAGCTCTCGTAAGAGTGTAAGCGGTCGCTGTAAAATATAGAACCCAACTGGGTTGGGTGTCGAATCCCACAGGGAATACTTGGTCACTAAGTGTTGCAACTATTACTAGACTGTTGGTCGAAAATTCTACGGAAAGGGGGGATTTTGGGTTTGGCGTGAATTGCTATTGTTAAACTACAAACGGAATGCTTTGTTTAGTAAGATTTAATCACAGAGAATAATAAGTTAGGGTTATGTCCACCTTATGAGTTCTATGTATCTATTAATTATGAGTAATGCGGAATTCAGACATGCATGCACTTATAGAGATTCGTATTCTAACGGTAAATCCTAGCATTTCTCAACCATCAAGGATTATTTCACTTTAACTCTCTCGAGCTTAAAATGTATAACTAACGGTACAAACTCTCCAAGAGGTTAATCCGGTTAAGGCATTAACTTATAAGTAGGGGTTGGTAACCCTATTTCCTTGTCACACTCTCTTTTCCAAACATGTAACTTTTCTCTCGAACAAGTTAATGCTATAATGGCGTATTCTATATGTTTGCAACCACAAGAATTTAATTAAAATGAAGAGAGTAATGATATAAGTAGCATACGCATCAAGAATTCACAAACTCATAGTAATAGATAATGTATGAAAAGGCTTCCATAACCCTAACAGAGAAGTTTAGCTACTCATGATTACAACGGAATTAGCAATAGACATAATCATCATACCACAGCTCGAATAATCTTCGCAAGGGATGAGTTTTGTGACTTTAGCCGTTCCTCAAGAGTTAGCCGTGTTTCTTTGTTGTACTTACAGAATCTGTAAACTAAAAATACTAAAAGTGTCGCATGAAATATTGGAAAAGCATCAATCAAGAGAATGCTGAAAAATTCAGCAAATAAGGTTTTTTATACATCCTTGTCCTAGTCCTACTAAGTTACTGCTGCACCCCTAAGTATTTAAAAATACTGCTTTTGCCCGGGACAATTTCTCCATGCATCACATTCAGTCCATAAGCTTCCAAAAGTTGTCTTCCTTCTTCTGTGAAGTTTTCCTTTGCTGCCCAAAGGTCCACAAAGTGCTGAAATCTTCATCATTAATACCTGAAAACATGCTAATCACGTAGGTTAGCTCACTTACAGGAAAATGGACTAAAAGTGCAGGAATTATATATTTTGTCCTTAAAAGTTAGCTAAAATATGGGTAAATTATGGTGCTTTAGGCGTGTAAATACGCCCAACATCACCACTCCTTCCCTTCCTCCTCTAGGACCCACTTTATCCCGAAAGTACGTCGAGGCACCTGCAGAGAGGAGGACTCAGCTTGATCTTTTCTCAACCTTTTCTGACCTTTCTGTGAGGTGGACACTTTTTCTTTTCCTTGTCGTCCTTTTGGGGCCATTGTACCTGAGATCACAATAGAATCTTGTTAGCTTCATCTCGGAATATTCACAATGATCGAACAACAACCAGTAATGGCACCACCCCACACTTAATTTGTTGGCACAAACTAATTAAGTGAGTGATGTCGATTACTCAGACTTCATCGACATACATTTAGGTGATATGTTCCAACAACATGTTTAGCACAGTCATACTTTCATGTAATCTTGACTATCCTTTCCAACTCTATTTCATGTAATCTTGACTATACTTTCATGTTTGGATTAATGCACTTTTTGAACAAGACTACCACATAGAGATCGTATCAGGTTATTGCATAGAAATAATCACACCATGTTATGCTTGTGGTCAATCATGATCGGTATCTCGTTGAACGAGTCATTCAAACATTCAAGCTTTCAACTTTCAAGATTATGTATTAACTTCACAATTTCGACTCCATAAAAATATGACAGTGTATAACAATCAAATACAAGTCAGAACAAAGTCAAGAACACCCACACGTATTCTTTCACTCAACTACATGTATCAGAACACACCAGCCATATTCTTATCACCAAATACCACTTCAAAATCTAACCAACCAATATAAGCGTAGTAGTGCAACAACTACGGAATATAAAAGAGTAACTTACGTGGTGATGGATCCGGAAGATGAGCTTGCAAGATTAGATAAGAAAAAAGAAAAACTTTGACAGAATTGGGGGGCTTGGGCGGTGCCTATCTTGAGCAAACAATGGAATTGTGTTCTAAGGTTGAGTATCTATTTAAAGGCTAAGCCATGGGTTGGGTTTGATCCATGTACAATCGGGTTAGGAGGTAAAAAAAAAAGTAGGCGGCGCCTATAGCAATGCCTAGATTGGCATAGGTGGCGCCTTGCCTATCGCCTAGATTGGCATAGGTGGCGCCTTTCCTATCGCCTAAATTGGCATAGGCGGTGCTTATGGCATTGCCTATGTGAGGCAGTGAGCATAGGCAATGGCATAGGTGGCGCCTATAGCATTTCCTACATTGGTATAGGCCTTGCCTTGTCCATTGCCTATGTGAGGCAGTGAGCATAGGCAATGGTATAGGCATTGCCTTGTCTGTTGCCCAGATTTGCATCGGCATTACCTTGTTTGTTGCCTAGATTGGCTTAGGCAATGCCTAGCCTATAGCCTTTACTCCATCATTCCTAACTTACCACCTTTAACATGGCTCACTTTCAAATCAAACTTTGGGACTAATCTCCTCCGTTGTACGTCTTGCACCTACACTTGATAAAAAACAACAAAAATGATTAGAAAGATGGGTTGCCTCCCACCGAGCGCCTTAGTTTTGGTAGTGGATCGGCTCTTCTTTTTGAACTTTTATTTATCAAAAACAAAATCCTAGTGAAACAAACTCCTAATGATGGGTTGTCTCCCATATAGCGCTTGATTTATTGTCGCGGCACGACATAGCTATCTCATGTACTCAGACTTTATCGAGATATAAGGTGGCTATAAATTTTATCGAATCAATATATCTGATATATAGCTTCACTCGCTGACCATTCACCTTAAAGACACCACTATCATTGTTTTCTATCTCGGCTACTCCAGAAGGGTAAAATTGGCTAATTCTGAATGGACCAGACCATTTAGACTTCAACTTACCTGGAAATAGCTTCAATGTGGAGTTAAAAAGAAGTACCATATCACCCTTCTGAAGGTTTCGTTAGACGATCCTCTGATCATGATACTTTTTCATCCTTTCCTTGTAGAGATCTGCTCTTTCATACGCATGTAGACGGAATTCATCCATCTCATTCAGTTGTTCCAATCTCAGATTAGTAGCATCATCCCAATTCAGGTTAAGCCGCTTCAGTGCCCACAGTGCTTTATGTTCTAGCTCAATTGGCAAGTGACAAGCTTTCCCATAAACTAGTTGGTATGGTGACATGTCAATTGGTGTCTTAAACGCAGTCCTATATTCCCATAAGGCATCATCTAGCTTTTTGGACCAATCTTTCCTACTGGCATTCACAGTCTTCGCAAGGATCAGCTTGATCTCCCGATTAGAAACCTCTACCTGCCCACTAGTTTGTGGGTGGTATGGTGTCGCTACCTTATGTTGCTTAACCCCATATTTCACCAATACGGCTCTAAACAGCTTGTTGCAAAAATGTGAACCTCCATCGCTTATAATGGTACGAGATACCCCAAAATGAGAGAAGATATTTCACTTTAAGAACGCTACAACACGCTTACCTTTATTAACAGCTAGTGCAACTACTTTGACCCATTTGGATACATAATCCCCAACAACTAGGATATATTTCATCCCAAACGAACTATCAAATGGGCCCATGAAATCAATATCCCAAATATCAAATAGCTCTACTTCAAGAATTTTAGACATGGGCATCTGATGGTGCTTCGAGATAGAGCCTTGCCTCTGGCACTGATCACATCTTCTCACAAAATCATAAGCATCCTTGAATAATAAAGGCCAGTAATAGCCACTTTGGAGTACCTTCCTTGTCGTTCGATCACCTGCATGGTGACCCCCAACTTGGGAAGCATGACTTGCTTCCAGTATGCTAGGCACCTCCACATCTGAGATGCATCGCCTAATAACACCATCAGCACATCATCGAAAAAGATACGGTTCATCCCAAAAGTAGTGTTTCACATCATGCATGAACTTTCTCTTCTGATAAAAGGAGAGATGCTCAGGAATCACTTTACTTACCACGTAGTTCGTAAAGTCTGCATACCACGGTAAGACTTCCACCATAGTGGCTAGGATCTCTTCGTCGGGAAATGCATCATTAATGTCAAGGTTGGGTTACACTATGTGCTCACTCTCAAGTCAAGATAGGTGATCAGCTACTTGGTTTTTGCAACCTTTTCTATCCTTTACCTCGAAATCAAATTCTTTGAGCAGTAACACCCAACTAATTAGCCTTGGCTTAGCATCCTTCTTTTCCATTAGATATCTTAGAGCCGCATGATCTGTATGAACCACTATTTTGGCTCCCAACAAGTAATCACGGAACTTTTCAAAAGCATAAACAACTGCTAGAAGCTCTTGTTCAGTGACGGTATAGTTCTTCTATGCTCCATTCAAGGCCTTGCTTGTATAGTAGATTGGATGAAATAGCCTTTCACTTTTCTAACCAAGTACAACACCCAAGGCTACCCCACTTACATCACACATAACTTCAAAAGGTAGAGACCAATCGGGTTCTACAATAATAGGAGCTTCCACTAGATTTCCTTTGAGGCATTCAAATGGCTTCAAGCAATCTTCACCAAAGTCAAATTTTTCATCTTTCTCCAAAAGTTTGCATAATGGGCTAGCAATCTTGGAGAAATCTTTAATAAACCTTCGATAAAAACCTGCATGGCCGAGAAAACTATGAACCCCTTTTATAGAAATTGGCGGTGGTAATCTCTCGATAACTTCAATCTTGGCTCGATCAACCTCAATTCCTTTTTCAGAGACTTTATGCCCAAGAACAATGCTTTCCTTAACCATAAAGTGACACTTCTCCCAATTTAACACCAGGTTGAATTCAACACATCTCTGCAAAGCCATACTCAGATTTGCCAAGCATGATTCAAATGACTCACCTACAACCGAAAAGTCATCCATAAAAACCTCAAAGGTGTCTTTGACGATATCAGAAAAAATGGACATCATACAGTGCTGAAAATTAGCAGGTGCATTACATAGCCCAAATGGCATTCGTTTGAAGGCAAATGTACCATACGGGCATGTAAAAGTGGTCTTCTCCTGATCTTCAGGAGCAATGCAAATCTGATTATATCCGGAATAACTATCTAAGAAACAGAACCATCCCTTCCCTGCCAATCGATCGAGCATTTGATCCATGAATGGCATTGGGAAGTGATCATTCAACGTCCACGAATTCAGCTTCCGGTAGTCCATGCACACTCTCCACCCTGTGACAGGTCTGAGTGGAATTAGCTCATTCTTTTCATTTGTGACTACTGTCATACCCCCTTTCTTGGGCACACATTGCACCGGACTCACCCATTTACTGTCTGAGATTGGATACACCACTCCTGCATCTAACCACTTAATAATTTCCTTCTTTACCACCTCTTACATAGGTGGATTCAAACGACGTTGGTTCTTAATAGTGGGTACGTAATCTTCCTCGAGCTGAATCTTGTGCACACATATCCCAGGAGGGATACCAATTATATCATCAATGGTCCAACCAATGGCTCTCTTGTACCTTTTCAGAACAGAGATGAGAGCCACTACTTGCTGTTCACCTAAATCAGCCGCAACAATAACTGGAAGTGTATTACCACTTCCCAAAAATGCATACTTCAAGTGACTGGGTAGCTCTTTCAATTCTAGCACTGGTGGCTCTTCAATGGATGGTTTTGCTGGTGGTGAAGGTCGATTCTTAAGATCAAGGTCTAGCTTCTTAGGGGCATGAGAATATGACCCCAATCCTGTTAGAGCACAAATAGTTTCTTCATACTCTTCAACATCCTCACGCTCAAAATTCAAAAGCACAGCAGCCAATGGTTCAACAGTAAGCTGTTTCACTACAGATAATTCTTTCTCATCCTCATAGTAAACATCAGCTACAGAGAACACATTCATATCTTTATGCTGCTTCATTGATTTGCATACATCAAAATGGACCACTTCATCATTCATCCGAAATAAAAGCTCATTTGCTCGCAAATCAATAAGCACACTTCCTGTTGCCAGGAAAGGACGACCCAAGATAATGGGTACTTCAGAATCCACCTCGCACTCCAAAATAACAAAGTCTACAGGAAAAATGAAGGTAAAAACCTTCACCAGTACATCATATAAGATACCAACAGGTCATTTTACCGACCTATCTGCCATCACGAGCCGCATATTGGTTGGTGTAGGATCGCCCAACCCCAACTATCTGTAAATGGATAGTGGCATCAAATTGATGCTAGCCCCCAAATCGCACAACGCCTTAGCAAAATCCAAAGATCTAACCGTGTAAGGAATAGTGAAAGCACCAGTATCTGCCTTCTTTTGTACTAAAGATCTCGTGGCAATCGCACTGCAATGATGAACATCATCTGCCAATTCATAGCTTGCTGTCCTTTTTTTCGTCAACAGATCCTTCATGAATTTGGCATAGCCTAGCATCTGCTCCAGTGCCTCCACCAAAGGCACATTAATAGTCAGTTGCTTCAACATAGTCATGAATTTACTGAACCTGGTGTCATCATTTTTCTTCTTCAGTCTCTGAGGAAAAGGTGGTGGTGGAGTTGGGAAAGTTTTCTCCACCACTTCTTTTTTATCTTGCTTCCGATTATCAATCTTTTCAAGCTGGTGACATCTAGGTGTAGTATCGTGAATGTTCTCATTCTGATTTTTAGCTTCTACAGAATCATCACAATCTGCTTCAATAACATTCTCTTCTGTATAATCAACCACTTGCTTGCCTTTGGATAGATTTTCCAATACCTTACCACTCATGGTAGTAATAACCAAACATGATCTATCATTCCTTGGGTTTTGCACAGTGTCACTAGGTAAAGTGCCAGCTTTTCTTTGATTAAATGCCGCTGATAGTTGACTCATTTATTGTTCCAGCTGTTTTATTACAGTGGAATGCGAGTCAACCAATTGATTTATTGAGGACAAATCATTCCTTACCTCAGATACTCCCGTGTTAGTTGCTTCCACACCTTTTAACAGCTTAGCCATCATGTCCTCCATGGATATCTTTCCAGAACCAGATGCAGCGGCTTCACGACTCCCAGGAGGAACATACAAACCACTTCTGTCAGTCTTATTCTTCCAACTCCCTAGCTCGCGGTCCTTGTATCCGGGTTTTTTATAATAGTTTCGACCTTGGTTTCCTTGGGCATTGCCTCGAAAACCCCCCTGATTATTCAAGTAATTTGCTTCCTCCTCAGAATCTAGATCATCTCTTCCCTGAGACACAATAGCTTTGACCTTTTCTGTTTTCCCTGATAATAAATGATTGGTAAGAAGGTCCGTCTGCGTTTTCATCTGAGCCGTATCTTGGTCACGTTCCTCTTCTCTTCGTCTCTGTTCTGCAGTCATGCCAATAGATATAGTAGAGCTTGCTACCTCAGAATCCATGGTATGCCAAGATCTACTCTGCTTTGTCATACGATCCAGCATATCACTTGCCTCAATAAAAGTAAGGTCCATGAATGACCCACCTGCAGTATTATCAACCACTGGCTTATTCACCGAGTTCAAAGCCCTATATAATATTTCCATCAAGTGGATATTTGTCATCTGATGGTTTGGGCACCGCATAAGCTTCTTCTTGAACCTCTACCATGTTTCCTGGAGAGCTTCAATTGGAAGCTGTCAAAAATTGATGATCTCATCTCGTAATTGTGCTCTCTTGGATGGCGGAAAGAATCTTTCTAGGAAAGCATCTTTCAGTTGCCTCCAATTAGTAATAGAATCAGGAGTTAGCCCATTCAACCATAGAGTTGCCTCTCCAGATAGAGACAATAGAAATAAGCACAGTCGAATTGCATTCTGTCCAACTCCTGGATTGTCAAACGACTTGCATATTGAAATAAAATTGATCAGATGCATATTCGGATCATCGCCTGCAAGTCCACCAAATAACCCCTTGAGTTGCAATAGCTAAATCATGGTGCTAGTGATATTGAACTTGGCTCCAGGTGCCAAGGGTGGAGGAATAATAGCCTCTGTGGCACCAGCCCCATCCAAATTGTCATCATCATTATCAAAAGGAGCTTGCACAGCTCGGCGTTCAGGTCTCACTCTAGCTTGATGATCTCTCCTGTTCACAGGCACTGCCACCTCATCTGCACGCCTTGGATTTAGTAACTCATCATCACCCAGGTCCTCATCATTCAGATTTATTGCCCGACCTGGGTTATCAATATTCTGTTGATGCACTTGAGCAGCTACCAATGCAGCTAATCTAGCTTGCTCCTGTTGAGCCGTCCTTCTTTCAATGTCTCATTGTGCATCCATTCTGCCAATAAGTTGTGGTTCAAGATTTATGGGTAACAATGGCTGACCAGATCTGCGTGTATTTGGCATGCACTCTACCAAACCTGAACAAAACAAAAACAACAAACAAAAAGTAAAATTCGAGAATCTTTGACCAAAGGGTCTATTAACTATCACAAACTTAGTTGACAACCGTATTCCCCGGCAACGGCGCCAAAATTTGATACGCCCAAATTAAAGCTCTCGTTAGAAAGTCTAAGCGGTCCCTGCCAAATATAGAACCCAACTGGGTTTGGTGTCGAATCCCACAGGGAATACTCTGGTCACTAAGTGTTGCAATTATTAGTAGACTGTTGGTCGAAAATTCTAAGGAAAAAGGAGGGATTGGTTTAGATGTGAACAAATATTATCAAAGTAACGATGGAATGATTTGTGTAGTAAGTTTTAATCACAGAGAATGATAAGTTAGGGTTATGTCCACCTTGTAGTTTCTATTTCTCTATTAATTATGAGTAACGTGGTATTTAGACATGCATACACTTATAGAGAATCGTATTCTAATTCTAAATCCAAGTGTTTCTCAACCATCAAGGATTTATTTCACTTTAGCTCTCTCGAGCCTAAAGTTTATAATAAATGGTACAAACTCTCCAAGAAGTTAATCCCGTTAAGGCATTAACGTGTAAATAGAGGTTGGAAACCCTATTTTCTTGTCACACTCTCTTTTCCAAACATGTAACTTTTCTCTCGAACAAGTTAATGCTATAATGGCGTGTTCTCTATGTTTACAACCATGAGAATTCAATAAAACGAAGAGAGTAATGATATAAGTAGCATAACACATCAAGAATTCACAAACTCATAGTTAATAGATAGTATCTTACAAGGTTTTCATAACCCTAACAGAAAAGTTTAGCTACTCATGAATACAACGGAAAACAAAGTAGACAGCATCATCATACCAAAACTAGAACAATCTCACGATGGAGATGATTTAGTGTCAATAGGAGGATAACGTTTTTCCCTCTCTAGCCGTTGCCCAAGTCTAAGCCGTGTTCTCTGTTCCAAACTATTACAGAATCTGAATACTGAATAATGAATAATGTCGAACAACAATTGTCGAATGATAATGCTGAAAAATTCAGCAATAAGGTTTTTAATAATATCCTTGTCCACTAAGTTGCTACTGCATCCTTAAGTCTTTAAAAATACTGGGTTTGCCCGGGAAAAAGTTCCCATGCATCACTTTCAGTCCAAAAGCTGCCTTCCCTCTTATGTGAAGGTTTCCTTTGCTTCCCAGAGGTCCACAAAGTGCTGAAATCTTCATCATTAGTACCTGAAAACATGCTAATCACATAGGTCAGCTCACTTAAAGGAAAATGGACTAAAAGTTCAAGAATTATATATTTTATCCTCAAAACTTAGCTAAAACATGGGTAAATTATGGTGCTTATGCGTGTAAATACGCCCAACATCAAGATCTAGCCATCTTCACTGACAAAGATTAAGATCTTTCTGGGAAAAGACATACTGGAGTCTCTTATGATCTGTGAATACATCTACATAAATTTTTTATAAATAATGCCTCCAAATCTTTAATGCAAAAACTACGGTTACAAACTCAAGATCATGAGTAGGATAATTCCTCTAATGGGGCTTCAACTGTCTAGAGGCATAGGTTATGACCTTACCATGATTTATGAGGACACAACCTAAACCCACTCTAGATGCATCACAATAAACTACAAAATCGTCTGAACCATCTGGAAGAGCTAGAACTGGAGCTGAGGTGAGTCGAGTCTTCAACTATTGAAAACTCTTCTTGCAAGGATTTGACCACTGAAACTTGACCTTTTTCTGAGTCAATCTGGATATGGAAGATGCAATAGAAGAAAACCCCTTGACAAACCATTTGTAAAAGCCAGCCAAACCTAAGAAACTTCTGATATATGATGGAGATACAGGTCTGGGCCAGTTTCTTACCACTTCGGTTTTTTAAGGATCTACTCTAATGCCATCACCGAAAATAATGTGGCCAAGGAATGCTACCGATCTTAGCCAAAATTTGCCACTTACTGAACTTGGCAAACAACTGATGATCCATGCGAGTCTGAAGAACAATTCTAAGATGGTTTGAATGATCACGCTCCGTGCGAGAATAGACCAGAATATCATTTATAAAGACTATGACAAACATATCCAAGTACTATTTGAACACACGGTTCATCAAGTCCATGAAAGCTGCAGGGGCATTTGTAAGACCAAAGGACATGACTAGGAAATCAAAATGACCATACCGAGTATGGAAAGCTATCTTCAGAATGTCACACTCTCTAACTCTAAGCTGATAATAGCCTGATCTGAGGTCTATCTTAGAGAAGTAACTGGCACCCTAAAGTTGGTCAAACAAATCATCTATCCTGGGAAGAGGATATCAGTTCTTGATCGTAACCTTGTTGAGCTAACGGTAATCAATACACTTCCTGAGAGAATAATGTTTCTTGCGCACGAACAATACTGGTGCACCCCATGGGGACACACTGGGTTTGATGAATCCCTTATCTAAGAGATCCTTCAACTGATCTTTTAGTTCTTTGAGTTCTGCTAGTGTCATTCTATATGGCAGAATAGAAATAGGCTGAGTATCTGGAAGAAGGTCTATGCCGAAGTCTATTTCTCCTCCGGGAGGAATGCCTGAAAGATCTTTGGGAAAGACATATGAATATTCATTAATAATTGGAACCGATTCAAGACTGGGAGACTCGATACTAGAATCTTTAACATGCATGAGATGATACACACACCCCTTAGAAATTATTTTCCTTGCCCGAAGGTAGGAAACAAGCTGACCCCAACTCGACTAAATGTGCTGACGTGGATTTTAGAAATATCATAACTGGGCAGTTCCTGTATACCCATTGAGCTATGATAGTTTTACTCACTAGGGTAGAGACTGAAAAGGGTTCTGCTAAAATTTTAGGACTGATTCCAAAATCACTTGCTATGTATGGGGTGACAAAAGATAAAGATACACCTGGGTCAAGCAAAGCATAAACATGAACATGGAAAATATGTAACGTACCAGTAATGACATCAGGAGAATTTTCCTGATCCTGTCGAGTCTAAAGAACATAGAGTCTATTTGGGCGTTGCCCGCCGGTAGCATTGGAAGCAGCACCCTGTTGATTCGGATGACCGGACTGAACTGTGGAATGACTCTGCTGATCCTGGGGAACTGACTGCGAACACTCTCTAATCTTATGGCCTAGTTTTCCACATCCAAAACACACATCACTACCTGATCTGCAAACAACCTTGTGGTTTTTACCACAAGTCTGACATAGGGGATTCGTATGGTCACTACTGACACTGCCCTGAGACTTAGAGCCTCGTGCTCTATCTCTGAACTTAGGTGCTGGGGCACTAGCTGAAGACTGAACTAGAACTGATGACTTGGGATGAAGCTGTGAATGGTTTCCTCCCTCTGATTTGGGCTGAGCCTAACTGAAACTGCCTAATTTTGCTCTCGTGTTTTGCCTCTCTCTACTCTTAACCTTTTTCTCCTCTATCTGCTAGTCATGGGTTATGAGTCTGGCTAAGGTCATATCACTATTAAGCATCGCAGACCTACACTCATTCACCACGGTATCATTGACCCCTGACATAAACTTGCTCATCTTAGCCCTGTTGTCTACAACCACTTGAGGGGCATACCTGTCTAGTGAGTAAACCTGAAAGAATACTCCCTAACCATCATATTTCCCTGCTTGAGGTTGATGAACTTAATAACCTTGCCTTTCCTCATCTCTTGGGGAAAGAATTTGTCTAAGAAAGTTGTGACAAATTCATCCCACTCAATAGGACCTACATCATCTACCCTCTTGGACTTTCACTGTTTGTACCAAGCATGAGCCACATCTTGCAACTGATATGCAACTAACTCAGCATTATCAATAGAAGTAACACCCATGATGTCAATGACCTTCTGGACTTGGTCAATGAACTCCTAAGGATCTTTGTCAGACTTAAACCCGTGGAAAGACGGAGGGTTCATTTGGGTGAAGTCCCAAATCCTAGCTGCTGCGGAATTTGTCACTGGATTGGCCAGAATAACTGGTGGCCATTCATTCAGGGCAGCCATGGACTGAGCAAGTGTGGTGAAAGCAGCTCTAAACTCAGCATGGGCAACATGTTCGCCCAAAGGATCTTCGGGCTGAGGAGCTGGTTGGTTTCTTCTTTTTGGAGCTATGGTCTGAAATAAGAGAAGAGTGGATTAGGCTGAGAGTTTAACTTGAGATTATGTTCACTAGCACGGCATGAATACTGAAAGAAGGGAAACTATTCATAAAACATCTCATAGCCTCCTGCACATAAATGTGGCACGCAACACACCCGTGTACAAAACTCTACCAAATGCGGCTTTCAGACTTCCTAGGACTTTATTGAACCTTAGACTCTGATACTAAGTTTGTAACGCCCTGATTATCTGAACCGTAACGCTACACGGTGCTCATAATCCTAAAGGACTACAAGCTAACCCATGATTGATATCTGTACATATACACTACATAATATACACATAATACGCGGAAAACATAAACATGTAGGCCATAAGGTTCAACTGGAAAGATATAATAACATCCATGGGGTAACGAATACCCAAAACAACTGATTATGAAACTGAATACGGAATCTGATAACTAAGTCTAAAAGTAAATCTGAGAGCCTCTAAGTACTGTCTGAATAAGGAGTTGAAGGAACATGTCTCCAAATAACTCCATAAAACTGAACTGAAGAAATAAATCAAATAAATCAAATAATGTCATCCTCGAATGAAGAGGACTCACTGCAACTCTGTATGCTGAAAGCGACTTCTACTGCTAGTCTGGGACTCGTAGCTCTGAACCTATGGTGTAACATGAAAAGAAAGCACCATAGCGCAAATGTGCCAGTACAATTGAAGTACTGAGTATACGAGTGAGGTAGGATAAATGTAAAGGGGTTTCATTCATAAACAATGCTAACTGACTGACTAATATGAACGTGAGAGTGCAAACATGCATACATGGAAAATGAGTTCGTGAATACGTGATAGCTAGATCTATAAGCTAATACATGGTTTACTGATAACCAACATGACTGATACTGTAAATCTAGTAACATGGGTAACTGTGTCTAATAGTCTAAATCTGATGGAACTATCTGAGTTCCATACTGTACCTGAGTTATGACTGTAACTGACAGTCCTGATATACTGAAATTTGAAGAACTATCTGAGTTCTTTTACTGAGGCTGATACTGGAACTGTGGAAGATAGTGGTTTAATTGACATGCCCTACCAGCGGATAGGGCTAAGTTGGGGTCCAATCTCTTCCCTGACTAGAGGGGTGTTAATATCGTGCCACTGGTAAGGACAACTGTGAGAACCCTATACTGGCAGGAACTCAAAATGATAATGGTGGGAACCTTAAACTGACAGGTAAAGCCACCTCATCAACCCTAAACTGACAGGAAGATGTCTCAACCTATGCTGGCTACGTAGTTCTGGAACACAAGGACTGCTACTAAGAATCTCACCCTAAGCTGGTAGGCGAGTTCCCTTCCTTGGGTTCGCTCGATGCTAACTCCTACTCCCATCTGAAGAGACTGAACATGAATAACTGACTATACGTGGACTGATTTTACTGAATTTCCACTGACTGATGGAACACTACTAATATTTGATAACTGACTGAGATTATGAGGCTTTCCTGAGTCATATGACTGACTGAATTCTATGGAGTCATAGCTTGAGTTCTGATATCGTAAAACATGACATGGCTCTAGGCACACAGCTATAGTTTTCGGGTACGAATTCCCCTAGGACTCGATAGAAAGAAACTGACTCACATGACATGACTTGATCACAAGATTTGAGTTCACAATTCACCATATCATAAGTAGGGGATAGCATGCTTCATGGTTCATTAAACAACTCAACATTGTAGAAAACAACATGGATATATTTCATAAGAATAATTCATATCTCCATTACCATACATCCTTTATACCACAACAATAACACATAAATAGCATGGAAATTCATGTTATAGTGCATACCTAGCATAGACTTGTCATTTAGATATCATGGAATCATGTAAATATGGACTTCTAGCATCCTAGGCATTTTATCAAACACCTTGCATGCATTCCTTAAGACATAGGTGGGTTTCATACTTGCATTATCTTAAACCACCCAAAGTTCATGATTTTCAACCAACAACCACACATATTTCATGAAAGCATCCATAGATAAAATATTGAAACTTAAACAACAATTATCAACAAATACATGTTTATATCACCACAAAAAGTTTACAAAATAACATTTAAAAACGTGTTTCTTGAGCTTTATGAACGAATTGAATTCATAGATGAACACTACGCATACCTTAGAGTAGTAATCCATGAAAATTATCGTGAAATAAGCTTGGAATTGGAAACCCCCAATTGAACCCTAGACTTGTTCTTGGTTGTTCTTGAGACAAAATTGATAAACCAACAATATTTTGTTGAAAAATAGGGTTAATCCCGTGTTTAATAATATATATAGGGTAGAAAAAATGTCCAAAATACCCTTCAAGATGCAAAGGTTGAGTGCAGGAAAATTGGGAGCACCGAACTTAAGCAGGCAGCGCCTGCCTTAGTGCACCAGTATTTCCCAGGCGACGCCTGCCTTAGTCCGTCGATATATCCCAGGAAGCACCTGCAGATCGCCTGGGGCTACTGTTTTAAAATCAAAACGAGCCTTAAAGGGATTCCAAAAATTTCAAAACTTATCCGGAATGTACTACAACCTTTCCCCATCACAACGTAACTTGAAAATCGGAAAACGAATGTCGAGAAGGTCGTCAAATAAATCCCCGAAGTTTGGAGGTCTAAAATGAGACTAAGTGTTGAACACTTATGAAAATTTCTAAGTATTGAGGCTTGTAAAGCCAAATAAGCTGAATTTGAACGCAACGATTTTGCGGGGTCTTACAATAAGAAAGGTGGGCACCAATATCATGAGGATTTATTATCGAATAACCTGCATATATATAATCAGTGACTGGTGAGGATTGAGCTTCCCCAATGGTTAATCCAACTTTTTTTCATTGTAATTAAGCTTGCCAATATGTTTAAAAATAAAAAATGGGAAAAAGGACAAAAGTCAAGGAATTAGATATCTTAATATGGTAAAATTAATCTAAATTTAATTCCACCCATACGAGTTTCCAATAAGGGGCTATGGGGCAGTAAACACTTAAAATAATATATATATATATATGTTCAAAGATAATGTTACATTTATATTAGACGATATAAATTACAAACTCCCAAAGAACATAAAGTAGGGTAGTCCTGAAATAATGTGGATGAACCTGCTGAATATGAAGTCAGGATAGCTATTGTTCATGAACTTTCTGAGTCCAGAAACAATATTGACAGAATTCTAAAAATATCCAGAGTACCAATTAGAGTAGATGATAAAATATACCTTTTGACCATCAGGAGAAACTCAGAGTTCTGCAGTCGATATTTGAGACTGTCCTTTCCTCAAGTAATATAGCCAACCATTGCTAGGTGAGGATACATTTTGTTCTACTAGAGTTTCAGTGGCCAGATAAGATAATTTGGATTCAAGTGGACAGACTTGTGAGAACTCCAAAATGCCACGAAACAATACGGTATGCTGACAAGAAGCAACTTGCATCAAAATCAAGGTATTCAGCTAATGGCAAGAGTAAAATAAAGATCCAAACAATGTCATAGAAAGAGATTCTCCTCCCATTAGCCATTCGTTCTTTCTTTAAAGTTTACGTCACAGCAGTAATAACTTTCCAAATCCACTTTGCGTTGATCTCTTGGACAGAGGTTGTAGTTCTCCTTTTTGCATGAAAGTTTGAAAAGGACAATAATATTATTAAAGATATAGGCTGTCAGGGGAAAGTCTCATTACAAAATGATAATAAACCCAATCCAAAATGATTTAAGAGGATTGTAAAATAAACTTTTACTTTACAACTAGATATGTACTTAAAAAGTTAAAAAAATGTTGGCATTTCATTTCAGTAACTATTACTGTTAACCTGGAAGGATGAAGCTACCTGCAGTGATAAGAGTTTGCTACATTGAAACTGTTAGGGCCACTGCAGCAGAATAAGGACCAAATAAATAAGCAATGCACCCATTTTAATCTTGAAGAGAGCATAATGAACCCTATACTCTCACTTTATGTAGCACCACCAAGAGCTGCGTCGCCATCTTAGTGACTAATTGTATAGCCAATACTCATTGCTACACCATTATGATCTGTATTAAAGTCATGATAATTTAGAACATAGTGAAACTGTTAAAACATAGTTTAAACAGATCTGAAGACTATCTACAAATAATAATTTCTTACTCAGATTATAGGTGTTATTTCTTCAGAATTCTCGATGTGACTGAAACAAGGTGTCTTGGTTCTCTATAATAGAAAAATACCATCATTTTAGACAACTCTTATTTTGTTCGACTTGCTACTCAAGGATAAAAGTGAAAGAAGTTAGATATAGAATGAGAATTTGAGGTAAAGACACAATGGTCAAAAACACTATTCCATAAGGTAGATCTTAACCTTTCTCACGGTATAAGATTTTCCGTACTTTAGTGAAGATAATCTTGGGAAAAATAGACACTTTCAAAGCAGACACAAAGTCAACTTCAACGACAACATCAATTTATACACACTAGGGGGAGAACAAACTATCAATAGTGTATTTGCAATATAATTGGTTAAATTTGAATGGTTTAACCAACCCTTGCCGATGGTACCTTGCAGTTCTAGATAATGTGGATAGCCTTCTCCAATTCGTCGTATACCATTTCATTTTCCTTGGGTCTGCTTGTAGAATATAACTTTCATAAGATAATTTTCTCCTAAACACTTGCTCAAGAATCCAAATGGCAATCAAGCTCTATATTCAGATTTTTTTTCCTTTAACACAGGTGTCTAGACAAAGAACAACAGCCCATCGTGCACGAAACTTACTTTAGATCTTTGTTTATTAAGGCTCATCTAGTAACCAAATTTATGATAGGAAAAATACCTTAAATAAATAAAAAAGTTACATTTCGTCAAATAAACATGTCTCAATTCTCAAAGGAATAATAAAAGGGAGTATACAGGAAAGAGAGTGCCATTTTGAAAAATGTAAGGTCTTTTGTGAACCAAGTTACTTTTCTTTCTTCTAGATATTTTAATTCTGGAATCCAAAGTCTTTCAATATTGAGGGAAAACTCTTATAATACAAGTTTACTAGGTCATTCCTGGATAAGAATTCACATTTATGAAACAATTATCAGAGCATAAGCAAAAACATCAATGAACTTAGTGTCATTCTTAGCTAAGCTGATAAGGATTTTCTGAGAACTCTAATTTAACAGAGCGCACGCATGAATTTTAGTTCACTGCATATATAACTTTTTTCTTGGCCTAAATGTGAATCAGTGATGTTAGGCGTATTTACACGCCTAAAGTACCATAATGTACCCATATTTTAGCTAAGTTTTAAGGACAAAATATATAATTCCTGCACTTTTAGTCCATTTTCCTGTAAGTGAGCTAACCAACGTGATTAGCATGTTTTCAGGTATTTATGATGAAGATTTCAGCACTTTGTGGACCTTTCGGTAGCAAGGGAAACTTCACGTAAGAAGGAAGGCGGCTTTTGGAAACTTTTGGATTGAATGTGATGCATGGAGAATCCGTCTCGGGCAAAATCAGTATTTCTTAATACTTAGGGGTGCAGCAGTAACCCAGTAGGACTAGGACAAGGATAAAAAACCTATTTCAGTGGGACTAGGACAAGGATGTTATAAAAACCCTATTTGCTGAATTTTTCAGCAAGCATTATCATTCATTCTATTTTCTTTTCATACGTCACTTTTAGTAGAATTCACGTTACAGAATCTGTAAGTCCAAGATAGAGAAAGGCCGGGAAACACTTGATCAACGGAAGGAGCAAAAACGTCCAACCCTAGTTGATGTTAACATCATCCATTGCAAAGATTATTCTAGGTTGTGGTATGATGATTATATCTATTGTGAGCTCCGTTGTAATCATGAGTAGCTAAACTTCTCTGTTAGGGTTATGGAAGCCTTATGATATACTATCTATTACTATGAGTTTGTGAATTCTTGATACGTATGCTACTTATATCATTACTCTCTTCATCTTAATTAAATTCTTGTGGTTGCAAACATATAGAATACGCCATTATAGCATTAACTTGTTCGAAAGAAAAGTTACATGTTTGAAAAAGAGAGTGTGACAAGGAAATAGGGCTACTAACCCCTGTTTACACGTTAGTGCCATAACTGGATTAACCTCTTGGAGAATTTGAACCGTTAGTTATACACTTTAAGCTCGAGAGAGTTAAAGTTAAATAATCCTTGATGGTCGAGAGACACTAGGATTTACCATTAGAATACGAATTTCTATAAGTGCATGCATGTCTGAATTTCGCATTACTCATAGTTAATAGGTACTTAGAACTCATAAGGTGGACATAACCCTAACTTAATTTGCTCATTGATTAAATCTTACTAAACAAAGCATTCTATTGTTACTTTGATAGCATTAATTCACGTCATAACCAAATCCCCCCTTTCCGTAGAATTTTCGATCAACAGTCTAATAATAGTTGCAATACTTAGTGACCGAGTATTCCCTGTGGGATTCGACACCCAACCCAGTTGGGTTCTATATTTGACAGCGACCGCTTACACTCTTACGAGAGATGTAGTTTGAGCGTTATCAAATTTTGGCGCCGTTGCCGGGGAATACGGTTGTCAACTAAGTTTGTGACAGTTACTAGACCCTTTGGTCAAAGATTCTTGTATTTTACTTTTAGTTGTTGTTTTTTTTTTATTCAGGTTTTGTTCAGTGCATGCCAAACACCCGAAGTTCAGGTCAACCGTTATTACCTATCAATCCTGAACCACATCGTATTGGCAGAATGGATGCACAACGTGACATTGAAAGAAGGGTTGCTTAACAGGAGCAAGCTAGATTAGCTGCGTTGGCAGCTGCTCAAGTGCATCAACAGAATATTGATAATCCAGGGCGAGCAACAAATCCTGATGATGAGGACCTGGGTGATGAGGAGCTACTGAATCCTAGGCGTACTGATGAGGTGGCGACACCTGTGAACAGAAGAGATCGTCAAGCTAGATTGAGGCCTGAACGCCGAGCTGTGCAGATTCATTTTGATGATGATGATGACGATCTGGATGGAGCTGGTGCCACTGGGGCTATTATTCCTCCGCCTTTGGCACCCGGAGCCAAGTTCAATATCACTAGCACCATGATTCAGCTATTGCAACTCAAAGGATTATTTGGTGGACTTGCAGGTGATGATCCGAATATGCATCTGATCAACTTTATCTCAACATGCAAGTCGTTTGACAATCCAGGAGTTGGGCAGAATGCAATTCGGCTGCACTTATTTCCATTGTCTCTGTATGGGGAGGAAACTCTATGGTTGAACGGGCTAACTCCTTATTCTATTACTAATTGGAGGCAACTGAAAGACGCTTTCCTAGAAATATTCTTTCCACCATCCAAGAGAGCACAGTTGAGAGATGAGATCAGCAATTTTCGACAGCTTCCAACTGAAGCTCTCCACGAAACATGGGAGAGGTTCAAGAAGAAGCTTATGCGGTGCCAAAATCATCATATGAACAATGTCCACTTGATGGAGATATTATACAGATCTTTGAATTCAGTGACTAAGCCAGTAGTTGATAATGCAGCAGGAGGGCCATTCATGGACCTTACCTTTATTTAGGCAAGTGATATGCTAGATCATATGACAAAGCAAAGTAGAGCTTGGCATATAAGGGATTCTGAGGTATCAAGTTCTACTATATCAATTGGCATGACTGCAGAGCAGAGGCGTAGACAAGAGGAGCGTGACCAACCTATGACGTACATGAAAACACAGATGGATCTTCTTACCAAGCATCTATTATCAGGGAAGACCGAAAAGGTTAAGGCCATTGTATCACAGGGAAGAGACGAATCTGATTCTAAGGAAGAAGCCAACTACTTGAATAATCAGGGGGGTTTCCGAGGCAATGCCCAAAGAAACCAAGGTCGGAACTATTATGATAAAGCAGGATATAAGGACCGTGATCAAGGTAGTTGGAAGAATAAGAATGACAGGAGCGGTTTGTAAGTTCCTCCTGGAAATCATGAGGTTGTGGCGTCTCGCTCTAGGAAGATGTCTATGGAAGATATGATGGCCAAGCTGCTGAAAGGAGTGGAGGCAACCAATACGGGCATGACAGAGGTAAAGAATGATTTGTCATCAATAAACCAATTGGTTGACTCACATTCTACTGCAATAAAATAGCTGGAACAACAATTGAGTAAACTTTCAGCGGCATTCAACCAAAGAAAGGCTGGAACTCTACCTAGCAACACAGTGCTAAATCCGAGGAATGATGGATCTTGTATGGCTATTACTACCCGAAGTGGTAAAGTGTTGGAAAATCCATCCAAAGGAAAGAAGGTGGTTGATGTTATAGCGGATAATGTTATTAATGCAGAATGTGAAGATGTCGTCGAAGCTGAAGAGATTGGTCATGCTGTTACACCTAGACGTCTGCAGCCTGAAAAGATTGATAGTCGGAAGCAAGATAAAAAGAAAGTGGTGGAGAAAACGATTCCTCTTCCACCACCACCTTTTCTGCAGAGACTGAAGAAGAAGGATGATGACACCAGGTTCAGTAAATTCATGACTATGTTGAAGCAGCTGACTATTAATGTTCCTTTGGTGGAGGCGTGATAACGCTCAAACTACAGCTCTCGTAAGAGTGTAAGCGGTCGTTGTCAAATATATAACCCAACTGGGTTGGGTATCGATCCCACAGAGAATAGTCGGTCACTAAGTAAGCAAAGATTATTAGACTTTTGGTGCAAGTTTCGTAAAAGGGGGGGATTTTGTAGCATGCAATAATGTAACAAAATAGTAGAGTAAAAACGGAAAATAGCAAAGTAAAAAGGAAAGAATGTTCAGTAAGATGTTTAACCAATGAGAATTGAGAGTTAGGGTTATGTCCACCGTATGAGTTATACGTCTCTATTGGCTATGAGTTATGCGGAATTCAGACATGCATGTGCTTATAGAGAATTGTATTCTATGGTAAATCCAGGCGTCTTTCGACCATCAAGGATTATTTCACTTTAACTCTTTCGAGCTTAAAGCGTGTCTAACGGTACAAATTCTCCAAGAGGTTAATCCAGTTACGGCACTAACTTTTTAACAGGGGTTGGTGCCCTATTACCTTGACATTATCTCTTTTCTAGACATATAACTTTTGTTTCGAACAAGTTAATGCTATACTGGCGTATTCTATGCGTTTGCAACCACAAGAATTTGCATTAAGATGAAGAGAATAATGATATAAGAAGCATACGTGTCACGAATTCACAAACTCATAGCAATAGATAGTATCTCATAATGCTTCCATAACCCCAACAGAGAAGTTTAGCTATTCATAAGTGCAACGGAAATCACAATAGACTTTATCATTATACCAAAATAAAGATCTCACGTGTAGTAGGATTTGGTATGGCGTTAGACGTGAATTCCCTTTTAGAATAGCGGTTCTCTTGTTGTGGAAATTAAGAATTGAATAGATGAAGAGAAATTAATTAATTGAAAGAGAATTGTTTTCAAAACTCCAGAATTAATTGTATGAATGGAGAGAGATGATAATAAAAACTTCAGCAACATAGGGTATTTATAACACCCATATCCTATTCCTACTAGGATACTTCACTACTTATCCTAGTCCTACTAGGTTACTGCATCATTATCCTAATCCTAATAAGTTACGGCTGATCCTCAAAGTCTTTGGAAATGTTGTTTTTGCCCGGGACAGATATTCCATGTGTCACTTTGGGTCCTTGGCGTCCAAGCTTTCCCTTCCTTATTTCGTGAAGCTTCCTTGGGCGTCAAGTTATCCATAATATGCTGAAATCTGCATCATTTATACCTGAAAACTTGCTAATCACGTTTGTTAGCTCACTTACAGGAAAAAGGACTAAAAAAGCATGAATTATATATTTTGTCCTCAAAACATAGCTAAAATATGGGTAAATTATAGTACTTTAGGTGTGTAAATACGCCTATCATCAACATCCCACACTTAAAGCTTTGTTCGTCCTCGAACAAAATATCATGTCCATCTAAACATCTACTTAGGGTTTCACAGTAACAACACAAAATTTTCATCAAGACAGGCACGATAATTATAAACAAAGAGTAGTTTTCTAATCACTTCTAGAAACAATTCAACCTTTAATATAGACTCATGATGATGGTGAATTCATATCCACAAGTTAAGCCACAAAGAATCATACAAGACTACCCAAAACTCATCAACCATGTGTGTCTCACATAAGATATTACCCATAATCACTCTCAAATATTGCATTTTTCAGAACATGGGTATAAGATTATCCTTGCTCTCACTCTCACAAAGAATTCATATGTTGCAACTGATGACCATAGGCTTTCCCTTTGTGTAATGCTCTACTAATATCAGAATGTTAAGCTTAGGATCAAATAGGTCTTTACAGGTTGTAATGTAGGCTAAGGGACGGGTAGGACTATTTTGGCCAGAAATAGTGACTATGTTCCTAAGCGCTTTAATACATCACATTATGCCATTAACACTCTCTTTTAATCAACCCTGCTACCTCTCTTTCATCCATCACCCTTTTTCACCTATTTTGCCATTCAAGCATAACTATCTTTTTATTTAATCATAAACACAATTTATCATTTTGTTTTTCTATTTCTTTTTCTCTTTTTTTTATAACACACCTCCATGATAGCCACTCTTTTTCATAACAAATGCAAGTACCAATACACTCTAAGGCATCACTCTCACCCAATTTCCTCTTATTTTGTCACATGACTTCACAATTTAAAGCACTTAGGAATTTGGATCAAATTATGGTCTTGAAAAAAATGGATTAGGCTTACATATGAGGTTGTCAAAGAAAATGGCTTAAAGGCTCAAAAGGGTTGACTAGGATAATGTCCACGGGTAGGTAAACAGAAGGTAAACAATCACAAGCTGCCAAAGAAATGCCTAAATCATCTCCTAAACTCACACTCTTTATTTCGCTTTACACACACACCAGGCAAGTTCTAGCATCAGTCACAAACACAGAATATACTATCAGCTCACACACACAAGGCACATGGTCAACTTTATTGGGAGTATTATAGACTCTTGATCCTAATAGATGAATGAATTAAACCACACAATTATCACACAGTGAGTCACACTTAGAGCCTAAATGTCTTAATAGTAATGATTCTAGCACAACTCTTGTCATAACACCATGCCGCCTATCAGAACAATTTCATGCATCAAAATCTAAAAAAAATACGACTAATTAAAACAAACAAAAAAATATGACAATAAATGTAGGCAAAGAAGTACAGCATACGAATACCAGCACCCCACACTTAGACGGGACACACTGCCCTCAGTGGAAAATAAATACGGAAAACCTGATTAGTCGGACTCCTCTTCTATGTCTGGGGTCATACCCCCTGTGTCAGAATCATCATCAGAGTCGTCATCCTCAGAGTTTCCTCAAATTGTACCCCACTTGATCCAAAAGTGCGTTGAGGTATTTGTAGCGAGGAGGATTCATCTTGTTGTTTTCTTCCCCTTTTCTGGCCTTTCTGTGAGGTGGTTGCTTTGTCTTTTCCTTGGCGTGCTTTTGGTGCCATTGTACCTGAGATTAAAATGATAGTCATGTTAGCTTCATCTCGGTAGATACAGTCGACAAAAAAAACAGTAGTGGCACCACCCCACACTTAATTTGTTGGCATAAACTAATTAAGTGAACATTGTCGATTACTCAGACTTCATCGATATACGTTTAGGCATTATGTTCCAACAATATGTTCAGCACTGTCATACTTTCATGTCGTCTTAACTATCCTTTCCAACTCTATTTCATGTAATCTTGATCATACTTTCATGTTTGGATTAATGCACTTTTTGAACAAGACTACTACATAGAGATCGTATCAAGTTATGGCATAGAAATAATCACAACATCTCATGCTTGTATTCAATCATGATCTTTATCTCGATGAACGAGTCATTCAAATATTCAAGCATTCAATTTTGAAGATTATGCAATTAACTTCACCATGTCGACTCCGCAAAAGTATGACAGTCTATAACAATCAAATACAAGTCGGAACAAAATCAAGAACACCCACACGTATTCTTTCACTCAACGAGATGTATCACAACAAGTCAACCACATTCAAATCACCAATACTAATTCAAGATTTAACAATTCATTATAGGCGTAGTAGTGTAGTACTTTCGGAATATAAAAGAAGAACAAAGAAGTACTTACTTGGTTGATGGCCTCGGAAGATGTTCTTGCAAAGTAAAAGAGCAAAAGAAATTTTTTTGAGAGATTTTGGAGAGGTAGGCGGCACTTAGGTTGAATTTGCAATGCATTTTTGTTCTAAGACTAAGGTTATATTTATAGGACAAGCTTGTGTCGGGTTTTGACCCATTTAAAATTGGATTTGGAGACCAAAAGTGACCATAGGCGGCGCCTTTTGCTTTGCCTATGCTTGGCATAGGCGGCGCCTTTTGCAAAGCATTGTTGAGCTTAGGCGGCTCCTATGCCATGGCATTGTTAGGCATAGGCGGTGCCTATGCCATGGCACATGAGATTCAGAGACAAAATGCTTTTGCATAGGCGGCGCCTATGCTATGGCACACTTAGGCATGGGCGGCGCCTATGCTATGGCACACTAGATTCCCAGAGCTTAGGCCATAGTATAGGCCTTGCCTTGTTCGTGTCCTAGATTTACATAGGCTTTTCCTTGTTCTTTGCCTATATTTTCATAGGCAATGCCCAACCCATAGCCTTTTGCTTCTTCAATCCTAACTTACCACCTTGAACATGCAATTTTTCCAAATCAAGATTTGAACTCAATCTCCTCCTTTACACCTCTTGCACCTACATTTACTCAAAAACAACAAAAATGATTAGAACGATGGGTTGCCTCCCATCAAGCGCCTTAGTTTTGGTCGTGGCTCGACAAAATCTTAAGAAAACAAAACAATTAAAAACGATGGGTTGCCTCCCACCAAGCGCTTGATTTATTGTCGCGGCACGATATAGCTATCTCGATTACTTAGACTTCATCGAGATAGATGGGGCATCATTTTCTGAATGGATTCAGACGACGTTGATGCTTACTTGTAGGCATGCAATCTTCTTCGATATGACTCTTGTGCATACATATCCCAGGAGGGATACCAATTATATCATCAATAGTCCAACCAATAGCTCTCTTGTATCTCTTCAGAGCAGAGATGAGAGCCTCTATGTGATGTTCACTTAAATCATCCATCACGCTCACCGGAAGTGTATTTTCACTTCCCAAGAATGCATACCTGGGGAGCTCTATCGATTCTGGCACTGGTGGCTCTTCAATAAAAGTCTTCGCTGTTGGTGACGATTGATTCTTAAGATCAAGGTCCGACTGCTTAGGAGTATGAGAATAGGACCCTATTTCTGTTAGAGCACACATAGTTTCTTTATAATCTTCATCGTCCTCATGCTCAACATTCAGCAGCGCAACAGACAATGGCTCAACAATAAGTTGTTTCTCTAAAGATAATGCTTTCTTATCCTCATAATGAACATCAGCTACGGAGAACACATTCATATTGCTGGTTTGCTTCATTACTTTGCATATATCAAAGTGGACCACTTCGTCATTCAACCGAAATAAAAGCTCATTAGCTCTCATGTCAATAAGCACACTTTCTGTTGCAAGGAAAGGACGTCCCAAGATTATGGGAACTTCAGAATCCACCTCGCAATCCAAAATCACAAAGTCTACAGGAAAAATAAAGGTAGACACCTTCACCAACACATCATTCAAGATACCCACAGGTCGTTTTACCGACCTATCTGCCATCACGAGCCGCATATTAGTTGGTGTAGGATCGCCCAACCCCAACTTTCTGTAGACGGATAGTGGCATCAAATTGATGCTAGCTCCCAAATCGCACAATGCCTTAGCAAAATTCATAGATCCAACCGTGCAAGGAATAGTGAAAGCATCAGGGTCTGCCTTCTTCTGTACTAAGGATCGGGTGGCAATTGCACTGCAATGATGAACAGTATCTGTCAACTCATAGCTTACTGCCCGCTTCTTTGTTAAAAGGTCCTTCATGAATTTAGCGTATCTGGGCATATGCTATAGCGCTTCCACCAAAAGAACATTAATAGTCAGCTGCTTCAACATAGTCATGAATTTACTGAACCTAGTATCATCAGCTTTCTTCTTCAGTCTCTGCGGAAAAGGTGGTGGTGGAAGGGGAATTATTTTCTCCATCACTTCCTTTTTATCTTGCTTCCGATTATCAACCTTTTCAGGAGTGTCGTCAGCCTTCTTCTTCAGTCTCTGAGGAAAAGGTGGTGGTGGAAGGGGAATAGTTTTCTCCACCACTTTCTTTTTACCTTGCTTCAAACTATCAATATTTTCAGGCTGCAAACGTCTAGGGGTGACGTCATGAACACACTCTTCAGCTTCTTCGGCCTCTTCACATTCTGCATCAATAACATTATACGCTATATCATCAACCACCTGCTTGTCCTTGGATGGATTTTCCAACACTTTACCACTCCGGGTAATAATAGCCATGCATGATCCGTCGTTCCTTGGGTTTTGCACCGTATCGCTGGGTAGTGTTCCAGCCATTCTTTGGTTGAATGCCGTAGATAATTGACTCAATTGTTGCTCCAGCTATTTTATTGAAGTGGAATGCGAGTCAACCAATTACTTCATTGAGGACAGATCATTTATTACCTCAGTTACTCTTGTGCTGGTTGCCTCTACTCCTTTCAGCAGCTTAGCCATCATATCTTCCATGGACATATTTCCAGAACTAGATGCAGCGGCGTCACATCTTCCAGGAGGAACATACAAACCACTCCTGTCGGTATTGTTTTTCCAACTACCTTGATCGCGGTCCTTGTATCCAGATTTATCATAATAGATCCGACCTTGGTTTCCTTGGGCATTGCCTCGGAAACCCCCCTGATTATTCAAGTAGTTGGCTTCTTCCTCTGAATCGGATTCGTCTCTTCCTTTTGACGCAACTGCTTTGACTTTTTCGATCTTCCCTGATAATAAATGCTTTGTAAGAAAATCCATCTGTGTTTTTATGTGCGCCATATCTTGATCACGTTCCTCTTGTCTACGCCTCTGTTCTGCAGTCATGCCAACAGATACGGTAGAGCTTGCTACATCAGAATACCTAGTATGCCAAGCTCTACTATTCTTTGTCATAAAATCTAGCATATCACTTGCCTCAAGAAAAGTAAGGTCCATGAATGACCCACCTGCAGAATTATCAACCACTGTCTTAGTCACTGAGTTCAAAGCCCTGTATAATATCTCCATCAAGTGGATGTTCATCATCTGATGGTTTGGGCACCGCATAAGCTTCTTCTTGAACCTCTCCCATGTTTCGTGGAGAGCTTCAGTTGGAAGCTGTCGAAAATTGCTGATCTCATCTCTCAACTGTGCTCTCTTGGATGGCAGAAAGAATCTTTCTAGGAAAGCGTCTCTCAGTTGCCTCCAATTAGTAATAGAATTAGGAGTCGGCCCATTCAACCATAGAGTTGCCTCCCCAGATAGAGACAATGGAAATAAGCGCAGCCGAATTGCATTCTGTCCAATGCCTGGATTGTCAAATAACTTGCATGTAGAGATGAAGTTGATCAGATGCATATTCGGATCATCGCCTGCAAGTCCACCAAATAATCCCTTGAGCTGCAATAGTTAAATCATGGTGCTGGTGATATTGAACTTTGCTCCAGGTGCCAAGAGCGGAGGAATAATAGCTCCTGTAGCACCAGCTCCATCCAGATCGTCATCATCATCATCAAAAGGAGCCTGCACATCTCGGCGATCAGGTCTCATTCTAGCTTGACGATCTCTCCTATGCATAGGTGTCGCCACCTCATCAGTACGCCTAGGATTTAGTAGCTAATCATCACCCAGGTCCTCATCGTCAGGATTTGTTGCCCGACCTGGGTTATCAATATTCTGTTGATGCACTTGAGCAGCTACCAGTGCAGCTAGTCTAGCCTGCTCCTATTGAGCCGCCCTTCTGTCAATGTCACGTTGTGCATCCATCCTGCCAATAGAACCTGAATAGAACAAAAACAATAGCTAAAAGTAAAATCTGAGAACTTTTGACCAAAGGGTCTAGTAACTATCACAATCTTAGTTGACAACCGTATTCCCCGGCAACGGCGCCAATTTTTGATAACGCTTAAACTACAGCTCTCGTAAAAGTGTAAGCAGTCGTTGTCAAATATATAACCCAACTGGGTTGGGTATCGATCCCACAGAGAATAGTCGGTCACTAAGTAAGCAAAGATTATTAGACTTTTGGTGCAAGTCTCGTAAAAGGGGGGGATTTTGTAGCATGCAATAATGTAACAAAATATTAGAGTAAAAACGGAAAATAGAAAAGTAAAAAGGAAAGAATATTCAGTAAGATGTTTAACCAATGAGAATTGAGAGTTGGGGTTATGTCCACAGAATGAGTTATACGTCTCTATTGGCTATGAGTTATGCGGAATTCAGACATGCATGTGCTTATAGAGAATTGTATTCTATGGTAAATCCAGGCATCTTTCGACCATCAATGATTATATCACTTTAACTCTTTCGAGTTTAAAGCGTGTCTAACGGTACAAATTCTCCAAGAGGTTAATCCAGTAACGACACTAACTTTTTAACAGGGGTTGGTGCCCTATTACCTTGACATTATCTCTTTTCCAGACATATAACTTTTCTTTCGAACAAGTTAATGCTATACTGGCGTATTCTATGCGTTTGCAACCACAAGAATTTGCATTAAGATGAAGAAAATAATGATATAAGTAGCATACGTGTCACGAATTCACAAACTCATAGAAATAGATAGTATCTCATAAGGCTTCCATAACCCCAACAAAGAAGTTTAGCTATTCATGAGTGCAACGGAAATCACAATAGACTTTATCATTATACCAAAATAAAGATCTCACGTGTAGTAGGGTTTGGTATGGCGTTAGGCGTGAATTCCCTTTTAGAATAGCGGTTCTCTTGTTGTGGAAATTAAGAATTGAATAGATGAAGAGAAAGTAATTAATTGAAAAAGAATTGGTTTCGGAACTCCAGTATTAATTGTATGAATGGAGAGAGATGATAATAAAAACTTCAGCAACATAGGGTATTTATAACACCCATATCCTATTCCTACTAGGATACTTCATTACTTATCCTAGTCCTACTAGGTTACTGCATCATTATCCTAATCCTAATAAGTTACTGCTGATCCCCAAAGTCTTTGGAAATGCTGTTTTTGCCCGGGATAGATATTCCATGCGTCACTTTTGGTCCTTGGCGTCCAAGCTTTCCCTTCCTTCTTTCGTGAAGCTTCCTTGGGCGTCAAGTTATCCATAATATGCTGAAATCTGCATCATTTATACCTGAAAACTTGCTAATCACATTTGTTAGCTCACTTACAGGAAAAAGGACTAAAAGTGCATGAATTATATATTTTGTCCTCAAAACTTAGCTAAAATATGGGTAAATTATAGTACTTTAGGCGTATAAATACGCCTATCATCAAGGCACTGGAACGGATGCCTGGGTACGCTAAATTCATGAAGGACCTTTTGACAAAGAAGTGGGCAGTAAGCTATGAGCTGGCAGATAATGTTCATCATAGTATTGCAATCGCTACAAGATCGCTACCTCAGAAAAGGGCAGATCCTGGTGCTTTCACTATTCCTTGCATGATTGGATCGTTGGATTTTACTAAGGCATTGTGCGATTTGGGAGCTAGCATCAATTTGATGCCGCTATCCGTGTACAGAAAGTTGGGGTTGGGTGATCCTACACCAACCAATATGCGGCTCGTGATGGCAGATAGGTTGATAAAATGACCTGTGGGTATCTTGAATGATGTGTTTGTGAAGGTTTCCACCTTCATCTTTCCTGCAGACTTTGTTATTTTGGATTGCGAGGTGGATTCTGAAGTTCCCATAATCTTGGGACGCCCTTTCCTCGCAACTGGAAGTGTGCTTATTGACTTAAGAGCTAATGAGCTTTTATTTTGGATAAATGATGAAGTGGTCCATTTTGATGTATGCAAAGCAATGAAGCAGCCCATAGATATGAATGTGTTCTCTGTAGATGATGTTTATTATGAGGATGAGAAAGAATTATCTGTAGAGAAGTAGCTTACTGTTGAGCCATTGTCTGCTGTGCTTTTGAATTATGAGCATGAGGATGTTGAAGAATATGAAGAAACTGTTTGTGCTCTAACAAGAATAAAGTCCTATTCTCATGCTACTAAGAAGCTGGACCTTGATCTTAGGAATCAATCTTCACCAACAACGAAGATTTCCATTGAAGAGCCACCAGTGCTAGAATCGAAAGAGCTCCCCAGTCACCTAAGGTATGCGTTATTGGGAAGTGGAAATACACCTCCGATGAGTGTTGCGGCTGATTTAGGTGAACAGTATGTAGAGGCTCTTATCTCTGCTTTAAAGAGGTACAAGAGAGCCATTGGGTGGTATATTGATGATATAATTGGTATCCCTCCTGGGATATGTACGCACAAGATTCATCCCGAAGGAGATTGCATGCCCACAAGTAAGCATCAACGTCGTCTGAATCCATTCAGAAAATGATACACCATCTATCTCGATGAAGTCTAAGTAATCGAGATAGCTATGTCGTGCCGCGACAATAAATCAAGTGCTATGTGGGAGGCAACCCATCGTTTTTAATTGTTTTATTTTACTAGGAGTTTGTTTTGTTAAATACAAATCTAAAAAGAAGAGTCGAGCCACGACCAAAAATAAGGCGCTTGGTGGGAGGCAACCCATCTTTCTAATCATTTTTGTTGTTTTTGAGTAAGTGTAGGTGCAAGACGTATAAAGGAGGAGATTGGTCTCAAATTTTGATTTGAAAGTGAGCAATGTTAAAGGTGGTAAGTGAGTAATCAAGGAGCAAAAGGCTTTCGGTTAGGCATTACCTATACAAATCTAGGCAATGGACAAGGCAAGGCCTATGTAAATCTAGGCAACGGACAAGGCAAGGCCTATGCTATGGCCTTTGCTCTCTGAATCTACAATGCCATAGCATAGGTTCCGCCTAATCCCAACAATGCCATAGTATAGGCGCCGCCTATGCTCAACTAGGAAAAGCTAAAGGCGCCGTCTATGCCAAAGCGTTTGCTCTCTGAATCGACAATGCTATAGCATAGGCGCCGCCTATGCCCAACTAGGCAAAGCATTAGGCGCTACCTAACCTTCCCAAATCTCTCAAAACTTATTTTTTTGATCATCTAACCTTGCAAGATCATCTTCCGAGTCCATCACCAAGAAGAATGGCACCAAAAGGATGACAAGGGAAATAAAAAGTGTCCATCTCACAGAAAGGTCAGAAAAGGATGAGAAAAGAGCAGGCTGAGTCCCCCTCTCTGCAAATACCTCGACTGACAATATGGAGAACTCTGATGACGACGACTCTGATGATGATTCCGATGAAGGGGGTATGACCCCAGACATAGAAGAGGAGTCCAGCTAATCAGGTTTTCCTTATTTATTCTCCACTGAGGGCAGTGTGTCCCGTCTAAGTGTGGGGTGCTGGTATTTGTATGTTGTACTTCTTTTCCTTCATTTATTTATATTTTTTTGTTTGATTTAGTTAGTAGTTAGTAGAATTTTTTTCATTTTTATTTTGCATGAAATTGTTCTGATAGGCGGCATGGTATTATGACAAGAGTTTGTGCTAAAATCATTGTTGTTGAGACGTTTAGGCTCTAAGTGTGACTCACTGTGTGATAAGTGTGTGGTTTAATTCCTTCATATGTTGGGTCAAGAGTTTATACTACTCCCAATAAAGTTGACCATGTGCCTTGTGTGTGTGAGGTTATAGTATATTCTGTGTTTGTGGCTGATGCTAGAACTTGCCTGGTGTGTATGTAAAGCAAAATAAAGAGTGTGAGTTTAGGAGATGATTTAGGCATTTCTTTGGCAGCCTGTGATTGTTTACCTTCTTTTTACCTACCTGTGGACATTATCCTAGTCAACCTCTTTGAACCTTTAGCTATTTTCTTTGACAGCCTCATATGTAGCCTAATCCATATTTTTTCAAGACCATAATTTGATCCAAATTCCTAAGCGCTTTAAATTGTAAAGTCATGTGACAAAATAAGAGGAAATTGGGTGAGAATGATACCTTAGGGTGTATTGGTACTTGAATTTGTTATAAAAAAGTGTGGCTATCATAGAGGTAATGAAAAGAAAAATAAAAAGTTAGTTCTGTGATAATTGAATAACAAAATAGGTGAAAAGGAGTGGTAGATGAAAGAAAAGTAGAAGGGTTGTTTAAAAGAATGTGTTAATGGCATAATGTGATGTATTAAAGCTCTTAGGGAACATAGTCACTATTTCTGGCCAAAATAGTCCTACCTATCCCTTAGCCTACATTACAACCTGTAAAGACCTATTTGATCCTAAGCTTAGCATTCTGATATTAGTAGAGCATTACACTAAGGGAAATCCTATGGTCATCAGTTGCAACATATGAATTCTTTGTGAGAGTGAGAGCAAGGAGAATCTTATATCCATGTTTCGAAAAATTCAAAAATTGTGAGTGATTATGGGTGATATCTTGTGTGAGACACACATGGTTGATGAGTTTTGGGTAGTTTTGATTGATTCTTTGTGCCTTAACTTGTGGATACGAATTAACCATCATCACGAGTCTATGTTGGAGGCTGAATTGTTTCTAGTAGAGATCCTGAAAACTACTCTTTGAATAATTGTCGTGCATGTCTTGAGGATACATTTTATGTTGCTGCTGCGATATTCTAAGTAGATGATTGCATGGACGTAATATTTTGTTCGAGGACGAACAAAGCTTTATGTGTGGGGTGTTGATGTTAGGCGTATTTACACGCCTAATGTTCCATAATATACCCATATTTTAGCTAAGTTTTAAGGAAAAAATATATAATTCCTGCACTTTTAGTCCATTTTCCTGTAAGTGAGCTAACCAACGTGATTAGTATGTTTTCAGGCATTTATGATGAAGATTTCAGCACTTTGTGGACCTTTCGGTAGCAAGGGAAACTTCACGTAAGAAGGAAGGTAGCTTTTGGAAACTTGTGGACTGAATGTGCTGCATGAGAATCCGTCCCGGGCAAAATCAGTATTTCTTAATACTTAGGGGTGCAGCAGTAACCCAGTAGGACTAGGACAAGGATAAAAACCCTATTTCAGTGGGACTAGGACAAGGATGTTATAAAAACCCTATTTGCTGAATTTTTCAACAAGCATTATCATTCATTCTATTTTCTTTTCATACGTCACTTTTAGTAGAATTCACGGTACAGAATCTGTAAGTCCAAGACAGAGAAAGGCCGGCAAACACTTGATCAACGGAAGGAGCAAAAATGTCCAACCCTAGTTGACGTTAACATCATCCATTGCAAAGATTATTCTAGGTTGTGGTATAATGATTATATCTATTGTGAGCTCCGTTGTAATCATGAGTAGCTAAACTTCTTTGTTAGGGTTATGGAAGCCTTATGATATACTATTTATTACTATGAGTTTGTGAATTCTTGATACGTATGCTACTTATATAATTAATCTCTTCATCTTAATTAAATTCTTGTGGTTGCAAACATATAGAACACGCCATTATAGCATTAACTTGTTCGAGAGAAAAGTTACATGTTTGGAAAAGAGAGTGTGACAAGGAATTAGGGCTACCAACCCCTGTTAACACGTTAGTGCCGTAACTAGATTAACCTCTTGGAGAATTTGTACCGTTAGTTATACACTTTAAGCTCGAGAGAGTTAAAGTCAAATAATCCTTGATGGTCGAGAGACACTAGGATTTACCATTAGAATACGAATCTCTATAAGTGCATGCATGTCTGAATTCCGCATTACTCATAGTTAATAGGTACGTAGAACACATAAGGTGGACATAACCCTAACTTAATTTTCTCATTGATTAAATCTTACTAAACAAAGCATTCTATTGTTACTTTGATAGCATTAATTCACTTCATAACCAAATCCCCCCTATCCGTAGAATTTTCGACCAACAGTCTAATAATAGTTGCAATACTTAGTGACCGAGTATTCCCTGTGGGATTCAACACCCAACCCAGTTGGGTTCTATATTTGA
Source organism: Capsicum pubescens (assembly GCA_030864215.1). Taxonomy (NCBI): domain Eukaryota; kingdom Viridiplantae; phylum Streptophyta; class Magnoliopsida; order Solanales; family Solanaceae; genus Capsicum; species Capsicum pubescens. The sequence goes on from CM061543.1 coordinate 24,940,250, forward strand.
CAGCGACCGCTTACACTCTTACGAGAGCTATAGCTTGAGCGTTATCAATCAGTGGAGAGACTTTATAAAGGTTTATATTAGTGCTATGTAGAGTAAATAAACCTAGTCAATGATGGGCATAATGCAAGATGATGATTCGTATAAACATTTCAATGTCTAATAGAAGCAAGACACATAAATGCAGAACACTGATAACACTAGACTCTCAGAGGACCAAGTAGATAGTAACTTTCATGCACATGGACAACAAATAAAATAGAAGCATGATAGAACTAGCAGTGAATGAAAGTTACCATAACTAACAACTAATAGAACTGCATTTCATATCTAAGTCAAATGCTAAATTGATAATGAGAAAGTTAAATACGGGGAGATCACTTTTTGTAGAGATTATAAACAAGAACAATAAGAGGACTGATGTCCTTAAAGATAGTCTCCTCCTGCTCTGCAGTGGTTGTCCTTAACTGGATGAATATAGTCATAATATTTCCATACCAATTCATTATCACTGTCATCATCATCATTGTATTTCTTAATATTTTGTATAGTGATCTTATTGAAAAATTGATCCAAGTTAAAACCCCATCAGACAGTATTTGCGGGCCAATCAGGATCTATTTTTTAACAACAAGAGGCTAATCAGCTAAAAGCTTTTGCATCTTTTTTCTTTTCTTAACAAGATCTACCTCTTCCTCAACAACAGGAGCCAATTTTATGACATATCTTATCTTCCTCCTCCATTACCTCCTTTCATCCTCATCAATATGAAAACAATCATCCTGCATATGACCTTCCTCAGAATCATATTCAGATTCATCTCCTTCAAATTCTTTCCGTTGCCAAATTTGAGAAACTCTTCTAACTTTGAAGGTTTTGGTCCCTTTTGTCTGAGACCAAGAACCTGTTATAATAGTCCATAGCATAAGCAGGGATCATGAAGAATATGAGCATGTAATACAGATTAACAGTGAACTGAACTACTGTGAGATGAAATTTGAGTATTTTGGGCAATACAATTCAAAGAAATTAGATAGAGTCGATAGATTTAAAGAAATTTAGTCATACGATTTTGTGTGTGATAGAAAATAATAAATATATTTGATAAAGGATTTTTTGAGGGAGTCTATATATGAGTGCAAATGCTTACATTTCATAATTATTTTTGGGACAATTACAAATTGGAGAGAGATTAAAATATTTTGGTGGGAGAGTGAAATATTTTGGAGGGAAAGTGAAATATTTCATTAAAAATCTTAGGCCATATTTTAAAAGTGTTGTCTTTTAAATGATAATTATACCATATTAAAAAGTGTTGTCATATATGTGAATAAGCGTTGTCAATGAAATAATGATTTGTAAACGCTTGTAATGTGTTGTTTATATCATTAAGGATCACGCTTTCAAAGTGTTGTCAAAATAAATGTGGACAAAATCTAAAAACTAAGGCTACGCTTTAAAAACGTGGTCTTTAACGATATAGGCCACACTTTACAAGTGTGGTCCAGAATTAGTATGGAAAAAAACCTATTATGTTGTAGTGAATGCCTTAAAATCTTTAAGGAAAATACTACGGCTGCTAAATCAAGATCATGACTCAGATAATCCTTCTCATGGGGCTTAAGATATCTAGAGGCATAGGCTATGACCATACCAAGCTGCATAAAGACACATAAACCTATTCTAGATGCATCACAATACACTACAAACCCTTGAACCGTATGGAAGAGTCAAAACTGAAGCTGAGGTGAGTTGAGTCTAACTCCTGAAAACTCTTCTCACATGGATCCGACCACTAAAATTTGACTTTCTTCTGAGTCAATATGGGCATAGTGGATGATATAGAAGAAAACCCTTCAACAAACCATCTGTAATAGCCAGCTAAACCCAAGAAACTTCTAATGTCTTATCGAGAGATGGTTCTGGGCTAGTTTCTCACTGCTTCGGTCTTTTGAGGATCAACTCTAATGCCATCACCAAAAATGATATTACCAAGGAATGATACTTACCTTATCTAAAATTCATACTTACTGAATTTGGCGGACAACTAATAATTTTTTAAAGTCTACAATACTATTCTGAGATGGTCTGAATGATCATGCTTACTACAGGAATAAATAAGGATGTCAACTATGAATACTATGAAGAACATGTCCAAGTACTGCTTGAACACACGATACATCAAGTCCATGAAAGTTTCTGGGCATTGATAAGAACCATACTGAGTTCTGAAGGTTGTCTTCGAAATGTCACATTCACTAATTCTGAGCTAATGATAGCCCGATTTAAGGTTTATCTTAGATAAATAGCTAGAACCCATTAGTTGTTCAGACAAATCATCAATTCTGAGAAGTGGATACTTGTTCTTCACCGTTACTTTATTAATTTGATGGCAATCTATGCATATTTTGAGAGAACCATCTTTCTTTCACACGAATAAGACTGGTTCACCCCATGGGGAAATACTGGGTTTGATGAATCCTTTATCTAGGAGATCCTTCCACTATTCTTTCAGTTCTCTGAGTTATGTTGGTGCCATTCTATATGGAGGAATAGATATAGGCTGAGTATCTATAAAAACATCGATGCCAAAGTCTATTTCCCTTTCGAGAGGAATTCCTAAAAGTTCTTTGGGAAAGACATCTGAATATTCATTCACGACTGGGATTGGTTCAAGACTGGGAGTTTTAGGATGGAAGTCCTTAACTCAAACAAAATGATAGACACATCCCTAAAATATCATTTTCCTAGCCCATAGATAGGAAATAAGCTGACCTCTAAATCTTGAAGTATTACCCTTCCACTCTAGGATAGGTTCATTTAAAAACTAAAACTAGACAACTCTATTTCTGTAGTCGACTGTGGTATAGAAGGAATAAAGTCAATATGTGCCAAGAATGACATCAAAATCAGATATCTCTAATTCAACTATGTCTGTTAAAGTGACTTTCTATGATATTGTAACCGTATAGTTCATGTATAACCATCGGGATATGATGGTTTTACCGACTAGAGTAGAGACTGAGAATAGATTTGAGAGAATTTTGGGACTGACTTCAAAATCAACTGCTATATAAGTAGTAAAAAAATACAATGAAGCTCTAGGATCTAACAAATCATAAATATGCAAGTGAATGATCTTTAACATAATAGTAAGCACATCAGAAAAAATTTTCTAATCTTATTAGAACTAAAGAGCATAAATTTAGTTTGGGCGTTGCCCATTGGTGGCACTAGATGCGGTACCCTGCTGAATTGGGTGATCGGACTGAGCCGAGGAATGGTCTTACTTACCCTGGTAACCTAACTGAGGACAATCTCTGAGTTTGTGTCCTCACTTGCCACATCTGAAACAAACATCACAGCTAGCTCTGCAAATACCCTGATGGTGCTTACCACAAGTCTAAAAAAGAGGATGGGTGTGGGAACATCTAACACTTCCCTAAGACTTAGAGACTGGTATCCTATCTCTATTGCCATCTCTAAATTTTGGCACTGGAGCATTAGCTTAGAAGAAACTGGAACAAAAGACTTAGAACGAAATTGGGAATGATTTTCTCCCTCTGACTTAGGCTGAGCAAAGTTAAAAATAACTGTCCTTGCTTTCTTATTTTTCTTCTCTCTTATCTTAATATTCTATTATTCTATCTATTGAGCATGGAACATAATCCTAGATATGTCCATCTCACTAATCAGCATTGCAGACCTGTACTCATTAACCACAGTGTCATTCACCCCAGAATCAAACTTACTCATCTTGGCTCTACTATCTATTACTACATTAGGAGCAATATCTAGCTAATTGAGTAAAATTAAGAGAATACTCTTTCACTATCATATTGCCCTGCCTGAGAATGATAAATTGCAACACCTTAGCTTCTCTCAGCTCTAGGGAGAACAACCTATCAAGAAATGTAGTGGCAAACTCCTCCCATTTCATGGACCCTACATCAACTACCCTATCTGATTTCCACTTTTTGAACAAAGTGTGAAACACATCCTACAACTAATACGTAGTTAGCTCAGCACTCTCACTAAGAGTCACCCCCATGTTGTTTCTAACCTTCTAAACCTGATCAAGGAATTCCTAAGGGTTCTTATCTGACTTAGACCCAAAAAAGGATGGAGGATTCATTTGATTGAAGTCCTAAATCTTGGATGCAGCCAAATTAGACACTGGGTTGGCTGGAACAATAGTTGGTCATTCATTCTGGGTAGTAACTGAATTAATGAGAGTAGTAAATGCAGCTTTGAATTTTGCATACGTGCTCGCCCAAAGGATCTGCCTAGATGGGCTGAGGGGCTAACTGTTTTCCATTTATATTCTTGGGAGACATGTTTTGTAAATGAAAGAGAAAAGGATTAGACCGAGAGTTTAAGTTGAGCTTATGCTTACTAGCATTACATGAATACTGAAAGAAGAGAAACTGTTCCTAAAACATCTCATAGCCTCCTACACATAAGTGTGGCACATAACACACCCATGCACAAAACTCTACTAGATGTTGCTTTCAGACTTCCTAGGACTCTGTTGAACCTTATGCTCTAATACCAAGTTTTTAACACCCCAAGCCTAGTGCCTAGAATGTTACACGGTATCCATGACCTCAGAAGACCATAAGCTAACCTATAATTGATATCTATAATTGAGCACCAAATATTATACTATAAAATATACAGAATATAAAATTTAAGGCCATAAGGTTAAAAACTATAACATAACCGATAAAATAATGTCTAAATATGGTATAAAAACGCCAAAAATGATAATAAATGTTGAACACATCTAGTTTGAAAACACTGTAGTTTGAAAGCCTCTAAAACTATCTAAATAAGGAGTTGAAGGGACATGACCTAAACTAACTCCATCTAGTGATGCTGAATAGAAATAATAGAATAGAAATAGTCATGTCATCCTCGAATGATGAGGACTCACTAATAAATCTGGATGCCAAAATCTGGAAGGCTACTGATGCTTTGGATCTCATGCTTTTGAACATATGGTATAAAACACCATAGCGCAAGAGAAAAGTATGCGTCAGTACATGAGAATGTATTGGTATACAATGTGAGGTACGTTGAATACACGGGGTTCGTATGCATGAACAATACTAACTGACTGAGTAACATGATGATACGCCCAAATTACAGCTCTCGTGAGAAAGTGTAAGCAATCGCTGTCAAATATAGAACCCAACTGGGTTGGGTGTCGAATCCCACAGGGAATACTTGGTCACTAAGCGTTGCAATTATTAGTAGACTGTTGGTCGAAAATTCCATGGAAAAGGGGGGTTTGATTTATGCGTGAACTAATAGTATCAAAGTAATGAATGAGACGATGTATTTAGTAAGATTTAATCACAGAGAATAATAAGTTAGGGTTATGTCCACCTTGTAGTTTCTACTTCTCTATTAACTATGAGTAACGCGGAATTTAGACATGCATGCACTTATAGAGATTCATATTCTAATTCTAAATCCAAGTGTTTCCCAACCATCAAGGATTTATTTCACTTTAGCTCTCTCGAGCCTAAAGTGTATAACAAATGGTACAAATTCTCCAAGAAGTTAATCCGATTAAGGCATTAACGTGTAAATAGAGGTTCGAAGCCCTATTTCCTTGTCACACTCTCTTTTCCAAACATGTAACTTTTCTCTCGAACAAGTTAATGCTATAATGGCGTGTTCTCTATGTTTGCAGCCATGAGAATTCAATCAAAATGAAGAGAGTAATGATATAAGTAGCATAACACATCAAGAATTCACAAACTCATAGTTAATAGATAGTATCTTACAAGGTTTTCATAACCGTAACAGAGAAGTTTAGCTACTCATGGATACAACGGAAATCAAAGTAGGCATAATCATCATACCACAACCTAGAATAAACTTCACAATTGAGATGGTTTAGCGTCAATAAGGGATTGACGTTTTTCCCTTTGTTTGTTGCCCTCTGAGCCGTTTTTCTCTGTTCCCCAATTACAGAATCTGTAAACTGAATAATGAATAATGATAATAGTTAATGCTGCTGAAAAATTCAGCAATAAGGTTTTTATAGTATCCTTGTCCACTAAGTTGCTACTGCCTCCTTAAGTATTTAAAAATACTGCGTTTGCCCGGGAAAAAGTTCCCATGCATTACTTTCAGTCCAAAAGTTACCTTCCCTCTAATGTGAAGTTTTCCTTTGCTGCTCATAGGTCCATAAAGTGCTGAAATCTTCATCATTAATACCTGAAAAACATGCTAATCACGTTGGTCAGCTCACTTAAAGGAAAATGGACTAAAAGTGCAGGAATTATATATTTTATCCTCAAAACTTAGCTAAAATATGGGTAAATTATGGTTCTTAGGGGTATAAATATACCCAACATCACCACCCCACACTTAAAGCTTTGTTTGTCCTTGAACAAAATATTACATCCATGCAAACATCTACTTAAAATTTCACAGTAGCAACACAAAATGTTCAACAAGACATGCACAACAATTATTAACAAAGAGTAGTTTTCTTGATCACTATTAGAAACAATTCAATCTCCATCATAGACTCGTGAGGATGGTTAATTCGTATCCACAAGTTAAGCCACTAAGAATCATACAAAACTACCCAACAATCATCAACCATATGTGTCTCACACAAGATATCACCCATAATCACTCACAGTTTTGCATTTTTCGAAACATGGGTATAAGACTCTCCTTGCTCTCACTCTCACAAAGAATTCTTATATTGCAACTGATGACCATAGGCTTTCCCTTAGTGTAATGCTCCACTAATATCAGAATGCTAAGCTTAGGATCAAATAGGTCTTTACAGGTTGTAATGTAGGCTAAGGGACAGGTAGGACTATTTTGGCCAGAAATAGTGACTATGTTCCCTAAGCGCTTTAATACACTACATATTCCATTTACACAATCTTTTGACAACCACTCTACCTTTCTTTCATCTACCAACGCCTTTTCACCTATTTTGTTATTCAGTCATAAGCACAACTATCTTTTTATTTTTCTATTTCTTTTTTTTTTCTTTTTTTTTATTTCTTTTATTATTATTATTATTATTTTTATTATTTAGCATCCCTATGATAGACACTCTTTTTAACAACATTTTCAAGTACCAATACACTCTGAGGCATCACTTTCACCATTTTCCTCTTATTTTGTCACATGACTCCACAATTTAAAGCTCTTAGGAATTTGGATCAAATTATGGTCTTGAAAAAAATGGATTAGGCTACATATGAGGCTGCCAAAGAAGATAGCTAAAGGCTCAAAGGGGGTTCACTAGGATAATGTACAAGGGTAGGTAAAAAGAAGGTAAACAAATTCAGAGCTGCCAAAGAAATGCCTAAATCATCTCCTAAACTCACACTCTTTATTTCGCTTTACACACACACCAGGCAAGTTCTAGCATCAGTCACAACACAGAATTTACTACAACCTCACACACACAAGGAACATGGTCAACTTTATTGGGAGTAGTATAGACTCTTGACCCAACAGATGAATAAATTAAACCATACAATTATCACACAGTGAGTCACACTTAGAGCCTAAATGTCTCAATAGTAATGATTTAGCACAAACTCTTGTTATAATACCATGCCGTCTATCAGAACAATTTCATGCAAAATCTAAAAAAAAAAATTAACTAACTAATCACGACTAACTAACTACGACTAATTTAAACAAAGAAGAATAAATGTAGGCAAAGAAGTACAATACAACATACAAATACCATCACCCCACACTTAGACGGGACACACTGCCCTCAGTGGAAATAAATAAGAAAAACCTGATTAGTCGAACTCCTCTTCTATGTCTGGGGTTATACCCCCTGCGTCGGAATCATCATCAGAGTCATCATCCTCAGAGTTGTCCTCCACATAAGAGTCTGGCAGTCGGAGATCATCGTCAGTCGGCACGTCATCATCGAGAGGCTCCTCAAAATGTACCCCCACTCCACATATAGCCCGCGCATGCTCATTCATCGGGTAGTCATAGTCCAACTACTGAAGCTCTGCATCAGTCGGAACACGACCCTCACTCATCATGGTAAACTGAGTCATGCCATATAGATGGTGAAAGAAGCTTTCATCTCGAGCATGCCTCTCTGCAGTGGTAAGGTTGATGCGATGACCAGTTTCAGGCTCTTTAACTTTCGTAAGATCAACCTTCTTCGGGTTGTGTGGAAGCTTATGATCGCAGTCAACAAATTGCCAAAGCTAAAATGGGACCTTTTGTGCAGCCTAGCCTTACGCATTGACGATCGTATAACCACACCAATTTTGATGGGAATATTAGTCATCAGAGCATACACCAAGCATACTCGATCACGTGTGATCTTTCTGTACTGTGTCCCAAGTATCAAGCAAGAGTTGACTATCCTCAACCATATACGAGCTTCTCTTTTCAAGGAAGCATACGGGAAGGTATTGTGCCGACCGTTATCCTTGTGACGAATCCACCGGGACATGGACCTTATTCCTCACAGTGTGTGTCTGATTACCCTGTAGGGAGGTCTGTGATAAAGCTCCTTGAGCGGTGATGGATCCACAGATGGAAGGCCCAGAAAAAAGTTGAAGAACTCCGCATTCAGTTGCAAGATTTGGCCCCGAATCTTCACTTCACTTCCGGTAGTCTTTGGGGACCAATTGGCATAAAACTCTCGCATTAGATCAAGATTTCATTCCCCCATATCGCGGAAAATGAAATCAAAATTTAGTGCCATGATTTTTGCCAAAATGCGGGGCTCTCTCTTTGCTAGACTCTCCTTCTGCATCAAATCCACGTGAACATATTTTTTTACTTTGTTGTTCTTGTACCACTCCTTTCCTTCCTCCTCTAGGACCCACTTTATCCCGAAAGAGCGTTGAGTTATTTGCAAAGAGGAGGACTCAACTTGCTCTTTTCTTGACCTTTTCTGTCCTTTCTGTGAGGTGGACGCTTTTTTGTTCCTTTTCATCCTTTTGGGGCCATTCTACCTGAGATCACAATAGAGTCATATTAGCTTCATCTCGAAAGATTCAATCAAAAAACAAACAGTAATGGCACCACCCCACACTTAATTTGTTGGCACAGACTAATTAAGTGAGTGATGTCGATTACTCAGACTTCATCGACATACATTTAGGCGATATGTTCCAACAACATGTTTAGCACAGTCATACTTTCATGTAATCTTGACTATCCTTTCCAACTTTATTTCATTGGATTAATGATCTTTTTGAACAATATTACCACATAGAGATCATATAAAGTTATTGCATAGAAATAATCACAACATCTTATGCTTGTGGTCAATCATAATCGGTATCTCGATGAACGAGTCATTCAAACATTCAAGCTTTCAACTTTCAAGATTACGTATTAACTTCACAATTTCGATTCCATAAAAATATGACAATCTATAACAATCAAATACAAGTCGGAACAAAGTCAAGAACGCCCACACTTATCCTCTCACGCGACGAGATTCATCATAGCAAACCAACCTTATTTTTTATCACCAAACACCACTTCAAAATCTAATAAATCAATATAAACGTAGCATTTCAACAACTACGAAATATAAAAGAATAACTTACTTGGTTGTGGTTTGGGCAGATGAGCTTGCACGATTAGATGAGCAAAAAGAAAAATTTTGAGAGAAATGGGGAGCTTGGGCGGCGCCTATCTTGAGCAAACAATGGGATTGTGTTCTAAGATTGAGGATCTATTTATAGACTAAGCCATGGGTCGGGTTTAATCCATGTAAAATCGGGTTAGGAGATAAAAAGGCATAAGTAGGCGGCGCCTAATGCTTTGCCTATGCTTAGCATAGGCGGCGCCTTTGTCAAAGCCTAGTTGGGCATAGGCGGCGCCTTTGTCAATGCCTAGTTGGGCATAGGCGGCGCCTATGCTATTGCCTATGTGAGGCAGTGAGCATAGGCAATGGCATAGGCCTTGCCTTATCCATTTCCTAGATTAGCATAGGCCTTGCCTTGTCCATTGCCTAGATTAGCATAGGCAATGCCTAGATTAGCATAGGCCTTGCCTTGTCCATTGCCTAGATTAGCATAGGCATTGCCTTGTCCATTGCCTATGTGAGGCAGTGAACATAGGCAATGGCATAGGCATTGCCTTGTCCGTTCCCTAGATTTGCATAGGCATTGCCTTGTTCGTTGCCTAGATTGGCATAGGCAATGCCTAGCCTATAGCCTTTTCTCCATCATTCCTAACTTACCACCTTTAGCATGGCTCACTTTCAACTCAAAATTTGGGACCAATCTCCTCCTTTATACATCTTGCACCTACACTTAATCAAAAACAACAAAAACGATTAGAAGGATGGGTTGCCTCCCACCAAGCGCCTTAGTTTTGGTCGTGGCTCGACTCTTCTTTTTAAATTTTTTTATTTAACAAAAACAAACTCCTAACAAAATGATTAAAAACGATGGGTTGCCTCCCATGTAGCGCTTGATTTATTATCGCGGCACGACATAGTTATCTCGATTACTTAGACTTCATCGAGATAGATAGTGCATCATTTTCTGAATGGATTCAGACGACGCTGATGCTTAATAGTAGGTATACAATCTTTCTCTAGCTGAATCTTGTGCATACATATGCCAGGAGGGATGCCAATTATATCATCAATAGTCCAACCAATATCTCTCTTGTACCTCTTACGAACAGATATGAGTGCCTCTACTTGTTGTTCACCTAAATCAGCTGGAACAGTAACCGGAAGTGTATTTCCACTTCCCAAGAATGCATACTTTAGATGACTGGGGAGCTCTTTCAATTATAGCACTGGTGGCTCTTCAATGGATGGTTTCGCTGGTGGTGAAGGTTGATTCTTAAAGCCAAGGTCCAGCTTCTTAGGGGCATGAGAATAGGACCCTATTCCTGTTAGAGCACAAATAGTTTCTTCATAATCTTCAACATCCTCACGCTCAGAATTCAAAAGCACAGCAGACAATGGCTCAATAGTAAGTTGCTTCTCTACAGATAATTCTTTCCTATCCTCATAATAAACATCAGCTATAGAGAACATATTAATATCTCTAGGCTGCTTCATCGATTTGCGTACATCAAAATGAACCACTTCGTCATTCATCTGAAACAAAAACTCATTAGCTCTTAAATCAATAAGCACACTTCCTGTTGCGAGGAAAGGACGACCCAAGATTATGGGGACTTCAAAATCCACCTCGCAGTCCAAAATAACAAAGTCTGCAGGAAAAATGAAGGTAGAAACCTTTACCAGTACATCATATAAGATACCAACAGGTCATTTTACCGACCTATCTGCCATCACGAGTCGCATATTGGTTGGAGTAGGATCGCCCAACCCTAACTTTCTGTAAATGGATAGCAGCATCAAATTGATGCTAGCTCCCAAATCGCACAATGCCTTAGCAAAATCCAAAGATCCAACCATGCAAGGAATAGTGAAAGCACCAAGATTTGCCTTCTTCTGTGCTAAAGATCTCGTGGCAATCGCACTGCAATGATGAACATCATCTGCCAGTTCATAACTTGCTGCCCTTTTCTTTGTCAAAAGGTCCATGAATTTGGCGTACCCAGGCATCTGTTCCAGCGCCTCCACCAAAGGCACATTAATAGTCAGCTGCTTCAACATAGTCATGAATTTATTGAACCTAGTGTCATCAGCCTTCTTCTTCAGTCTCTGAGGAAAAGGTGGTGGTGGAAGGGGAAGAGTTTTCTCCACCACTTTCTTTTTATCTTGCTTCCGATTATCAATCTTTTTAGGCTGGTGACATCTAGGTGTAGTGTCATGAACGTTCTCATTCTGATTTTCAGCTTCTACAGAATCATCACAATCTGCTTCAATAACATTCTTTTTTGTATTATCAACTACCTGCTTGACTTTGGATAGATTTTCCAACACCTTACCACTCCTGGTAGTAATAGCCATACATGATCCATCATTCCTTAGATTTTGCACAGTGTCACTAGGTAAAGTGCCAGCCTTACTTTGATTGAATGTCGCTGATAGTTGACTCAATTGTTGTTCCAGCTGTTTTATTGAAGTGGAATGCGAGTCAACCAATTGATTTATTGAAGACAAATCATTCTTTACCTCAGATACTCCCGTGTTGGTTGCTTCCACTCCTTTTAACAGCTTAGCCATCATGTCCTCCATCGACATCTTTCTAGAACCAGATGCAGCGGCTTCACGACTTCCAGGAGAAACATACAAACCACTCCTGTCAGTCTTATTCATGTATCCAGATTTTTCATAATAGTTTTGACCTTGGTTTCCATGGGCATTGCCTTGGAAACCCCTCTGATTATTAAAATAATCTGCTTTCTCTTTAGAATCGGATTCATCTCGTCCCTGCGATACAACAGCCTTGACTTTTTCGGTCTTCCCAGATAATAAATGCTTGGTAAGAAGATCCATCTGCATTTTCATGTGAGCCATATCCTAGTCACGTTCCTCTTCTCTTCGCCTCTGTTCTGCAGTCATGCCAATAGATACAGTAGAGTCTGCTACCTCAGAATCCCTGGTATACCAAGCTCTACTCTGCTTTGTCATACGATCCAGCATATCACTTGCCTCCATAAAAGTAAGGTCCATGAATGACCCACCTACAGCATTATCAACTACTGGCTTTGTCACCGAGTTCAAAGTCCTATAAAATATTTCCTTCAAGTGGATATTGGTCAACTGATGATTTGGGCACCGCATAAGCTTCTTCTTGAACCTCTCCCATGTTTCGTGGAGAGCTTCAGTTGGAAGCTGTCAAAAATTATTGATCTCTTCTCTTAATTGTGCCCTCTTGGATGGCGGAAAGAATCTTTCTAGGAAAGCGTCTTTCAGTTGCCTCCAATTAGTAATAGAGTCAGGAGTTAGCCCGTTCAACCATAGAGTTGCCTCTCCAGATAGAGACAATGGAAATACGTGCAGCCGAATTGCATCCTGTCCAACTCCTGGATTGTCAAACGACTTGCATGTTGAGATAAAATTGACCTGATGTATATTCGGATCATCGCCTGCAAGTCCACCAAATAACCCTTTGAGTTGCAATAGCTGAATCATGGTGCTAGTGATATTGAACTTGGCTCCGGGTGCAAAGGGTGGAGGAATAATAGCCCCTGTGGCACCATCTCCATCCAAATCATCATCATCATAATCAAAAGGAACCTGCACAGCTCGGCGTTCAGGTCTCATTCTAGCGTGACGATCTCTTCTGTTCACAGGCGCTGCAACCTCATCTGCACGCCTTGGATTTAGTAACTCATCATCACCCAGGTCCTCATCATCAGGATTTGTTGCCCGACCTGGGTTATCAATGTTCTATTGATGCACTTGAGCAACTACCAATGCAGCTAATCTAGCCTGCTCCTGTTGAGCAGCCCTTCTTTCAATGTCTCGTTGCGCATCCATTCTGCCAATAAGTTGTGGTTCAGGATTTATGGGTAATAATGGCTGACCAGAACGTCGTTTATTTGGCATGCACTCTACCAAACCTGAACAAAACAAAAACAACAAACAAAATGTAAAATTATAGAATCTTTGACCAAAGGGTCTATTAACTATCACAACCTTAGTTGACAACCGTATTCCCCGGCAACGGCGCCAAAATTTGATACGCCCAAATTACAGCTCTCGTGAGAAAGTGTAAGCGGTCGCTGCCAAATATAGGACCCAACTGGGTTGGGTGTCGAATCCCACAGGGAATACTTGGTCACTAAGTGTTGCAATTATTAGTAGACTGTTGGTCGAAAATTCCACGGAAAAGGGGGGTTTGATTTATGCGTGAACTAATAGTATCAAAATAATGAATGAGACGATGTATTTAGTAAGATTTAATCACAGAGAATAATGAGTTAGGGTTATGTCGACCTTGTAGTTTCTAATTCTCTATTAACTATGAGTAACGCGGAATTTAGACATGCATGCACTTATAGAGATTTGTATTCTAATTCTAAACCCAAGTGTTTCCCAACCATCAAGGATTTATTTCACTTTAGCTCTCTCGAGCCTAAAGTGTATAACAAATGGTACAAATTCTCCAAGAAGTTAATCCGGTTAAGGCATTAACGTGTAAATAGAGGTTGGAAGCCCTATTTTCTTGTCACACTCTCTTTTCCAAACATGTAACTTTTCTCTCGAACAAGTTAATGCTATAATGGCGTGTTCTCTATGTTTGCAACCATGAGAATTCAATCAAAACGAAGAGAGTAATGATATAAGTAGCATAACACATCAAGAATTCACAAACTCATAGTTAATAGATTGTATCATACAAGGTTTTCATAACCCTAACAGAGAAGTTTATCTACTCATGGATACAACGGAAATCAAAGTAGACATAATCATCATACCACAACCTAGAATAAACTTCACGATTGATATGGTTTAGCGCCAGTAAGGGATTGACGTTTTTCCCTTTGTCCGTTGCTCTCTGAGCCATTTTTCTCAGTTCCCCAATTACAGAATCTGTAAACTGAATAATGAATAATGATAATAGTTAATGCTGCTGAAAAATTCAGCAATATGGTTTTTATAGTATCCTTTTCCACTAAGTTGCTACTGCCTCCTTAAGTATTTAAAAATACTGCGTTTGCCCGGGAAAAAGGTCCCATGCATCACTTTCAGTCCAAAAGTTGCCTTCCCTCTAATGTGAAGTTTTCCTTTGCTGCTCATAGGTCCATAAAGTGCTGAAATCTTCATCATTAATACCTGAAAAACATGTTAATCACGTTGGTCAGCTCACTTAAAGGAAAATGGACTAAAAGTGCAGGAATTATATATTTTATCCTCAAAACTTAGCTAAAATATGGGTAAATTATGGTTCTTAGGGGTATAATATGCCCAACATCACATGAACATGAGAATACATAAAAAAATATGTAACTGTAACAAAATTTGTGATAACACTAACTACCGAATTTGAATACTGATAAGATGAGTTAATGATAGCTGATATAACTAATACTGAGTTATTGTATCTGATAATGTAGATTATGATAGAACTAGCTGAGTTTCGTACCATACTGAGTGACTGTATCTAGCAGTCTTGAAATCTGTAGAACTATCTGAGTTCTATTACTGGGACTGAGACTAAGATAGTAAATATACGAAGTAGTCATCTAACTGACATACACCATGTAAGATATTATAATAGAGTTGGGGTCTAGGCTATAACCCCAATTGGAAGGGTATCAATACTGTGCCACTTGTAGAGACAAGCTGTGAGTGACCCTCATCTGGTAGGTACTCTAAAGAGATCAGTGGGACCCTCATCTGACAGTGTTAATCCACCTTATCAACCCTCATCTGTCAGTGTTGATGTCTCAATCTATGATGGATATATAGTTCTGGAATACAAGGATTACTTCTAAGAATCACACCCTCAACTATTAATGTGTGCCCTCATCCTTGGGTTCACTCGATGCTGAATCCTACTTTCATATTAAAAGACACTGAACATGATTAACTTAACTAAACTAAAATGAGTTCATTGATTTTCGCTGACTGATGGAATACTACGAAGATTATTGAATTACTGAGATTACTGAGATTAGTAGGATTGATGAGTTTACTGAGATTTCCTGGGTCATGAGACTGACTGAATTCTACTGATAATGGCTTGATTGAGAGTATCTTAAAAAATGTCACTGGCTCTCGGCACACAACTAAATTATTGCATATTAGATACCTCCAGGACTCGATTGCATAAAACAGACAAGACATAACACTTCTAGAACACATGACCAATATCAACAATTCATAATACAATAGTTGGGGATATTTCATGATGCATTTGGTTGTCATAATCTTATACAAAGATAGTAATTCATATAAACATTTGATAGTTTAATACTAAAATATCATGAGCATTCCAACAAACATCTACAATGCACAACAATTGCATGGGAGTCATTTCAACATAAGAATAAATCATGAATTCATCATTTAGGCCCTATTGAATTAAAATGCATAGTTCTTTTTCTCTCTTAGGAATTTTATCGAACATCTTACGTGCAATACTTAGGGCATAGGCATAATCATCAAATTAACACATCATAAATAACCCATTTCATAGATTTTTACTCACATGCTAACATAGTTCCATAAAACACACAAAGATTCCAACTGGGAATCATAAAACACCAACAAGGTCATAATCAATCTACAACATCAATATCATGATTTATAATTTAAAATAAGATTCTTGAGCTTCATGGTCGAAAGAGACCCATGAATAAACACTTAACATACCTTGGATGGAAGATTCTAAAAGATTAACGGCGGAATCTCTTGAATTTGAATTTTTTATGAAAAACCCTAGACTTGTTCTTGAGAGTATTTGAGAGAAACAACTATATTTTGGCTTTAAATTAGCTGAATCTAGTATTTTGGGGCTTATATAGGGGTGGGAAATTAACCTTTTTACCCTTCAATGTTTGAGTCTGAATGCAGAAAAATTGCCAAGGTAGAGTACCCAGGGTGGTGCCCTACTTATCCTGAGGGACTATCTTGGGCATCGCTGATAACGCCCAAACTATAGCTCTCATAAGAGTGTAAGCGGTCAATGGCAAATATAGAACCCAACTGGGTTGGGTGTCGAATCCCACAGGGAATACTTGGTCACTAAGTGTTGCAATTATTAGTAGACTTTTGGTCAAAAATTCTACGGAAAAGAGGGGATATGATTATGGCATGAATTAATGCTATCAAAGTAACAATGGAATGTTTTGTTTAGTAGATTTAATCACAGAGAACAATAAGTTAGGGTTATGTCCACCTTATGAGTTCTACGTATCTATTAACTATGAGTAATGCGGAATTTAGACACGCATGCACTTATAGAGGTTCGTATTCTATTAGTGAATCCTAGTGTTTCTCAACCATCAAGGATTATTTCACTTTAACTCTCTCGAGCCTAAAATGTATAACTAATGGTACGAACTCTCCAAGAAATTAATTCGGTTAAGGCATTAACGTGTAAATAGGGGTTGGTAGCCCTATTTCCTTGTCACACTCTCTTTTCCAAACATGTAACTTTTCTCTCGAACAAGTTAATGCTATAATGGCAGGTTCTCTATGTTTGCAACCATGAGAATTAAATTAAAACGAAGAGAGTAATGATATAAGTAGCATACACATCAAGAATTCACACACTCATAGTAATAGATAATATCTCATAAGACTTCCATAACCCTAACAGAGAAGTTTAGCTACTCATGAGTACAACGAGAATCACAATAGACATAATCATCATACCAAAACTAGAATAAATTTCACGATGGAATGATTTTAACGTCAAAGAAGAGATTGACGTTTTTGCTCCTTTCGTTGCTCAAGTGTTTGTCGTCTTTTCTTTGTCTAAGACTTACAGAATCTGTAAACTGAATAATACTAAAGTGTCGAATCAATAGTAATGAATGAATGCTGAACCCTAAGTATTGAAAAATACTGCTTTTTCCCTGGACAAATTCTCCATGCGTCACATTCAGTCCACAAGCTTCCAAAAGCCGCCTTCCTTCTTATGTGAAGTTTTCCTTTGCTGCCCAAAGGTCCACAAAGTGCTGAAATCTTCATCATTAATACCTGAAAAAATGCTAATCACGTTGGTCAGCTCACTTACAGGAAAATAGACTAAAAGTGCAGGAATTATATATTTTGTCCTTAAAACTTAGCTAAAATATGGGTAAATTATGGTTCTTAGGCGTGCAAATACGCCCAACATCAGCACGCCACACTTAAAGCTTTGTTCGTCCTCGAACAAAATATTACGTCCATGCAAACATCTAACTAGGATTTCACAGCAGTAACACAAAATGTTCAACAAGACATGCACGGCAATTATTAACAAAGAGTAGTTTTCTTGATCACTACTAGAGACAATTCAACCTCCAACATAGACTCGTGATGATGGATAATTCGTATCCACAAGTTAAGGCACAAAGAATCATACAAAACTACCCAACAATCATCAACCATGTATGTCTCACACAAGATATCACCCATAATCACTCACAAGTTTTGTATTTTTCAAAACATGGGTACAAGATTCTCCTTGTTCTTACTCTCACAAAGAATTCTTATGTTGCAACTGATGACCATAGGCTTGCCCTTAGTGTAATGCTCTACTAATATCAGAGTGCTAAGCTTAGGATCAAATAGGTCTTTACAGGTTGTAATGTAGGCTAAGGGACAGGTAGGACTATTTTCGCCAGAAATAGTGACTATGTTCCCTAAGCGCTTTAATACACTACGTTATGTCATTAACACTCTCTTTTAAACAACCCCTCTACTTTCCTTTCATCTACCACCCCTTTTCACCTATTTTGTTATTCAATTATAAACACAACTATCTTTTTATTTTTCTATTTCTTTTTGATTTATTTATTTATTTTTTTAAAGAAAAACCTCTATGATCTCTATGATAGCCACTCTTTTTTACAACAATTTCAAGTACCAATACACTCTGAGGCATCACTCTCACCCAATTTCCTCTTATTTTGTCACATGACTCTACACTTTAAAGCGCTTAGGAATTTGGATCAAATTATGGTCTTGAAAAAAAATGGATTAGGCTACATATGAGGCTGTCAAAGAAAATAGCTAAAGGCTCAAAGGAGGTTAACTAGGATAATGTACACAGGTAGGTAAAAAGAAGGTAAACAATTACAGGCTGCCAAAGAAATGCCTAAATCATCTCCTAAACTCACACTCTTTATTTCGCGTTACACACACACCAGGCAAGTTTTAGCATCAGTCACAACACAGAATATACTATAACCTCACACACACAAGGCACATGGTCAACTTTATTGGGAGCAGTATAGACTCTTGACCCAACAGATGAAGGAATTAAACCACACACTTATCACACAGTGAGTCACACTTAGAGCCTAAACGTCTCAATAGTAATGATTTTAGCACAAACTCTTGTCATAATACCATGCCGCCTATCAGAACAATTTCATGCAAAATCTAAAAAAAATCTAAAAATCTAAAAATTTAACTACAAACGAGAATAAATGCAGGCAAAGAAGTACAATACAGCATACAAATACCAGCACCCCACACTTAGACGAGACACACTATCCTCAGTGGAAAATAAATAAGGAAAACCTGATTAGTCGGACTCTTCCTCTATGTCTGGGGTCATACCCCCTGCATCGGAATCATCATCAGAGTCATCGTCATCAGATTTATCCTCCACGTCTGAGTCTGGCCGTCGGCGATCATCGTCAGTTAACACGTCATCATCGAGAGTTTCCTTAAAATGTACACCTACTCCGCGCATGGCCCACGCATGCTCATTCATCGGGTAGTCATAATCCAACTGCTGGAGCTCTGCATCAGTTGGAACACGTCTCCCACTCATCATGGTAAACTTCTTCATGCCATATAAATGGCGAAAGAAGCTTTCGTCGCGAGCATGTCTTTCTGCAGTGGTCAGGTTGATGCCATGCCCAGTTTCAGGATCTTTAACCTTCGTAAGATCAACCTTCTTCGGGTTGTGTGGAAGCTTATAATCTGCAGATTCCTCTTCAATGTGCTCCTTCCTCAATATCGCAGTCAACAAATTGCCAAAGCTGAAATAGGACCTCTTGTACAGCCTAGCCTTACGCATTGACGATCGTATAATCGCACCAATGTTGAAGGGAATATTAGTCATCAGAGCGTACACCAAACATACTCTATCACGTGTGATCTTTTTGTACTGTGTTCCTGGAATCAGGCAAGAGTTGACTATCCTCAACCATATCCGAGTTTCTCTGTTCAAGGAAGCATACGGGAAGGTATTGTACCGATCGGTATCCTTGTGACGAATCCACCATGCCATTGACCTTGTTCCGCACAGTGTGTATCTGATTACCCTGTATGGAGGTCTATGATAAATCTCCTTGAGAGGTGATGGATCCACAGATGGAAGACCCAGAAAAGCATTGAAGAACTCCGCATTCAGTTGCAAGATTTGGCCCCGAATCTTCACTTGACTTCCGGTGGTCTTTGGGGACCAATTGGCATAGAACTCACGCGTTAGATCGAGATTGAATTCCTCCATATCTCGGAAAATGAAATCAAGATTTAGCGCCATGATTTTAGCTAAAATGCGGGGCTCTCTCTTTGCTAGACTCTCCATCTGTATCAACTCCATGTGAACATATTTTTTCACTTTGTTGTTCGTGTACCACTCATTTCCTTCCTCCTCTAGGACCCATTTTATCCCGAAAGTGCGTCGAGGTATTTGTAGCGAGGAGGACTCAGCTTGATCTTTTCTTCCCCTTTTCTGCCCTTTCTGTGAGGTAGACACTTTTTCTTTCCCTTGTCGTCCTTTTGGTGCCATTCTACCTAAGATTAAAATAGAGTCATGTTAGATTCATCTCCGAAGATTCAATCGACAAACACACAGTAGTGGCACCACCCCACACTTAATTTATTGGTACAAACTAATTAAGTGAATGTTGTCGATTACTTAGACTTCATCGACATACATTTAGGCGATATGTTCCAACAATATGTTCAGCACAGTCATACTTTCATGGCATCTTGACTATCCTTTCCAACTCTATTTCATGTAATCTTGACTATACTTTCATGTTTGGATTAATGCACCTTTTGAACAAGACTACTACATAGAGATCGTATCAAGTTATGGCATAGAAATAATCACAACATTATATGCTTGTATTCAATGATGATCTTTATCTCGATGAACGAGTCATTCAAACATCCAAGCTTTCAACTTTGAAGATTATGCAATTAATTTCACCATTTCAATTCCGCAAGAAGATGACAGTGTATAACAACCAAATACAAATCGGAAAAAAGTCAAGAACACCCACACGTATTCTTTCACTTGCTAGATATATCACAACAAATCAACCACATTCTAATCACCAACACCACTTTAAAAGTTAAACTACCATTATAGGCGTAGTATTGTAACAACTTCGGAATATAAAAGAAGAACTTACTTGGTGAAAGACTCGAAAGATGATCTTGCAAGGTTAGATGAGCAAAAAGAAAAGTTTTGAGAGATTTGGGAAGGTTAGGCGGCGCTTAGGTTGAGCAAAAAAGTGCATTTTGTCTTAAGGTTGAGGATCTATTTATATACTAGGCTATGGGTCGGGTTTTATCCATGTAGAATCGGGTTAGGAGACAAAAATGCATAAGTAGGCGGCGCCTAATGCTTTGCCTATGCTAGGCATAGGCGGCGCCTATGTGATGATAGGCGTATTTACACGCCTAAAGCACCTTAATTTACCCATATTTTAGCTAAGTTTTGAGAACAAAATATATAATTCATGCACTTTTAGTCCTTTTTCCTGTAAGTGAGCTAACAAACGTGATTAGCAAGTTTTCAGGTATAAACGATGAAGATTCCAGCTCTTTATGGATAACTTGACGCCCAAGGAAGCTTCACGAAAGAAGGAAAGTAGTGTTTGGACGCCTATGGACTGAAAGTGATGCATGGATAACTTGTCCCGGGCAAAAGCAGCATTTCTAAAGACTTTGGGGATCAGCAGTAACTTAGTAGGATTAGGATAAGGATGCAGTAACCTAGTAGAATTAGGATAAGTACGCAGTAGCCTAGTAGGAATAGGATATGGGTGTTATAAATACCTTATGTTGCTGAAGTTTTATTATTATCTCTCTCCATTAGAATAATTCCTTCAACTCTTACAATTCGATTCACTCATTAATTCAAGTATTTTCCATTCGACTTTTGCTACTACTTCACGTTACAATATTCTGTAAGTTTTAACAGAGAAACACGACTCTCTTGAGAAGAACGGAAGGAGCAAAAACGTCCAGCCCTAGTTGACGTTTATCACTTCCATCGCCAAGACTATCCTAAGTGGTGGTATGATGATTATATCTATTGTGATTTTCGTTGCGCTCATGAGTAGCTAAACTTCTATGTTAGGGTTATGGAAGCCTTATGAGATATTATCGGTTGCTATGAGTTTGTGAATTCTTGATACGTATGTTGCTTATATCATTACTCTCTTCATCTTAATTGAATTCTTGTGGTTGCAAACATTTAGAATACGCCAGTATAGCATTAACTTGTTCGAAAGAAAAGTTACATGTCTGGAAAAGAGAGAATGACAAGGAAATAGGTCTACTAAACCCTGTTTAAAAGTTAGTGCCGTAACTGGATTAACCTCTTGGAGAATTCGTACCATTTGTATACGCTTTAAGCTCGAAAGAGTTAAAGTGAAATATTCCTTGATGGTCGAAAGATGCTAGGATTTACCATAGAATACGAATCTCTATAAGCGCATGCATGTCTGAATTCCGCATAACTCATAGCCAATAGATACGTAGAACTCATAAGGTGGACATAACCCTAACTTACAATTCTCATTGATTAAAACCTACCAAGCATTCCGTTTTTACTTTGATTTTATTACTTAACGTCACAATCCAAATCCCCCATTTTTTCATAGAATTTTTGACTAACAGTCTAATAATAGTTGCAGACTTAGTTACCGAGTATTCCCTGTGGGATTCGACACCCAACCCAGTTGGGTTCTATATTTGACGACGACCGCTTACACTCTTACGGGAGCTGTAGTTTGAGCGTTATCACTATGCTATCACCTAGTTGAGCATAGGCGGCGCCTATGCTATAGCCTTATCGATTCAGAGAGCATAGGCAATGGCATAGGCGGTGCCATTATCTTTGCCTAGTTGGGCATAGGTGGCGCCTATGCTATTGCCTAGATTAGCATAGGCCTTGCCTTGTCCATTGCCTATATGAGGCAGTGAACATAGTCCATAGCATAGGCCTTGCCTTGTCCGTTGCCTAGATTTGCATAGGCATTGCCTAACCGATAGCCTTTGCTCCTTCATTCCTAACTTACCACCTTTAACATGGATTCCTTTCAAATCAAAATTTGAGACCAATCTCCTCCTTTATACATCTTGCACCTACACCTACTCAAAAACAACAAAAACGATTAGAAAGATAGGTTTCCTCCCACCAAGCGCCTTAGTTTTGGTCTTGGCTCGACTCTTCTTATTGTATTTTTATTTAACAAAAACAAACTCCTAGTAAAATAAGATGATTAAAAATGATGGGTTGCCTCCCATGAAGCGCTTGATTTATTGTCGCGGCATGACATAGTTATCTCAATTACTTAGACTTCGTCGAGATAGATGGTGGCCATGCATTTTATCAAATCAAGAGGACCGATATATGGCTTCACTCGTTGGCCATTCACCTTAAAGACACCACCATCAATGCCTTCTAACTCTACTACTCCAGACGAGTAGACTTGGCTAATTCTGAATGGACCAGACCATTTACACTTCAACTTACCTGGAAATAGCTTTAGTCTGGAGTTGAAAAGAAGTACCATATCACCCTTCTAAAAGTTTCGTTGGATAATCCGCCGATTATGGTACTTTTTTATCCATTCCTTGTAGAGGTCTTCCCTTTCATACGTATGTAGACGGAATCCATCCATCTCATTTAGCTGTTCCAATCTCAGATTAATAGCATCATTCCAATTCAGATTAAGCCGCTTCAACGCCCACAACACTTTATGTTCGAGCTCAATTGGCAAGTGACAAGCCTTCCCATAAACCAGTTGGTACGGGAACATGCCAATTGGTGTCTTGAACGCAGTCCTATAAGCCCATAAGGCATCGTCCATCTTCCGAGACCAATCTTTCCTACTAGCATTTACAGTCTTAGCAAGGATCAGCTTGATCTCCCGATTAGAAACCTCTACCTTCCCACTAGTTTGTAGGTGGTAAGGTGTAGCTACCTTATGTTGCTTGACCCCATATTTCACCAATACGGCTTTGAACAGCTTGTTGCAAAAGTGTGATCCTCCATCGCTTATGATGGTACGTGGTACCCCAAAACGAGAGAAGATGTTTCTCTTTAAGAATGCTACAACACGCTTACCTTCATTATCAGCCAATGCTACTGCTTCGACCCATTTGGATACATAATCCACAGCAATTAGGATATATTTCATCCCAAATGAACTCACAAATGGTCCCATAAAATCAATACCCCATACATCAAATAGCTCTACTTCAAGAATTTTAGACATGGGCATCTCATGGTGCTTCAAAATTGTGCCTTGCCTCTGACACTGGTCACATCTCCTCACAAAATCATAGGCATCCTTGAATAATGAAGGCCAATAATAGCCATTTTGTAATACCTTCCTGGCTGTCCGATCCCCTGCGTGATGACCCCCAACTTGGGAAGTATGGCTTGCTTCCAATATGCTAGGCACCTCCACATCTGGGACGCATCGCCTAATGACACCATCAGCACATCATCGAAACAGATATGGTTCATCCCATAAATAGTATTTCATATCATGCATAAACTTTCTCTTTTGATGAAAGGAGAGATTCTCAGGCATCACTTTACTTACCACGTAGTTTGCAAAGTCTGCATACCACGGTAAGTCTTCCTCCATAGTGGCTAGGATCTCCTCGTCGGAAAATTCATCATCAATCTCAAGGTCGGGTTGCGCTATATGCTCACTCTCCAGTCTAGATAGATGATCAGCTACTTGGTTTTCACAACCTTTTTTATCCTTTACCTCGAAATCAAATTCTTGAAGCAATAACACCCACCGAATTAGCCTTGGCTTAGCATCCTTCTTTGCCATTAAATATCTAAGAGTAGCATGATCTGTATGAACCACCACTTTGGTTCCCAACAAGTAAGCACGGAACTTTTCAAAAGCATAAACAACTGCTAGAAGCTCTTGTTCCATGATGGTATAGTTCTTCTGGGCTCCATTCAAGGCCTTGCTCGCATAGTAGATTGGATGAAATAACCTTTCTCTTTTCTGACCAAGTACAGCACCCAAATGTACTCCACTTGCATCACACATAACTTCAAATGGTAGAGACCAATCAGGCGCTACAATGATAGGAGCTTCAATTAGCTTCACTTTGAGGCATTCAAATTCCTTCAACCAATCTTCACTGAAGTTGAACTTTGCATCCTTCTCCAAAAGTTTGCATAATGGACTAGCAACCTTGGAGAATTCTTTAATAAACCTTCGATAAAAAACTGCATGACCGAGGAAACTACAAACTCCCTTTACAGAAATTGGAGGTGGTAGTTTCTCGATAACTTCGATCTTGGCTCGATCAACCTCAATTCCTCTTTCGGAGACTTTATGCCCAAGAACAATGCCTTCCTTGACCATAAAATGGCACTTCTCCCAGTTTAGCACTATGTTGAATTCAACACATCTCTGCAACTCCATACTTAAATTCGCCAAGCACGATTTAAACGACTCACCCACAACTGAAAAATCATCCATGAACACCTCCAAGGTGTCTTCAACCATATCAAAAAA
The DNA here is from genome assembly GCA_030864215.1 of Capsicum pubescens. Lineage (NCBI taxonomy): Eukaryota > Viridiplantae > Streptophyta > Magnoliopsida > Solanales > Solanaceae > Capsicum > Capsicum pubescens. The sequence goes on from CM061543.1 coordinate 24,965,576, forward strand.
GATGGACATCATACAACGATGAAAAGTAGCAGGTGAGTTACATAACCCAAATGGCATACGTTTGAAGGCAAACGTACCATACGGGCATGTAAAAGTGGTCTTCTCTTGATCGTCAGGAGCAATTCAAATCTGATTATAACCGGAATAACCATCTAAGAAACAAAACCATCCCTTCCCTGCTAATCGATCAAGCATTTGGTCCATGAATGGCATTGGGAAGTGATCCTTAAGCGTCCACGAATTCAGCTTCTGGTAGTCCATACACACTCTCCACACTGTGACAGGTCTAAGTGGAATCAGCTCATTCTTTTCATTCGCAACTACCGTCATGCCCCCTTTCTTGGGCACACACTGTACCGGACTGACCCACTTACTGTCGGAGATTGGATACACTACCCCAGCATCTAACCACTTAATAATTTCTTTCTTCACTACCTCCTGCATAGGTGGATTCAAACGTCGTTGATGCTCAATGGTAGGCACACAATTTTTCTCGAGCTGAATCTTGTGCATACATATCCCAGGAGGGATACCAATAATATCAACAATAGTCCAACCGATGGCTCTCTTGTATCTCCTCAAAACAGAGATAAGAGCCGCAACCTGTTGCTCACCTAAATTAGCCGCAACAATAACCAGAAGTGTATCACCACTTCCCAAAAATGCATATTTCAGGTGACTGGGCAGCTCTTTCAATTCTAGCACTTGTGGTTCTTCAATGGATGGCTTTGCTGGTGGTGAAGGTCGATTTTTAAGATCAAGATCCATCTTCTTAGGAGCTTGAGAATAGGACCCTATTCCTGTTAGAGAACAAATAGTTTCTTCATAATCTTCAACGTCCTCACGCTCAAAATTCATAAGCAAAGCAACCAACGGATCAACAATAAGTTGCTTCTCTACAAATAATTCTTTCTCATCTTCATAATAAACATCAGTTACAGAGAACACATTCATATCCTTAGGCTGCTTCATTGATTTGCATACTGATGTTAGGCGTATTTACACGCCTAAAGCACTGTAATTTACCCATATTTTAGCTAAGTTTTGAGGACAAAATATATATTTCCTGCACTTTTAGTCCTTTTTCCTGTAAGTGAGCTAACCAACGTGATTAGCAAGTTTTCAGGTATAAATGATGAAGATTTCAGCATTTTATGGATGCCCAAGGAAACTTCACGTAAGAAGGAAGGCAGCTTCTGGAAGCTTGTGGACTGAAAGTGATGCATGGAGAACTTGTCCCGGGCAAAAACAGCATTTCTAAAGACTTAGGGATCAGCAGTAACTTAGTAGGATTAGGACAAGGATGCAGAAACTTAGTAGGATTAGCACAAGGATGCAGTAACTTAGTAGGAATAGGATAGGGGTGTTATAAAAACCCTATGTTGCTAAAACTTTTCAGCAATTCGTTCCTCCCCATTCTTTCTTATTACTTACGATTCCTTCTAGTCCATTCGTTAACACATTGTTGACATTATTATTCATCTATTCGACTTTTAATTTTCACAACAAGAGAAACGCTACTAGCAAGGAAATCACGCCACAAGTGACGCCAATACATACTCATCGTGATATTGTTATTACTTTGGTATGCTGATGATATCCTCGTTGTTTTCCTTCACAATTATGAGTAGCTAAACTTCTCTGTTAGGGTTATGGAAGCCTTATGAGATACTATATATTGCTATGAGTTTGTGAATTCTTGATACGTATGTTTCTTATATCATTACTCTCTTCATCTTAGTTGAATTCTTGTGGTTGCAAACATATAGAATACGCCAGTATAGCATTAACTTGTTCGAAAGAAAAGTTACATGTCTGGAAAAGAGAGAGTGACAAGGAAATAGGGCTACCATCCCCTGTTTAAAAGTTAGTGTCGTAACTGGATTAACCTCTTGGAGAATTCATACCATTAGTTATACTCATTAAACTCGAAAGAGTTAAAGTGAGATAATCCTTGATGGTCGAAAGACACTAGGATTTACCATAGAATAGGAAACTCTATAAGCGCATGCATGTCTGAATTCTGCATAACTCATAGTTAACAGATACGTAGAACTCATAAGGTGGACATAACCCTAACTTACAATTCTCATTGATTAAAACCTACCAAACATTCCGTTTTTACTTTACTATTTTTGATACTTTTACTTCACGCATAAAAACCCCCCTTTCCGAAGAATTTCTGACCAACAGTCTATTAATAGTTGCAACACTTAGTGACCAAGTATTCCCTATGGGATTCGACACCCAACCCAGTTGGGTTCTATATTTGACAGCGACCGCTTACACTCTTACGAGAGCTGTAGTTTGGGCGTTATCACATACATCAAAACGGACCACTTCGTTATTCATCCGAAATAAAAGCTCATTAGCTCTCAAAGACGCCCCAAGATTATGGGAACTTCATAATCCACCTCGCAATCCAAAATAACAAAGTCTGTAGGAAAAATGAAGGTGGAAACCTTCACCAATACATCATATAAGATACCAATAGGTCATTTTACCGACCTATCTTCCATCATGAGCCGCATATTAGTTGGTGTAGGATAACCCAGCCCCAACTTTCTGTAAATAGATAGTGGCATCAAATTGATGCTAGCTCCCAAATCACACAATGCCTTAGCAAAATCCAAAGATCCAACCGTGAAAGGAATAGTGAAAAAACCAGGATCTGCCTTCTTCTGTACTAAGGACCTTGTGGAAATTGCACTGCAATGATGAACATTATCTGCCAGCTCATAGCTTACTGCCTGCTTCTTTGTCAAAAGGTCCTTCATGAATTTGGCGTACCCAGGCATCTGTTCCAGCGCCTCCACCAAAGGAACATTAATAGTCAGTTGCTTCAACATGATCATGAATTTACTGAACCTGGTGTCATCAGGTTTCTTCTTTAGTCTCTGCGGAAAAGGTGGTGGTGGAAGGGAAATAGTTTTCTCCACCACTTCCTTTTTATCTTGCTTCCGATTGTTGATCTTTTCAGGCTGCAGACGTCTAGGTGTAACGTCATGAGCACTCTTTTCATCTTCTACGGCATCTTCACATTCTACATCAATAACATTATCTGTTATATCATCAACCACCTGCTTGTCTTTGGATAGATTTTCCAACACTTTACCACTCCTGGTAGTAATAGCCATACATGATCTATCATTCCTTAGATTTTGCACGGTGTCGCTAGGTAAAGTGCCAGCCTTTATTTGATTGAATGTGGCTGATAGTTGACTCATGTGTTGCTCCAGTTGTTTTATTGCAGTAGAATACGAGTCAACCAATTGATTTATTGATGACAAATCATTCTTTACCTCAGTTACGCCCATGTTGGTTGACTCCACTCCTTTCAAGAGCTTAGCCATCATATCTTCCATGGACATCTTCCCAGAGCCAGACGCCACAGCCTCACGATTTCCAGGAGAAACATACAAACCACTCCTGTCAGTCTTGTTCTTCCAACTACCTTGATCACGGTCCTTGTATTCGAATTTATCATAATAGTTCCAACCTTGGTTTCCTTGGGCATTACCTCGGAAACCCCCCAAATTATTTAAGTAATTCACTTCTTCCTCAGAGTCGGATTCATCTCTTCCCTGTGATAAAACGGCCTTAACCTTTTCGGTCTATCCTGATAATAAGTGTTTGGTAAGAAGATCCATCTGCGTTTTCATGTGAGCCATATCTTGGTCACGTTCCTCTTGTCTTCGCCTCTGTTCTGCTGTCATGCCAATAGATACAGTAGAGCTTGCTACCTCAGAATACCAGGTATGCCAAGCTCTACTCTGCTTTGTCATACGATCCAGCATATCACTTGCCTCAGCAAAAGTAAGGTCCATAAATGACCCACCCGCAGCATTATCAACCACTGGCTTTGTCACCGAGTTCAAAGCTCTGTATAATATTTCCATCAAGTGGATATTGGTTATCTGATGATTTGGGCATCGTATAAGCTTCTTCTTGAACCTCTCCCATGTTTCGTGGAGAGCTTCAGTTTGAAGCTGTCGAAAATTGCTGATCTCATCTCTTAATTAGGCTCTCTTGGATGGTGGAGAGAATCTTTCTAGGAAAGCGTCTTTTAGTTGCCTCCAATTAGTAATAGAGTCAGGAGTTAGCCCGTTCAACCATAGAGTTGCCTCTCCAGATAGAGACAATGGAAATAAGCGCAGCCGAATTGCATTCTGTCCAACTCCTGGATTGTCAAACGACTTGCATGTTGAAATAAAATTAATCAGATGCATATTCGGATCATCGCCTGTAAGTCCACCAAATAACCCCTTGAGCTACAATAGCTGAATCATAGTGCTAGTGATATTGAAGTTGGCTCCGGGTGCCAAGGGCGGAGGAATAATAGCTCCTGTGGCACCAGCTCCATCCAGATCGTCATCATCATCATCAAAAGAAACCTACACAGCTCGGCGGTCAGGTCTCATTCTAGCTTGACGATCTCTCCTATGCATAGGTGCCGCCACCTCATCAGTACGCCTAGGATTCATTAACTCCTCATCACCCAGGTCCTCATCATCAGGATTTGTTGCATGACCTGGGTTATCAATGTTCTGTTGGTGAACTTGAGTGGCTGCCAATGCAGATAATCTAGCCTGCTCCTGTTGAGCATCCCTTCTTTCAATGTCACGTTGTGCATCCATTCTGCCAATAAGATGTGGTTCAGGATTGATAGGTAATAACGGTTGACCTAAACTTCGAGTGTTTGTCATGTACTCAAACAACCCTGAATAAAACAAAAACAACAACTAAAAGTAAAATACGAGAATCTTTGACCAAAGGGTCTATTAACTATCACAAACTTAGTTGACAACCGTATTCCCCGGTAACGGCGCCAAAATTTGATAACGCCCAAACTACAGCTCTCGTAAGAGTGTAAGCGATCGATGTCAAATATAGAACCCAACTGGGTTGGGTGTTGAATCCCACAGGGAATACTTGGTCACTAAGTGTTGTAATTATTAGTACACTGTTGGTAAAAAATTCTACGGAAAAGGGGGGATTTATGGCGTGAATTAATGCTATCAAAGTAACAATGGAATGCTTTTTTTAGTAGATTTAATCACAGAGAATAATAAGTTAGGGTTATGTCTACCTTATGAGTTCTACGTATCTATTAACTATGAGTAATGCGGAATTTAGACACGCATGCACTTATAGAGGTTCGTATTCTAATAGTGAATCCTAGTGGTTTTCAACCATCAAGGATTATTTCACTTTAACTCTCTCGAGCCTAAAATGTATAACTAATGGTATGAACTCTCCAAGAAATTAATCCGGTTAAGGCATTAACGTGTAAATAGGGGTTGGTAGCCCTATTTCCTTGTCACACTCTCTTTTCCATACATGTAACTTTTCTCTCGAACAAGTTAATGCTATAATGGCAAGTTCTCTATGTTTGCAACCATGAGAATTAAATTAAAATGAAGAGAGTAATGATATAAGTAGCATACACATCAAGAATTCACAAACTCATAGTAATAGATAGTATCTCATAAGACTTCCATAACACTAACAGAGAAGTTTAGCTACTCATGAGTACAACGAGAATCACAATAGACATAATCACCATACCAAAACTAGAATAAATTTCACGATGGAATGATTTTAACGTTAAAGAAGAGATTGACATTTTTGCTCCTTTCGTTGCTCAAGTGTTTGCCGTCTTTTCTCTGTCTAAGACTTACAGAATCTGTAAACTGAATAATACTAAAGTGTCGAATGAATAGTAATGAATGAATGCTGAAAAATTCAGCAAAATAAGGTTTTTTTAACATCCTTGTCCTACTAAGTTACAGCTGCAACCCTAAGTATTGAAAAATACTGCTTTTGCCCGGGACAAATTCTCCATGCGTCACATTCAGTCCACAAGCTTCCAAAAGCCGCCTTCCTTCTTATGTGAAGTTTTCCTTTGCTTCCCAAAGGTCCACAAAGTGCTGAAATCTTCATCATTAATACCTGAAAACATGCTAATCACGTTGGTCAGCTCACTTACAGGAAAATGGATAAAAAGTGCAGGAATTATATATTTTGTCCTTAAAACTTAGCTAAAATATGGGTAAATTATGGTTCTTAGGCATGCAAATACGCCCAACATCAGTCGCCCTGCTTAGCCTAGGGGACTAGCCAAGGTAGCGTCCTGCTTATCCCGGGGGACTAGCCAGGGTGGCGAGGGCTTAATGCGTTTAGCTATTTATTTGGGCAGCTAAACATGCCCTTATGCTACTCCAAAAATCTCAAAACTCTCCCAAATTGTACTATTTACTTGCCCCATCATAACGTAACTTGAAAATTAAAAAACAGAGGTCGAGAAAGTTATCAAATAAATCCATGTATTTCGAAGGCCTAAAATAAAACTAAATCTTTAAAACTTAGCTATATTTTCTAAATGTTGGAGCTTTTGAAGAGCTTTAAGAAGCTAAACTAGACTTAGACTTTTTACGGGGTCTTACAGACCAGGTCCCTGGATGCGCAAGGCTATAGTGCAGCTGGTATATGTCTGCATAATTTTATCCTCTTGTGTAACAAACTACGCAGTTGATGCTTATACTTTTTAGGACTCTTGGTCCAATAGTATTTAATCTATAATCATAACTCACCTATAAATAAAAAGGATGGTTCTCTATCGAGTAGTTTTTGTAAAATTCATAAAAATAAATTGAGAGAGGAAAAACTCAAACCAGTTTGAATTCCTTAAGTATAGCTCATGTTCTTATTTTTTAAGCTAAAAAAATATGAGTGTTCTTGAGTTGAGTCCTGAATTATAATTGAATTAATCATGTTATAAGAGTAGTATTTTTTCTTCTTTGTTTAGAGGGAGCTTAGGTAGAGTTACTTAAGGTGGATATTGGTTAGATTTAATCAATATCAAGGTGTGCCCTTGGCAGATTTATCAACTTGAGCTTGTAACAGTGTTATTACAAGTAGGAGGAACCTAGAGTTAGTTTTATTGAAGTCTGTAATCAAGATTTTGATTATAGTGGATTTTAGAGAGCTTATGAGGGCAAGTCGTGGTTGTTCCTCCCTTGATCTAGGAAGTTTCCATGTTAAATATTGTGTTTTTTACTCTTCCTAAATTTTATTGTGTTCTTAGCTGCTTTATTGAGTTTTTGTGTGTGAATTACTTTGAGGGACCGAGTCCCTAATAGTGTGGTACAAGCTTCAAGGTTTCAATAAATTGGGTATGGAATTTTGGGATTATGTTATAATCCTCAATATTATAAGTCCATTCATTGATTATGTATTTTATTCTGATTTTTATACCACAATCAAGATGAAGTAGCATGTAACGAGAAAACTCAAGTTTGTTAGTGCATTTTAGGCTTGGATTGAGGTAGGTGATGATTTAAAGTAGTTGAAACTCAACTTATTTAAAATGTGCATGTTAACTGTTCCTTACTATTACTTGTACAATTAATGTTTAAGGAAAGTGAATAATTGTTCCATATCGTAAGTTTTACTAACTTTCAATGAACTTAAGTGTAAAGTCACTGGTTGTTATAAGTGTTGTTTTTGTATTCACTGTGGTTGTGATTCTTACGGTATCTATTATTATTATTATTGGATGTATGGGTATTTGGATATCTTCACAGGATTGGTTGGTATAAGATTGGTAGACACTTGATGTCTAGGATTTTTTACAAGGACAAGAGTTCGTCCCTACAGGTCATGACTAGTGAGCAACCATAAGACCTTTAGTATATGTGTATCAAGTACATGTGAGTGTGAAGGTTCCTTCAGTAAACCATAGATTATGTATTTTTTATTTATGTTGATTTCTTTAGTGAACTGGGCCTAAGTGATGGCCTGATTATGTTGTTTTCTTGAGTGAATCAGATTTATGTGTTTAATTGCTAAAAGGTGATTTCTTTATGCAAACAAAGATACATCATAATTGCTTTGATATGTTTAATTAGGCCCTTGAGTGGTCTTAGCTAGTTACAACTTGTGGCCTAACCCTATGTTGTTTGCTCACTTGTTTAAATTGAACACGATTTCTGATATTGTTGAGTTATGAAATGTTGACTTGGAGTCTCATTGGTAGTCTGATTTGACTTATTATCCATGTTGACTTCTATTGACTAAATTCCATAATATTGATAAATAAGGTTATGTTATGAACTTGAATTAAGGTTGTACGATAGGTACTCATAGCTGTCTTGTTGTACTATATTATGGTTAGATGTTCATATTTCTCATTTTGGATTAGCTGATAATCCTACCAGTACACCACTATTTTTTGTGTTCTGATTCTACTTGTGATTTTTTTTGGTTGAGTGCAAAACCTATTACAGTAATTGTTTGAGACTTTAGTTGTGATTCAAACCATATTCGAACTCAAGGGTAAGCTACATTTTATTTGGGTACCATGAATTCTTCACTTAATCCTCTGGTTTATTTCTTCGAATTTGGGCATTACTTTGATTTGGGGGTTGTCCCTTTGTATGTCATTTATCTAAATTTTGGTATAATGACTATCTGGTTTTAGGGTTTGTTTATTCCATCTATTTTATTTTTACTCTTCATTTTAGATGATGAATATTGGTTTTGCTAATGAGATTAATTTAGTTACCCAATTTTGCTTAACTATTGGATGATTTATGGGCTTAGTTGACTTTCTCATCAAAGGGTTAGTGTGTATGTCATTCACTATAGGTTTCGAACAATACAAGAAATATAAGCATCATCATTCAAGAACCATTAAGAAAACATCAAGATTTGTGTTTCCAAATCCAAGAACGTTCAAGAACACCACCTAGGGTTTCAACCCAAAGTTCAATAAATTCAAGAATGTCTTCGTCAAGCTATTTCAAATCAAGAAATAAGATATGCGTAGTATTCATCTATGGGCCCCTTCCATCCATAGAGTCTAAGAATACTTTTTCAAATTCAAATATTATATATTCATAAATTTTCAAGGTTTATGTGTATTTAAGATCATGTTCATGTCATGGTTGGATTACAAATCATGTTTTAGGATACAAGTTACAAGCTTTGATCTTAATATGAGTTGAATTGCATTATGTTCATATTGAATCCCTAAACTTACAAGTTGGTTGATGAAATCATGATACTTAGGTGGAGTATTTGTTAAATGACCAAGAATGCCTCCCACATGTTTGATAGAATGCTTATGTGAAGGAAATAATGTCATTATAACATGCTGAGTGTGAAATCCCTAATTTTGTGTTAACTAGTACCTGCCAAGTATTTGTTGAAAAGTCTTAGTGAATGAAATATGATATGTTGCATGTACTCCTATTCATATACACTCTTTGTTGAATGAATTTTGAGAGATTAGTATGCCTCCTTATACAATTACATGTTTATGATATTCAAGTGATTGATAAGATGTCATATCGATTATATTGTAGATGATAGCTATTGTCATATCATGTCGGAGCTATCCTGGATTATGTTAATTATGTTATCGAGTCCTGGGGGTATTTATACCTAAAATTTAGCTTCTTGTATAGAGCTGAGTCAGTCGCAAGATAATCTCAGTCGTGCTAAGATCAATCGATTTTAGATAGTTACAGAACTTAAGAAAATTCAATAATCTTAGTACTAGTTCAACCCAGCCTCAATAGCAGTCTAAACAAGTTCAGTATTTAGTTTTGACCTTAGTAGCATTCAGTACTCATTTCAGATTTCAATAAAGCTTAATAAATTATTGAGCTCAGTGGTATTCAGATAAAAAGTAGAGTTCAGAGGTATTCCATCAGATAACAGAATCAAATGAACTCAGTCAGATCAATCAAGAATCATAATCAGTAACAGACTCAGCTCAGTCCAGACTAGCCTAAGAATCAACTTTTGGTGTCTAAGTAACACCCTGATTTTTCGAACCGGAGTTCTACATGGTGCTCATGACTTCGAAGGACCATAAGCTAACCTATGACTGATATCTGTACCTATACACTACATAATATACTGAATAAATAGGAAAATAAAGGTTGAAAGGCCATAAGGTTCAAATTTAAATAAATGTCTAATAATATAATGTTTGAAAATAGTATATCAATACCAAAATAAAACTGAAATAACTTTCTAACATGCTGTAGTCTGGAAAGCCTCTAAATTATCTGAATAAGGAGTTGATGGGATATGTCCCCAACTAACTCCATCTAGTAACTGAAACAAAATAGTAAATGAAGTAATAATCACATCATCCTCGAATGAGAAGGACTCACTACAACTCTGAACACTAGAATGATGCTACTGATCTGGAGCTCGTTCTTCTAAACCTATGGTGTATCATAAGAGCAAGCACCATAGCGCAAATACATCAGTATGTTTGAATGTACTGAGTATACGAGTGAGGTAGGCTAAATGCAAAGGTTTATATACATGAAAATACTGACTGATATGAATGTCAGAATACATACATGCATACATAACTGTAACTAAACTCGTGGAGATACTAACTACTAATTCTGAGTACTGACAACATGATTGTACTGATACTAAGATACTGGATTACTAAATTACTGATATTGATATCTTATTCACTGATGAGTGATAAAGACTGATGCTATATTTTTGGATACTGAGGGACTGATACTATGTTACTGATACATGAATAACTAAGTCTGACAGTTTTGATTATGAAGAACTGATCTGGTTGATTGTATCTGATAGTCCTGAATCTAAAGACTAACACATGAGTTCTGATGATAGATATATCTGATAAAATATATTCTGAGAGCTGATATAACTGATGACATGAGTGACTGTATCTGATAGTCCTGAATTTGATAGGACTAGATGAGTTTCATACTGTATTTGAGTTGTCTATTTCTAAAAGTCCTAAAATCTAAAGAACTATCTAAATTCTTTTACTGAGACTGATACTAAAACTGTGGAAGGTAGTTTTTTAACTGACATGCCCCATATATGCCATTACAGCTAAGATGGGGTGCAATCTCTGCCCCAAGTAGAGGGGTATTAATACCGCGCCACTGGTAAGGACAGTTGTGAGTGACCCTTATTTGGTAGGTACTCAAGGTAAGAATGGTGGGACCCTAAACTGATAGGTTAAGCCACCTCAGCAATCCTAATCTGACAGGTTAAGATGTATAAACCTACATTGGTTGTGTAGTTTTGGAACAAAAGGATAACTGCTAAGAATCACACCCTTAACTGGACGGTGAGTTCCTATCCTTGGGTTCACTCGATGCTAACTGCTACTCCCATCTGAAGGACATTGAACTGAATATCTAAGATGAACTGAATAACTAAACTGAACTAATTAGTGAACTGATACTGATTAACGGGAATGATACTAGTTGTATCATTTAGCAGAGCTAAACTAAGTTTACTATATTTCGATGACTGACAAAATGTAATGAGTTCTGAGGATTGGTTGAGAGTACTGAAGATACTGAGATTAACTGTGAATACTAAGGTTGTTGAGGTTACTGAGCACTGAGATTCTTGAGTTTTCCTGAGTCACATGACTGACTGAATTCTATAGATCATGGCTTGATTGATAGTATCGTGATAACAAGACATGTCTCTAGGCACACAACTATAGTTTTCGAGTACGAATACCCCCAGGACTCGATAGAAGGAAACTGACACAACATAACTGACTTGATTACAAGATTAGAGTCCATAATTCATAATTTCATAAGTAGGGGATATCATACTTCATGTAGTTATTCAACATCTTAAACATTGTAGGGAATACATTGATATATTTTGTGTACATATTTTATATCTGCATTATCATACATGCTTCATACCATAACAATAGCAACACATCAATAGCATGGGATTCATATTGGAGTATATAGCTAACATGGACTTGTCATTTAGATATCATGTAACCTTGTAAACATGAATTTCTAGTATCCTAAGCATTTTATCAAACACCTTTCATGCATTATTTAAGTCATAGGTGGGTTTCATACTTGCACCATATTAAACCACCTAATTTTCATGGTTTTCAACTAACAAAAATATATATTCCATGAAAACACCTTTAGATATCATATTGAAACTTAAACAACAAACATCAACATGTACATGATCATATCACCATAAAAAGTTTACAAAATAATATTTAAAACATGATTCTTGAGCTCTATGAACGGATTGGATCCATAGATGATCACTACGCATACCTTAGATCTTGAGTTAGTGAAGATTGACAGAGAGATTTTTGGAATTTGATGGTAGAATTTGCTTGAACTTGAATCCCCCAATGGAAACCCTAATGTGTTCTTGAGTGGATTTTGAGACAAATAGTATGTTTTGGTGAAATAATGGCTTAATTTCATGTTTAAAGAGTATATATAGGGTTTTGGAGAAGTTACCATATTGCCCTTGAGAAGTTTAAAACGAAACCTGAAAACTGTGCAAAATACACCCCGATTTTAGGCCTCGACGCGTGCAGAGTTTGGTAAAATGCCAATTATTGTGACCTGCAACCCTGGCGTGAAGCGGGGCTATCGCGGAGGCTATTTGGAAATTGACGAGTGCGATTTTGGCCTCTGGCGCGACATGCTATGTATTGAAATGGCATTCGTCTTACAGCAAAAACCTAAAATAGACATAACTTCTTCACTGGGTATCCATTTTAGGCGAATTTGGTATCATTGGAAATCTTATTAAATTATCTATCCATTGGTAGGTCATAGGATCAAAAATTCATAGTATAATGAGAGATATTCTCATTTGAAGTTGATATTACTAATATCCTTCTCAAGAATTCAATCGGTAAGGAATGTTTAGATTCGCACAATAGCTAGGACATATTTGAGACCTTAATTCACATCAACCTTGATCACGAAACTACCAAGGAACCATGATATACTATGCATGAGATTGAAACATGAGGCTAATATTGAGTTGGATTTTTTGGGGTATTACAATATCTCCCCCTTGGGAACATTCATCCTCGAATGAGACTGACTGATAGGGGAGAAAGAGAACTGACATGAGTACGAAGCCTGAACAACTGATCACGATTTCATGGCTGACATGACTAAAAACTGAGCATATCATACTATACATGCATATCTGATGCATGGGTAGCTGATTTATGAATGTAGGACTGAGTGTCCCGATAAACTAAGTTTCTCAGAATGAGAATACATATCTGATGCAGAGATTGATAAGATGAATCCATGCATATCTGATGCATGATCATATGAATGACATGATACACAAATGCATGACTGAAAGCACTGATAAGCTGATCACGCATATTTGATGCGTGAATACATGACGAAACTAACTCATGAACATATAATGGTAAAAATACCAAGTTTGAACTGAAAACTGAGCATGTAAATAAATACCAAGTTTGGTACTGAAATATGAACATGTGAATGAGTAAGTTCAAAGAAGACTTCTACCATAAACTGAAAATACTAATGAGTTTGAGATTGATTACTCAATATGCATGAGTGGAAAAATAAGAGCATAACTGAGTCTGGAACATGATACATGAACTGAACTGAGTATGTAATGCGTGACATGGACATATTATCGTATCATGGCTACACTGAGCCATCGAGAACATAGCTTACTGCTGAGTTTTTGAGCTAAAGGGTCGTCTCATAAGTAACACTTCTTCCAAGATAGATTCATCAAAGAAAATGACATATTTAAATTAAGAAAGGTTAGGGGCTATAGTGTATCTCCCCCTTGGGACACTATGTCCCTTGAAGGATGCTGGTCTGAACTTTTTATGATATTGAGAAAGTTGAGACGATGCTCAAGGCACCTAGGAACAAAATGATGACTAATTATCTGGGATTTGAAATTGAAGCGTGATGCACGAATGCATAGACATACTAACTTATCTGATTAACGTAGTAACTGGTAACTGAATGCTGTTTATACAAGGCTAAATGATACTTAATCTAAATAACTGAATTGAAACTATGGAGTATCATACATAGGGGTAATAGCTGACTGAGTAACATGAGGAGACTAAAGATGGACTTCGTGAAAGCTTTTTTGTATGAAATTGCAGGACCAAGCGTATTACATGATTTGGAAATATTCCATAAACTGAGGTATTGAAATACCTATAACTGAGTAGCTGATAACTACACGCTATGGTCAAACAAGTCTGAAACTGAATTGAATTTTGGAGTTGAATGCTGATCTGAAGCTGATACTATAACTTGAGACTGTAAATGGGATCCATACAGGAATTAAATATTGGGTCCTGATAACTGAATACTGAAACTGGGGTTTAGACTGATACTGAAGTGCTAAATTCTGAGACTGAGCACTAATTAGTGAGTGTTGAGTACTGAAACTGTAACTGAGATGGTAACTGAGTTATGATAGTTGCATAATGAAGGCTTATATAAGTCAAGTATCTGAATACTCATTCACACTCTGAACCTTCCCTATCTCTAATTACTAACTCTTGCTAGCCCTTTGATTGCATACTAATAGGATATTTAAGCCTATCTTCATATCTACACCCTTGTATAAAATATGTATGCAACAGTCTGCCCTTAACATAAAACATTAACTCTCTCCCATCTAACTGACTGCTAACCACTACACTGTTCCACAAGGAGAGCATATTGAAGGATTAAATTAGGAAGACCTAAAGCATAAATGGATACTGACTGAACTTGACACATGACTGAAGCTTAAGGAATGGAATATCTGTGGAATAAATTTACCAAAAAGGTCTGAACAGAGTATATACATGATATAGTTTGAATTTATCTGATCAGTGGGGGCGTAGCATGAGTAATGGAAACTGAGTATACTGGGGAGCATGAAGCATGTACATGAGTCATGAGCTACATGACCTGATTCAGGAATTTCTGAGTTCGTAGAATAAGATTTGTAACACTGAGTGATCTATAACTGAACTCCCTATACTGGGAAATAAAAGCGCACACGATTCTATGGAATGCGTGTGAACATAATCTGTATTCATGGAATCTGATACATGAAGCATGCATAGGTGCTATGCTGACTGAAGTACGAAGCTTTATGCAGAGATATGGATGGGTCGGGAATCGCCTTCCCTAACTGCTTTTCTTCACCTACTATCACTACTACTGGAATCTGAGAGCCTGACTGGGTTACTTGACCTATTATCTTGCCCTTAGCTTAAATCCATCATCATAAGCATGTGAACATAAACTAATCTCTGAACTGAACTATAATCTTAATTACATACTTACACTCTATCAAAACCATACTTGCATTACTAAACACATCGTCTGCCTCTGTTCCCTAACATACTACTAATATCACATTCACACCTTCATGCTTAATTTTCAAGTCAATAAACTTAAATTTCTAACTCACACTGTTCAAGCCTACTGATTCATTATAGAACAACTATCCCCATTAATACATAATCTATCCAATATGGATATTATATCCCAAATTGTATACTACTAAACTCCTGGGTTCATGCTTCTAACTCTGGGTCACATGCTATCATAGGGTTCTGAGAAGGTATGATGGCATATCTAAATCTAGGTTCGAGAACAAGTTGTCATGATCATGAATAAGATCCATACAACTTTGGAACATAAGGGAACTAATGGATACTGTCTAAGGTAAAGATCGTGCTTCGTTGTTTCTGTTACCATGGAAGTAAGGTAAAGATGACATGAGGGGAGCATGATGTGAATCTGCATGGGTTTCTTAGATAACCTTGCTATAGCACGATCTGAGACATGAAAAAAGGGAAACTGTTACTAAAACATCTCATAGCCTCCTGCACATAAGTGTGGTGCACAACACACGCATGTACAAGACTCTACTAGATATGGCTTTCAGACTTCCTAGGACTCTGTTGAACCTTAGTCTTTGATACTAAGTTTTTAACACCCCAATTTTTCGAACGAAAATTCTACATGGTGCTCATGACCCCGAAGGACCACAAGCTAACCCATGACTGATATCTGTACTTATACACTACATAATATATTGAATAAATGCGGAAATAAAGGCTGAAATTCCATAAGGTTTAAATCTAAATAAATGTCTGATAATACAATATTTGAAAATGGTATATCAATACCAAAACAAAACTAAAATAACTGTCTAACATACTGTAGTCTGGAAAGCCTCTAAACTATTTGAATAAGGAGTTGATGGGACATGTCCCCAACTAACTCCATCTAGCAACTGAAATAAAGTTGTAAATGAAGTAATAATCACATCGTCCTCGAAAGAGAAGGACTCACTGCAACTCTGAATATTGGAATGCTACTGCTGATCTAGAGCTCGTGCTTCTAAACCTATGGTGTAACATAAGAGAAAACACTATAGTGCAAATGTGTTAGTACGTCTGAATGTACTGAGTATACAAGTGAGGTAGGCTAAATGCAAAGGTTATATGCATGAAAATACTGACTGATATGAACGTCAGAATACTTACATGCATACATAACTGTAACTGAACTCGTAGAGATACTGACTACTGATTCTGAGTACTGACAACATGAGTGTACTGATACTGAGATACTGGATGACTAAGTTTACTGATATTGATATCTGAGTCACTAATGAGTGATAAAGACTGATGCTATATTTTTGGATACTGAGGGACTGATACTATGTTACTAATACATGAATAACTAAGTCTGACAGTTTTGATTATGAAGAACTGATCTGGTTGACTGTATCTGATAGTCCTGAAGCTAAAGACTAATCACATGAGTTCTGATAACTGATATATCTAATAACATGAGTTCTAAGAGTTGATATAATTGATGACATAAGTGATTGTATCTGACAGTCCTAAATATGATGGAACTAGTTGTGTTCTTTTACTGAGAATGCTACTGAAACTATGGGAGGTAGTTGTTTAACCGACATTCCCTATATATGCCATTACAGCTAAGTTGGGGTCCACTCTCTGCCCCGAATGGAGGGGTGTTAATACCACGCCACTGGTAAGGACAACTGTAAATGGAGAGACATTTATCTAGCGGGTACTAAAGGTGAGAATGGCGGGACCCTAAAATTATAGGTTAGCCACCTCATCAACCCTAATTTGACAGGTTAAGATGTTTCAACCTACGCTGGCTACGTAGTTCTGGAACACCAGGATGACTTTTAAGAATCACACCATGAACTGGAAGGTGAGTTCCCATCCTTGGGTTCACTCAGTGCTAACTTCTACTCCCATTTGAAGGAAACTGAACTGAATAACTAAGCTGAACTAAATAACTAAACTGAACCGATTAGTAAACTAATACTGATTAACTATATTGATACTAGTTGTATCATTTAGCGGAGCAAAACTAAGTTTACTGGATTCCGATGACTGACAGAATGTACTGAGTTCTAAGGACTGGTTGAGAGTACTGAAGTTACTAAGATTAACTATGAATACTGAGGTTGTTGAGGTTACTGAGCACTGAGATTACTACGATTACTGGACTACTAAGATTACTGAGATTATTGAGTTTTCTTGAGTCACATGACTGACTGAATTCTATAGATCTTGGCTTGACTGAGAGTATCGTAATAACATGACATGGATCTAGGCACACAACTATAGTTTTTAGGTACGAATATCCCCAGGACTCGATGGAAGGAAACTGACACAACATGACTGACTTGATTACAAGTTTGGAGTCCACAATTCATAATATCGTAAGTAGGGGATATCATACTTCATGTAGTTATTCAACATCTTAAACATTGCAGGGAATACATGGATATATTTTCTGTACATATTTTATATATCCATTATCATACATGCTTCATACCATAATAATAGCAACACATCAATAGCATGGAATTCATATTGGAGTATATAGCTAACATGGACTTGTCATTTAGATATCATGTAACCATGTAAACATGAATTTCTAGCAATCTAAGCATTTTATCAAACACCTTTCATGCATTATTTAAGGCATAGGTGGGTGTCATACTTTCACCATAATAAACCACCTAAATTTCATGATTTTCAACTAACAAACATATATATTCCATGAAAACACCTTTAGATATCATATTGAAACTTAAACAACAAACATCAACATGTACATGATCATATCACCACAAAAAGTTTACAAAATAATATTTAAAACATGATTCTTGATCTCTATGAACGGATTGGATCCATAGATGAACACTACACATACCTTTGTTCTTGATTTGGTGAAGATTGACGGAGAGATTTTTGGAATTTGATGGTAGAATTTGCTTGAACTTGAATTGCCCAATGGAAACCCTAATCTGTTCTTGAGAGGATTTTGAGACAAATAGTATGTTTTGGTGAAATAATGGCTTAATTTCTTGTTTAAAGAGTATATATAGGGTTTTGGGGAAGTTACCATATTGCCCTTGAGAAGTTTAAAATGAAACCAGAAAACTGCGGAAAATTCATCCCAATTTTGGGCCCTGGCGCGATGTGGAGCTTGGTAAAATACCAATTATTGTGACCTGGAACCTTGACGCAAAGCGGGGATATCGCGGAGGCTGTATGGAAATTGACAAGTGTGATTTTGGCCTCCGATGGGACGCGCTATGCACTGAAATGGCATTCATCTTACAGCAGAAACTTAAAATAGCCATAACTTCTTCACCGGGTGTCTATTTTAGGAGAATTTGGTATCGTTGGAAATATTATTCAATTATATATCCGTTCGCAGGTCATAGGCTCAAAAATTCATAGTATAATGAGATATATGATCTTTTGAAGTTGACGATACCAATATCCTTCTCAAGAATTCAATCGGTAAGGAATGTTTTGATTCGCATAATAGCTAGGACATATTTGAAACCTTAATTCACATAAAACTTGATCATGAAAATAACAAGGAACCATGATGAACTATGCTTGATATTGAAATAAGGCTATTATTCAGTTAGATTTTTTGGGGTATTACAGTCTACGCAGTTGGAAGTAGGATTCAGCACTGAGCGACGGCAGGGATGACAGCTTCCCCATTATTTAGGCAGGTTTATTAGTAGCAATCTATGTACCTATATAACTACATAGCCATCACATGATGAGAAGTCGCCCATTATATTAGGCTTGAATAACTTCTAGGGTTCACCCGTTATATTAGGCTTGGCTTCATCCAGGTGTCACCCATTATATTAGGCTTGGCATCCTGGTTTTAGTAGAGATATCATTACCCATGGAATGGTAATGACACCCTTCCAACCAGGGTTACAGGTTGGAACCTAACGATCTAGAAGGGGTATGTGATAACTCCCAAACTACAGCTCTCGTAAGAGTGTAAGCGGTCGCTGTCAAATATAGAACCCAACTGGGTTGGGTGTCGAATCCCACAGGGAATACTTGGTCACTAAGTATGCAACTATTAGTAGACTATTGGTCAAAAATTCTACGGAAAGGGGGGATTTAATTTATACGTGCAATAAGGTTAACAAAGTAACGAATGAATGCTTGGTTTAGTAAGATTTAATCACAGAAAATAATAAGTTAGGGTTATGTTCGCCTTATTAGTTCTACGTATCTAATAACTATGAGTAATGCGGAATTCAGACATGCATGCACTTATAGAGATTCATATTCTAATGGTAAATCCTAGTGTCTCTCGAACATCCAAGATTATTTCACTTTAACTCTCTCGAGCTTAAAGTGTATAACTAATGGTACAAACTCTCCAAGAGGTTAATCCGGTTAAGGCATTAATGTGTAAACAGGGGTTGGTAGACCTATTTCCTTGTCACACTCTCTTTTCCAAACATGTAACTTTTCTCTCGAACAAGTTAATGCTATAATGGCGTATTCTATATGTTTGCAACCACAAGAATTTAATTAAAACGAAGAGAGTAATGATATAAGTAGCATACGCATCAAGAATTCACAAACTCATAGTAATAGATAGTATATCAAAAGGCTTCCATAACCCTAACAGAGAAGTTTAGCTACTCATGATTACAACGGAGATCACAATACACATCATCATCGTACCAAAGCTCGAATGATCTTACATTGAGGATGAGATTGGCGTCAAAAGGGAGATTGATTTTTTGCCCTTCTCTAGCCGTTCCCAAGTGTGTAGTAGCGTGTTTCTCTCTGTTAGACTTACAGAATCTGTAAACTGAATCAAACTAAAAGTGTCGAATGAAAAGAAAATAGACTGAATGATAATGCTTGCTGAAAAACTCAGCAAATAAGGTTTTTATAACATCCTTGTCCTATTCCTACTAGGTTACTGTTGCACCCTTAAGTATGTAAAAATACTGTTTTTGCCCGGGACAGATTCTCCATGCATCATATTTAGTCCACAAGCTTCCAAAAGTTGTCTTCCATCTTATGCGAAGTTTCCCTTTGCTACCGAAAGATCCACAAAGTGCTGAAATCTTCATCATTAATACCTGAAAATATGCTAATCATGTTGGTTAGCTCACTTACAGGAAAAAGGACTAAAAGTGCAGGAGTTATATATTTTATCCTCAAAACTTAGCCTAAAATATGGGTAAATTATGGTGTTTAGGCGTGTAAATACGCCCAACATCAACACCCCACACTTAAAGCTTTGTTCGTCCTCGAACAAAATATTATGTCCACGCAACATCTAACTAGAATATCACAGCAGCAACACAAAATGTTCAACAAGACAAGCATGGCAATTATTAACAAAGAGTAGTTTTCTGATCACTACTAGAAACAATTCATCCTCCAACATAGACTCGTGATGATGGTTAATTCATGTTCACAAGTTAAGGCACAAAGAATCATACAAAACTACCCAAAACTCGTCAACCATGTGTGTCTCACACAAGATATCACCCATAATCACTCACAAGTTCTGAATTTTTCGAAACATGGGTACAAGATTCTCCTTGCTCTCACTCTCACAAAGAATTCTTATGTTGCAACTGATGACCATAGGTCTGCCCTTAGTGTAATGCTCTACTAATATCAGAATGCTAAGCTTAGGATCAAATAGGTCTTTACAGGTTGTAATGTATGCTAAGGGACAGGTAGGACTATTTTGGTCAGAAATAGTGACTATGTTCCCTAAGCTCTTTAATACATCACATTATGCCATTAACACTTTCTTTTAAATAACCCCTCTACTTTCCTTTCATCTACCACCCCTTTTTCACCTATTTTGTTATTCAATTATAAACAGAACTAACTTTTTTTTTATAACACACCTCTATGAAAGCCACTCTATTACATAACAAATTCAAGTACCAATACACTCTAAGGCATCACTCTCACCCAATTTCCTCTTATTTTGTCACATGACTTTACAATTTAAAGCGCTTAGGAATTTGGATCAAATTATGGTCTTGAAAAAAAATGGATTAGGCTACATATGAGGCTGTCAAAGAAAATGGCTAAAGGCTCAAAGGGGGTTAACTAGGATAATGTACCCGGGTAGTAAAAAGAAGGTAAACAATCACAGGCTGCCAAAGAAATGCCTAAATCATCTTCTAAACTCACACTCTTTATTTCACTTTACATACATACCAGGCAAGTTCTAGCATCAGCCACAAACACAGAATATACTATGATCTCACACACACAAGGCACATGGTCAACTTTATTGGGAGAAGTATAGACTCTTCACCCAACAGATGAAGGAATTAAACCACACAAATATCACACAATGAGTCACACTTAGAACCTAAATGTCTCAATAGTAATGATTTTATCACAAACTCTTGTCATAATACCATGCCGCCTATCAGAACAATTTTATGCAAAATCTAAAAAAAATTAAAATTTAACTACTAACAACTAAATACGACTAAATCTAAATCAAAAAAACAAACATAAATAAATGTAAATGCAGGAAAAGAAGTATAGCATACAAATACCATAACCCCACACTTAGACGGGACACGCTGCCCTCAGTGTAAAATAAATAAGAAAAAACTGATTAGTCGGACTCCTTCTCTATGTTTGGGGTCATACCCCCTGCATCGGAATCATCATCAGAGTCGTCTTCATCAGAATTCTCCTCCACGTCTGAGTATGGCATTCGGCGATCATCATCAATTGGCACGTCATCATCAAGAGGTTCCTCGAAATATACACCTACTCCACACATAGCCCTCGCATGCTCATTCATCGGGTAGTCATAATCCAACTGTTGGAGCTCTGGAGCAGTTGGAACACGACCCCCGCTCATCATGGTAAACCTCGTCATGCCATATAAATGGCGGAAGAAGCTTTCGTCGCGAGCATGTCTTTCTGCAGTGTTCAGGTTGACGCCATGCATAGATTCATCATCTTTAACCTTTGTCGGATCAACCTTCTTCGGGTTGTGCAGAAGCTTATGATCTGCAGGTTCCTCTTCGATGTCTTCCTTTCTTAATATCGCATTCAACAAATTGCCAAAGCTGAAGTGGGACCTCTTGTGCAGCCTAGCCTTATGCATTGACGACCGTATAATCGCACCAATGTTGATGGGAATATTAGTCATCAGAGCGTACACCAAGCATACTCTATCACGAGTGATCTTTGTGTACTGTGTCCCTGGAATCAGGCAAGAGTTGACTATCCACAACCATATCCGAGCTTCTCTGCTCAAGGAAGCATACGGGAAGGTATTGTGCCGACCGGTATCCTTGTGACGACTCCAACGTGCCATTGATCTTGTTCTGCACAGTGTGTGTCTGATTGCCCTGTACGGAGGTCTGTTATAAATCTCCTTGAGAGATGATGGATCTACAGATGGAAGACCGAGAAAAGAGTTGAAGAACTCTGCATTCAGTTGCAAGACTTGGCCCCTAATCTTCACTTCACTTCCGGTAGTCTTTGGGGACCAATTGGCATAGAATTCTCGCGTTAGATCAAGATTACACTCTCCTATATCTCGGAAAATGAAATCAAGATATAGCACCATTATTTTAGCCAAAATGCGAGGTTCTCTCTTGGCTAGGCTCTCCTTTTGTTTCAACTCCACATGAACATATTTTTTTACTTTGTTGTTCTTGTACCACTCCTTTCCTTCCTCCTCTAGGACCTATTTCATCTAGAACATGCGGCGAGGTATTTGCAGCGAGGAGGATTCAGCTTGCTCTTTTCTTCCCCTTTTCTGACCTTTCTGTGAGGTGGATGCTTTTTCTTTTCCTGATCGACTTTTTGGTGCCATTGTACCTAAGATTAAAATAAAGTCATGTTAGCTTCATCTCGGTAGATTCAATCGACCAATAGACAGTAGTGGCACCACCCCACACTTAATTTGTTGGCACAAACTAATTAAGTGAACGATGTCGATTACTCAAACTTCATCGCCATACATTTAGGTGTTATGTTCCAACAATATATTCAGCACAGTCATACTTTTCATGTCATCTTAACTATCCTTTTCAACTCTATTTCATGTAATCTTGACGATACTTTATGATTTGGATTAATGCACTTTTGGAACAGGACGACTACGTAGAGATCGAATCAAGTTTATGGCATAGAAATAATCACAACATCTCATGCTTGTATTCAATCATGATCTTTATCTCGATGAACGAGCCATTCAAAACATTCCAATGATCGACTTACACGATTATGTGATTAACTTTACCATTTCGATTCCGGAAAAAGATGACAGTGTATAACAATCAAATACAAATCGGAACAAAGTCTAGAACACCCATACGTATTCTTTCACTCAACTAGATGTATCATAACAAACCAACCACATTCAAATCACTAACGCTACTTCAAGATTTAACAAATCATTATAGGCGTAGTATTGTAATAACTACGGAATATAAAAGAAGTACTTACTTGGTGATGGCCTCGGAAGATGATTTTTCAAGGTTAGAAGAGCAAAAAGAAAAAATTTGAGAGATTTGGAGAGTAAAGGCAGCGCCTAGGTTGAGCAAATAAGTGTGTTTTGTTCTAATGTTGAAGTTTTATTTATAGGACAAGGCTTGGGTCGGGTTTGACCCATGTAGAATCGGGTTAGGAGACCAAAAAGTAAGCATAGGCGGCGCCTAATGCTTTGCCTATGCTTAGGATAGGCGGCGCCTTTTGCAAAGCCTAGTTGGACATAGGCGGCGCCTATGCTATGGCATTGTTGGGCATAGGCGGCGCCTATGCTATGGCATTGTACATTCAGAGAGAAAAGGCAATGGCATAGGCGACGCCTTTAACTTTGCCTAGTTTAGCATAGGCGGTGCCTATGCTATAGCATTGTAGATTCAGAGAGCTTAGGCCATAGCATAGGCCTTGCCTTGTTCGTTGCCTAGATTTACATAGGCCTTGCCTTGTTTATTGCCTAGATTTGCATAGGCAATGCCTAACCAATAGCCTTTGTTCCTTCATTCCTAACTTACCACCTTCAACATGGCACAATTCCAAATTAAAATTTAGGCTAGATCTCTTCCTTTATACATCTTACACCTATACTTACTCAAAAACAACAAAAACAATTAGAACGATGGGTTGCCTCCCACCAAGCGCCTTAGTTTTGGTCGTGGCTCAACTCTTCTTTTTGGATTTTTATTTAACAAAAACAAACTCTTAGTAAAACAAAACGATTAAAAACGATGGGTTGGCTCCCACGTAGCGCTTGATTTATTGTCGCGGCACGATATAGTTATCTCGATTACTTAGACTTCGTCGAGATAGATGGTGTCCATGCATTTTATCGATTCAAGAGGACCGATGTATGGCTTCACTCATTGGCCATTCACCTTAATGACACCACCATCAATGCCTTCTAACTCTACTACTCCAGACGAGTAGACTTGGCTAATTCTGAATGGACCAGACCATTTAGACTTTAACTTACCTGGAAATAGCTTTAGTCTGGAGTTGAAAAGAAGTACCATATCACCCTTCTGAAAGTTTTGTTAGATAATCCGCCGATCATGGTACTTTTTCATCCGTTCTTTGTAGAGGTCCGACCTTTCATATGCATGAAAATGGAATTCATCCTTCTCATTCAGCTGCTCCAATCTCAGATTAATTGCATCATCCCAAGTCAGGTTAAGCCTCTTCAACGCCCACAAGGCTTTATGTTCGAGCTCAATCAGCAAGTGACAAGCCTTCCCATAAACTAGTTGATAAGGAGTCATGCCAATTGGTGTCTTGAACGCAGTCCTATAGGCCCATAAGGCATCGTCCAGCTTCCGAGACCAATCTTTCCTACTAGCATTTACAGTCTTAGCAAGGATTAGCTTGATCTCCTAATTAGAAACCTCTACCTGCCCACTAGTTTATGGGTGGTAAGGTGTAGCTACTTTGTGTTGCTTGACCTCATATTTCACCAACACGGCTCTAAACAGCTTGTTGCAAATGTGTGATCCTCTATCGCTTATGATGGTATGTGGTACCCCAAAACGAGAGAAGATATTTCTCTTTAAGAATGCTACAACACGCTTACCTTCATTATCAGCCAGTGCTACTGCTTCGACCCATTTGGATACATAGTCCACAGCAACCAGGATATATTTCATCCCAAACGAACTCACAAATAGGCCCATGAAATCAATACCCCACACATCAAACAGCTCTACTTCAAGAATTTTCGACACGGGCATCTCATGGTGCTTCGAAATCGCGCCTTGTCTCTGACATTGGTCACATCTTCTCACAAAATTGTAAGCATCCTTAAATATTGAAGGCCAATAATAGCCTCTTTGCAATACCTTCCTTTCTGTCCGATTACCTACGTGATAACCCCCAACTTGAGAAGTATGACTTGTTTCCAATATGCTAGGCACCTCCATATCTGGTATGCATCGCCTAATAACACCATCCGCACATTGTCGAAATAGATATGGTTCATCCCAAAAGTATTGTTTCACATCATGTATGAATTTCCTCTTTTGATGAAAAGAGAGATTCTCAGGCATCACATTACTTACCACGTAGTTCGCAAAGTCTGCGTACCATGGTAACTCTTCCACCATCGTGGCTAGGATCTTTTCATCGGGGAATGCATCATCAATCTCAATATCGGGCTACGCTATGTGTTCATTCTCAAGTCTAGATAGATGATCCGCTACTTGGTTTTCGCAACCTTTTCTATCATTTACCTCGAAATCAAATTCTTGCAGTAATAACACCAATCGAATTAGCCTTGGCTTTGCATCTTTCTTTGCCATTAAATATCTCAAAGCTGCATGATCAGTATGAAACACCACTTTGGTCCCCAGCAAGTAAGCACAAAACTTTTCAAAAGCATAAACAACTACTAGAAGCTCTTGTTCCGTAACGGTATAGTTCTTCTGGGCTCCATTCAAGGCCTTTCTTGCATAGTAGATTGGATAAAATAACCTTTCTCTTCTCTGACCAAGTACAACACCCATAGCTACCCCGATTGCATCACATATGACTTCAAACGGTAGAGACCAATTAGGCGCTACAATGATAGGAGCTTCAACTAGTTTTCCTTTGAGGCATTCGAATGCCTTCAAGCAATCTTCACCGAAGTTGAACTTTGCATCCTTCTCCAAAAGTTTGCATAACGGACTAGCAATCTTGGAGAAGTCTTTAATAAACCTTCGATAAAAACCTGCATGACCGAGGAAACTACGAACTCCCTTTACAGAAATTGGAGGTGGTAGTTTGTCGATAACTACAATTTTAGCTCGATCCACCTCAATTCCTCTTTCGAAAATTTTATGCCCAAGAACAATACCTTCTTTAACCATAAAGTGGCACTTCTCCCATTTTAGCACCAAGTTGAATTCAACACATCTCTGCAATGCCATACTTAGATTCACCAAGCACGCTTCAAACGACTCACCTACAACTGAAAAATAGTCCATGAACACCTCCAAGGTGTCTTCAACCATATCCGATAAAATGGACATCATACAATGCTGAAAAGTGGCAAGTGCGTTACATAGCCCAAATGGCATACGTTTGAAGGCAAACGTACCATATGGGCATGTAAACGTTGTTTTCTCTTGATCTTCAAGAGCAATACAAATATGATTATAGCCGGAATAACCATCTAAGAAACAAAACCATCCTTTCCCTGCCAATCGATCAAGCATTTGGTCCATGAATGGCATTGGAAAGTGATCCTTAAGCGTCTACAAATTCAGCTTCCGGTAGTCCATGCACACTCTCCACCCTGTGACAGGTCTGAGTTGAATTAGCTCATTCTTTTTGTTTGCAACTACCGTCATGCCCCCTTTCTTGGGCACACACTATACCGGACTTACCCATTTACTGTCGGAGATTGGATACACTACCCCTGCATCTAACCACTTAATAATTTCTTTCTTCACTACCTCTTGCATAGGTGGATTCAAACGCCTTTGATGCTCAATAGTAGGTATGAAATTTTCTTTAAGCTAAATCTTGTGCATATATATCCCAGGCGGGATACCAATAATATCAGCAATAGTCCAACTGATGGCTCTCTTGTATCTCCTCAGAACAGAGATGAGGGTTGTAACTTGCTGCTCACCCAAATCAGCCGCCACAATAACCGGAAGTGTGTTTCCACTTCCCAAGAACGCATACTTTAGATGACTGGGCAGCTTCTTTAATTCTAACATTGGTGTCTCTTCAATGGATGGTTTTGCTGGTGGTGTAGGTCGATTTTTGAGATCAAGGTCCAGCTTCTTGGGAGCATGAGAATACGACCCGACTCCTGTCAGAGAACAAATAGTTTCTTCATAGTTTTCAACATTCTCACTCTCAACATTCATAAGCACAGCCACCAATGGATCAACAATAAGATGCTTCTCTATAGATAATTCTTTCTCATCATCATAATAAACATCAGCTACAGAGAACACATTCATATATTTGGGCTGCTTCATTGATTTGCATACATCAAAACGGACCACTTCGTCATTCATCCGGAATAGAAGCTCATTATCTCTTAAATCAATAAGCACACTTCCTGTTTCAAGGAAAGGACACCCCAAGATTATGGAAACTTCAGAGTCCACCTCACAATCCAAAATAACAAAGTCTGCTGGAAAAATGAATGAAGAAACCTTCACCAATACATCATATAAGACACCGACATGTCGTTTTATCGACCTATTTGCCATCACGAGCCGCATATTGGTTGGTGTAGGATCGCTGAACCCCAACTTTTTGTAAATAGATAGTGGCATAAAATTGATGCTAGCTCCCAAATCGCACAATGCCTTAGTGAAATCCAATGATCCAACCGTGCAAGGGATAGTAAAAGCACCAGGATCTGCCTTTTTCTGAACTAGTGATCTGGTAGCGATTGCACTGCAATGATGAACATTATATGTCAACTCATAACTTGATGCCCGCTTCTTTGTTAAAAGGTCCTTCATGAATTTCGCGTACCCAGGCATCTGTTCCAGCGCCTCTACCAAAGGAACATTAATAGTCAGCTGCTTCAACATAGTCATAAATTTATTGAACCTGGTATCATCAGCTTTCTTCTTCAGTCTCTGAGGAAAATGTAGTGGTGGAAGGGGAATAGTTTTCTCCACCACTTCCTTTTTATCATTCTTCTTATTATCAATCTTTTCAGGCTACAGACGTCTAGGTGTGACGTCATGAACACATACTTCAGATTCTTCAGCCTCTTCATATTCTGCATCAATAACATTATCTGCTATATCATCAACCACCTGCTTGCCTTTGGATAGATTTTCCAACACCTTACCACTCCTGGTAGTAATAGCTATACATGATCCATCGTTCCTTGGATTTTGCACAGTGTCGCTAGGTAGGGTACCAGCTTTTCTTTGATTGAATGTCGCTGATAATTGACTCAATTATTGCTCCAGCTGTTTTATTGCAGTAGAATGCAAGTCAACTAATTGATTTATTGAAGACAAATCATTCTTCATCTCGGTTACTCCCATGTTGGTTGCCTCCACTCCTTTCAACAGCTTTGCCATCATATCTTTCATGGACATCTTCCCCGAGCCAGATGCCGCGGCCTCACGATTCCCAGGAGGAACATATAAACCACTCCTGTCATTCTTATTCTTCCAACCACCTTGATCACGGTCCTTGTACCCGGATTTATCATAATAGTTCTGACCTTGGTTTCCTTGGGCATTGCCTTGAAAACCTCATTAATTATTCAAGTAGTTAGCTTCTTCCTCAGAATCGGATTTCTCCCTTCCTTGCATTTTAATGGCCTTGACCTTTTCTGTCTTCGCTGATAATAAGTGCTTGGTAAGAAGGTCCATCTGCGTTTTCATGTGCGCCATATCATCATCGCGTTCTTCTTGTCTTCGCCGCTATTGTTCTGTCATGCCAATAGATATAGTAGAGCTTGCAACCTCAGAATCCCTGGTATGCCAGGATCTACTCTGCTTTGTCATATGATCTAGCATATCACTTGCCTAAATAAAAGTAAGGTCCATAAATGACCCACCTGCAGCATTATCAACCACTGGCTTAGTCACCGAATTCAAAGCCCTGTATAATATCTCCATCAAGTGGACATTGGTCATATGATGATTTGGGCACCGCATAAGCTTCTTCTTGAACCTCTCCCATGTTTCGTAGAGAGCTTCAGTTGGAAGCTATCAAAAATTGTTGATCTCATCTCTCAACTGTGCTCTCTTGGATGGCGGAAAGAATTTTTATAGGAAAGCGTCTTTTAATTGCCTATAATTAGTAATAGAATCAGGAGTTTTCCCATTCAACCCTAGAGTTGCCTCCCCAGATATAGACAATGGAAATAAGCGCAGCCAAATTACATTCTTTCCAACGCCTGGATTGTCGAATGACTTGCATATAGAGATAAAGTTGATCAGATACATATTCGGATCATCACCTGCAAGTCCACCAAATAACCCCTTGAGCTGCAATAACTGAATCATGGTGCTAGTGATATTGAACTTGGCTCCGGGTGCCAAGGGCGGAGGAATAATAGCTCCTGTGGCACCAGCTCTATCCAGATCATCATTATCATCATCGAAAGGAATCTGTACAGCTCGGCGTTCAGGCCTAAATCTAGCTTGACGATCTCTTCTGTTCACAGGTGTCGCCACCTCATCAGCATGCCTTGGGTTTAGTAACTCATCATCACCCAGGTCCTCATCATCGGGATTTGTTGCTCGCCCTGGGTTATCAATATTTTGTTGATGCACTTGAGCAGCAACCAATGCAGCTAATCGAGCCTGCTCCTATTGAGCTGCCCTTCTTTCAATGTCTCGTTGTGCCTCCATCCTGCCAATAAGTTGCGGTTCAGGGTTTAAGGGTAATAATGGTTGACCAAAACATTGAGTATTTGGCATGCACTGAATAAAACTTGAATAAAACAAAAACAACAACTAAAAGTAAAATACGAGAATCTTTGACTAAAGGGTCTAGTAACTATCACAAACTTAGTTGACAACCATATTCCCCGGCAACGGCGCCAAAATTTGATAACGCCCAAACTACAGCTCTCGTAAGAGTGTAAGCGGCCGCTGCCAAATATAGAACCCAACTGGGTTGGGTGTCGAATCCCACAGGGAATACTTGGTCACTAAGTATGCAACTATTAGTAGATTGTTGGTCGAAAATTCTACGGAAAGAGGGGATTTAATTTATGGTGCAATATGGTTAACAAAGTAACGAATGAATGCTTGGTTTAGTAAGATTTAATCACAGAAAATAATAAGTTAGGGTTATGTACGCCTTATGAGTTCTACGTATCTAATAACTATGAGTAATGCGGAATTCAGACATGCATGCACTTATAGAGATTCGTATTCTAATGGTAAATCCTAGTGTCTCTCGACCATCCAAGATTTTTTCACTTTAACTCTCTCGAGCTTAAAGTGTATAACTAACGGTACAAACTCTCCCAGAGGTTAATCCGGTTAAGGAATTAACGTGTAAACAGGGGTTGGTAGCCCTATTTCCTTGTCACACTCTCTTTTCCAAACATGTAACTTTTCTTTCGAACAAGTTAATGCTATAATGGCGTATTCTATATGTTTGCAACCACAAGAATTTAATTAAAATGAAGAGAGTAATGATATAAGTAGTAGTGATAGATAGTATATCAAAAGGCTTCCATAACCCTAACAGAGAAGTTTAGCTACTCATGATTACAACGGAGACCACAATACGCATCATCATCGTACCGAAGCTCGAATGATCTTACGTTGAGGATGAGATTGGCGTCAAAAGGGAGATTGACGTTTTGCCCTTCTCTAGCCGTTCCCAAGTGTGTAGTAGCGTGTTTCTCTCTGTTAGACTTACAAAATCTATAAACTGAATCAAACTAAAAGTGTCGAATGAAAAGAAAATAGACTGAATGATAATGCTTGCTGAAAAATTCAGCAAATAAAGTTTTTATAACATCCTTGTCCTATTCCTACTAGGTTACTGCTGCACCCTTAAGTATGTAAAAATACTGTTTTTGCCCGGGACAGATTCTCCATGCATCATATTTAGTCCACAAGCTTCCAAAAGCGGCCTTCCATCTTATGCGAAGTTTCCCTTTGGTACCGAAAGGTCCACAAAGTGCTGAAATCATCATCATTAATACCTGAAAACATGCTAATCACGTTGGTTAGCTCACTTACAGGAAAAAGGACTAAAAGTGCAGGAGTTATATATTTTATCCTCAAAACTTAGCCTAAAATATGGGTAAATTATGGTGTTTAGGCGTGTAAATACGCCCAACATCAGTATGTCAGTTAGATGATTACTTCCCATAGTCTCAGTCTTAGATTCAGTCTCAGTAATGGAATACAACTGAGGAGTCACCCATTATATTAGGCTTGACTACCTCTCAGATATCACCCGCTATATAGGATTGATCTCAGAATCTTTCAATCATTCCTATTTATTCACAGATTCAGAGATCAGCCGTTACATAGGATTGATCTTAGATTTAGTCAATCAGTAGCAATATCAGTAGATTTAGAGATCACCCTTTATATAGGCTTGATCTCAAGACATAATAAATCTTTATCACTACTTGTAGACTCAGTTATTCAGTATCCCAGTGTTAGTAAACTCAGATGCCAGTATTTGTAAACTCAGTTGTAAGAATTTCAAGTATTCAAAAGTCTGTATTCTGTGTTACCATAATTTCAGTTATAGTTTATGCATTAATGTATATATTCTCATTCAGCGTACCCTTATTTTATTTAATTAGTATTGTTTATGTTGAAGACCTTACATATCAGCCTACCTCACTTGCATACCAGTACATTCAAAGTACTGACTCATTCACACTACGATATATTATACCATAGGTTTTGAAGCACGAGATCAAGAGCATCAGTAGTATTCCAGGTTTCAGTAGCAACAAGCGTAGCTGTGAGTCCTCATGATTTGAGGTTGCTTCTTATTTCAGTATTACATTAGATTCAGTTTATCTTCTATAGATTGAGTTAGTTGGGGACATGTCCCATCAAATCCACAGTTCTGTAACATCTCGGAAATGGGTCCCGAGATGTCACACGCTGCTTAAGGCTACAAGTAGCCCTAATCTTACCCTTTGAGCCTATTACTGCTTCTAATACTTACTTTAAGAGATTAAATCGAAAGGTGTTACCAAATCTTTTCAAATCATAATTAAACAACTGAAATATACTATATGAAAACAATACTGGAAGGCCTAACTAAGACAACTGATAATCTAGTCTAACAAGTTTATACTACTCAATATCTAGAGAGCCATTGGGACAGATCCCCAACTGACTCATACTCAAATAAAAATAAATAAACAACTCAAAATGAAACTGAGAGTCTGAATACTTGGTCCTCGAACCATGAGGACTCACCAACTATAGAAGTGTAGATCAAGGCACTTGAGTATCACTGTTGCTACTGATACTGAGTATCTGAACCTATATTATGAGAAAATATAGCTCACACACAAGTGTGTGGGTCATTACCTTAGGAAATGTACTAGGCATATGGGGTGTATGCAATAATTAAGCAATATCATCAATCTTTATAGAAATCATGCATGCTGATATAAATGACTCTCATAGCTTGAGTAAAAACTAAAATATGAATCTCATAAACCATGAACAAGGAAACATGCAGTAAAAACCTCGTGAGTCATTATACTTAATTCTAAAATCTCCTATCATTCTCTTCTTTAAAACTTAAAGACTTTCACAACTTTGTAAATCTTAGAACCTTAGGACTTAAAGACTATATAACTTTGAACTTGATAAATTTAAGACTTTGGGAACTTTAAAACTTGAAAGTTAGAGATTTTGGAACTTGGGGAGACTGACATAAACCATGTGAGATTACATGGAGTCCAACTGTAACACCCCGATTATTTGAACCGGAATGCTACACGGTGCTCATGATCCTGAAGGAGCACAAGCTAACCCATGACTGAGAGTTTAACTTGAGATTATGCTTGCTAGCACGACATGAATACTGAAAGAAGGGAAACCATTCCTAAAACATCTCATAGCCTCCTGCACATAAGTTTGGTGCACAACACATGCATGTACAAGACTCTACTAGATGTGGCTTTCAGACATCCTAGGACTCTATTGAACCTTAGGGTCTGATACCAAGTTTGTAACACCGCAATTATCTGAACCGGAATGCTATACGGTGCTCATAATCCCGAAGGACCACAAGCTAACCCATGACTGATATCTGTATTTATACACGGCATAATATACCATAAAATGCGGAAACATGAACTAAATGCCATAAGGTTCAATCTTGAACAATAAAATATCTTAATAAGGTGGTATCACTGTACCAAAACAAAACTGAAAATACTAAAGTCTGAATCTGAAAACTCTATAGTCGTCTGATGAGCCTCTAAATTGTCTGAATATGGAGTTGAAGGAACATGTCTCCAACTAACTCGCTAAACTAAAAACAAACTGAAATGATAAATGAATTGATAATCATATCATCCTCAAAATATGAGAACTCACTGCTACTGAACTGCTATTGCTGATCTGGAACCTGTGCCTCAGAACCTATGGTGTAACATAAGAGAAAGCACCATAGCACAAATGCATTAGTACAAATAAAGTATTGAGTATACGTAGGGGTAGGATAAGTATGAGTTTTATATGCATGAACGTGCAGACTAATATAAACATGATAATACATGCATACATACATACATGCATAATTGCTACTGAACTCGTGGAGATACTGACTACTGAGCTTGAATTCTGACAACATAAGTTTACTATTACTGAGAGACTAATAACTTGAATAACTGTATCTAATATTCCTAATTCTGGTAGAACTATCTGAGTTCCATTCTGTGTCTAAATATATAAGTCTAAGATCTATCCTAGCTGATGGGTGATCTCTGATTATGTTGATAAATAAGAATAAATTAACTTAGTCTGAGATCAATCCTACCTAATGAGTGATCTATAAATTTAATAATGCTTAATAATGATTGACTATAAATGAGATCAGTCCTATCTAGTGGGTGATCTTTAAGTCTGCTAATACTGATTGACTATAAATGAGATCAGTCTTATCTAGTGGGTGATCTCTAAGTCTACTAATACTTATTGACTATAAATGAGATCAGTCCTATCTAGTAGGTGATCTCTAAGTCTGTTAATACTGATACTGAGACTGTAGTTAAGATCAGTCTTGTCTAATGGGTGATCTTGGATTCTATTCATAATGATAAGGATTGACTGTGTCTAACAGTCCTGAGTCTGTACTACTAAGCTGAGTTGACTGTATCTGACAGTCCTAATTTCTGTAACTAAAAATGTGAGATGTATTCATGTAACTGACATTCCCCATGCTAAGATGACTGGGGTCCAATCTCTGCCCTAATTGGAAGGGTATTAGTACCTCTCCACCAGTAAAGACATCTGTTGTGGAGTCAGTCCTAATCTAATGGGTGACTCCTGGGACCATTCCTATACATATAATTATGCTAACAGGTGATCCCTGAGTTTTTCAGTCCTATCTAATGGGTGACATCTCGTACCTACACTGGCTATGTAGTTCTGGAACTTAGGGATTGCTTCTAGGGATCTCATTCCTATCTAACGGGTGAGCCCCCATCACTAG
The DNA here is from genome assembly GCA_030864215.1 of Capsicum pubescens. Classification (NCBI taxonomy): domain Eukaryota; kingdom Viridiplantae; phylum Streptophyta; class Magnoliopsida; order Solanales; family Solanaceae; genus Capsicum; species Capsicum pubescens. The sequence continues at coordinate 25,000,419 of CM061543.1, forward strand.
GTTCGCTCGGTGTTGAATCTTACTACCATCTGAATGACACTGAACATGATTTTCTGAGTTGAACTGACTAACTAAACTAAACTAATCGACTAAACTGATTAATTGAGCTGATAGTATTTTATTAGCTGAGCTAAGCTAAATTTGCTGAGTTCCGTTAACTGACGGAAAAGCTACTTGAGATCTGAGGTCTGACTGAGAGTACTGAGACTACTGAAACTAATGAACTGTTAAGATTTCTGTATTTTCCTGAGTCACATAACTGACTGAACTCTATGGAATCATAGCTTGAGTTCGGATATCATGAAACATAACATGGATCTAGGCACACAGCTATAATTTTTGGGTATAAGTACCCCCAGGACTCGATGGAAGGAAACTAACACACATGAATGACTTGATTATATGACCAACATCAACAATCCATAATATCATAACTTGGGAATTTTCATGAAGTACATGGTTATCATACATCTCATACATAAGAAGGATTTTCAAGAAAAACGTAGCATGATCTCATAAGACTAGTTCATGAACAATCCAACAACATTCACAATTCATAATACCAAAAATAGGGATTTCATACTAAGCATGGTTCTCAACAACCTATCATATGAACGGGGATGCGCACAACATGTATATACTTGCATGGCTTCAATATCATGGTTATTCCATATTACAACAATAACATGAGCATCTCATACCCCATCTTCGATTCAAGACAATGTCTTGGGAATCACATTGGACATAAACTTAGAACATGGAATAGTCATTAAGGACCTATTATGTCATAAAAGCATGATTTCTAGTATCTTAGGTATTTTCACAAACACCTTACATGCACATCTTAGAAATAGGTAGATTGATCAAGATTACAAGTATTCACCCACAAATTTCACATATATGTACATCATATACCACCATAGCTTCACATAAACATACAAAAAACCCATCTTGGGCATCATCAAACTCCAACAACATGATCATCAACCATAAACATCAAAAACATCATAATACATAATTTAAAAAATGGTTCTTGAGCTTCATGGATGAAAGGAGTCCATGAATCAACTCACACATACCATAGACGGAAGATTCTTGATGATTGATGGAGAAATTTGCTTGAACTTTAATCCCCAATTGAAAATCTTAATGTGTTCTTGAGAGGATTTTGAGAATTATGGGTGTATTTGGGTGTAAATGGGAGTAAATCCCGTGTTTAAGAGTATATAGAGGGTAGGGAAAACGTCCAAAATACCCTTTAAAACACGGAGCTTGAATGCTGAAAAATTGGGCACCCCCTGGAATAACAGGGCGGCTCCTTGCTCTTGCCACCTCTCTAAGAAGGGCGGTGCCTTTCTTAGAGAGCCTCTCTAAGATGGACGGCGCTCTTAATCACGGAGAGCTACTGTTTAAAATCCAAACATGCCCTAAACGGAGTCCAATAATTCCAAAACTTACCTGGGATGTACTGCAACCTTGCCCCATCACAGCACAACTTGAAAATTAAAAAACGAATGTCGGGAAGGTCTTCAAATAGATCCCCAAAGTTTGGAGGTCTAAAATGAGACTAAGTGTTGAACACTTATGAAAATTTCTAAGTCTTGAGACTTGTAAAGGCAAGAGAGCTGAATTTGGATACAACGATTTTTGCGGGGTCTTACACCAACGTCTTGCCCATGTTGGGGAAAGCTGTTCTATCCTTGCCATCGGAGTAAAAACTTAACTTTAGTGATCATTATCTTAACCCACTTGGGGTAACTTATAATCAATCCTATGCTGGCTCGTAGTTCTAGGGCATGAGACCTTGGAATCAAGCCCAACTCGGTGCTAACTACTACTCTCTTACTTAAGCTCAGACTTTTAAGAAAATCCACCTCAAATAATTCAACAATATATATAATGGAAGCCGATATACCTCTCTTTATCTTGGAACAAAAGGTATGGATTTCTTTCTTAGCTTAGAGTCAAAACTCAACTCTTTTTATTAAATCATGACAGACTTATCATCAAAGCTTTAAAATCTCAATAACTTGGAAATATGAATACGCTTCTTGAAACACTTTAAAGAGTATTATTAATTCATTATTAAGAATCACAACTTCACAATAAGGCTTAATTCATTACAAAGAGTTCTTAGAAATTCTTGATATAACAAGACTAAATTTTAGGGCTTTAAGACCATTCTTTAAATTCATATCAAACACAAAAAGGTTCATGCTTTATATCACAATTATCCATAATTCAACTTAAAATTTGAAAAAATATGATCATGTGCATAAGAACTCAAAAATAGATATGTAATTCAATATTGAAGTCACTTAAGATCTCAAAATGGGGTAAAAATCCTAACTTAAATTTCATGAAAATCATATCAATATTCATAAATTTATATCTTAAAGTAAGTTTTTGGGCACAAGAATGAACGAGTGTTCTTGTTCAAACCCACATATCTTAGATTGATGCACTTGGATGAATGACTTGTTTTTGAGATGTTACTTGGGTTCTTGGATGAAGGTTCTTGGAGTTCTTACTCTTCGAACTTGAAATCTTGACTGAACTTGGAGGATTAATGGAGAATTATTGGGTTTCTTGGAGGTTAAGAATGATAAACTAGGGTTTCTTATGCGAAGAGAATGCGGATTTAAGACAAAAAGAGATTTGTATTGTAATGATTTTATGTTTTTAGACGGATTGAGGGTAGGATAATTGACCAAAATACCCCTATTCAACTTTTAAAGAATTGGAAAAATGAAACATTTGCAAACTGGGTGGCCACAGCGATGCGCCACTATCGCGGTGGCTCACTGGAAATCGACAAATGGAAATTGGGTTGACTCTGCGATGCGGAGCCATCGTGGTGCCCCTTTGGAATGCTATTTTAGCACATGGCGCGATACGTCACTGGAAAATGAAAATTGTTAATGTAACCCTTTCCGCGATGCGCTAAGGACATAAATGATGAGGTTTTATGAATGAAACTTAAAATAGCCATACCTTCTTCACCAAGTGTCTATTTTTGACAAATCTTATATCGTCGGAAAGCTTATTTAAGCATTTACATAATAAAAATTTGAAATCTAAGGAATTCCACATGGAATAATTATAAATCATTTTGTAAGTTACTACTTAATACTTTGGGGAAGAAAATTTAGCTAGGAAAACTTCAGTTCATAAACTAGCTTAGAAATGCGAGGTATTACAAGTCCAAACACTATAGAGGCTTTCATACTAGTGTTTTTTCAGATTGATAATGCTCAAACTACAACTCTCGTAAGAGTGTAAGCGGTCGTTGTCAAATATAGAACCCAACTGGGTTGGGTGTCGAATCCCACAGGGAATACTTGGTCACTAAGTATGCAACGATTAGTAGACTGTTGATCGAAAATTCTACGAAAAAGGGGGGATTTAATTGTAGCGTGAATTAAGAGTATCAAAGTAACAAATAAAAACGGAATGTTTAGTAGGTTTTAATCAATGAGAATTGTAAGTTAGGGTTATGTCCACCTTATGAGTTTTACGTATCTATTGTCTATGAGTTATGCGAAATTCAGACATGTATGCGCTTATAGAGATTCGTATTCTATGGTAAATCCTAGTGTCTTTCGACCATCAAGGATTATATCACTTTAACTCTTTCGAGCTTAAAGCGTATACTAATGGTACGAATTCTCCAAGAGGTTAATCCAGTTACGGCACTAACTTTTAAACAGGGGTTGGTAGCACTATATCCTTGTCATTCTCTCTTTTCTAGACATGTAACTTTTCTTTCGAACAAGTTAATGCTATACTGGTGTATTCTATATTTTTGCAACCACAAGAATTTAATTAAGATGAAGAGAGTAATGATATAAGTAGCATGCGTATCAAGAATTCACAAACTCATAGCAATAGATAGTATATCATAAGGCTTCCATAACCCTAACAGAGAAGTTTAGCTACTCATGAGTGCAACGGAAATCACAATAGATATAATCATCATACCACAACCTAGAATAATCTTGGCGATGGAAGTGATATGGCGTCAAAAGCTCTCACACGTTTTGCCCTAGCCGTTCTTCTCAAGAGAGCCGAGTTCTCTGTGTTAGACTTACAGAATATTGTAACGTGAATTAGGAGCAAAAGTCGAATGAAAAAGTCTTTAATTAATGAATTAGTGAATAATAAAAAGCTTTGAATAAATGAATAAGTGAATGCTGAAAAATTCAGCATTATAGGGTTTTTATACCATCCTTGTCCTAGTCCTACTGAAATAGGGTTTTTATCCTTGTCCTAGTCCTACTGGGTTACTGCATACTTGTCCTAATCCTAGTATGTTACTGCTGATCCCCCAAGTCTTTAGAAATATTGTTTTTGCCCGGGACAGGTTTTCCATGCATCACTTTCAGTCCATAAGCTTCCAAAAGTTGCCTTCCTTCTTACGTGAAGTTTCCTTTGGCGTCAAACAGCCCATAAAGTGCTGAAATCTTCATCATTTATACGTGAAAACTTGCTAATCACGTTGGTTATCTTACTTACAGGAAAAAGGACTAAAAGTGTAGGAATTATATATTTTGTCCTCAAAACTTAGCTAAAATATGGGTACATTAAGGTGTTTTAGGCGTGTAAATACGCCTAACATCAAGACCCCACACTTAAAGCTTTGTTCATCCTCGAACAAAATATTACGTCCATGCAATCATCTAACTAGAAATCACAGCAGTAACACAAAATATTCATCAAGACAGGCACAACCATTATTAACAAAGAGTAGTTTTCTAATCACTTCTAGAAACAATTCAACGTCCAACATAGACTCGTGATGATGGTTAATTCGTATCGACAAGTTAAGGCACAAAGAATCATACAAGACTACCCAAAACTTATCAACCATGTGTGTCTCACAATATATCACCCATAATTACTCACAAGTATTTCATTTTTCAAAACATAGGTATAAGATTATCCTTGCTCTCACTCTCACAAAGAATTCATATGTTGCAACTGATGACCATAGGCTTGCCCTTGGTGTAATGCTCTACTAATATCAGAATGTTAAGCTTAGGATCAATTAGGTCTTTTACAGGTTGTAATGTAGGCTAAGGGACAGGTAGGACTATTTTGGCCAGAAATAGTGACTATGTTCCTAAGCGCTTTAATACATCACATTATGCCATTAACACTCTCTTTTAATCAACCCTGCTACCTTTCTTTCATCTATCACCCCTTTTCACCTATTTTGCCATTCAAGCATAACTATCTTTTTATTTAATCATAAACACAATTTATCTTTTTGTTTTTCTATTTCTTTTTTTTTAATAACACACCTCTATGATAGCCACTCTTTTTTCATAACAAATTCAAGTACCAATTCATTTTAAGGCATCACTCTCACCCAATTTCCTCTTATTTTGTCACATGACTTCACAATTTAAAGCACTTAGGAATTTGGATCAAATTATGGTCTTGAAAAAAAATGGATTAGGCTTACATATGAGGCTATCAAAGAAAATGGCTTAAAGGCTCAAAAGGGTTGACTAGGATAATGTCCACGGGTAGGTAAACAGAAGGTAAACAATCACAGGCTGCCAAAGAAATGCCTAAATCATCTCCTAAACTCACACTCTTTATTTCGCTTTACACACACACCAGGAAAGTTCTAGCATCATTCACAACACAGAATATACTATATCCTCACACACACAAGGCACATGGTCAACTTTATTGGGAGCAGTATAGACTCTTGACCCAACAGATGAATGAATTAAACCACACAATTATCACACAGTGAGTCACATGTAGAGCCTAAATGTCTCAATAGTAATGATTTAGCACAAACTCTTGTTATACTACCATGCCGTCTATCAGAACATTTTAATGCAAAATCTAAAAAAATTAAAATTAAACTAACTAATTACGACAAATTAAAACAAACAAGAACTAGAATAAATGCAAATGAAGACAAAGAAGTATAGCATACAAATACCAGCACCCCACACTTAGACGGGACACACTGCACTCAGTGGAAAATAAATAAGAAGAACCTAATTAGTCGGACTCATCCTCTATGTTTGGGGTCATACCCCCTGCATCGGAATCATCATCAGAGTCGTCGTCATCAGAGTTCTCCTCCACGTCGGAGTCTGGCATTCGTCGATCATCAAGAGGTTCCTCAAAATATACACCTACTCCACACATCGCCCTCACATGCTCATTCATTGGGTAGTCATAATCCAACTGTTGGAGCTCTGCAGCATTTGGAACACGACCCCCGCTCATCATGGTAAACTTCATCATGCCATATAAATGGCGGGAGAAGCTTTCGTCGCGAGCATGTCTTTCTGCAGTGGTTAGGTTGACGCCATGCATGGATTCAACATCTATAACCTTTGTGAGGTCAACCTTCTTCGGGTTGTGTGGAAGCTTATGATCTACAGGTTCCTCTTTGATGTCCTCCTTCCTCAATATCGCAGTCAATAGATTGCCAAAGCTGAAGTGGGACCTCTTGTGCAGCCTGGCCTTACGCATTGAAGATCGAATAATCGCCCCAATGTTGATGGGGATATTCTTCATCAAAGCGTACACCAAGCACACTCTATCACATGTGATATTTTTGTATTGTGACCCTGGAATCAGGCAATAATTGACTATCCTCAACCATATCCGAGCTTCTCTGTTCAAGGAGGCATACGGGAAGGTATTGTGCCGACCGGTATCCTTGTGACGACTCCACCATGCCATTGTTCTTGTTCCGCATAGTGTGTGTCTGATTGCCCTGTATGGAGGTCTACGATAAAGCTCCTTGAGTGGTGATGGATCCATAGATGGAAGACCCAAAAAAGAGTTGAAGAACTCCGCATTCAGTTGCAAGACTTGGCCCCGAATCTTCACTTCACTTCCAGTAGTATTTGGGGACCAATTGGCATAGAATTATTGCATTAGATCAAGATTGCATTCTCCCATATCTTGGAAAATGAAATCAAGATGTAGCGCCATGATTTTAGCCAAAATGCGGGGTTCTTTCTTTGCTAGGCTCTCCTTTTGTATCAACTCCACATGAACATATTTTTTTACTTTATTGTTCTTGTAACACTCCTTTCCTTCCTCCTCTAGGACCCATTTTATCCCGTACATGCGTCGAGGTATTTGCAGTGAGGAGGATTCAGCTTGCTCTTTTCTTCCCCTTTTTTGGCCTTTCTATGAGGTGTTTGTTTTTTCTTTTCCTTGTCTTGCTTTTGGTGCCATTGTACTTGGTTGATGTCCTTGGAAGATGTTCTTGCAATGTTAAAAGAGCAAAAAGAAAATTTTTGAGAGATTTTGGAGAGGTAGGCGGCACTTAGGTTGAATTTGCAATGCATTTTTGTTCTAAGACTAAGGTTCTATTTATAGGGCAAGCTTGGGTCGGGTTTTGACCCATTTGGAATTGGATTAGGAGACCAAAAAGTGAGCATAGGCGGCGCCTAATGCTTTGCCTATGCTTGGCATAGGCGACGCCTTTTGCAAAGCCTAGTTGATCATAGGCGACGTCTATGCTATGGCATTGTTAGGCATAGGCGGCGCCTATGCCATGGCACTCTAGATTCAGAGACAAAAGGCTTTTGCATAGGCGGCGCCTATGCTATGGCATTGTTAGGCATAGGAGGACCCTATGCTATGGCATTCTAGATTCAGAGAGCTTAGGCCATAGCATAGGCCTTGCCTTGTTCGTTGCCTAGATTTTCATAGGCAATGCCTAACTCATAGCCTTTTGCTTCTTCATTCCCAACTTACCACCTTCAACATGCAATACTTCCAAATCAAAATTTGAAACCAATCTCCTCCTTTACACCTCTTACACCTACACTTATTCAAAAACAACAAAAACAATTAGAAAGATGGGTTGCCTCCCATCAAGCGCCTTAGTTTTGGTCGTGGCTCGACAAAATCCTAGGAAAACAAAAACAACAAAAACAATTAAAAATGATGGGTTGCCTCCCACCAAGCGCTTGATTTATTGTCGCGGCACGACATAGTTATCTCGATTACTTGGACTTCATCGAGATATTTGGTGCATCGTTTTCTGAATAGATTCAGATGACGTTGATGCTTAATTGTGGGCATGCAATCTTCTTCGAGATGCATCTTGTGCATACATATCCCAGGTGGATACCCATTATATCATCAATAGACCAACCAATGGCTCTCTTGTACCTCTTCGGAGCAGAGATGAGAGCCTCTACGTGCTGTTTACCTAAATCAGCCACAACACTCACCGGAAGTGTATTTCCACTTCCCAAAAACGCATACCTTAGGTGACTTGGGAGCTCTTTCAATTCTAGCGCTGGTATCTCTTCAATGGAAGTCTTCGCTGTTGGTGAAGATTGATTCTTAAGATCAAGGCCAAACTTCTTAGGATCATGAGAATAGGACCTTATTCCTGTTAGAGCACGAACGGTTTCTTCTTGTTCTTCAGCCTCGTCACGTTCAAAATTCAGTAGCACATCAGATAGTGACTCAACAGTAAGCTGCTTCTCTACAGATAATTCTTTCTCATCCTCATAATAAACATCATCTACAGAGAACACATTCATATCGCTGGGCTACTTCATTGCTTTGCATACATCAAAACGGACCACTTCGTCATTCATCCGAAATAAAAGCTCATTAGCTCTTAAGTCGATAAGCACACTTCCAGTTGCGAGGAAAGGGCGTCCCAAGATTATGGGAGCTTCAGAATCTACCTCGCAATCCAAAATAACAAAGTCTGCAGGAAAGATGAAGGTGGAAACCTTCACCAACACATCATTCAAGATACCCATAGGTCATTTTACCGACCAATCTGCCATCACGAGCCGCATATTGGTTGGTGTAGGGTCACCCAACCCCAACTTTCTGTACATGGATAGCGGCATCAAATTGATGCTATCTCCCAAATCACACAATGCCTTAGAAAAATCCAACGATCCAATCGTGCAAGGAATAGTGAAAGCACCAGGATCTGCCTTTTTATAAACTAGCGATCTTGTAGTGATTGTACTGCAATGATGAACATTATCTGCCAGCTCATAGCTTACTGCCCGCTTCTTTGTCAAAAGGTCCTTCATGAATTTAGCGTATTAGGGCATCTGCTCTAGCGCTTCCACCAAAGGAACATTAATAGTCAGCTGCTTCAACATAGTCATGAATTTACTGAACCTGGTATCATCATCTTTCTTCTTCAGTTTCTGCGGAAAAGGTGGTGGTGGAAGGGGAATTGTTTTCTCCACCACTTCCTTTTTATCTTGCTTCCGATTATCAACCTTTTCAGGAGTGTCGTCAGCCTTCTTCTTCAGTCTCTGAGGTAAAGATGGTGGTGGAAGGAGAATATTTTTCTCCACCACTTTCTTTTTATCTTTCTTCCAACTATCAATCTTTTCAGGCTGCAGACGTCTAGGGGTGACGTCATGAACACACACTTCATCTTCTTTGACCTCTTCACATTCTGTATCAATAACATTATCCGCTATATCATCAACTACCTTCTTGCCTTTAGATGGATTTTCCAAAACTTTACAACTTCGGGTAGTAATAGCCATACACGATCCATCATTCCTCGAATTTTTCACTGTGTCGCTAGGTAGTGTTCCAGCTTTTCTTTGATTGAATGCCGCTGAAAGTTGACTCAATAGCTGCTCTAGTTGCTTTATTGCACTAGAATGCGAGTCAACCAATTGATTAATTGAAGACAAATCGTTCTTCACCTCATTCACTCCCGTATTAGTTGCCTCTACTCCCTTCAACATCTTCGCCATCATATCTTCCATCGACATCTTCCCAGAGCCAAATGCCACAGCCTCACGGTTTCCACGAGGAACATACAAACCACTCCTGTCAGTCTTATTCTTCTAACCACCTTGATCGCGGTCCTTGTATCCAGATTTATCATAATAGTTCCGACCTTGGTTTCCTTGGGCATTGCCTCGGAAACCCCCCTGATTATTCAAGTAGTTAGCTTCTTCCTCAGAATTGGATTCGTCTCTTCCTTTTGACGCAACCGCTTTTACTTTTTTGGTCTTCCCTGATAATAAATGCTTGGTAAGAAGATCCATCTGTGTTTTCATGTGCTCCATATCTTGATCACGTTCCTCTTGTCTACGCCTCTGCTCTGCAGTCATGCCAATCGATACAGTAGAGCTTGCTACCTCAGAATCCCTGGTATGCCAAGATCTACTCTACTTTGTCATACGATCTAGCATATCACTTGCCTCAAGAAAAGTAAGGTCCATGAATGACCCACCTGCAGCATTATCAACCACTGGCTTTGTCACCGAGTTCAAAGCCCTATATAATATTTCCATCAAGTGGATATTCGTCATCTGATGGTTTGGGCACCGCATAAGCTTCTTCTTGAATCTTTCCTATGTTTCGTAGAGAGCTTCAGTTGGAAGCTGTCGGAAATTGCTGATCTCATCTCTCAACTGTGCTCTCTTGGATGGCGGAAAGAATCCTTCTAGGAAAGCGTCTTTCAGTTTCCTCCAATTAGTAATAGAATCAGGAGTTAGCCCATTCAGCCATAGAGTTACCTGCCCAGATAGAGACAATGGAAATAATCGCAGCCGACTTGCATTCTGTCCAACGCCTGGATTGTCGAATGACTTGCATGTAGAGATAAAGTTGACCATATGCATATTCGGATCATCACCTGCAAGTCCACCAAATAGTCCCTTGAGCTGCAATAACTGAATCATGGTGCTAGTGATATTGAACTTGGCTCCGGGTGCCAAGGGAGGAGGAATAATAGCCCCTGTGGCACCAGCTCCATCCAGATCATCATCCTTATTATAAAAAGGAGCCTGCACAGCTCGGCGGTCAGGTCTCACTCTAGATTGATGATCTCTCTTGTGCATAGGTGCTGCCACTTCATCTGCACGCCGTGGATTAAGTAACTCATCATCACCCAGGTACTCATCATCAGGATTTGTTGCCCGACCTGGGTTATCAATATTCTGTTGATGCACTTGAGCGGCGGCCAAAGCATCTAATCTAGCCTGCTCCTGTTGAGCAGCCCTTCTTTCAAAGTCACGTTGTGCCTCCATCCTGCCAATAAGTTGCGGTTTAGGGTTTATGGGTAATAATGGTTGACCTGAACTTCGAGTGTTTGGCATGCACTCAAGCAAACCTGAATAAAACAAAAACAACAACTAAAAGTAAAATACAAGAATCTTTGACCAAAGGGTCTAGTAACTATCACAAACATAGTTGACAACCGTATTCCCCGGCAACGGCGCAAAAATTGGATAACGCTCGAACTACAAATATAGAACCCAACTGGGTTGGGTGTCGAATCCCACAGGGAATACTTGGTCACTAAGTATGCAACGATTAGTAGACTGTTGATCAAAAATTCTACGAAAAAGGGGGGATTTAATTGTAGCGTGAATTAAGAGTATCAAAGTAACAAAGAAAAACGGAATGTTTAGTAGGTTTTAATCAATGAGAATTGTATGTTAGGTTTGTGTCCACCTTATGAGTTTTACGTATCTATTGGCTATGAGTTATGCGGAATTCAGACATGCATGCGCTTATAGAGATTCGTATTCTATGGTAAATCCTAGTGTCTTTCGACCATCAAGGATTATATCACTTTAACTCTTTCGAGCTTAAAGCGTATACTAATGGTACGAATTCTCCAAGAGGTTAATCCAGTTACGGCACTAACTTTTAAACAGGGGTTGGTAGCCCTATTTCCTTGTCATTCTCTCTTTTCCAGACATGTAACTTTTCTTTCGAACAAGTTAATGCTATACTGGCGTATTTTATTTGTTTGCAACCACAAGAATTTAATTAAGATGAAGAGAGTAATGATATAAGTAGCATGTGTATCAAGAATTCACAAACTCATAGCAATAGATAGTATATCATAAGGCTTCCATAACCCTAACAGAGAAGTTTAGCTACTCATGAGTGCAACGGAAATCACAATAGATATAATCATCATACCATAACCTAGAATAATCTTGACAATGGAAGTGATATGGCGTCAAAAGCTCTCACACGTTTTGCCCTAGCCGTTCTTCTCAAGAGAGCCTAGTTCTCTTTGTTAGACTTACAGAATATTGTAACGTGAATTAGGAGCAAAAGTCGAATGAAAAAGTCTTGAATTAATGAATGAGTGAATAATAAAAAGCTTTGAATGAATGAATAAGTGAATGCTGAAAAATTCAGCATTATAGGGTTTTTATAACATCCTTGTCCTAGTCCTACTGAAATAGGGTTTTTATCCTTGTCCTAGTCCTACTGGGTTACTGCATACTTGTCCTAATCCTACTATGTTACTGTTGATCCCCCAAGTCTTTAAAAATATTGTTTTTGCCCGGGACAGGTTTTCCATGCATCACTTTCAGTCCATAAGCTTCCAAAAGCTGCCTTCCTTCTTACGTGAAGTTTCCTTTGGTGTCAAACAGCCCATAAAGTGCTGAAATCTTCATCATTTATACGTGAAAACTTGCTAATCACGTTGGTTAGCTCACTTACAGGAAAAATGACTAAAAGTGTAGGAATTATATATTTTGTCCTCAAAACTTAGCTAAAATATGGGTACATTAAGGTGTTTTAGGCGTGTAAATACGCCTAACATCAATAGATGTATAAGTAATAAGTTGTTTAGTATTGATTACTTTAGATATTTTGAACTTTATGGAAAAATTTCAACCAGTTTTCCATATTATTACATATTATTATACAGTTATTGCAGTAGGTACTAGATAAGGGTTAGCTTGTGGTCCTTCGGGATCATGAGCATTGTGTGGTATTCCAGTTATAGAAAATTCAGGGGTGACAAAATTGGTGTCAAAGCTTAAGGTTCAATAGTGTCCTAGCAATTCAGAAAAGCCGTATTTAATAGAGTCTTGTGCATGGGTGTGTTGCACGCAACATTTATGTACAAGAGGATCTAAGATTTTTTAGCAAATGGTTTCCCTTCTTTCAGTATTCATGTCGTGCGAGTGAGTGTAATGCCCCGAAAATAGGTCCCGAGGCGTCACACAGTGCTTAAGGCTACAAGTAACCTCAAGATAACCCTTGAGCCATATTCACATCATTCATCACTTATCAACAGGATTATTATAATCAATCATCAAAACATCCTCTATGATATCATAATTCAACACAAAGGAGATGCGGAAAAGTAACAAAATATGACACATCACATGAACTCCAAACATCTAGACTAGTCTGACAAGCATCTAAAAATCAATAAAACCAGAGAGCCATTGGGACATGCCCCAACTGACTCATACTCCATATCAAAAGTACACCACTCAATGAAACATAAATCTGAATACCACGTCCTCGGATCATGAGGTCTCACCACGATAGAGGATGTAGAACAACGTGCCCAGAAAATCATTGTCGAACCTGGGACTGAGCACCTGAACCTACATTCCGAGAAAATATAGCCCACATCCAGAGATGTGGGTCAGTACCATGGAAGTGTACCGAGCATATGGGGGTTTATGCAATTTAAATAATCAATATCGTAAACATTTATTGCAATCATGGATGATATAATAAAAGACTCACATAGCCCGAATAAAATCACCATAATCATAAGAGAGTGAAATACATATAATAAAATATGTGAGTCATCATATAAATTCTATCTTTCCAAAAATGATAGCTTTCACAACTCCACTTTCAAATCATTTAACTTTTCACCACAGACATAAGAATATGCACACACACTGGGAGATCTTATAACCGACATAAATCATGTGAGACACATGGAGTCCAACGTCTAAGGCACGTTGGGGAGAGCCGTCCTATCCTTTCCATTGGAGTAGGACTATAAGTATCAAATCCAAAAACACTAGTGATCACTATATAAATCAGCCTCAGGCTCACATCCTACTGGGGCACGTAGTTCTAGGGAAGTACCAAAACATCTATACCTCCATCTCGGTGCTAAAAACTACTCTCGGACTTAGATCAGAAATTTAAATCAGCCTCAGGATCACATTAAATAAAATCCACAATAAACAATTCGACAATTTTTATCGGGAGCCAATTTGCTACCCCTTTTATCATAAGTAATCAAAATGTGGATTTCTTTTCTCATTTGAGTTCAAAAATAACTCCTTTCAAGACCAATAGGTCAAATCATTCTCATCTAATAAATGTATCACACATTGCTTCATAAAATAATAATCTCATTTCGGGTTCAAAACCCATAATTCAACACTTGAGTAAAACAATTTCAAATTTATACTTGATGTAGCAAACATATATGATTTATATCAGAATATGAAAATTTAACTTAAATCATGATATTCACGTCTAAACTCATGGAATTTCATCTTCAAAACATCAAAATTTCATAGATTCTTCAACAAGAATATATATATCAACTTTCCATCACAATTTCATAAGTAAAGCATGTAAAATCACATATCTCTGTAAAAGTAATAAAAATTTTGGGCACAAGAACGAAAGAGTGTTTTTGTTGAAAAACCCCACATACCTCAAAGATGAACTTTAGAATGACTTTCCGAATAACTTTGTGGTTTTCGCAAACTTTTGGGTTCCCCACGTAGCCCTTGCGATGAGGATTCCGAATATGTAAAAATATCTAAATTCCCACGGTTAAAGCTCTAGGTATAATGGTTTCTAGGTGGAAACCCTTGTATGTGTTCTTGAGGATTTTTTATGTTTAGGGGAATATTTAGGAGTATTGGGGGTTGAATCCCGTGTTAAGGAGGATAAGGGAATTAAAAATTACCTTTAAGACATCAATTAAACAGATGGAGTTACTGAAAATTGGTTAGGTGTGTTAGGTAGGGGGCGCCCTACTTTGAGAGAGGGTGAGACCATGGCGGCGCCTTGCTCTTAGAGGTGGTAAGAGCTGGGCGGCGCCCCTCTTAGAGAGGCGGAGAGAGTTGGGCGGCATGGCCCCAGCACCTTTAGCTACTGGAATGGAACCCCAAACACAGCCTTACGCTCGTCTAAAAATTCTGAAACTCACCAGGAACATCCTACGACCTTTCCCCATCGCAACGCAACAAAAATCTCAAAAAACGAAGGTCGGGAAGGTCATGAAATAATCCATCAAAGATTCAAGGCTCAAAATAAAACTAAGTGTGGAACAAAGCATAAACACTTAGCCAAATTTCTTGATGTTAAGCTCACTTAACTCATTTTGAAAGCTTTAATGACGCAGAAAATTTTTAGGGTCTTACATTATGTCCCCCTTGGGAGCATTCGTCCCCGAATGACTCTAGACATGCCAAGAGTATATAGGAAACAAAGCATACAGCCGAAACCACTCATTAAACTCATCTCCACATCATTTCAAACTCTAGATGCAACATAGAATGCATAAATTCAAGAAACTATAGCTGAACAAGGTGAATTTACAGCTGAACTGCATTAATTTTATCAAAAAGTGTATGATTTAGAAAAGGATGGTACCTTCGACTTGATCGGAGCTTGTGGAAAATAGGTGCGGGTACTTGGATCTCATATCCGCCTCAGCTTCCCAAGTTGCACCCTCAACAGATTGGTTTCTCCATAACACCTTGACCAAGGGAAATTCTTTGTTCCTTAGTCTTTGGACACGAAAGTCAAGGATCTCAACAGGAATCTCATCAAAAGAAAGATTTTCTTAAACTTTAGCACTCACAGAGGAATCCACTACCACAACATCGCTAATATGTTTTCTAAGCATAGAAACATGGAACACCGAATGAACAGAAGACAATTCAAAAGGCAACTCAACCTCAAAAGCTACCTTACCAACACGGCTAAGAATTCTGTAAGGGCCAACATAACGGGGACTAAGCTTCCCCTTCTTTTTGAATCTCTTCACCCTTTTCATAGGCGAAATTTTTAGATACACCAAGTCACCAACTTTGAACTCAAGATCTCTTCTTCTAACATTCGCATATGACTTTTGATGATTTTGAGCTATTTTTAACCTTTCTCTAATCAACTTAAACTTTTCCATAGCCTCAAATACCGAATCAGGACCACTCATAGCCGTTTCACCCACCTCAAACAAACTTATGGGTGATCTACACTTTCTCCCATACAAAGCCTCAAATGGAGCCATGCCAATACTAGAGTGGAAACTATTATTGTAAGAAAACTCTATCAACAGTAAGTGTTCATCCCAAATCCCTCTAAAGTCAATAGTACACACTCTCAATATATCTTTTAAGGTCTGGATGGTCCTCTCATCCTGACCATCTGTCTGCGGATAGAAAGCAGAACTCAAAAGTACTTGGGTACCAGGACCCTTCTGAAAATATTTCCAAAACTGCGAAGTGAACTGAGCACCCCTATCCAAAATGATAGACAAGGGAACTTCATGCAATCTAACTACTCTCGGATGTACAATATAGCATAGTCCTCAGTATTATAAGAAGTATGTATAGGTGATACGCCCAAATTACAGCTCTTGTGAGAAAGTGTAAGCGGTCGCTGTCAAATATAGAACCCAACTGGGTTGGGTGTCGAATCCTACAGGGAATACTTGGTCACTAAGTATTGCAATTATTAGTAGACTGTTGGTCGAAAATTCCACGGAAAAGGGGGGATTTGATTATGCGTGAGCTAATAATATCAAAGTAACGAATGAGACGATGTATGTAGTAAGATTTAATAACAGAGAATGATAAGTTAGGGTTATGTCCACCTTGTAGTTTCTACTTCTCTATTAACTATGAGTAACGCAGAATTTAGACATGAATGCACTTATAAAGAATCGTATTCTAATTCTAAATCCAAGTGTTTCCCAACCATCAAGGATTTATTTCACTTTAACTCTCTCGATCCAAAAGTGTATAACTAATGGTACGAACTCTCCAAGAAGTTAATCCGGTTAAGGCATTAACGTGTAAATAGGGGGTTGGTAGCCCTATTTCCTTGTCACACTCTCTTTTCCAAATATGTAACTTTTCTCTCGAACAAGTTAATGCTATAATGGTGTGTTCTCTATGTTTGCAACCATGAGAGTTCAATTAAAACGAAGAGATTAATGATATAAGTAGCATAACACATAAAGAATTTACAAACTCATAGCTAATAGATAGTAGCTCACAAGGTTTTCATAACCCTAACAAGGAAGTTTAGCTACTCATGATTACAACGGAAATCACAATAGACATAATCATCATACCACAACCTAGAACAAGCTTGGCGATGGAAGTGATTTTAGCGTCAAAGTAGACGTTTTTCTCCCTAGTCGTTCCTCAAGACTTAGCCGTGTTTCTCTGTCTTCAACTTACAGAATCTGTAAGTTGAATAATGAATGATAACAACATCCTGAAAAATTCAGCAATAGGGTTTTTATAATATCCTTGTCTACTAAATTACTGCTGCATCCCTAAGCATTTAGAAATACTGATTTTGCCTGGGATAAATTCTCCATGCGTTACATTCAGTCCACAAGCTTCCAAAAGCTTCCTTCCAACTTATGTGAAGTTTTCCTTTGCTGCCCAAAGGTCCAGAAAGTGATGAAATCTTCATCATTAATACCTAAAAACATGCTAATCACATAGGTTAGCTCACTTATAGGAAAATGGACTAAAAGTGCAGGAATTATATATTTTATCCTCCAAACTTAGCCTAAGATATGGGTAAATTATGGTTCTTAGGGGTATAAATACGCCCAACATCACCACCCCACACTTAAAGCTTTGTTCGTTCTCGAAAAAAATATTACGTCCATGCAAACAGCTAACTAGAATTTCACAATAGCAACACAAAATGTTCAACAAGACATACACAACAATCATTAACAAAGAGTAGGTTTCTCAATCACTACTAGAAACAAATCAACCTCCAACATAGACTCATTATGATGGTTAATTCGTATCCACAAGTTAAGCCACAAAGAAACATATAAAACTACCCAACAACCATCAACCATGTGTGCTCACACAATATATCACCCATAATCACCCATAGTTTTGCATTTTTCGAAACATGGGTATAAGACTCTCCTTGCTCTCACTCTCACAAAGAATTCTTATATTGCAACTGATGACCATAGGCTTGCCCTTAGTGTAATGCTCCACTAATATCAGAATGCTAAGCTTAGGATCAAATAGGTCTTTACAGGTTGTAATGTAGGCGAAGGGACAGGTAGGACTATTTTGGCCAGAAATAGTGACTATGTTCCCTAAGCGCTTTAATACACTGCATTATGCCATTTACACCAACTTTTAACAACCACTCTACCTTCCTTTCATCTACCAACCCCTTTTCACCCAATTTGTTATTCAATCATAAACACAACTATTTATTGTTATTTATTTATTTTTATTTTTTTTCTTTTCATTTGTTAATAATACTTTTTATTACCAAAAAGACTTATTATTTTTCTTTTTCTCTTTTTTAAATTATTATTTAGCATCCCTATGATAGCCACACTTTTTAATAATATTTTCAGGCACCAATACACTCTGAGACATTATTGTCACCAATTTCCTCTTATTTCGCCACATGATTCTACAATTTAAAGAGCTTAGGAATTTGGATCAAATTACGGTCTTGAAAGAAAATGGATTAGGCTACATATGAGGCTGCCAAAGAAGATAGCTAAAGGTACAAAGGGGATTCACTAGGATAATATACAAGGGTAGGTAAAAAGAAGGTAAACAAATTCAGAGCTGCCAAAGAAATGCCTAAATCATCTCCTAAACTCACACTCTTTATTTCGCTTTACACACACACCAGGCAAGTTCTAGCATCAGTCACAACACAGAATATACTACAACCTCACACACACAAGGCACATGGTCAACTTTATTAGGAGCAGTATAGACTCTTGACTCAACAGATAAATGAATTAAACCACACAATTATCACACAGTGAGTCACACTTAGAGACTAAATGTCTCAATAGTAATGATTTAGCACAAACTCTTATTATACTACCATGTCATCTATCAGAACAATTTCATGCAAAATCTAAAAAATCTAAAATTTAACTAACTAATTACTACTAATTAAAATAAACAAAAATAAGAATAAATGTAGGCAAAGAAGTACAATACAGCATACAAATACCTTCACCCCATACTTAGATGGGACACACTGCCCTCAGTGGAAAATAAATAAGGAAAACCTGATTAGTCGAACTCCTCTTCTATGTCTGGGGTCATACCCCCTGCGTCGGAATCATCATCAGAGTCGTCATCCTCAGAGTTGTCCTCAACATATGAATCCGGCAGTCGGCGATCATCGTCAGTTGGCACGTCATCATCGATAGGTTCCTCACAATGTACCTCCACTCCACACATAGCCCGCGCATGCTCATTCATCGGGTAGACATAGTCCAACTGCTGAAGCTCTGCATCAGTCGGGATACGACCCCCACTCATCATGATAAACCGAGTCATACCATATAGATCGCGAAAGAAACTTTCATCTTGAGCATGTCTTTCTGCAGTGGTCAGGTTGATGCCTTGACCAGTTTCAGGCTCTTTAACCTTCGTAAGATCAACCTTCTTCGGGTTGTGTGGAAGCTTATGGTCCGCGGGTTCTTCTTCAATGTGCTCCTTCCTTAAGATCGCAGTCAACAAATTGCCAAAGCTGAAATGGGACCTTTTGTGCAGCCTAGCCTTACGCATTGACGATCGTATAACCGCACCAATGTTGATAGGAATATTAGTCATCAGAGCGTACACCAAGCATACTCAATCACGTGTGATCTTTGTGTACTGTGTCCCAGGAATCAAGTAAGAGTTGGCTATTCTCAACCATATACAAGCTTCTCTGTTCAAGGAAGCATACGGGAAGGTATTGTGCCGACCGTTATCCTTGTGACGAATCCACCAGGCCATGGACCTTGTTCCGCACAGTGTGTGTCTGATTGCCCTGTAGGGAGGTCTGTGATAAAGCTCCTTGAGCGGTGATGGATCCACAGATGGAAGGCCCATAAAAGAGTTGAAGAACTCCGCATTCAGTTGCAAGACTTGGCCCCGAATCTTCACTTCACTTCCGGTAGTCTTTGGGGACCAATTGTCATAAAAATCTCGCGTTAGATCAAGATTGCATTCCCCCATATCTCGGAAAATGAAATCAAGATTTAGCACCATGATTTTAGCCAAAATGCAAGGCTCTCTCTTTGATAGTCTTTCCTTCTGCATCAAATCCACGTGAACATATTTTTTCACTTTGTTGTTCTTGTACCACTCTTTTCCTTCCTCCTCTAGGACCCATTTGATTCCAAAAGTGCGTCGAGGTATTTGTAGAGAGGAGGATTCAGCTTGCTCTTTTCTTCCCCTTTTCTGACCTTTCTATGAGGTGGACACTTTTTCTTTTCCTTGTCGTCCTTTTGGGGCCATTCTACCTGAGATTAAAATAGAGTCATGTTAGCTTTATCTCAAAAGATTCAATCGAAAAACAAACAGTAGTGGCACCACCCCACACTTAATTTGTTGGCATAGACTAATTAAGTTAGTGATGTCGATTACTCAGACTTCATCGACATATATTTAGGCGATATATTCCAACAACATGTTTATCACAGTCATACTTTCATGTAATCTTAACTATACTTTCATGTTTGAATTAATGCACTTCTTGAATAAGGCTACCACAAAGAGATCGTATCATGATATTGCATAGAAATAATCACAACATCTTATGCTTGTGGTCAATCATGATCATTATCTCGATGAACGAGTCATTCAAACATTCAAGCTTTCAACTTTTAAGATTACGCATTAACTTCAAAATTTCGACTTCATAAAAAATATGACAGTGTATAACAATCAAGTACAAGTCGGAACAAAGTCAAGAACACCCACACTTATCCTCTCACTCAACGAGATTCATCATAGCAAACCTACCATATTATTTATCACCAAACACCACTTCAAAATCTAATAAATCAATATAAACGTAGCATTTTAACAACTATGGAATATAAAAGAATAACTTACTTGGTGGTGGTTCGGGAAGATGAGCTTGCAAGACTAGATGAGAAAAAAGAAAATTTTTGAGAGAAATAGGGAGCTTGGACGGCGCCTATCTTGAGCCAATAATGGGATTGTGTTCTAAGATTGAGGATCTATTTATAGACTAAGCCATGGGTCAGGTTTAAACCATGTAAAATCGGGTTAGGAGACAAAAAGTCATAAGTAGGCAGTGCCTAATGCTTTGCTTATGCTTAGCATAGGCGGCGCCTTTGTCAATGCCTAGTTGGGCATAGGCGGCGCCTTTTTCAATGCCTAGTTGGGCATAGGCGGCGCCTATGCTATTGCCTATGTGAGGCAGTGAGCATAGGCAATGACATAGGCCTTGCCTTGTCCATTGCCTAAATTAGCATAGGCCTTTCCTTTTCCATTGCCTAGATTAGCATAGGCAATGCCTTTTCCATTGCCTAAATTAGAATAGGCATTGCCTTGTCCATTGCCTATGTGAGGCAGTGAACATAGACAATGGCATAGGCATTGCCTTGTCCGTTGCCTAGATTTGCATAGGCATTTCCTTGTTCGTTGCCTAGATTGGCATAGGCAATGCCTAGCCTATATCCTCTGCTCCATCATTCCTAACTTACCACCTTTAGCATGGCTCACTTACAACTCAAAATTTTAGACCAATCTCCTCCTTTATACATCTTGCACCTACACTTAATCAAAAACAACAAAAACGATTAGAAGGATGGGTTGCCTCCCACCAAGCACCTTAGTTTTGGTCGTGGCTCGACTCTTCTTTTAGAATTTTTTTATTTAACAAAAACAAACACCTAATAAAAAAAAATGATTACAAACGATGGGTTGCCTCCCATGTAGCGCTTGATTTATTGTCGCGGCATGAAATAGTTATCTCGATTACTCAGACTTCATCGCGATATATGGTGCATCATTTTCTGAATGGATTCAGAAGACGCTGATGCTTAATTGTGGGCACGCAATCTTTTTCGAGATGAATCTTGTGCATACATATCCCAGGAGGGATACTAATTATATCATCAATAGTCCAATCGATGGCTCTCTTGTATCTCTTCAGAACAGGGATGAGAGCCACTACTTCTTGTTCACCTAAATCAGCCGCAATAATAACCGGAAGTGTATTTTCACTTCCCAAGAACGCATACTTTAGGTGACTGGGTAGCTCTTTCAATTCTAGCACTGGTGGCTCTTCAATGGATGGTTTCGCTGGTGGTGACGGTCGATTCTTAAGATCAAGGTCCAGCTTCTTAGGAGCATGAGAATAGGACCCTATTCCTGTTAGAGCACATATAGTTTCTTCATGATCTTCAACATCCTCAAGCTCAAAAGTCAAAAGAACAGCAGACAGTGGCTCAATAGTAAGCTGCTTCTCTACAGATAATTCTTTCTCATCCTCATAACAAACATCAGCTACAGAGAACATATTCATATCTCTAGGTTGCTTCATCGATTTGCATACATCAAAACGGACCACTTCGTCATTCAGCCGAAATAAAAGCTCATTAGCTCTTAAATCAATAAACACACTTCCAGTTGCGAGGAAAGGATGACCCAAGATTATGGGAACTTCAGAATCCACCTTGCAATCCAAAATAACAAAGTTTGCAGGAAAAATAAAGGTAGAAACCTTCACCAGTACATCATATAAGATACCAACAGGTCGTTTTACCGGCCTATCTTCCATCACAAGCCGCATATTAGTTGGTGTAGGATCGCCCAACCCCAACTTTCTGTAAATAGATAGAGGCATCAAATTGATGTTAGCTCTCAAATCGCACAATGCCTTAGCAAAGTCCAAAGATCCAACCGTGCAAGGAATAGTGAAAGCACCCAGATTTGCCTTCTTCTGTACTAAAGACCTTGTGACAATTGCACTGCAATGATGAACATTATCTGCCAGCTCATAGCTTGCTGCCCACTTCTTTGTCAAAAGGTCCTTCATGAATTTAGCTTACCTAGACATCTGTTCCAATGCCTCCACCAAAGGCACATTAATAGTCAGCTGCTTCAACATGGTCATGAATTTACTAAACCTGGTGTCATCAGCTTTCTTCTTCAGTCTCTAAGGAAAAGGTGGTGGTGAAAGGTGAATAGTTTTCTCCACCACTTCCTTTTTATCTTGCTTCTGATTATCAATCTTTTCAGGATGGTGACATCTAGGTGTAGTGTCATGAACGCTCTCATTCTGATTTTCAGCTTCTACAGAATCATCACAATCTTCTTCAATAATATGCTCTTCTGTAATATCAACCACCTGCTTGCCTTTGGATGGGTTTTTCAACACTTTACCACTCTTGGTAGTAATATCCATACACGATCCATCATTCCTTGGATTTTGAACAGTGTCACTAGGTAAAGTGCCAGCCTTTCATTGATTGAATGCCGCTGAAAGTTGACTCAGTTATTGTTCCAGCTGTTTTATTGCAGTGGAATGCGACTCAACCAATTGATTTATTGAGGACAAATAATTCTTCACCTCATCTACTCCCATGTTGGTTGCTTCCACTCCTTTCAACATCTTAGCCATCATATCTTCCATGGACATCTTTCCAGAACCAGATGCAGCGGCTTCACGACTTCCAGGAGGAACATACAAACCACTCATGTCAGTCTTATTCTTCCAACTCCCCTGATCGTGGTCCGTGTATCCAGATTTATCATAATAGTTCCGACCTTGGTTTCCTTGGGCATTGCCTTGAAAACCCCCTGATTATTCAAGTAGTTCGCTGCCTCCTCAGAATCGGATTCATCTCTTCCCTGGGATACAACGGCCTTAACCTTTTCTGTCTTCCCTGATAATAAATGCTTGGTAAGAAGATCCATCTGTGTTTTCATGTGATCCATATCTTGGTCACGTTCCTCTTGTCTTCGTCTCTGTTCTGCAGTCATGCCATTAGCTAAAGTAGAGCTTGCTACCTCAGAATCCATGGTATGCCAAGCTTTTCTCTGCTTTGTCATACGATCTAGCATATCACTTGCCTCAATGAAAGTAAGATCCATAAATGACCCACCTACAGCATTATCAACCACTGGCTTTGTCACCGAGTTCAAAGCCCTATATAATAATTCCATCAAGTGGATATTGGTCATCTGATGATTTGGGCACCGCATAAGCTTCTTCTTGAACCTCTCCCATGTTTCGTGGAGAGCTTCAGTTGGAAGTTGTCGAAAATTACTGATCTCATCTCTTAATTGTTCTCTCTTGGATGGCGGAAAGAATCTTTCTAGGAAAGCGTCTTTCAGTTGCCTCCAATTAGTAATAGAATCAGGAGTTAGCCTGTTCAACCATAGAGTTGCCTCTCCAGATAGAGACAATGGAAATAAGCGCAGCCGAATTGCATTCTGTCCAACTCCTGGATTGTCAAACGACTTGCATGTTGAGATAAAATTAATCAGATGCATTTTCGGATCATGGCCTGCAAGTCCACCAAATAACCCTTTGAGCTAAAATAGCTAAATCATGGTGATAGTGATATTGAACTTGGATCCAGGTGCCAAGGGCGGAGGAATAATAGCCCCTGTGGCACCAGCTTCATCCAAATCGTCATCATCATCATCAAAAGGAACCTGCATAGCTCGGCGTTCAGGTCTCATTCTAGCTTGATGATCTCTCCTATTCACAGGCGCTGCCACCTTATCTGCACGCCTTGGATTTAGTAACTCATCATCACCCAGATCCTTATCATCTGGATTTGTTGCCCGACCTGGGTTACCAATGTTCTGTTGGTGCACTTGAGCGGCTGCTAATGCAGCTAATCATTCCTGCTCCTGTTGAGCAGCCCTTCTTTCAATGTCTCGTTGTGCATTCATTCTGCCAATAAGTTGTGGTTCAGGATTTATGGGTAATAATGGCTGACCAGAACGTCGTGTATTTGGCATGCACTCTACCAAACCTGAACAAAACAAAAACAACAACTAAAAGTAAAATTCGAGAATCTTTGACCAAAGGGTCTAATAACTATCACAAACTTAGTTGACAACCGTATTCCCCGGCAATGGCGCCAAAATTTGATATCGCCCAAATTACAGCTCTCGTGAGAAATTGTAAGCGGTCGCTGTCAAATATAGAACCCAACTGGGTTGGGTGTCGAATCCCACAGGGAATACTTAGTCACTAAGTATTGCAATTATTAGTAGACTGTTGGTCGAAAATTCCACGGAAAAGGGGGATTTGATTATGCGTGAGCTAATAATATCAAAGTAACGAATGAGACGATGTATGTAGTAAGATTTAATAACAGAGAATGATAAGTTAGGGTTATGTCCACCTTGTAGTTTCTACTTCTCTATTAACTATGAGTAACGCGGAATTTAGACATGCATGCATTTATAGAGAATCGTATTCTAATTCTAAATCCAAGTGTTTCCCAACCATCAAGGATTTATTTCACGTTAGCTCTCTCGAGCCTAAAGTGTATAACTAATGGTACAAACTCTCCAAGAAGTTAATCCGGTTAAGGCATTAACGTGTAAATAGGGGTTGGTAGCCCTATTTCTTTGTCACACTCTCTTTTCCAAACATGTAACTTTTCTCTCGAACAAGTTAATGCTATAATGGAGTGTTTTGTATGTTTGCAACCATGAGAATTCAATTAAAACGAAGAGATTAATGATATAAGTAGCATAACACATCAAGAATTCACAAACTCATAGCTAATAGATAGTAGATCACAAGGTTTTCATAACCCTAACAGAGAAGTTTAGCTACTCATGATTACAACAGAAATCACAATAGACATAATCATCATACCACAACCTAGAACAAGCTTGGCGATGGAAGTGATTTTAGCGTCAAAGTAGACGTTTTTCTCCCTAGTCGTTCCTCAAGACTTAGCCGTATTTCTCTGTCTTCAACTTACAGAATCTGTAAGTTGAATAATGAATGATAACAACATCCTGAAAAATTCAGCAATAGGGATTTTATAATATCCTTGTCTACTAAATTACTGATGCATCCCTATGTATTTAGAAATACTGATTTTGCCCGGGACAAATTCTCCATGCGTCACATTCAGTCCACAAGCTTCCAAAAGCGTCCTTCCATCTTATGTGAAGTTTTCCTTTGCTGCCCAAAGGTCCACAAAGTGCTGAAATCTTCATCATTAATACCTAAAAACATGCTAATCACAAAGGTTAGCTCACTTACAGGAAAATGGACTAAAAGTGCAGGAATTATATATTTTATCCTCCAAACATAGCCTAAGATATGGGTAAATTATGGTTCTTAGGGGTATAAATACGCCCAACATCACCACCCCACACTTAAAGCTTTGTTCTTCCTCGAAAAAAATATTATGTCCATGCAAACACCTAACTAGAATTTCACAATAGCAACACAAAATGTTCAACAAGACATACACAACAATCATTAACAAAGAGTAGGTTTCTCAATCACTACTAGAAACAAATCAACCTCCAACATAGACTCATTATGATGGTTAATTCGTATCCACAAGTTAAGCCACAACGAAACATATAAAACTACCCAACAACCATCAACCATGTGTGCTCACACAAGATATCACCCATAATCACCCATAGTTTTGCATTTTTCGAAACATGGGTATAAGACTCTCCTTGCTCTCACTCTCACAAAGAATTCTTATATTGCAACTGATGACCATAGGCTTGCCCTTAGTGTAATGCTCCACTAATATCAGAATGCTAAGCTTAGGATCAAATAGGTCTTTACAGGTTGTAATGTAGGCGAAGGGACAGGTAGGACTATTTTGGCCAGAAATAGTGACTATGTTCCCTAAGCGCTTTAATACACTGCATTATGCCATTTACACCAACTTTTAACAACCACTCTACCTTCCTTTCATCTACCAACCCCTTTTCACCCAATTTGTTATTCAATCATAAACACAACTATTTATTGTTATTTACTTTTTTTATTTTTTTATTTTCATTTGTTAATAATACTTTTTATTACCAAAAAGTCTTATTATTTTTCTTTTTCTCTTTTTAAATTATTATTTAGCATCCCTATGATATCCACTCTTTTTAATAATATTTTCAAGCACCAATACACTCTGAGACATTATTGTCACCAATTTCCTCTTATTTCGCCACATGATTCTACAATTTAAAGAGCTTAGGAATTTGGATCAAATTACGGTCTTGAAAGAAAATGGATTAGGCTACATATGACACTGCCAAAGAAGATAGCTAAAGGTTTAAAGGGGATTCACTAGGATAATATACAAGGGTAGGTAAAAAGAAGGTAAACAAATTCAGAGCTGCCAAAGAAATGCCTAAATCATCTCCTAAACTCACACTCTTTATTTCGCTTTACACACACACCAGGAAAGTTCTAGCATCATTCACAACACAAAATATACTACAACCTCATACACACAAGGCACATGGTCAACTTTATTAGGAGCAGTATAGACTCTTGACCCAACAGATGAATGAATTAAACCACACAATTATCACACAGTGAGTCACACTTAGAGACTAAATGTCTCAATAGTAATAATTTAGCACAAACTCCTGTTATACTACCATGTCATCTATTAGAACAATTTCATGCAAAATCTAAAAAATCTAAAATTTAACTAACTAATTACGACTAATTAAAATAAACAAAAATAAGAATAAATGTAGGCAAAGAAGTACAATACAGCATACAAATACACTCACCCCAAACTTAGATGGGACACACTGCCCTAAGTGGAAAATAATTAAGGAAAACCTGATTAGTCGGACTCCTCTTCCCTGTCTGGGGTCATACCCTCTGCGTCGGAATCATCATCAGAGTCGTCATCCTCAGAGTTGTCCTCAACATCTGAATTCGGAAGTCGGCGATCATCGTCAGTTGGCACGTCATCATCGAGAGGTTCCTCAAAATGTACTTCCACTCCACACATAGCCCGCGCATGCTCATTCATCGGGTAGACATAGTCCAACTGCTGAAGCTCTGCATCAGTCGGGGTATGACCCCCACTCATCATGATAAACTGAGTCATGCCATATAGATGGCGAAAGAAACTTTCATCTTGAGCATGTCTTTCTGCAGTGGTCAGGTTGATTCCTTGACCAGTTTCAGGCTCTTTAACCTTCGTAAGATCAACCTTCTTCGGGTTGTGTGGAAGCTTATGGTCCGCGGGTTCCTCTTCAATGTGCTCCTTCCTTAAGATCGCAGTCAACAAATTGCCAAAGCTGAAATGGGACCTTTTGTGCAGCCTAGCCTTACGCATTGACGATCGTATAACTGCACCAATGTTGATAGGAATATTAGTCATCAGAGCGTACACCAAGCATACTCGATCACGTGTGATCTTTGTGTACTATGTCCCAGGAATCAAGTAAGAGTTGTCTATCCTCAACCATATACAAGCTTCTCTATTCAAGGAAGTATACGGGAAGGTATTGTGCCGACCGTTATCCTTGTGACGAATCCACTGGGCCATGGACCTTGTTCCGAACAGTGTGTGTCTGATTTCCCTGTAGGGAGGTATGTGATAAAGCTCCTTGAGTAGTGATGGATCCACAGATGGAAGGCCCAGAAAAGAGTTGAAGAACTCCGCATTCAGTTGCAAGACTTGGCCCCGAATCTTCACTTCACTTCCGGTAGTCTTTGGGGACCAATTGTCATAAAAATCTCGCGTTAGATCAAGATTGCATTCCCCCATATCTCGGAAAATGAAATCAAGATTTAGCACCATGATTTTAGCCAAAATACAGGGCTCTCTCTTTGATAGACTCTCCTTCTGCATCAAACCCACGTGAACATATTTTTTCACTTTGTTGTTCTTGTACCACTCTTTTCCTTCCTCCTCTAGGACCCATTTGATTCCAAAAGTGCGTCGAGGTATTTGTAGAGAGGAGGATTCAACTTGCTCTTTTCTTCCTCTTTTCTGACCTTTCTGTGAGGTGGACACTTTTTCTTTTCCTTGTCGTCCTTTTGGGGCTATTCTACCTGAGATTAAAATAGAGTCATGTTAGCTTTATCTCAAAAGATTCAATCGAAAAACAAACAGTAGTGGCACCACCCCACACTTAATTTGTTGGCATAGACTAATTAAGCTAGTGATGTCGATTACTCAGACTTCATCGACATATATTTAGGCGATATATTCCAACAACATGTTTATCACAGTCATACTTTCATGTAATCTTAACTATACTTTCATGTTTGAATTAATGCACTTCTTGAATAAGGCTACCACAAAGAGATCGTATCAAGTTATTGCATAGAAATAATCACAACATCTTATGCTTGTGGTCAATCATGATCATTATCTCGATGAACGAGTCATTCAAACATTCAAGCTTTCAACTTTTAAGATTACACATTAACTTCACAATTTCGACTTCATAAAAAATATGACAGTGTATAACAATCAAGTACAAGTCGGAACAAAGTCAAGAACACCCACACTTATCCTCTCACTCAACGAGATTCATCATAGAAAACCTACCATATTATTTATCACCAAACACCACTTCAAAATATAATAAATCAATATAAACGTAGCATTTTAACAACTATGGAATATAAAAGAATAACTTACTTGGTGGTGGTTCAGGAAGATGAGATTGCAAGATTAGATGAGAAAAAAGAAAATTTTTGAGAGAAATGGGGAGCTTGGACGGCGCCTATCTTGAGCCAATAATGGGATTGTGTTCTAAGATTGAGGATCTATTTATAGACTAAGCCATGGGTCAGGTTTAATCCATGTAAAATCAGGTTAGGAGACAAAAAGGCATAAGTAGGCAGCGCCTAATGCTTTGCCTATGCTTAGCATAGGCGGCGCCTTTGTCAATGCCTAGTTGGGCATAGGCGGCGCCTTTGTCAATGCCTAGTTGGGCATAGGCGGCGCCTATGCTATTGCCTATGTGAGGCAGTGAGCATAGGCAATGGAATAGGCCTTGCCTTGTCCATTTCCTAAATTAGCATAGGCCTTTCCTTGTCCATTGCCTAGATTAGCATAGGCAATGCCTTGTCTATTGCCTAGATTAGCATAGGCATTGCCTTGTCCATTGCCTATGTGAGGCAGTGAACATAGACAATGGCATAGGCATTGCCTTGTCCGTTGCCTAGATTTGCATAGGCATTGCCTTGTTCGTTGCCTAGATTGGCATAGGCAATGGCTAGCCTATATCCTTTGCTCCATCATTCCTAACTTACCACCTTTAGCATGGCTCACTTTCAACTTAAAATTTTGGACCAATCTCCTCCTTTATACATCTTGCACCTCCACTTAATCAAAAATAACAAAAACGATTAGAAGGATGGGTTGCCTCCCACCAAGCACCTTAGTTTTGGTCGTGGCTCGACTATTCTTTTAGAATTTTTTTATTTAACAAAAACAAACTTCTAATAAAATAAAACGATTAAAAACGATGGGTTGCCTCCCATGTAGCACTTGATTTATTATCGCGGAATGACATAGTTATCTCGATTACTCAGACTTCATCGCGATATATGGTGCATCATTTTCTGAATGGATTCAGAAGACGCTGATGCTTAATTGTTGGCACGCAATCTTCTTCGAGATGAATCTTATGCATACATATCCCAGGAGGGATACTAATTATATCATCAATAGTCCAATCGATGGCTCTCTTGTAGATCTTCAGAACAGGGATGAGAGCCGCTACTTGTTGTTCACCTAAATCAGCTGCAATAATAACCGGAAGTGTATTTTCACTTCCCAAGAACGCATACTTTAGGTGACTGGGTCGCTCATTTAATTCTAGCACTGGTGGCTCTTCAATGGATGGTTTCGCTGGTGGTGACGGTCGATTCTTAAGATCAAGGTCCAGCTTCTTAGGAGCATGAGAGTAGGACCCTATTCCGGTTAGAGCACATATAGTTTCTTCATAATCTTCAACATCCTCAAGCTCAAAAGTCAAAAGAACAGCAGACAATGGCTCAACAGTAAGATGCTTCTCTACAGATAATTCTTTCTCATCCTCATAACAAACATCAGCTACAGAGAACATATTCATATCTCTAGGTTGCTTCATCGATTTGCATACATCAAAATGGACCACTTCGTCATTCAGCCTAAATAAAAGCTCATTAGCTCTTAAATCAATAAACACACTTCCAGTTGCGAGGAAAGGATGACCCAAGATTATGGGAACTTCAGAATCCACCTCGCAATCCAAAATAACAAAGTTTGCAGGAAAAATAAAGGTAGAAACCTTCACCAGTACATCATATAAGATACCAACAGGTCATTTTACCGACCTATCTTCCATCACAAGCCGCATATTAGTTGGTGTAGGATCACCCAACCCCAACTTTCTGTCAATAGATAGCAGCATCAAATTGATGTTAGATCCCAAATCGCACAATGCCTTAGCAAAGTCCAAAGATCCAACCGTGCAAGGAATAGTGAAAGCACCCGGATTTGCCTTCTTCTGTACTAAAGACCTTGTGACAATTGCATTGCAATTATGAACATTATCTGCCAGCTCATAGCTTGCTTCCCGCTTCTTTGTCAAAAGGTCCTTCATGAATTTAGCGTACCTAGACATCTGTTCCAACGCCTCCACCAAAGGCACATTAATAGTCAGCTGCTTCAACATGGTCATGAATTTACTAAACCTGGTGTCATCAGCTTTCTTCTTCAGTCTCTAAGGAAAAGGTGGTGGTGAAAGGGGAATAGTTTTCTCCACCACTTCCTTTTTATCTTGCTTCCGATTATCAGTCTTTTCAGGCTGGTGACATCTAGGTGTAGTGTCATGAACGCTCTCATTCTGATTTCCAGCTTCTACAGAATCATCACAATCTTCTTCAATAATATGCTCTTCTGTATTATCAACCACCTGCTTTCCTTTGGATGGGTTTTCAAACTTTACCACTCCTGGTAGTAATAGTCATACATGATCCATCATTCCTTGGATTTTTCACAGTGTCACTAGGTAAAGTGCCAGCCTTTCTTTGATTGAATGCCGCTAAAAGTTGACTCAGTTGTTGTTCCAGCTGTTTAATTGCAGTGGAATGCGACTCAACCAATTGATTTATTGAGGACAAATCATTCTTCACCTCAGCTACTCCCATGATGGTTGCTTCCACTCTTTTCAACATCTTAGCCATCATATCTTCCATGGACATCTTTCCAGAACCAGATGCAGCAGCCTCACGACTTCCAGGAGGAACATACAAACCACTTCTGTCAGTCTTATTCTTCCAACTCCCCTGATCGTGGTCCGTGTATCCAGATTTATCATAATAGTTCCGACCTTGGTTTCCTTAGGCATTGCCTTGAAAACCCCCTGATTATTCAAGTAGTTCGCTGCCTCCTCAGAATCGGATTCATCTCTTCCCTGGGATACAACGGCCTTAACCTTTTCTGTCTTCCCTGATAATAAATGCTTGGTAAGAAGATCCATCTGTGTTTTCATGTGATCCATATCTTGGTCACGTTCCTCTTGTCTTCGTCTCTGTTCTGCAGTCATGCCATTAGCTAAAGTAGAGCTTGCTACCTCAGAATCCTTGGTATGCCAAGCTCTGCTCTGCTTTGTCATACGATCTAGCATATCACATGCCTCAATGAAAGTAAGATCCATAAATGACCCACCTACAGCATTATCAACCACTGTCTTTGTCACCGAGTTCAAATCCCTATATAATAATTCCATCAAGTGGATATTGGCCATCTGATGATTTAGGCACCGCATAAGCTTCTTCTTGAACCTCTCCCATGTTTTGTGGAGAGCTTCAGTTGGAAGTTGTCGAAAATTGCTGATCTCATCTCTTAATTGTGCTCTCTTGGATGGCGGAAAGAATCTTTCTAGGAAAGCGTCTTTCAGTTGCCTCTAATTAGTAATAGAATCAGGAGTTAGCCTGTTCAATCATAGAGTTGCCTCTCCAGATAGAGACAATGGAAATAAGCGCAGACGAATTGCATTCTGTCCAACTCCTGGATTGTCAAACGACTTGCATGTTGAGATAAAATTGATCAGATGCATTTTCGGATCATGGCCTGCAAGTCCACCAAATAACCCATTGAGCTAAAATAGCTGAATCATGGTGCTAGTGATATTGAACTTGGCTCCAGGTGCCAAGGGCGGAGGAATAATAGCCCCTGTGGCACCAGCTCCATCAAAATCGTCATCATCATCATCAAAAGGAACCTGCATAGCTCGGCGTTCAGGTCTCATTCTAGCTTGACGATCTCTCCTATTCACAGGCGCTGCCACCTTATCTGCACGCCTTGGATTTAGTAACTCATCATCACCCAGATCCTCATCATCTGGATTTGTTGCCTGACCTGGGTTATCAATGTTCTGTTGGTGCACTTGAGCGGCTGCCAATGCAGCTAATCTTTCCTGCTCCTGTTGAGCAACCCTTCTTTCAATGTCTCGTTGTGCATTCATTCTGCCAATAAGTTGTGGTTCAGGATTTATGGGTAATAATGGCTGACCAGAACGTCGTGTATTTGGCATGCACTCTACCAAATCTGAACCAAATAAAAACAACAACTAAAAGTAAAATTCGAGAATATTTGACCAAAGGGTCTAATAACTATCACAAACTTAGTTGACAACCGTATTCCCCGGCAATGGCGCCAAAATTTGATATCGCCCAAATTACAGCTCTCGTGAGAAAGTGTAAGCGGTCGCTGTCAAATATAGAACCCCACTGGGTTGGGTGTCGAATGCCACAGGGAATACTTGGTCACTAAGTATTGCAATTATTAGTAGACTGTTGGTCGAAAATTCCACGAAAAAGGGGGATTTGATTATGCGTGAGCTAATAATATAAAATTAACGAATGAGACGATGTATGTAGTAAGATTTAATAACAGAGAATGATAAGTTAGGGTTATGTCCACCTTGTAGTTTCTACTTCTCTATTAACTATGAGTAACGCGGAATTTAGACATGCATGCATTTATAGAGAATCGTATTCTAATTCTAAATCCAAGTGTTTCCCAACCATCAAGGATTTATTTCACTTTAGCTCTCTCGAGCCTAAAGTGTATAACTAATGGTACGAACTCTCCAAGAAGTTAATCCGGTTAAGGCATTAACGTGTAAATAGGGGTTGGTAGCCCTATTTCTTTGTCACACTCTCTTTTCCAGACATGTAACTTTTCTCTCGAACAAGTTAATGCTATAATGGAGTGTTCTGTATGTTTGCAACCATGAGAATTCAATTAAAACAAAGAGATTAATGATATAAGTAGCATAACACATCAAGAATTCACAAACTCATAGCTAATAGATAGTAGCTCACAAGGTTTTCATAACCCTAACAGAGAAGTTTAGCTACTCATGATTACAACAGAAATCACAATAGACATAATCATCATACCACAACCTAGAACAAGCTTGGCGATGGAAGTGATTTTAGCGTCAAAGTAGACGTTTTTCTCCCTAGTCGTTCCTCAAGACTTAGCCGTGTTTCTTTGTCTTCAACTTACAGAATCTGTAAGTTGAATAATGAATGATAACAACATCCTGAAAAATTCAGCAATAGGGTTTTTATAATATCCTTGTCTACTAAATTACTGATGCATCCCTATGTATTTAGAAATACTGATTTTGCCCGGGACAAATTCTCCATGCGTCACATTCAGTCCACAAGCTTCCAAAAGCTGTCTTCCATCTTATGTGAAGTTTTCCTTTGCTGCCCAAATGTCCACAAAGTGCTGAAATCCTCATCATTAATACCTGAAAACATGCTAATCACATAGGTTAGCTCACTTACAGGAAAATGGACTAAAAGTGCAGGAATTATATATTTTATCCTCCAAACTTAGCCTAAGATATGGGTAAATTATGGTTCTTAGGGGTATAAATACGCCCAACATCAATAGGGATGAAATGTGAAAACTTAGTCAATCTATCAACCATAACCCAAATAGAATAGTGATGGCGTCAGGAATGAGGTAAGCCAGTCACAAAATCCATATTTATCTCTTCCCACTTCCAGGTGGGAATACTAAACTCCTGCATCATACCACCAGGTCTTTGGTGGTCAACCTTAACCTGTTCGCTCATGGTATATCTAGCCACAAATGCTGCAATATCTCTCCTCATGCCATTCCATCAATAGATTTCCCGCAAGTCGCGATACATCTTAGTGGCACCACGATGAATAGAATATCGTGCCCTATGCACTTCAGCCATAATTCTCTGTCTCAGGTCATCCACATTTAGAACACACAATCTACCCTGCAATCTCAACACACCATCTCTCACTTGGGAGAAAACTTCTAACTTTTGGTCCTTGACTGACTCCTTCAGTCTGACCTAACAAGTATCTAAGTCTTTCTTCTCCTTCACTTCCGAAACCAGGGAGGATTCGAAATTATTCTGAACCCCTATACTACCTTCAGCAGAGTCAAACAACCTAACCCCTAGTCTAGCCAAATGATGCACATCACGATCCAAATCTTTCTTACCTTCATCAACATGCAAAACACTACCCATGGACACCCTGCTAAGGGCATCTGCCACTACATTGGCCTTGCCCGAATGGTACAACAGGCTCATATGATAGTCTTTTAACAATTCTAACCATTTTCTCTGCCTAAGGTTCAACTCTCTCTGGGTAAATACATACTGCAAACTCTTATGATTAGTGAAAACATCAACATGAACACCATACAAATAGTGTCTCCAGATTTTCAGAGAAAACACAATACAGCTAACTCAAGATCATGGGTAGGGTAATTTTTCTCATGGGGTTTCAATTGTGTAGAAGCATAAGCTATCAGTTTACCCTTCTGTATCAGCACACAACCCAACCCAACTCTAGAAGCATCACAGTACACCACTAAACCATCAACACCATCAGGCAAAGTCAAAACAGGGGCGGAAGTGAGTCAAGTCGTCAACTCCTGAAAACTCTTCTCATAAGATTCGGACCACAAGAACTTCACTTTCTTTTGGGTCAATCGGGTCATAGGAGATGCTATAGAGGAGAAACCTTCAACAAAACAGTGGTAATAGACAGCTAGACCCAAGAAACTTTGAATATCAGTCGGAGAGATAGGTTTAGGCCAATTTCGAACAGCTTCGGTCTTTTGGGGATCAACTCTAATACCTTCGAAAGAAATGATGTGACCTAGAAAAGCAACTGACCTTAACCAAAACTCACACTTGCTAAATTTGGCAAAAATTTGGCAAAAATTTGGTGGTTTCTAAGGGTTTGCAAGACAATTCAGAGATGATCTGCATGTTCATTCTCCCTATGGGAGTATACAAGAATATCATCTATGAATACAATAACAAACATATCAACACAAGATCTGAACACTCGATTTATGAGGTCCATGAAAGTTGTTGGGGCATTAGTTAACCCGAAGGACATAACAAGAAACTCAAAATGACCATAGCGAGTTCGGAATACGGTTTTCAGGATGTCACACTCCCTAACTTTGAGTTGATGATAGCCGGAACGAAGGTCTATCTTTGAGAAGTAACTTGCACCTTGCAATTGGTCAAACAAATCATCTATTCTCGGAAGGCGATACTTGTTTTTGACAGTGATCTTATTCAACTGGCGATAATCAATGCACATACGCAAAGAGCCATCTTTCTTTCTCACAAACAACACAGGAGCACCTCAAGGAGAAACACTGGGCCTTATGAAACCCTTATCTAATAGATCTTTGAGCTATTTTTTCAACTCCATAAGCTCTGCTGGTGCCATACGGTAAGGAGGAATAGAAATAGGCTGGGTGTCGGGAAGAAGGTCGATCCCAAATTCTATCTCTCTATCAGGAGGCACCCCTGGGAGATCTTTTAGAAAGACATCAGGAAACTAATTAACAATGCTAACAGACTGGAGAGTTGGAGTCTCAAACTTAATGTCCGTGACTCTAACCAAATGATAAATACACCCTTTGGAAATAAGCTTTCTAGCTTTGAGATAGGATATGAAATGACTTTTGGGAGATGTTGAACTCCCAGACCACTCAAACACAGGTTCACCAGGGAACTGAAACTTGAACACTCGGGTACGACAATCTATAGAGGCATAACAAGAATGGAGCCAGTCCACACCCATAATAACATAAAATTCCACCATGTCTAACTCAATCAGATCAGCCAACATGACTCTATAAAGAACGATAACAGGACACTTTTTATTCACTTTTTGGGAAACAATCAAATCACCCACTGGGGTAGAAACTAATATAGGTTCAAGAATACCTTCAGGACTCATTTCAAAATTCACAGCAATCAGAGGTGTAACATATGTGAGACTGGATGCAGGATCCAACAATGCATAAACATCAAACTAAAATATACGAAGCATACCAGTAACAATATCGAAAGAGTCCTCTTGTTCATGGCGAGATGGTAAAGCATAGAATCTATTCTGGCGCTGACTGCCAGCAGTGCAAGAAGAGGCACCCTGAGCTAGGGCTGGGCGAGTCACTGGAACTGGAGCACTAGCATTCTGAGTCTGAGTCTGAGGGTGATTATCACGACGCCCTTTCCTGGCATGTGGATAATCCCTAACTTTGTGACCCATGTCACCACATGCGAAACAACCCCTCTTCTCACCCCAACACTCACCCAAATAGGTCCTACCACACTTAGGACACAGAGGATAATTTGGCTTACTGCCAACACTATACTGGGACCTGGATGTATATGACCTACAACCTTGCTTCTGCCTACCTCTAGGCATGGGAGCACTAGCAGATAACGGTGCTGGTATAGATGAACGGTCCTAAAACTAAGGCCGATTCCCTCCCTATTATCTAGTTTGACCCTATCCATACTGCTCAGATCTAGCTCTCTTATGCCCTCTTATTCTATCTCTCTCCTTGATCTTGTCTGCCTTAATCTGTCGGGCATGAATCATCAGCCCGGAAAGATTCATCACATTGTTTAGCATAGCAGACCTACACTTCTTAACCACATAGCTAGACAATCCTATCACAAACTTACTCATACTAGCCCGATTATCAACTACTAAGTTAGGAGCATATTTAGCCAACTGATTGAACCTTAGACAGTACTCTCTAACAGTTATAGATCCCTATCGCAAGTTCATGAACTCTTCCACCTTCGCCTTCCTCATCTCCAAAGGGAGAAACTTATCCAGGAATACATTCTGGAACTCTTGCCAAGACGTAAGGGTGGCACCCTCACCTCTACCTTTCCTCCAAGAAAATAACCAATCATAAGCAAGGTCTTTCAACCGATACGCTGCCAACTCCACACTATGCTCCTCAGATACATACATCACCTGAGTAATCTTTCGCACCTCCTCTAAAAACAACTGTGGATCATCATCAGACTTGGACCCATAAAATTCTGGCGGATTCATCCGTATGATGTCACGGATCCTAGAAGCAGCTAAATCATCTCCCTGCTGCTGTGGAGCCGAGGCCGAATTGGCCTAAACATTCATAGTAACAGCTTGGGCCAGTGCCTGAGAGGCTGCCCGAGATTCAACATGGGACACATTCTCATTCAATGGCTCAGCAAGTTGAGGTTGCTGACCATCATTATTTCTTCTAGTTCAACATGGAGGCATATTTCTGAAAGAGAAGAGCATGAATTAATAGGAGAGAGAGACACTTTAAGCATGATAGACTCTTGAAAGAAGCATACTTTTTTCTAAAACGACTCATAGCCTCTTGCCCATAGATATGGTGAGATATACACCAATGATCAAGACTCTACTTAACACGGCTTGTAAGACTCCCTAGGAGTCCTAAAACCTTAGGCTCTGATACCAAGTTTGTAACACCCCAAAAATGGGTCCCAAGGCGTCACACGGTGCTTAAGGATACAAGTAACCTCAAGCTAACCCTTTGAGCCATATTCACATCATTTATCACTTATCAACAGGATTACTATGATCAATCATCAAAACATCCTCCATGATATCATAATTCAACACAAAAGAGATGCAGAAAAGTAACAAAATACGACACATCACGTGAACTCCAAACATCTAGACTAGTCTGACAAGCCTCTAAAAATCAACAAAACCAGAGAGCCATTGGGACATGCCCCAACTGACTCATAGTCCATATCAAAAGTACATCACTCAATGAAACAGAAATCTGAATAACACGTCCTCGGATCATGAGGACTCACCACGATAGAGGATGTAGAATAGCGTGCTTGAAAATCATTGTCGAACCTGGAACTTTGCACCTGAACCTATATTTCGAGAAAATATAGCCCACATCCGGAGATGTGGGTCAGTACCATGGAAGTGTACCGAGCATATGGGGGTGTATGCAATTTAAATAATTAATACCGTAAACATTTATAAGAATCATGCATGATATAATAAAAGTTTCACATAGCCCGAATAAAATCACCATAATCAGAAGAGAGTGAAATAGATATAATAAAATGTGAGTCATCATATAAATTCTATCTTTCCAAAAATGATAGCTTTTACAACTCCACTTTTAAATCATTTCACTTTTCACCAAAAACATAAGAATACGCACACACTGGGAGATCATATAACCGACATAAATCATATGATCCATATGGAGTTCAACGTCTAATCCACGTTGGGGAGATCCATCCTATCCTTTCCATCAGAGTAGGACTATAAGTATAAAATTCAAAAACACTAGTGATCACTATATAAATCAGCCTTAGGCTCACATCCAATGGGGGCACGTAGTTCTAGGAAAGTACCAAAATAGCTATACCTCCTACTCTGTGCTAAAGACTACTCCCAGACTTAGCTCAGAAATTTGAATCAACCTTAGGCTAACATTAAAGAAAATCCACAATAAATAATTCGACAATTTTCATCGGGAGCCAATTTGCTACCCCTTTTATCATAGGTAATCAAAATGTGGATTTCTTTTCTCATTAGAGTTCAAAAATAACTCCTTTCAAGACAAAAAGGTAAAATCATTCTTATCTCATAAATGTATCACACATTGCTTCATAAAATAATAATCTCATTCTGGGTTCAAAACCCATAATTCAACCCTCGAGCAAAACAATTCTAAATTTATACTTGTGTAGCAAACATATATGGTTTATATCATAATCTAGAAATTTAACTTAAATTATGATATTCACATCTAAACTCATGGAATTTCATCTTCAAAACATCAAAATATCATAGCTTCTTCAACAAGAATATATATATCAACTTTCTATCACAATTTCATAAGTAAAGCATGTAAAATCACATATCTCTATAAAGTAATAAAATTTTTGGGCACAAGAACG
Source organism: Capsicum pubescens (assembly GCA_030864215.1). Classification (NCBI taxonomy): domain Eukaryota; kingdom Viridiplantae; phylum Streptophyta; class Magnoliopsida; order Solanales; family Solanaceae; genus Capsicum; species Capsicum pubescens. The sequence continues at coordinate 25,040,462 of CM061543.1, forward strand.
AAAGAGTGTTCTTGTTAAAAAACCCCACATACCTCAAAGATGAACTTTAGAATAACTTTCCAAACAACTTTGTGGTTTTCGCAAACTTTTGGGTTCCCCACGTAGCCCTTGCGATGAGGATTCCAAATATGTAAAAATATCTAAATTTCCACGGTTGAATCTCTAGGTATAATGGTTTCTAGGTGGAAACCCTTGTATGTGTTCTTGAGGATTTTTTATGTTTAGGTGAATATTTAGGAGTATTGGGGGATGAATCCCGTATTAAGGAGGATAAGGGAATTAAAAATTACCTTTAAGCCATCTAATAAACGGATAGAGTTACTGAAAATTAGCTGGGCATGCTAGGCAGGGCAGCGCCCTACTTTTAGAAGGGGTGAGAGCAGGGCGGCGCCTTGCTCTTAGAGGGGGTAAGAGTTGGGCAACGCCCCTCTTAGAAAGGCAGGAAGAGCTGGGTGGCGCGGCCTCAGCACCTTTAGCTACTAGAATGGAACCCCAAACACAGCCTTACACTCATTTAAAAATTTCCAAACTCACCCGGAACATCCTACGACCTTGCCCCATCGTAATGCAATAAAAATCTCAGAAAACGAAGGTCAGGAAGGTCACGAAATTATCAAATATTCAAAGCTCAAAATAAAACTAAGTGTGGAACAAAGCATAAACACTTAGTAGAATTTCTTGATGTTAAGCTCACTTAACTCATTTCGAAAGCTTTAACGACGCAAAAAAAATTTGGGGTCTTATAGTGAGCATGAGCTTCAGTAAAACCCTCAGTCTAATCTTATTCCTCCTTTCATTTATAGAAAAGGTCTTCTAGTGAACCTAGAAAAAAAACTAATGAAAATCATATAGCTTCTCAGCCCATTCAGGCAGATCCTTTGAATTGGCATGTCTCTTACGTAGAGTTCAGAGTTGCATTCACCACCTTATCTCATACAATAGTTGCTTAGAATAGTTTGCAAAATGTTTTCCTATCTTGGTTTTTGACTTACACCCAGTAAAATGAAGAAAGAGAGCGTAGGATGAATCAGAGGGCTAGAATAAGTAACTACACCAAGATCCATGGGTAGTAACCGCTTCCATTCCTGTCAGAGATATTCAACCCCAGTTCCACTATCAGTTTAGGCACCAATATCTACGTCTAAGAATTCCAGACGAGATGGAGTATCAAAGTCATAAGGTCATGGGAAGGATATCCATACTTATTCACTTTGTGGAGAATGCGATAAGAACCATAAGAGAGTGTGTAGATAAGGCAATGACGTGTGTTTTAGATGTGTTAATCCATGCCACAGGTTGCAAAAGTGTACAACTATAGCTCATAGGAGTAAATATTTGCGTTAGAAGGGCGCCACTTCCAGTACTACTAGTGGTCAACATCAGAACAAGTCCTATGCACTCCAGACTTGCCAGGATTAGGAAAGTTCTCCTTATATAGTTATGGGTGCATATAAGTTTCTCAATTTTATGTTTATGCTCGGTTAGATCCCAATTATTCTCTTAACCTTTCAGAGAACCCTTTTTAGTATTGGGCATCTACCTAGATGGGAAAGGGTAAATATTTTATGTTTAAGAAGGCTTATTGCATGGTTGTTTTACATGAGGATTTGGTCATGAAGATAGGCTTGGACGCTATATTGATGTGTTTAGTGAGACAATCATATGTTATAAAGAGTGTAGGTATATAAATATGATTGTAGAAACTAAAAAAAGTTAAGAGTTGTATCCCAGGATATAGTATTAGAAGTTTAGAGTTTAGAAATATATTCCCAGACTTATGATGATGACTTGAGACTAGGTGGAGGGTATAGTTGAGATAATGAACAAAGAAGTACTTCAGTTGAATATAAGTTTTTGGTAAGAGATAGTGTGAATAACCAATAATTCAGTTCAGCAGTCAGGCAGTCAGATTCGTATGGTATGTTTTTCCTATCTTTTCATCTAGTCATACTATCTGAAATATTGGTAATATTACTATTCCAAGATAGAGTATCCTATAAGATACGAGTGTAACTCCGACTATGCATCATGCATTAGTTTTAAAACTAAGATGATCAATCATGATTCAGTCCATAGATTCCCTGTGCATCACCCCAGTAGCTTAGTGAAGTAAGTGTTAGTAGAGGGACAAAGTATCCCAAGAGGGTGATACACTATAACTCCCTGATAATTCAATTCCTTAACCCCACTCAGGTTCATGTACAGATTTTCTTTCTAAGTTAATAACAGCTATCATTGCATAATCAGTCATGCATTCAAGAGTCAGTTCAGTCAGATATTCATGCATTAGATATACATGTTCAGTAGTTGTAGAAAACATTTATCTTATCAGTACATTCAATCATGCATTTATGAGAATAACTCAGTCACACATCCCTGCATCAGATATGTATAATTATTATAATAATTTAGCTTATGAGTAGCTTCAGTTATGTATTCCATACATTAGTTATGCATGTCCGGTATAAGAACCCAGTATATCTATAGTCCCTGTCATAGAGACATGTTTTATATTCTTATGTCCATTAAGTAAGGCCATTCTATTAGTACTCTCATCTTTGTCAGTCCTATTCGAGGATGAATATTCCCAAGAGAGAGATATTGTAATACCCCAAAAGTTCAGATCAATATTAGAATCATGCTTCAAACTCATGAGAAATAAATTATCATTCTTTGGAAGGTTTTTTTATCAAGTTTTATGTGTATTAAGGTCTTAAATATGTCCTAGCTATTAGGCGAATCAAAACATACCTTACCGATTGAATTCTTGAGGAGGATATTGTATAGTTAACATCAAATGATCATATATCTTGTTATACTATGATTTTTTTGAGATCATGACCCACCAATAGATATATAATTTAATTACTTTTCCAGTGATACCAATTTTGCCTTAATTCGATATCGGGGTAAAAAGTTGTGCCAGTTTTACCAAAGAGCTATCAGCCTGTCAAAGTACAACAAGGCTGGCGGACCATCAATTTTGTGATGGAACATCAAGATAGGAGGTCAAATTTAGGAAGTGAGCTCGATTTTTGATCCAAAACTTACGGTTCAAGTGGTGGTCAGTCACCAAAGTGACGGTCCATTACCCAGACCGTCAACCATATCTGTTTAACGATTTAAAGCCATTTTTAATGAGATTTTTTGGTATTTTCCACCCTTTTAACACCTTATTATATCAAATCAAAGAACATAACTCTATATTCATCCAACATCAAAACTAGGGTTTCTCTAAAAGATCAAACCCTAAGTACTAGATTCAAGAACTTCTTCAAGAATCTCAAGAAATCTAAGCATCATCATTCAAGAACCATTAAGGAAACATCAAGATTTGTGTTTCCAAATCCAAGAACTTTCAAGAACACCACCTAGGATTTCAACCCAAATTTCAAGAAATTCAAGAATCTCTCCATCAAGCTCTTTCTAATCAAGAAATAACTATGCGTAGTGTTCATCTATGGGCCCCTTCCGTCCAAAGAGTCCAAGAATCCTTTAAAAATTCAAAGATTATATATTTATGAATTTTCATGATTTGTGTGAATTTTAGATCATTTTCATGTTATGTTGGATTATAATTCATGTTTTAGCATACAATCTTTAATCTTGCTATGAGTTGAATTGTATTATGTTCATGTTGAATCCCTAAACTAGGAAGTTGGTTGATGAAATCATGGTACTTAGGTGTAGTATTTGTTAAATGACCAAATCATGCCCCCAGATGTTTGATAGAACTCTTATGTGAAGGAAATAATGTCATTATAACAAGTTGAGCGTGAAATCCCCAATTTTGTGTCAACTAGTGCATGCCAAGTATTTTTTGAAATGTCTTAGTGAATGAAGTATGGTATGTTGTATGTACTACTATTCATATAAACTCCTTGTTGTATGAATTTTGAGAGATTAGTATGCCTCCTTATACCATTACATGTTTATGATATTCAAGTGATTGATGACATGTCATTTCTATTATATTATGGATAAAAGCTTATTGTCATGTCATGTAGGAGTTGTCCTGGCTTATGTTAATTATGTTATCGAGTACTGGGGGTATGTTTGTCTAGAGTCGATTCAGTCTCAAGATAATCTTAGTCGTGCTATGATCAGTAGACTTTGGATAGTTACAGAACTTAAGAAAATTTAGTAATCTCAATACTAGTTCAACCCAGTCTCAGTAGCAGTCTAATAAAGTTCAATATTTAGTTTTGACCTCAGTAGCATTCACTACTCTATTTAGATTTCATTAAAGCTTAGTAAGTTACAGAGCTCAGTAGTATCCATCTAGAATGTAGAATTCAGAATTATTCCATCAGATAACATTATCAAGTGAACTCAGTCAGATCAATTAAGAATCATAATCAGTAACAGACTCAGCTTAGTTCAGACTAGTCTAAGAATCAACATTTAGTGTCTATTCAGTTGGGAGTAGAATTCAGCACCAAGCAAGGGCAGGGATGAAAGTTTCCTTATTTTTTAGGCAGAGTCGTTAGTAGCAATATTTTTACCTCCATAACTGCATAGACAATGCAGGATGAGGAGTTACCCATTATATTAGGCTTGACTACCACCTAGGGGTCACTCATTATATTACGCTTGGCTCAGCCCAGGTGTCACCCATTATATTAGGCTTGGGATCCTGGTTTTAGTAGAGATGTCTTTACCCATGGCATGGTACTTACACCCTTCCAACTGGGGTTACAGGTTAGACCCCAATGAGCTAGAAGGGGCATGTCGGTTAGATAATTACTTCCCACAGTCTTAGTCTCAGATTTAGTCTTAGCAATAGAGTAAAATTAAGGAGTCACCCATTATATTATGCTTGACTACCTATCGGACATCACCCATCATATAGGCTTGATCTCAGACTCAGTCAATCATTCTTATTTATCCACAGATTTAGAGATCACTTGTTATATAGCCTTGATCTCAGATTTAGTCAATTAGTATCAGCAGGAACAGATCTAGAGGTCACCTGTTATATAGGCTTGATCTTAAGACATAATAAATACTTATTACTATGAGTAGACTCAGTTATTCAGTGTGCCAATGTTGGTAAACTCATATTTCAGTATTTGTAAACTCAATTTTCAGAAGTTCAAAGTGTTACCATGATTTCAGTTATAGTTTATGAATTCATGCATGTATTCTATTTCAGCATACCCTTTTTTATTCAGTCAGTATAGTTCATGCATAATCCCTTGAATATTATCCTACCGCACTTGCATACAAGTACATTCAATGTACTGATGCATTGTGCTATGGTATCTTATACTATATGTTCTGATGCACGAGATCAAGAGCGTCAGTAGTATTCCAGGTTTTAGTAGCAGCAGACGTAGCAGTGAGTCCTCATCATTTAAGGATGCTTCTTACTTTATTAATACATTAGATTATTTTCTGTAGATAAAGTTTGTTGGGGACATTTCCTATTAACTCCACAGTTCAGGCAGTATAGAGGTTTTCAGACTAGATTATTTTTCAAACAGATGTATCAGTAATAAGTTTTTCAGTATTGATTACTTTAGATGTTTTGAACCTTATGGAAATATTTCCACCAGATTTTTACATTATTATGTATTGTAATATAGTTTTTGCAGAAGGTACCAAATAAGGGTTAGCTTGTAGTCCTTCGGAATCCTGAGCACCGTGTGGCGTTTTGGTTATAGAAAATTGGGGTATTACAGTGACTTATAACATAATTCATCTTTTTGACTGAACTCACATTGTTGAGATTATATAGCCTTTCAAGTTACATAATCCAATCAAGATATTCATTTAGGTACTACTTTCTTTGAAGAATGAAAGTGTAACTTTAATGTTATTGAATCCTCGATCATCATCATTATTCCTATTATTGTATCATCAACCAGATACCACCCTCGATTCCCCTTCTTCTTTCTCTCCTTCCTAACCTCTCTTGTTGTACTTGATCATTGACTCCATTATCATAATGATCACCATAAAAAGAATCATGCTTTTGTAAGACCCCGAAATTTTTCTGCGTCGTTAAAGCCTTTGAAGTGAGGTAAGTGAGCTCAATACTTAGAAATTTGATGAAGTGTTTATGCTTTGTTTCCACACTTAGTTTTATTTTGGACCCTCAATATTTGTTGAATTATTTTGTGTCCTTGCCGACCTTTGTTTTCTGATATTTTTGTTACGTTGCGATGAGGCAAGGTCGTAGGATGTTCCGGGTGAGTTTCAAAGTTTTTAGACAAGCCTAAGACCGCATTTGGATTCCCATTGTAGTGGAATCGGGTGATTAGACCATGTTGCCCGTGTTATCACGTGCCTTATTGTTTTTAAATGGGGGCGATCCATCAGGCGCCGCCTACCTTACAGCGGGTGATCCACTAGGCGCCGCCTGCTAGATTTCACCGCTTTAGGCTAGGCGCCGCCCGCTAGATCACGCCTGGCCAAATTTTTTTGTCCTATCCGGTTCAGTTATGGTTTAATTAATACCTTATACTCCATCACACGGGATTTAACCCCTTCAACTCTAAAATATCGACACTTTCCTCCAAAATTACCAAGAACAAAGTTAGGGTTTTCTATAGAGAAGTCAAGGTAGTTCGTGATTCATCCATCACTTTTAGGAAATTTTTATATATTCGGAATCCTTGTTCCGAGGACTACGAGAAGCACCTAAAAAATCCATGAATAGAGCTTTGGAGTAGGGAATTCATTCAACGTCTTTAATCTTGAGGTATGTGGGGTTTTTCAACAAGAACACTCTTTCGTTCTTGTGCCCAAATTGTATTATTTTCAAAGATATATGATTTTACATGTCTTATTGTAAATTTGAGATGAAAACTTACATTCTATATCTTTGTTCAAGAAGTTATGATATTTTAGATATTTTGAGAATGAATTTCATGAGTTTGATGTGAATATCAAGTTTAAAAGTGGAATTTCTAGATTTTATATGAATTATATCATGTTTGCTAAATAACGTATGAATCTTGAAGTGTTTTGCTCAAATATTGAATTATGGGTTTTGAACCCAGATTGAGATTATTATTTTTATGAAGTAATATGTGATACATTTTTTAGGTGAGAATGATTTGATCTTTTTGGTCTTAAAGGAGTTATTTTTACTCGAATGAGAAAAAAAATCCACATTTTGATTGACTGTGATAAAGGGGTAGCATGATGGCTCCCGTTATGAATTATTGAATTGTGTTGTGGTGGATTTTCTTTTGAAAATATCTAAGCTAAGTCCGGGAGTTGTCTTTAGCACCGAGTGGGAGGTATAGCTATAATTGGTACTTTTCTAGAATTACATGCCCTAGTAAAATATGAGCCTAAGGTTGATTGATATAGTGATCACTAGTGAAAGAATGATTAAAGTCCTACTTTGATGGCAAGGATAGGACAACTTTCCCCAATGTGGGTTGGACGTTGGAATCCATATAGCTCACATGGTTTATGTCGGTTGCAAGAGACTTCTAGTGTGTGTTTATCCTTCTGTCTGAGATGAAAATGCAATTGTTTGAAAGTTTGAATAATGAAAGTTGATCATTTTGACTAATTTGACAAATGAGATCTGGTTATATTGATGATTACTATGATAACTCACATGTTACTTGAGATATTTGATTTTATCATTATTACGATGATTTTATTTGGGCTATGTGAGTCTTTTATTATATCATGCATGTTTCCTAAAAATGTTTACCATATTGATCATTTAAATTGCATACACCCTCATATGCTCGGTACACTTCCATGGTACTGACCCATATCTCTAGATGTGGGCTATATTTTATTGAAATGTAGGTTCAGGTGCTCAGTCCTAGGCTCGACAATAATTTTCTGGGCACGCTGATCTACATACTCTTCTGTGGAGAGTCCTCATGATCCGAGGACGTGATATTTGGACTTCTGTTTCATTCGAGTAGTTTACTTCTGGCACTGAGTATGAGTCAGTTGGGGTATGTCCCAATGGCTCTCTATTTTTGTTGATTTTTAGAGGCTTGTCAGACTAGACTAGATGGTTGGACTTGTCATGTGACGTTGTATTTTATTATTTTCTGCATTTCTTTCATTTTGAATTATGATATTATGAGGATATTTTGGTGTTTGATTTTTGAAATCTTGTTGATAAGTGTTGAATGGTAAGGGACGTCTCAAAGGGTTAGCTTGGAGCAACTTGTAGCCTTAAGCACCATGTGATGCTTCGGGACCTATTTTTGGGGTGTTACAAACTTTATATCAGAGCCTAAGGTTTAAGGAGTCCTAGGGAGTCTGACAAGCCGCGTTAAGTAGAATATTGATCATCGGTGTGTAGCACGCCAAATCTATGAGCAAGAGGCTATGAGACATTTTTGGAAAAGGTGTGATTCTTTCTTTTAGAAGTCTATAGTGCTTAAAGTGTCTCCCTCTGCTAATCATTCATGCTCTTCTCTTTTAGAAATATGCCTCCTTGTTGAGCTAGAAGAAATAATGATGGTCAGCAACCTTAGCCTGCTGACCCACTAAATGTGAATGTGTCCCATGCTGAATTTAGGGCAGCCTTTTAGGTGTTGGCCCAAGCTGTTACTGCAAATGTTCAGGCTACTCCGACCCCAGCTACACAAGAGTAGGGAGGTAATTCAACTGCTGTGAGGGTCTATGACATTATGCGGATGAACCCACTAGAATTTTATGGGTCCAAGTCATATGAGGATCCACAGTTGTACTTGGAAGAAGTGCGAAAGATTACTCAGGTAATACATGTATCTGAGGAGCATAGTGTGGAGTTGGAATCATATCGGTTGAAGGATCTTTCTTATGATTGGGTAGTTGCTTGGAAGAAGGGTAGAGGTGAGGGTGTCACCCCTACAACTTCGTAAGAGTTCCAGCATGCATTCCTGGAAAAAAATTTCCCTTTGGAGATGAGAGAGGCGAAGGTAGAAGAGTTTATGAACTTATGATAGGGCTCTATGACTGTTAAAGAGTAATGTCTAAAGTTTAATCAGTTTACCAAGTATGCTCCTAACTTAGTAGCTGATAATCGGGCCAGTAAGAGCAAATTTGTGACAGGAGTGTCTATTTTTTTGGTTAAGGAGTGTAAGTCTACTATGCTAAATAGTGAGATGAATCTTTCCAGGATTATGACTTATTCCAAACAGATTAAAGCAGAAAAGACTAAGGAGAGGGATAGAATGAGAAGGAATAAGAGAGCTAGGTTCGAGTAGCACGGACAGGTTCAGACTAGATCGCAGGGAGGGAATCGCCCTCAGTTTCAAAACTGTTCATCTACACCAGCACCATTTTCAGCTAGTGCTCCCATGGCTAGGGGTAGGCAGGAGCAAGATAGCAGATCTTATGCATCCAGGTCCCTGTATAGTGTTGGCAGTAAGCCAAATTATCCTCTATGTCCTAAGTGTGGTAATACCCATCCGGGTGAGTGTTGAGGTGAAAAAAGGCTATTTCGGGTATGGTGACATGGGTCACAAACTTAGGGAGTGCCCCTATGCCGAGCAAAGGCTTCGTTATAACTGTCCCCAGACTCAGACTCAGACTGCTAGTGCCCCAGTTCAGGTGACTCGCCCAGCCCCAGCTCAGGGCGCCTCTTCTAGCACTACTGGCGGTCAATGCCAGAATCAGTTTTATGCTTTGCCATCTCACCAGGTTCAGAAGGACTCTCCCGATGTTGTCAATGGTATGCTTCGTATATTTCAGTTTGATGTTTATGCTTTGTTGGACCCAGGATCCAATTTTTCATTTGTTAACCCTCTGGTTGCTGTGAATTTTGAAATAAGTCTCGAAAATATTCCTGATCCTATCTTAGTTTCTACCCCAGTGGGTAATTTGATTGTTGCCCAGAAAGTGTATAGGAAGTGTCCTATTACAGTCCTTCATAGATTTATGTTGGCTAATTTGATTGAGTTAGACATGGTGGACTTTGATGTTATTCTGGGTATGGACTGGCTTCATTCTTGCTATACCTCCATAGATTGTCGTACCCGAGTAGTCAAGTTTCAATTTCCCGATAAACCCGTGTTTGAGTGGTCTGGGAGTTTTGTATCTCCTTAGGGTCATTTTATTTCATATCTCAAGTCTAGAAAACTTATTTCCAAGGGGTGCCTTTATCATTTGGTTAGAGTCAAGGACACTAAGTTTGAAACTCCAACTCTTCAGTCTGTTAGCATTGTTAATGAGTTTCCTGATATCTTTTTGGAAGATCTCCCAGGGGTACCTCCTGATAGAGAGATAGAATTCGGGATTGATCTTCTTCCTAACACCCAACCTATTTCTATTCCTCCTTACCGTATGGAACCTGTAGAACTTAAGGAGTTGAAATAAAAACTCAAAGACATGTTAGATAAGGGTTTCATAAGGCCCATTATTTCTTCTTGGGGTGTTCCTATGTTATTTTTGAGAAAGAAAGATGGTTCCTTCCGTATGTGTATTATCGCCAGATGAATAAAGTCACTATCAAAAATAAGTATCCCCTTCCGAGAATAGACGATTTGTTTGACCAATTACAAGGTGCAAGTTATATCTCAAAGATAGACCTTTGTTCTGGCTATCATCAACTCAAGGTTAAGGAGTGTAACAACTTAAAAACCCATTCCAAACTCGCTACGGTCATTGTGAGCTTCTTGTTATGTCCTTCAGGTTAACTAATGCCCCGACAGCTTTCATGGACCTCATGAATCGAGTGATCAGATCCTATCTTAATTTATTTGTCATAGTGTTTATAGATGATATTCTGGTGTATTCCCGCAGTGAGAATGAACATGTTGACCATCTTCGAATTGTCTTGCAAACCCTTAGAAACCATCAATTGTTCGCCAAATTTAGCATGTGTGAGTTTTGGTTAAGATCAATTGCTTTTCTGGGTCATATCATTTCTTTTGAAGGTATTAGAGTTGATCCCCAAAAGACCGAAGTTGTTAGAAACTGTCCTAGACTAATCTCTCCGACTGACATCCAAAGTTTCTTGGGTTTAGCCAGCTATTACCGCCGTTTTGTTAAAGGTTTCTCCTCTATAGTGTCTTCTATGACTAGGTTGACCCAAAAGAAAGTTAAGTTCTTGTGGTCCAAATCTTGTGAGAAAAGTTTTCAGGAGTTGAATACTCGACTTACTTCTGCCCCTATTTTGACTCTGCCTGATGGTATTGATGGTTTTATGGTGTACTGTAATGTTTCTAGAGTTGGTGTGGGTTGTATATTGATGCAGAAGGGTAAGGTGATAACTTATACTTCTAGACAATTGAAACCCCACGAAAAGAATTACCCCACCCATGATCTTGAATTAGCTACTGTTGTGTTTGCTCTAAAAATCTAGAGGAACTACTTGTATGGTGTTCATATTGATATTTTCACGGATCATAAGAGTCTACAGTGTGTATTTACCTAGAGAGAGTTGAACCTTAGGAAGAGAAGGTGGCTAGAGTTGTTAAAAGATTATGACATGAGCGTGTTGTATAATCCGGGCAAGGCCAATGTAGTGGCAGATGCCCTTAGCAGGGTGTCTATGGGTAGTTTTTTGCATGTTGAAGAAGGTAAGAAATAGTTGGCTCGTGACATGCATCATTTGGCTAGACTGGGGGTTAGGTTGTTTGACTCTGCTGAAGGTAGTATAGGGGTTCAGAGTAGTTCCGAATCCTCCTTGGTTTTGGAAGTAAAGGAGAAGCAAGACTTAGATGCTGGTTTGGTCAGACTGAAGGAGTCAGTCAAGGACCAAAAGGTAGAGGTTTTCTCCCAAGGGGAAGATGGTATGTTGAGATTTCAGGGTAGATTGTGTATTACAAATGTTGATGATTTGAGACAGAGAATCATAGATGAAGCGCATGGTGCGCGATATTCGATTCACCCTGGTGCCACAAAGATGTGCCGCAACTTACAAAAAATCTATTGGTGGAGTGGCATGAAGAAAGATATAGCAGCACATGTAGCTAAGTGCGCGGCATGCCAACAGGTTTAAGTAGAGCACCAAAGACCTGGTGGCATGATCAGGAGTTTAGAATTCCCACTTGGAAGTGGGAAGAGATAAATATGGATTTTGTGACTGGCTTACCTCCTTCCCGATGCCATTATGATTCCATTTGGGTTGTGGTTGATAGATTGACTAAGTCTGTGCATTTCTTGCCTTTACATACTTTTTATACTACAGAGGACTATGCTAGATTGTACATCCGAGAGTTAGTCAGATTGTATGGAGTCCCCTTGTCTATCATTTTAGATAGGGGTACTCAGTTTACTTCACAGTTTTGGAGAGCTTTTCAGAAGGGTCCTTGTACCCAAGTGCATTTGAGTTATGCTTTCCATCCACAGACAGATGGTCAAGCTGAGAGGATCATCCAGACCTTAGAAGATATGTTGAGTGCGTGTACTCTTGATTTTAAAGAGAGTTGGGATAAACATTTACCGTTCATAGAATTTGCTTACAACAACAGTTTTCACTCTAGTATTGGCATAGCTCCATTTGAGGCTTTGTATGGGAGAAAATGTAGGTCACCCATAGGTTGGCTCGAAGTGGGTGAAGCTACTGTGAGTGGTCCTGATTCGGTGTTTGAGGCTATGTAAAAATTCAAAGTAATTAGAGAAAGGTTAAAAATAGCACAGAGTCATCAAAAGTCTTATGCGGATGTTAGGAGACGAGACCTTGAGTTCGAAGTTGGTGACTTGGTGTATTTGAAAATTGTATGCATGAAAGGGGTGAAGAAATTCGAAAAGAAGGGGATGCTCAATCTTCGTTATGTTGGTCCTTACAGAGTTCTTAGTCGTGTTGGTAAGGTAGCTTATGAGGTTGAGTTGCCTTCCGAATTGTCTTCTATTCATTCGGTGTTCCATGTTTCCATGCTTAGAAAGCATATTAGAGATTCTGTGGTAGTAGATTCTTCTGTGAATGCTGAAGCTCAGGGTAGTCTTTCCTTTGATGAGATTCCTATTGAGATTCTTGATTTCCAAGTCCAAAGGTTAACGAACAAAGAAGTTCCCTTGGTCAACGTGTTGTGGCAAAACCAATCTGTCGAGGGTGCAACTTGGGAAACCGAGGCAAATATGCGCTCCAAGTACCCGCACCTATTTTCCGCAAGGTCCGATCAAGCTGAAGGTACCGTTCTTTCCTAAATCATGCCCTTTTTATGAAAAATTGTAGCAATTCAACTGTCATTCCTTATTGTTCATTTATAGTTTCTTGAATTTATGTATTCTATGTTGCATTCGGCGTTTGAAATAATGAGGGGATAAGTTTAATGAGTGGTTTTAGTTGTATGCTTTGTTTCCTATCTACTCTTGGTATGTCTAGCATCATTCGGGAACAAATGTTCCCAAGGGGCAGATAATGTAAGACCCTGGAATCTTTCCGCGTCGTTAAAGCCTTTGAAGTGACTTAAGTGAGCTTAATACTTAGAAATTTGACTAAGTGTTTATGCTTTGTTTCCACACTTAGTTTTATTTTGGACCCTCAATATTTGTTGAATTATTTTGTGTCCTTCCCGACCTTTGTTTTCTAAGATTTTTGTTGCGTTGTGATGGGGCAAGGTCATAGGATTTTCCGGGTGAGTTTTGGAATTTTTAGACGAGCCTAAGACCGCGTTTGGGTTCCCATTCTAGTGGCAGCAGGCGATTAGCCCGCGCTGCCCACCTTATCGTGTGCCTTATTGTTTTTAAACGGGGGTGATCCATCAGGCGCCGCCAGCCTTATAGCGAGTGATCAACCAGGCGCCGCCTTCTGGATTTCACCGCTTTAGGCCAGGCGCCGCTCGCTAGATCGTGCTTGGCCAAATTTTTTTTGTCCTATCCGGTTCAGTTATGGCTTAATTAATACCTTATACTCCATAACATGGGATTTAACTCCTTCAACTCCAAAATATCAACACTTTCCTCCAAAATTACCAATAACAAAGTTAGGGTTTTCTATGGAGAAGTCAAGGTAGTTCGTGATTCATCCATCAGTTTTTGGTGATTTTTATACATTCGGAAACCTTGTTCCAAGGGCTACGAGAAGGACCTAACAACTCTGTGAATAGAGCTTCGGAGTAGGGAGTTCATTCAACATCTTTAATCTTGAGGTATGTGGGGGTTTTCAACGAGAACACTCTTTGGTTCTTGTGCCCAAATTGTATTATTTTCAAAGATATATGATTTTACATGTCTTATTGTGAATTTGAGATGAAAACTTACATTCTATATCTTTGTTCAAGATGTTATGATATTTTAGATGTTTTGATGTGAATATCATGTTTAAAAGTGGAATTTCCAGATTTTATATGAATTGTATCATGTTTGCTAAATAAAGTATGAATCTTAAAGTGTTTTGCTCAAATATTGAATTATGGGTTTTGAACCTGGATTGAGATTATTATTTTTATGAAGTAATGTGTGATACATTTTTGAGGTGAGAATGATTTGATCTTTTTGGTCTTAAAGGAGTTATTTTTGAACTCGAATGAGAAAAGAAATACACATTTTGATTGATTATGATAAAAGGGTAGCATGATGGCTCCCGTTATGAATTGTTGAATTATGTTGTGTTAGATTTCTTTTGAAAAGATCTGAGCTAAGTCCGGGAGTAGTCTTTAGCACCGAGTGGGAGGTATAGCTGTAATTGGTACTTCCCTAGAACTACGTGCCCCCGTAGGATGTGAGCCTAAGGTTGATTGATAAAGTGATCACTAGTGAAAGAATGATTAAGTCCTACTCAGATGGAAAGGATTGGACAGCTCTCCCCAACATGGGTTGGACGTTGGACTCCATGAAGCTCACATGGTTTATGTCGGTTGTAAGAGACTCCCAGTGTGTGTGTGTATCCTTCTGTCTGAGATGAAAATGCAATTGTTAGAAAGTTTGAATTATGAAAGTTGATCATTTTGACTAATTTGAGAAATGAGATATGGTTATATTGATGATTACTATGATGACTCACATGTTTTACTTGAGATATTTGATTTTATCATGATTATGATGATTTTATTTGGGCTATGTAAGTCTTTTATTATATCATGCATGTTTCCTAAAAATGTCTACCATATTGATCATTTAAATTACATACACCTCCATATGCTCGGTACACTTCCATGGTACTGACCCACATCTCCGGATTTGGGCTATATTTTCTTGGAATGTAGGTTCAGGTGCTCAGTCCCAGGCTCGACAGTAATTTTTTGGGCACGCTGATCTATATATTCTGTTGTGGTGAGTTCTCATGATCCGAGGACGTGATATTTGGACTTCTGTTTCATTCGAGTTGTTTATTTGTGGCACTGAGTATGATTCAGTTGGGTTATGTCCCAATGGCTCTCTAATTCTATTGATTTTTAGAGGCTTGTCAGACTATACTAGATGGTTGGAGTTGTCATGTGACGTCGTATTTTATTATTTTCTGCATTTCTTTCATTTTGAATTATGATATTATGAGGATATTTTGGTGTTTGATTATTGAAATCTTGTTGATAAGTGTTGAATGTTATAGGGACGGCTCAAAGTGGGGCTACTTGTAGCCTCAAGCATTGTGTGATGCTTCGGGACCCATTTTTGGGGCGCTACAGCTTTTCAAGGTTATGTTGAGCTCTCATTTGAGTTCTATTGGCTTGTGGTGGAAGATTTATTTGACGGTTACCCTTCTTTGAAAATGTTTCTTGATTGTAAACTTTTGGTAAAGTCGTATTAGGAGAGAGGGTATATTGCACAACCATGTGGCATAGTGTTTTATCAATAGGAGTCTTACATGATCTCTCATCATGTTGACCAATGGGATTGAAAACCACAAGTGGTTGCTTTACTATTTCTATTTTTCCCACCCTTTTATCCACATCTTTCAATTTTTCCTTTATTTCCTTCATTTCTTCCAATAGTTTTCGAAGAAAAATTTCCATTTTACTATAGGATTCTCCTTGTAATTGAGTTATTGTACCTACAAATTAATTAAAAAAGTTAGTAGAAAGAGTTCCTCGCACTTACTCATGTCATGTTTTCATCTTTTATCACTCACTCTTTTGTATCACTCTAATTCCAGCCTCAAATGAACTCACCTCACTCTTGCTTGTTACCACTCTTGCAAAACTCAAGGTTGAGATTCAACACCGTCAAATAATCACACGTAATACTATTTATTCTGGATGTAATGGAGTTTATGTAAGTAAGAATGGACAACTAAAACTAATAGACAAGGAAACAATTAAACATATAATGAAATAAAAGGAAAAAAACACGAAAAAATTGACACAAATAAATAAAATAGACACAAACTTGTTTAACTGTAAGTATGAATTAATACTCAAAGCAAACTAGCTAGGATTAACAAGTAAAGAAGAAACAAGTTTGAAAGATTTGAACTATTTTTAAATTGTCAAATTCATCTTCTACAATATCCAAGCAAATGATCTTAAATTTGAGATATGACTTCTCCACAAATATACCAACAATTTCTTCAACAAAACACCAAATCAACATATATCATTTTCAAATTTCTTCTTCAACATGACTTTCACTTTTTTTTGCCATGTATATTTTTTTTTTATTTTTTTCAACTAGGAAACAACAACATGTAACATAAGGAATAATATCAAACAACATTTAATTAAAAAAAAAATTCATTTCTTTTCTTTTAATATCAAAACCCCAAGACTTATATTTGGAAAAACTAATCTAACCCAAGCTCTTGATACTGATTGGATGTGAAACAAGAAAATAGAAGCAAGATTGGAATAAAATATAGAAAATAAAGAAAAATAGACACAATTAAATTCAAAAAATCAAAAGATGTAGTGGTGAACCTAACTAAAACACCCCTTAATTGGAACTAAAAGCACCTAATCTATTATAATCCTCAAAAAGGTAGTAACCTTACTTGCAAATTTTAGGACAATTGTTGAAAATCAACAAACGATTTTCATGCTATCAAAGGAAGCATGAATATTCAATATCTCAAAAACTGGTTGTTCAACCCTAATACCTAATTATTTACACTAAGGGTTAAAGGAAGTAAGAAAACACTAAATTGCCCTTCATTTAAATTACAAGATAATGGCAGACACACTTTGTATAATAAATATCTTCAAGTATCCATATTGAAACCTTCCAAAGATTCAATCTTCATCGATAAAGCTTTATATGCTTGAAGTTCCTTAGCTTGACTTCATATGAAACGGCTTCTTGAAGTAGCATCACTTTGATGTACATCATTCCTCCAATATAAATTTACTCTTACCTTATCTATCTTAAAGTAGGAAATGAATAAGGTTTAACAAATATTTTGAGTTATAAACTTTGACATTTTTTTTAGTTGATGCAAGAAATAAATCTACACTCACACTTTTTATATAAAACGGAGGATTTTGAAGTTGTTACAAGGTAAACATGGAATCCTAACTTACAAGGTGAATGACTCCATTTATCTTTTAATACCTTGCACTTCTCCTGAATCTCAAATAGATAATAGTTAAGGTAAGTGACTCTACCTACCTTATAATGTGAAATCACTATTTTACCTTACACTTTATCATATGACTATTATCATTAATTTTTTAATGGACAAGGTAAACACAAGTGTTTGCCTTATCTCTTTTTGAAATTTTCCATTTTGATGTGTTCTTTTAAAGTTTTGACTGAAAAACGTGCCCTTTAGGCACTGGACTCTTAGTTTATACCTTAATACCCGACGCCAAGTCTTTCACTAAAAACATGTTAAATTAAATTAACAAGTTACTTGACATGACCTTGTCTTTTTACCACCACTATTACTTTCTATGATTCTCTTTGTTTTCATTAATATACCAATGGCATAAACACTTATATTGTGTGAAGCTGCAGGATTTTATCGAAAACTGGCCACAATAATTCACAACCAATTTACGCCATTAGATATTTTTCGGCCATGATATGTGTATCAGCTATCTGTAAAGATGGAAGCAAAGCTCTAATATTAATTGTTGGATAATTGTATATAGCGTAAGTATTCTATAATCATACTATTTGCATGAATTATAGACAACAAATATAATTATGTAGTACAGATAAAGCATCTTAAAAATTAACCAAGGAATAGTTCTTGAGGCGTGAGAAGATTTCCTGAAGTAAGTTTAAATTCACTTCTATGGTTTTCTATGGTGATTCAAAATTCATGGTCAAAATACCACAATACTTGGATGGACATGTTTGAATCGAAAACTGGTTCTTTTTCTACATTAGAAAAAACTTTATTCATAGAGGTATTTTTCTAAAATCAAAAGAAAGAATTTAAAAACACACATGTTTTTTTTTGTACAAAAACACGTCTAATAATCCTTTCCCCCTAGAAAATAGGTTTACTATTTCTAGTTAAATATGGGCACTGCACTGACCACATAATATATTACTAAGGTTCCTTATTATGAAAATAATTCAAAATATTGATCAAAATCATTTTTACCATAGTAAATTACAAATCATTTCCCTAAGAATTCGTAATTGAACCTTCATACTTTTAAATTTCATGTTAAATACTTATAAAATTCTCCATGTTAGGATTACAGATACTAATTAAGAAATTAAATGACTTACAAATTTAATTGAGCAATGAATTTTCTTCTGATCAATGCTTAACTTATTTAATGTGTGATTTCATAAATCTTCCAGTTTATTTACACATGAAAACTTATAAGCTTCTCATAGAAAGGTGTATCATCGATCTCTATACAGACACATAAATTCGATCAACTAACTTATTATATCCAATTTACCAAGAATATTGATTTATCTAGAGCTATCACATTTTAATAAATCAGGATGATAAATAATTTATACAAATCATAATAGTTACAGCACGATTGAGAATATAAGTACATTTAAAAATTTAAACAATATCTTTTTATTAGTCAATCTGAAACATCTATCGCTATTCGATCGTGTTCAATACATACAAAATTCTTTAGCATGAGAAATTAGAGCTACCATTCTCGTAATCAAGATAGATTATTATTAATCTTGTTCTATAATCATTTTGATTATTTGTCAAAATTTTCATTTACCATTGTGAACTATAACTTTAACTTATAAGATTTGATGATTTGATCTATGTGTATAACCTTAAATTCTATTCACCAAATCATTTACTATATAAGTTAAGGATACATATATGAAAAATGATCTATTCAATGTAATACTTTATTGAATTTAATAAATAAACAAACATTTGTTAGTAAATGGTATTATATCAAAATACATGGTTATAACATATCCTAACACTGGAGTGGTACATTAGCCTAGTTTATCGAATGGATCTGAGTGATAGTCGGGGAAAGAATTTGCTCTAGTTAGATTATTTGAGGAATGTGTTGAGAGAGAATTGCATTATGCTTGCCAATATTGATGAACTAGAATGGTACATTTCTCAATATGTTTGGAGTGGAGTGGCACACCGAAGGGTGTCAAACGGGCCGGTTTTAACAGGCTCGAACCGGCCCACATAATAAACCGTCCCGATTTGACCCGGCCCGATAAGCCCAAGGGCTTTAGAGTTTCGGGTCTCGGGCCATTTTTTTTCCAATTTGGGTCCGGTTAACCTGGCCCGGATCAAGCCCGGTCAAGGCCCGCCGGTTAACCAGCCCGTCCCGATTAACTTTTTTTTTTTTTAAAAAAAAAAAAAGGGATTTGGGCCAAACTAGCCGTTGTCCCAACGGCTATATAGCCGTTTTTGGGTCCAAACGGCTAGTTTGGGCCCATTTCTTAAAAAAGAAAACTTTTTACTTTAAAAATTATTTTTTAATTCCAAAAAAAATTCTATAAATACCCTACAACTTCAAATCATTTTTCACACAATTTTTCACTCTCTCAAATCTCAATTCTCAATTCTCAAATTTTCAATATATTTAATTTCTTAAAGTGTTCACTTTAATTTTTTAGTTTTTCATTTACAAAGTACGAGCGGAAGTTTCTAAAGTCGCAACCTTCGGATACTTCTAAAATTTGGTATTGTCGTTCCATCTCTTACATTTAATTTTTATTTATTGTATTAATTGTTTGATATTTAATTTTATTATATTTGTATATTTTGAATATTTTTAGTTTAATTTAATTTATATTATGTATAAATTAAGAAACCTCGCTACTAAAGGTGTTAAAATTTTTTGTCCCAGAAGCGGTAGTGGTAGTAAAAAGCAAATTACTAGAGGTAGTTCAAGTAGTAGATATACCCGTGTGCATTCGCCTCCGGTACCGCTTGGTACACCTTTTGAGGAAGAAATAGGTGTAGGTGGTCACGATATGGATTATGTAGAAGCTCAGGAAAATTATGTTATAGAAGAAGAAAATGAAGTAGATGCGGTTAATTTAGACGAAGATAATGAAAATATTGTTGAGAAACCCGCAGTAGGAAATGCTAACGTTAGATCTGAATTGGTTAATCTCCTTCCCCGTCCTCCCAGTGCCCCAAGACCTCGTAAAAAAACTAGTGTTGCATGATAATTTTTTGAACGTATATTAGATAATGAGGTGCAATGCAATATTTGTTAATAAATATATAAGCATAGAAGTGGAGGCAAGCAAGGGGGTACGGGTACGTTAATGAGACATATAGTTGAAGATCACAAAAGAGAGTTAAATATTGCACAAGATGGTTGGGATGTTGGAGGGCCAACGCAAACTAGAATGGACCCAGCAACCGGTCACGTAGCGAAGAAGTATAATAAATTGAGGGACCGGGAAGAAATAGCTAAAATGGTAGTTTTGGGTTGTTTGCCTTTTAGTTTTCCTTCTTCTGATGACTTTATTCATTATATACAAGCAATTTATAATCCTATGTTTAAGGGTATTCCTAGAACTACTTGTCGGTCTGATATTTTTAGACTTTATTCACAATATTATTTTTATTTATCAACATTGTTAAAAAATATTCAATGTAGATTGTCCCTAACTTCTGATCTTGGTCGTGCTATAAATAAAAATGATTATTTAATCATTACTTGTCATTGGATGAATAGTAATTTTGTGATGCAAAAACGTATTATTTCTTTTTTATATGATGAAGATCGTAAACATACTGGATAATTTATTGCTGATTCTATTGTTAAAATTAACGGATATTATGGCATCGAAAATAAAATTGTATGTATTGCTTTTGATAATGCTTCTAACAACAAGACTGCTATAAAAAAATTAAAATCTACGCTATCGCCGCCCTTGCCTGAATTTTTTCATATTAAGTGTGCATGTCATATATATAATTTAATTATAAAAGATGGTCTTGAGTTTTTTGAGCTTCATATTAAAAAAATTCATCTTGCCATTGGTTTTATTCAAGGAAATAATCGTAGATCGAGAATTAGAGAATTTAAAGTTAAATGTTAAGAAAATGGTTTTACACCGATTTTGATGCCTGAGGAAATTGATACTAGATGGAATTCTACGTATGAATTTTTAAAAACTTGTTATAAATATAGAATTCTTATTACACTAGCTTTTAAACAACATTGCGGTTCATTTACTGATTCTGTTGATTGCATGCTACATGATTCTGATTGGGTTGTAATTAATGATCTTATTAATTTTTTAGAAAAAATTTATGTAGTTACAGTTGAATTTTTTGGTGCTTATTATCCTACTGTTTATAATATTCTGTCATATATAGCCGATATTTCTGGTTTGCTCAAAGAATATAAAAATAAAGAAGGTTATAAAGAAGCTGTTGGTGCCATGTTTACGAAATTTAAAAAATATTTTTTCCCGATTCTCCCTATTTACTTGGTTGGTGCTATGCTAAATCTGTGCATGAAATATAATAATATGTGCTACTTTAGTACTCTTATTTATACTAACTTAGAAATCAATACTAACCATGATTCTGAACAAGTATATCCTGATTTGTGGGCGGCTATGGGTGATGCGAATCAATATATAGAAAAATTATATAATCACTATGCTGATTTATTTGATTTAGCCGTACCTACAAATATCACTACAAATGTCGCTTCTCATCCTCCCGAGGAGCTATCATCTTCTAAAAGGCCGGCACATAGTGGTTTTCCTGATTTGTTTTATGATTTAAATTATTGGAACAGTGTTGATGAGAGAACTTACACATCAACTTATCGGAAAGAGCTGAAATATTATCTTCGGTCGGCACCAGAGGATCGCAGACGACAGATCAACACGTTGGATTGGTGGAGAAGTAATAAAATATAGTATCCTATTCTTTCAAGATTAACTAGAGATATCTTGAATGTTCCGATGTCAACCGTTGCATCAGAGAGCGCCTTTAGTCAGGGACGACAGCAGCTTGGAGACAACCACTCATTGGGAAATAATGCAATGAATGTTCTAGTGTGCCTCAGAGATTTGATTAGAGCGGAAAGAAGAAACCAAGTAATGGAACCGGAGCCGAGCGACGAGCTAAAACTTGAAGAAATTATGTCTTCACGGGAGAACTCAGCTGAATCAAGTCCAATGGATGGTTTTGATCCCGTTGACTTCGACTATCCTATGCAATTTCCTGTTAATATTAACATGGATGAATTGCAAAAAATGATGCAGAATTTGTAGATTTTTCATTCATGTAAATTATAAATTTCGAATTATTTTGCAATCAATAAAATTTCCCAAATCCATTCACTCCTTAGTCCTTGCTTTTTATATTTTTTCATTTAACGATTTAAAATTTTAAATTGAATTTATAGTTTTCTACTTTAAATTAAAAACTTACTTCTAATATATTATTAATTTACTACCAAATTTATTAATTGATTATATTAAGTAGCATATGTTTTGTTTATTTGTGTCTATATCTTCTATATAAGTGTATATTTAACGTATACATGTGTATATGTTTTATAAATTAGTATATAGCTATAAGTATATATATTGTAATGCATATATAATGTAGTATATTTTATAAGTAGTAGTATATATACATTGAATGGTGCGTATACACGTATATATATCATCTATAGAAGTATATATTTAATGTATACATGTGTATATGTTTTATAAATTGGTATATAACTATACTATATATATTGTAGTATATTTTATAAGTAGTAGTATATATACATTGAATGGTGCGTATACACGTGTATATATCTTCTATAGAAGTTTATATTTAACGTATACATGTGTATATGTTATATAAATTAGCATATAACTATATCTATATATATTGTAATGTATATATAATGTAGTATATTTTATAAGTAGTAGTATATATACATTGAATGGTACGTATACACTTGTATATATCTTCTATAGAAGTGTATATTTAACATATATATGTGTATATGTTTTGTAAATTAGTATATAACTATATCTATATATATTGTAATGTATATATAATGTAGTATATTTTATAAGTAGTAGTATATATACATTGAATGGTGCGTATACACGTGTATATATCTTCTACAGAAGTGTATATTTAACATATATATGTGTATATGTTTTATAAATTGGTATATAACTATATCTATATATATATTGTAATGTATATATAATGTAGTATATTTTATAAGTAGTAGTATATATACATTGAATGGTGCGTATACACGTGCATATATCTTCTATAGAAGTGTATATTTAACGTATACATGGGTATATATTTTATAAATTGGTATATAAATATATCTATATATATTGAAATATATATATATTGTAGTATATTTTATAAGTAGTAGTATATATACATTGAATGGTGCGTATACACGTGTATATATCTTCTATAGAAGTGTATATTTAACATATATATGTGTATATGTTTTATAAATTAGTATATAACTATATCTATATATATTGTAATGTATATATAATGTAGTATATTTTATAAGTAGTAGTATATATACATTGAATGGTGCGTATACACGTGTATATATCTTCTACAGAAGTGTATATTTAACATATATATGTGTATATGTTTTATAAATTGGTATATAACTATATCTATATATATATTGTAATGTATATATAATGTAGTATATTTTATAAGTAGTAGTATATATACATTGAATGGTGCGTATACACGTGCATATATCTTCTATAGAAGTGTATATTTAACGTATACATGGGTATATATTTTATAAATTGGTATATAAATATATCTATATATATTGAAATGTATATATATTGTAGTATATTTTATAAGTAGTAATATATATACATTGAATGGTGCGTATACACGTGTATATATTTTCTAGAGAAGTGTATATTTAATGTATACATGCGTAATTTTATAAATTAGTATATAACTATATCTATATATATTGTAATGTATATATAATGTAGTATATTTTACAAGTAGTGGTATATATACATTGAATTGTGCGTATACACGTGTATATATCTTTTATAGAAGTGTATATTTAACATATACATGTGTATATATTTTATAAATTAGTATATAACTATATCTATATACATTGTAATGTATATATAATGTAGTATATTTTTTAGTAGTTGTATATATACATTGAATGGTGCGTATACATGTGTATATATCTTATATAGAAGTGTATATTTAATGTATGCATGCGTATATGTTTTATAAATTAGTATATAACTATATCTATATATATTGTAATGTATATATAATGTAGTATATTCTATAAGTAGTTGTATATATACATTGAATGGTGCATATACACGTGTATATATCTTCTATAGAAGTGTATATTTAATGTATACATGTGTATATATTTAATAAATTGGTATATAACTATATCTATATATATTGTAATGTATATATATTGTAGTATATTTTATAAGTAGTAGTATATATACATTGAATGGTGCCTATATATGAGTAATTGACTAATTGTGTATATGTGTATATATTTTTTAAATTTTAATGTAGTATATACTATATATATAGTGTATATATATTATTTAACATATTTATAATGTATATAGGTGGGTATATGACTATATGTAATGTATATTGAAAGAATTTTTTTTTTTAAATTTTTTTACCGGGTTTGACCATTTTTTTAACCGGGTTTGATCGGATTTTTGTGGGTTTGACCGGGTTGGGTTAAGTGGGCCGGGTTCGGGTGGGTTTTAATTTTTTCAATGTTTGACCCGGCCCAACCCGTGTAGCACTAAAAGCATCCCTTAACCGGCCCTCAACCCGGTTACAATAGAAGGGCCAATTTCGAATTAGCCCGGCCCGACCCGTTTGACAGTCATAGGCACACCTACCATGCATATGAACCTCGTGAGTCCCTTACGAGCCCTAACTAGTTATATATAGCAACGTGTGTATATACAATATATGCATTAGATTAATTCATTTATTTATTTATTTATTACTTGAGATATTACAGTGTTTTACTTGATGAGTATGTGATTAAATGTTGTGAAATGTGGTGGAAGATTATATGTCATTATTTAATACTTTCTCTATCCCAATTTATATAATTTACTTTCTATTTTAATCAGTCCAGAAAAGAATGACATATTTCTAAATTTAGTAATAATTTGTATTTAATCATATTTTTTATCCTAAATGAAAAGATTTCCAATCATACAAATATCTATCACTTATTTTAGACCACAAATTTCATACCGAGTAAACCTAATTCATATAAATTAGGACAAAGAGAGTATTTGATTTCCATGTACATTTAACTTTTCTTTGATTACAACTCTTTGAATACAAAATGAATATTCTACCCTGCAGATATAGTCTAGATCGATAAAAAGTTACTACAAAGAAATTTAAAAAATGTATATGACCCAGTTTCTACCGTAAGACCTAAATAATAGAAGCTGTTAATATCTCTACTGTATCAAGAATGAAACGTGTACTGATTGTGCAACCAGACTATACCTTTAAAAAATATATATCAAGAGTCGTATCAGTACAAAAAACATCTATTGATAAGAGTCATTTGTTGATCCAAAAAATCATGTAAACACCATATAAATATCAAGAGGGAAAAGATGCATCTTAAGATTTTTATTAATCAAAATACCTCTTTCCAATTATGTAACGACTCTTCCCGTCATTATGATTAAGTCTAGTGTGCTAAAATTTAGATTAAGATTTTTCCCAGATCAAGAGTTAAAAATTTAAGGATAGGCTAGTCTTGGATGAAATTAAAGAATGATATGGATAAAATTAAATTAATTATAGTATTTATTTATCCTTTTTATAAGATTGTATGCCGCCACACAGACTCTAATTGAGATTCATAGTATTTCTTCCTAAGAGAGGCATGTCTATACATTTTATTATAGTGATCTGTCTTAAACTCATAATAACCTATGAATAAGAAATCGTCAATATTGAGGAAACTATTTTACTTTAGTAATAATTTAAATGAATTAATAACAATAAAAAGTTGTTCAAATAGAAATTGGAAATTGAATCTAGGAATGGATTAGCTAAATGCTAGATGTTTTGAGTTGATTTTGTGATAGTTAAGACAATAAAAATTCATAGAAACTCTTAAAAGTAGATTTGGTGATTAGAACTCCCAATATAGAATTTGACATAAAGGGATTAGTTTGTGATGTTGAAATAAGAGGGTGTGTTAAAAAAATAAAAAAATTGGGAGAAATCCTGAGTTTTTGCCTCACCTACTCCATTATAGTAGGTGGTAGACCGCTATCACTACATTTCTATAGTGGTAATATTTATACTATGTGGGACTTAAATTTTGTCAATTCTACCCTAGTAGGCGGATCCTTCTATAACGAGGCTTCAATAACGAGATAGCTTTAGTATAGTAAAATATGCACTTATTAATGCGGAAAGTCCCTAAAATGTTATTTTATTCTGCATTCATTTAAAGGCTAGGAGAGATAATTTTGGGTAATTTCCACCTAAATTCCATCGTATTACTTTGTACGGTAATTTAATCCCTTTCATTAACTAATTTTTTATTACTAATACTTAGAATCACTAGTTTATGAGTTTTGGGGAGGATTTAACTTTATCTTGATATTTTTTAGGTGCAATTTTGAATATTAAGTATAAAACCCTTGAATTTTAGTTGAAAATAGTTAATTTACAATTTCATACATATAATTCACCATAAATCGATGAAATTGGAAGAATTATAGTGGAATAAGGCCAGAAAAATCCTAAAATAGGAGAAATTATCATTAATTTGACCTTGGGCTTATATGATTAGGTTGTAATCCTCGAATATACTAGGTCATTATCTAAATTTTTATCATGTTATTGTTTATAAACCAAAACTAAATAGAAATTACATGGAAAGGCATGGATCAAGTTCAATGGAATGGTACAAGTATGAGTTAAGGTAGGAGAAGGCTTAATGTAGTTGAAACCTAACTAGACTTGTGTGTACATCTTAATTATTTCTTTGTATACTTATGACAATGAATGATCAAATAAATTAAATGGTTAAATTATATCCTAAGTGTTATTTATATGCAATGAGGTTATAATAAAAACTTGTTTTTTCAAGTATGATTGTTTTTTCGTTATGATTATGATTTTTGTGATATTTGTAGATAAGGATATGCTGGTAATTGGAAAACTTCGTAGGAAATTATATTATTATCATAAGCTACACCAGTATTTGTCCATATTCACAGGAATTGGT
This sequence comes from Capsicum pubescens, assembly GCA_030864215.1. NCBI lineage: Eukaryota > Viridiplantae > Streptophyta > Magnoliopsida > Solanales > Solanaceae > Capsicum > Capsicum pubescens. Next base: position 25,067,932 of record CM061543.1, read on the forward strand.
AATATAAGGTTGACAAGCACTAAATATTTGGAATTTTGGTGCAAGAACAAGTGCTCGTCCCCTGTAGTCAAAGCTAGTGGGCGACTATAAGGCCGTTAGCATATGTGTACAAGATTGTGGTGAGTGTTACTAGTCCTAGAGTGAATTATTTTATGTGTTGACTTTCTATATTTGGTTTTTTGAGTTAATCGAAACTTGTGATTATGGTCTTTGTTATTATTGATTTGGATCATTGAGTGGTTCGAGATAAATTGAAAATGACTATCATTCCTCTTTCATTGTATATTCACTTTCATATTTAAGACATAATTTAGAATATTGTTAATGATTTATATTTTGTGGACTTGGATTGAGTGTATGTAGTCAAAGTCTTACTTGACTTATTGTCTATATTCACTTGTACTTGATTGAACTTTGTGGTGGTATTTAAAAAATTAAGTATCATATAATTGAAGTACAAACATATGGTAGGTGTTCATGGTTGTTCTTTTTATCAGGTTATGATCCCCTATTCACATTTCTTATTTTAAGTTGACAAATAACTCTATCAGTATACCATTGTTTCTTATATGCTAATACTATATGTGCTCTTACTTTATTGAGTGTTGGGCATTTCCCAGTGACTACATCAATACCTTGGTAGTAGAGAAAATTACATTCCCACTTCTTTGTAATGAGTCAGTTGTCAGAATGTATTGAAACCTCATTAGTCATTTATAATTAGTTATTCAACTTTACAATAAGAATGTGAGAAAAAGCTCTCATGATTAGTATATGTTGTGTACTCTTAGATTCTCTCTATTAACGCAGAACAAGAATGCCTCTTGAGTACACCATGGGTTTGTACTTCTGATTAATCTTTCTAATTATGGACTCTTTCCACAAAGTGATGTCATTCTTTAATAAAAATACTCTCATGTTTTGTATAAGCATCAAACAAGACAAGGTCTTCAGTGTAAGAAATATCAATAGGTTTTATTTGTTTGCTCATGTCTTAATGTAAAGTTGGAAAATTTTTCATCAATTTTTTTTTCTTTTTGTCTTTTTTTGGAAAAAGAGGTTTACAAGGTGAGGATTTGTACTCAATTCGATTCTCGTACAACAAAAGTAACGGGTTGTAAATTTCCAGCCTAATGTATACATTGTTCAATCCAGAAATTTAAGTAATTTTAGCTCCATATAAAGGTAAATATAGAATTTAAAACTTACGGGCTTTGGATCATACTTTTTTTGAAGCTGAGTTATGGATATATTAATTATACGTATCAAGTATAATTTTAGCACAAATATAGTTTCTAGGATAAAGTTACTGAATTCTGTCGAACTTGTAATCATATGAGGGAAGCATGACTTCATTTATATGATGTGTTAAATACTTAAAGATCCTTCTTATAACCTATTGCAAACTAAATACATTCTCAACCTATAAAACTAATTTCAATCTAAGTCTTTTCTTAACTAATCTTAAACCAAGAAAGGAAATACCTCTCGTGGAAAACCTGAATGGATTATAGTTCAAAATCAGACACAAACAAAGGAGTTTAATTAACTTTATAAAAAAAGAGTTTAATTCTATGGTTGCTCGAACTTTTTGCTTTAGGTCGCACCTGTGTCGATATGACATAAGTTTGGGTATGAGATTAGTAAAAAATTTCATGCTTATACATCAGAGGGATGCCTTACATGTCCATCTTTCAAATGCTCCTCTTCATGAAACCTCAATGAATCTATTGTCTTTGAGAACATAAATAGACTTTTTAGCGTTAAATGGAAAATATCTCAAAATACTTGTTGGAACACAACAAGGTTTTTTTAAAAGGATCAACAACCTCACTATCTACTTCAGGAGGTGTAATTATTGAGAAGCTCCATAAACAAGACACAATTCATCATCCCTATGGTCACTCCTAAACATCATATAATCATTAGGACATGCATCAATTTTCTCATAATCAAGACCAAGATCCTTGACCATAGACTTGAATTTACTGTTGGATGAAGGAATGTTTAACTCAGACATCACCTTTTTTAATAATTTAAAATAGAATTGAATGATTCATTGCTCCATCTATGAAAACACTTCAACAAATATAAACGGATTATGAATGATAATCTAGAGATCCTTTAAAGCCAAATTATAGTTCTTGTCTTGCCTCTTCTGTTAAGTGATAGAATTTCTTATCATCTTCATTTGGACCTTCATAAAATCCTTCAGCTTGTGCAATATCTCTAAATGTAACACCCTAAAATCTTACACCCAAAATGTCACACGGTGCTCAAGGCTACGCATAGCCCCAAGCTAACCCTTTGAGCTTGCCACTAGTACGGAACTTACTTCAAAGTAATAAATCAAATCAAATCAAATAATATGGTCATATCTTATTAAGTCATAACTAAAACAAACTAAGAATACTGTTCTAATAACAAATACTAAAAAGTCTAAAGAAAACAACTGATAGTCCGACAAGCCTCTACTACTAAAGATCTAGAGAGTCATTGGGACACACCCCAACTAGCTTAGACTGAACTAAAAATAATAATCCAAATACTATGAAAATAGGAAAGCTGCAGAAATAGGTCCTCGAATGTAAGACCCCATAAATTTTTCTAGTCGTTAAAACTCTTTTAAGCTTGCAAAGAGAAGCTTAACACTTAAAAATTTGGCTAAGTGTTGGAATTTCATCATTCCATAAGTTTTCAAAATTTGATGAATTATTTCTTAACCTTCCTAAAGTTTTATTTTTTATTTTCAAGTTGCATCATGATGGGGCAAGTCAATATTACATGTCAGGTGAGTTTAGGAATTTTTAGAATCCGTTTAGGATGTGTTTAGATTTCAAACCAGTGGAACATGCAATGCTCTCTCCATTTTGGAGCACTAGAGCATGCGATGCATACTCCATAGCATGCTCCCGAAATTTTCAGCAGTTCAGTTCGTGTTTACAAGGGCAAGATGGTAATTTTCCAACCCTTTTATATGCTCTTTAACACAAGATTTCTCATTATTTCACCCAAATATACTAGTCTTCTCTCAATTTTCCTCAAGAACCACCATTATGATTCATAATTAAAGACTCAAATCTCAAGAACTTCTCCATCAATTCTCTCCAAATTAAGAAACTAAGGTATGTGGATGTTGATTCTTGAGTTTCTTCCACCCAAGAAGTTAACGAACCCTCTTTAAATTTAAAGATTTTATGTGTATGAGTTTTTCATGATTTATGTGGTTTGAAGTTGAAGTTTATATCGATATTGAGTTTTGAGTCATGATTTGATTATAAAGATTCAAGCTTTGACCTTAGTATGTGTTGTGAGGTTCATGATAAAAGCCCCTTCAAGAAGAATTTTGAATTATGTAATCATGTTAATTTGGTGTCTTGAATGTTATATTACCAAGGTGTGCCTCCCATATGTTTGATAAAGTGCTTATGTGAAGAAAATAGAGTCATTATGGCATGTAGACAAGAAATCGTTGATTTGGTATAATTTTCATGCTATTCAAGTGTTTGTTGAAAAGTCTTAGTTAATGTATTATGATATGTTGCATGAATTTTTTTCTATGTGGAATCCCTTATTGAATTAGTTATGAGATAATAGTATGTTTCCCTATAACATTACATGTTTGAGATTTTCCTAAGTGCTTTAAGTAATGCTTCATTGACTATTTTGCAAATGATGGTCTACTGCAATGTTGTCCCGCAAGAGTTGTCATGTATTACTTATTTATTTATGTTATCGATCCCTGGGGGCATTTATATCCAAAAATTAGCTACTTTTTCAAAGCTGAGTCAGTCTCAAAATAACCTCAGTCGTGCTATGATCAGTATAATTCAGACTGTCATAGAACTTAAGGAAACTTAGTAAGTTCAGCAGTCAGTCTAATCCAGTTCAAATTTTAGTAGTAATCAGTATTCAGTTCCGGATTCAACGATATTCAGTAAGCTAACAAAAGTTCAATACCATTCAGTTAGATTTTAGAATCCAAGTAGCATAAACTCAGTCAGATCAGTCAAGTAATATGTTTAGTAATAGACTCAGCTCAGTCTAACTTTAGTTAAGAATCAACTCAGTGTCTTTCCAGCTGGGAGTAGGAGCTAGCAGAAGATGTTAGATTCTATCTTGATGAGAATCAAGGGTGATGTAGGTGATCAAATGGTGTTGGCCTTAGAGATTAGTAGTGATTGTAGCTCGCAGGAAGAAGAAATATTATGTGTCCCTAATGTAGATAGTTCGTGGAGAAGGAAATTGTTTGACGCGTTAAGTCACGCTGTGTTGTTCATCCTGCTTCGACAAAAATAAATCATGACCTCAAGGAAATTTATTGGTGGAACAATATAAAGTGTGGTGTGGCTAATTTTGTGGCCAAGTACACCAACTGAATGTTGAGCACATAAGACCTAAAGGATTATCTCAAGAGATTGAGTAGCCTGAATGGAAGTGGAAATTAATCAACTTGGTTTTTGTTACTGTTTTCCTTGGTATCAGAACAAATTTATTCGATTTGGGTCATTATGGATAGGATGTCAAAGTCAGCTAACTTTTTTCTGTGAGAACTAACTTCTTAGCCGAGGATTATGCAAGGTTGTACCTTAAAGAGACTATCAAGTTGCATAGTGTACTTGTTTTTATCATCTCTGATCGTGGTACGCAATTTTCATATAACTTTTAGCGGTCATTTCAGAAAGGTTTAAGGACCAAGGTATGTCTTAGAACTTATTTTCACCTGCAGTCGTGTGGGCAATCACAAAGGACTATTCAGACTTTGGAGGATATGTTTTGTTGCATGATTGACTATGGTGGTAGTTGGATTGGGTATTTGCCTCCAATAGAGTTTGCATACAAAATAGCTGTGTAAGACCCCAAAATTTTTCCGCATCGTTAAATACTTTGAAATGAGTCAAGTGAGATTAACATAAAGAAATTTGGCTAAGTGTTTATGCTTTGTCTCCACACTTAGTTTTATTTTGGACCTTCAATCTTTGTTGAATTATTTTGTGACCTTTCCAACCTTTGTTTTTTGAGATTTTTGTTGCGTTATGATGGGGAAAGGTCGTAGGATGTTTCGGGTGAGTTTTAGAATTTTTAGACGAGCCTAAGACTATGTTTGGGTGTGCAACATAGTGGCAGCGGGCGATTAGCCCGCGCTGCCTGCCTTATCGTGGGCCTTTAAATTTTTGCAAGGGGGCGATCTAGCCCGCGGAGCCTGCCTTATCGTGGGCGATCCACCAGGCGCCACTTGATGGACTACACTGCTTGAGGCCAGGCGACGCTTGCTAAATCGTGCCTGGCCAAGTTTTTCAGTCCACATCCACCTCATTAATGGCAGCATGGTAAATTTGAAGGCCCTTATCCTCCTTAACACGGGATTTAATCCATCCAACTCCAAATTATAAATACTTTCATCCAAAATCACCAAGAACAAAGATAGGGTTTTCTATAGAGAAGTCAAGATAACTCGTGATTTAACCGTGGAAGTTTCAATATTTTTACATATTAAGAATCCCCGTCACGAAGGTTACGTGGGAAATCCAAAAGTTTGCGAGAATTACTTCGTTGTTTAGAAAGTCATCCTAAAGTTCATATTTGAGGTATGTGGGGATTTCAACAAGAACGTCCTTTCGTTCTTGTGCCCAAAAATTGTATTATTTTATGAAAATATATGATTTTACATGCTTTATTATGAATTTGAGATGGAAATTTATATTCTATACTCTTGTTGAAGAAGCTATGGTATTTTTAGATGTTTTGAAGATGAATTCCATGAACTTTGATGTGAATATCATGTTTAAAGTTGAATTTCCAGAGTTTGGTATGAATTATACATGTTTGCTACATAAAGTGTAAATGTTGATACGTTTTGCTCAAGTATTGAATTATGGGTTTTTGAAACCGGTTTGAGATCATTATTTTTATGAAGTAATGTGATATATACAATTTGAGATTGGATTGATTTGACCCTTTTTTTCTTGAAGGAGTTATTTTTAAACTCGAATGAGAAAAGAAATCCACATTTTGATTGATTTTGATAACGGGGTAGCATGATGGCTCCCGTTATGAATTGTTGAATTGTGTTGTTGTGAATTTTCTTTTTAAAAGATCTGAGATAAGTCCGGGAGTAGTCTTTAGCACCGAGTGGGAGGTATACCTGTGATTGGTATTTCTTTAGCACTACATGCCCCCATAGGATATGAGCCTAAGGCTAATTGATACATTGATCACTAGTGAAAGAATGATTAAGGTCCTACTCTGATGGCAAGGATAGGAAAGCTCTACCCAACGTGGGTTGGACGTTGGACTCCATGTAGCTCACATGGTTTATGTCGGTTGTAAGAGACTCCTAGTGTGTGTGTGTATCCTTCTGTCTAAGATGAAAATACAATCGTTTGAAAGTTTGAATTGTGAAAGTTTATCGTTTTTGAAAGGTTTAATGACCATATATATTCAAAAATGATATTTATGATGAAAGTTGATCATTTTGATGAATTTGTAAAAGAGATAAAAGTGATTGAGAAATTGTATGATGACTCACGTGTTTTACTTTATATATATTGCTCATTTATGCATTATAATGATTTTACTCAAGCTATGTGAGTCATTTGATATAGCATGCATGATTTCTACGAATTTTTATGATATCTGATTTTTATGAGACTTGCATACACCTCCATATGCTCGGTACATTTCCATGTTACTGATCCACATCTTTAGATGTGGGCTACATTTTCTCGGAATGTAGGTTTAGGTGATCAGTCCCAGGCTTGACAGTAATTTTTTGGGCACGCTGATCTATATCCTCTACTATGGTGAGTCCTCATGATCCGAGGATGTGATATCCAGGCTTCTGTTTCATTCGAGTTGTTTACTTCTGGAATTGAGTATGTGCCAGTTGGGGCATATCCCAATGGCTCTCTGATTTTGTTGATTTTTAGAGGTTTGCCAGACTAGACTAGATGGTTGAGATTGTCATGAGACGTCGTATTTTGTTATTTTCCGCATCTCTTTCATTTTGAATTATGATATTATGAGGATATCTTGATGATTGATTATAGTAATCTTGTTGATAAGTGTTGAATGGTATGGAAATGGCTCAAAGGGTTATCTTGGGGATACTTGTAGCCTTAAGCATCGTGTGATGTCTCAGGACCCTTTTTCGGGGCGTTCAAAATTGGTATCAGAAACAGGTTTAAGGAGTCCTAGATAGTTTGACAAGCCGCGTTAAGTAGTGTCTGGATCATCGGTGTGTAGTACGCCACATCTATGAGCAAGAGGCTATGAGACGTTTTAGGAAAAAGTGTGATTTCTTTCTTTCAGAGTCTATCGTGCTTAAAGTGTCTCTCTCTGCTATTAATTCGTGCTCTTCTCTTTTAGAAATATGCCTCATCGTAGAGCTAGAAGAAATAACAGTGGTCAGCAACCTCAGAATGCTGAGCCATTAAATTAGAATGCGTCCTATGCTGAATTTCAAGTAGCCTTTCAGGCGCTGGCCCAAGCTGTTACTGCAAATGTCCAAGCTAATTCGGCCCCGGATCGACAGCAGCAAGGAGGTGATTCAGCTGCTGCGAGGATCTGTGACTTTATGTGGATGAATCCGTCAAAATTTTATGGGTCCAAGCCAGATGAGGATCCATAGTTGTACTTAGAGGAAGTGCAAAAGATCACTAAGGTAATGCATGTATCTGAGGAGCATAGTATAGAGTTGGCATTGTATCAGTTGAAAGACCTTGCTTATGATTGGGTGGTTTCCTGGAGGAAGGGTAAAGGTGAGGGTGCTACCCCTATGTCTTGGCAGGAGTTCCAGGATGCATTCTTGGATAAATTTTTCCCTTTAGAGATGAGAGAGGAGAAGGTAGAGGAGTTCATGAACTTGTGACAGGGCTCTACGACTATTGGAGAGTACTGTCTGAAGTTCAATCAGTTGGCCAAATATGCCCCTATTTAGTAGCTGAAAATCAAGCCAGTATGAGTAAATTTGTGACAGGAGTGTCTAGCTATGTGGTTAAGGAGTGTAGGTCTGCTATGCTAAATAGTGAGATGAATCTTTCTAGGCTGATGACTCATGCCCAACAGATTGAAGCAGACAAGATTAAGGAGAGGGATAGAGTGAGAGTGAATAAGAGAGCTAGGTTCGAGCAGGACAGACAGGGTCAGACTAGAACACAGGGAGGGAATCACCCTTAGTTTCAGAACCCTTCATCTATACCAGTACCGTCTTCAGCTAGTGCTCTGATGCCTAGAGGTAGGCAGGATAAAGGTAGCAGGTCATATGCATCCAGGTCTGAGTATAGTATTGGCAGTAAGACAAATTATAATTCATGTCCTAAGTGTGGTAGGACCCATTCGGGTGAGTGTTGGGGTGAAAAGAAAGGTTGTTTCGGGTGTGTTGACATGGGTCACAAACATTGGGAGTGCCCCCATGCCGGGCAAAGGTGTCGTGACAATCGCCCTCAGACTCAAACTCAGATTGCTAGTGCTCAAGTTCCAGTGTCTCGTCCAGCCCCAACTTAGGGTGCCACTTCTAGCACTGCTGGCTGTCAGTGCCAGAATAGGTTTTATGCGTTTCCATCTCGCCAGGAGCAAGAGGACTCTCCTGATATTGTTACTGGTATGCTTCGTATATTTTAGTTTGATGTTTATGCTTTGTTGGAACCAGGATCTAGTTTTTCATATGTTACACCTCTGGTTGCTGTGAATTTTGAAATAAGTCCTGAAAATATTCCTGAGCCTATCTTAGTTTCTACCCCAGTGGGTAATTCGATTGTTGCCCAGAAATTGTTTAGGAAGTGTCCCATTACCATTCTTCATAGGGTCATGTTTCCTGATCTGATTATGTTAGACATGGTGGACTTTGATGTTTTTCTGGGTATAGACTGGCTTAATTCTTGTTATGCCTCTATAGATTGTCGTACCCGAGTAGTCAAGTTTTAGTTTCCTAATGAATCTGTGTTTGAGTGGTCTGGGAGTTCTGTATCTCCAAAAAGTCATTTTATATCATATCTCAAAGCTAGAAAGCTTATTTCCAAAGGGTGCATTTATCATTTGGTTAGATTCAAGGAAACTAAGTCTGAGACTCCAACTCTCCAGTCAGTTAGCATTGTTAATGAGTTTCCTTATATCTTTCTGGAAGATCTCCTAGAGATACCTTCTGATAGAGAGATAGATTTAGGATTGATCTTTTTCTAGATACTCAGCCTATTTCCATTCCTCCTTACCGTATATCTCCTACAAAACTTAAGGAGTTGAAAGAGCAACTTAAAGATCTGTTAGATAAGGGTTTTATAAGGCCCAGTATTTCTCCTTGGGGTGCTCTTGTGTTATTTGTGAGAAAGAAAGATGGTTCTTTGCGTATGTGCATTGACTATTGTCAGTTGAATAAAGTCACTGTAAAAATAAGTATCCCCTTCCGAGAATAGATGATTTGTTTGATCAATTACATAGTGTAAGTTATTTCTCAAAGATAGACCTTCGTTCCGGCTATTATCAACTCAAAGTTAGAGAGTGTGACATCCCAAAAACATCCTTCCGAACTCGATATGGTCATTTTGAGTTTCTTGTTATGTCCTTCAGGTTAACAATGCCCAAACTGCTTTCATGGACCTCATGAATTAATTTTTTAGGCCATATCTTGATATGTTTGTCATAGTGTTTATAGATGATATTCTGGTGTACTCCCGTAGTGAAAATGAACATGCTGACCATCTCCGAATTGTCTTGCAAACCCTTAAAAACCATCAATTGTTTTCCAAATTCAGCAAGTGTGAGTTCTGGTTAAGATCAGTTCCTTTTCTGGGTCATATCATTTCTTCTGAAGGTATTAGAGTTGATCCCCAAAAGACCGAAGCTGTTAGAAACTAGCCTAGACCTATCTCTCCTACTGACATTCGATGTTTCTTGGGTCTAGCTGGCTATTACCGCCATTTTGTTGAAGTTTTCTCCTCTATAGAATCTCCATGACCCGGTTGACCCAAAAGAAAGTGGAGTTCTTGTGATCCGATTCTTGCGAGAAGAGTTTGTAGGAGTTGAAGACTCGACTCACTTCATCCCCTGTTTTGACTTTCCCTGATGGTGTTGATGGTTTTGTAGTATATTGTGATGCTTCTAGGGTTGGTTTGGGTTGTGATTAGATGCAGAAGGGTAAAGTGATAGCTTATGATTCTAGACAATTGAAATCCCATGAAAAGAATTACCCCACCCATGATCTTGAGTTAGCTGGTGTTGTTTTTTCTCTAAAAATCTGGAGACACTATTTGTATGGTGTTTATGTTGATATTTTCACTGACCATAAGAGTCTGCAGTATGTTTTTACCAAGAGGGATTTAAACCTTATGCATAGAAGGTGGTTAGAGTTGTTAAAAGATTATGATATGAGCGTGTTGTATCATCCGAGCAAGGATACTGTAGTGGCAGATGCTCTAAGCAGGGTGTCTATGGGTAGTGTTTCGTATTTTGAAGAGGGTAAGAAATATTTGGCTCGTGATGTGCACCATTTGGCTAGACTTGGGGTTAGGTTGTTTGACTCTGTTGAAGGTAGTATAGGGGTTCAGAGTAGTTCCAAATCCTCCTTTGTTTTGGAAGTGAAGGAGAAGCAAGACTTAGATGCTAGTCTGGTCAGACTGAAGGAGTTAGTCAAGGACCAAAAGGTAGAGGTTTTCTCCCAAGGGGAGATGGTGTGTTGAGATTGTAGGGTAGATTGTGTGCTCCAAATGTTGATGATCTGAGACAGAGAATTATGGCTGAAGCACACAGAGCGCGATATTCGATTCATCCTGGTGCCACCAAGATGTACCGTGACTTGCAGGAAATCTATTAGTGGAGAGGCATTTGAAGGATATAGCAACATATGTGGCTAAGTGTGCAATGTGCCAAGAGGTTAAGGTTAAACACCAAAGACCTAGTTGTATGATGCAGGAGTTTAGTATTCCCACTTAAAAGTGGGAAGAGATAAATATGGATTTTATAACTGGTTTACCTCCTTCCCGATGCCATCATGATTCTATTTGGGTTGTTGTTGGTAGATTGACTAAGTCTGCATACTTCTTGCCTGTGCATACTTCTTATACTGCTGAGGATTATGCTAGATTGTATGTCCGAGAGTTAGTCAGACTGCATGGAGTTCCTTTGTCTATCATTTCAGACAGGGGTACTCAGTTTACTTCGTAGTTTTGGAGAGCTTTTCAGAAGGGTCTTGGTACCCAAGTGAATTTTAGTTCTGCTTTCCATCCGCAGATAGATGGTCAGGCTGAGAGGACCAACCAAACCTTAGAGGATATGTTGAGAGCGTGTGCTCTAGACTTTAAGGGGAGTTGGGATGAGCATTTACTGTTGATAGAGTTTGTTTACAATAATAGTTTTCACTCTAGTATTGGCATGGCTCCATTTGAGGCTTTGTATAGGATAAAGTGTAGATCACCCATAGGTTGGTTTGAGGTGGGTGAAACAGATGTGAGTGGTCCTGATTCGGTGTTTGAGGCTATGGAAAAAGTCAAGTTGATTAGAGAAAGATTGAAACCTGCACAGAGTCGTTAGAAGTCGTACGCGGATGTTAGGAGAAGATACCTTGAGTACAAAGTTGGTGACTTGGTATATGTAAAAATTTCACCTATGAAAGGGGTGAAGAGATTCGAAAAGAAGGGGAAGCTTAGTCCCCGTTATGTTGGCCCTTACAGACTTCTTAGTCGTGTTTGTAAGGTAGCTTATGAGGTTGAGTTTCCTTCTGAGTTGTCCTCTGTTTATCCGGTATTCCATGTTTCCATGCTTAGAAAGCATATTAGCAATTTCGTGGTAGTGGATTCTTTTGTGAGTGCTGAAATTCAAAGTAGTCTTTCCTTTGATGAGATTCCTGTAGAGATTCTTGATTTCCAAGTACGAAGGCTAAGGAACAAAGAAGTTCCCTTGGTCAAGGTGTTGTGGCGAAACCAATCTGTTGAGGGTGCAACTTGGGAAACAAAGGCAGATATGCGATCCAAATACTTGTACCTTTTTTCCGAAGGCAAAACTGAAGGTACCATTTTGCTCTAAATCATGCACATCTTGTTCAAAATTGCAGCAGTTCAGCTGCTATTTCTTGTTGTTCATCTATTATTTCAAAGAATTTATGCATTCTACGTTGCATCCAGAGTTTGTAAAGATGTGGAGATGAGTTTAATGGGTGGTAGCAGGCGATTATCCTGCACCGCCCACCTTATCGCGGGCGATCCACCAGGCGCTGCCTGATGGACTGCATTGCTTTAGGCCAGGCGACGCCTGCTAGATCTCGCCTGGCCAAGTTTTTCAGTCCACATCCGCCTCATTAATGGCACTATGGTAAACTTTAAGGCCCTTATCCTCCTTAACACGGGATTTAATCTCTCCAACTCCAAATTATCAATACTTTCATCCAAAATCACCAAGAACAAAGCTAGGGTTTTCTATAGAGAAGTCAAGATAGCTCGTGATTTTACCGTGGAAGTTTCAATATTTTTACATATTCGAAATCCCTGTCTTGAAGGCTACGTGGGAAACCCAAAAGTTTGCGAGAATTACTTCGTTGTTTGGAAAGTCATCCTAAAGTTCATATTTGAGGTATGTGGGAATTTCAACAAGAACTACCTTTCGTTCTTGTGCCCAAAAATTATATTATTTATGAAAATATATGATTTTACATGCTTTATTATGAATTTGAGATGGAAATTTATATTCTATATTCTTGTTGAATAAGGTATAGTATTTTTAGATGTTTTGAAGATGAATTCCATGAACTTTGATGTGAATATCATGTTTAAAGTTGAATTTCTAGATTTTGGTATGAATTATACATGTTTGCTACCTAAAGTGTAAATCGTGAAATGTTTTGCTCAAGTATTGAATTATGGGTTTTTGAAACTAGTTTGAGATCATTATTTTTATGTAGTAATGTGATATATACACTTTGAAATTGGATTGATTTGACCCTTTTAGTCTTGAAGGATTTATTTTTGAACTCGAATGAGAAAAGAAATCCACATTTTGATTGATTATGATAAAGGGGTAGCATGATGGCTCCCGTTATGAATTATTGAATTGTGTTGTTGTGGATTTTCTTTTGAAAAGATCTGAGCTAAGTTCGGGAGTAGTTTTTAGCACCGAGTGGGAGGTATAGCTATGATTGGTACTTCCCTAGAACTACGTGCCCTCATAAGATATGAGCCTAAGGATAATTGATACAGTGATCACTAGTGAAAGAATGGTTAAGCTCCTACTCCAATGGAAAGGATAGGATAGATCTCCCCAACGTGGGTTGGACGTTGGACTCCATGTAGCTCACATGGTTTATGTCGATTGTAAGAGACTCCTAGTGTGTGTGTATCCTTCTGTCTGAGATGAAAATGCAATCGTTTGAAAGTTTGAATTGTGAAATTTTATCTTTTTTGAAAGGTTTACGGACCATATATATTCAAAAAGGAGATTTTTTATGAAAGTTGATCATTTTGATGAATCGGTAAAAGAGATAAAAGTGATTGAGAAATTATATGATGACTCACGTTTTTACTTTATATATATTGCTCATTCATACATTATGATGATTTTACTCGAGCTATGTGAGTCATTTGATATAGCATGCATGATTTCTACGAATGTTTATGATATTTGATTTTTATGAGACTTGCATACACCCCCATATGCTTGATACATTTACATGGTACTGACTCACATCTTTGGATGTGGGCTACATTTTCTCAGAATGTAGGTTCTGGGGATCAGTCCTAGGCTTGACAGTAATTTTCCGGGCATGCTAATCTACATCGTCTGCTGTGGTGAGTCCTGATGACCAGAGGATGTGATATTCAGGCTTCTATTTCATTTGAGTTGTTTAATTCTAGCATTGAGTATGAGTCAGTTAGGGCATGTCCCAATGGCTCTCTGATTTTGTTGATTTTTAGAGGCTTGTCAGACTAGACTAGATGGTTGAGATTGTCATGAGACATCGTATTTTGTTATTTTCCGCATTTTTTTTGGAATTGTGATATTATGGAGGATATCTTGATGATTGATTATGGTAATCCTGTTGATAAGTGTTGAATGGTATGAAAATGGCTCAAAGGGTTAGCTTGGGGCTACTTGTAGCCTTAAGCACTGTGTGATGCCTTGGGACCCATTTTCGGGGCGTTACAAGCTGCCACTCTAGAATTGGAATGGTTACCCTTGAAGCATTGTACAATAATATGTGTAGGTCTCCTATTGGGTGGTTCGAGCGTAGTGCGACAAATATGTTTTGTCCGAAATTGGTTCACCAAGCTATGGAGAAGGTTAAGGTGATTCAGGATAGGCTTAAGGCTGCCCAAAGTTGCAAAAAGTCCTATGCATATGTGAGACAAAGGGAGTTAGAGTTTGAGGTTGGAGATAAATTGTTCTTGAAGGTGTCTCCCATTAAGGGAGTAATACGGTAGTCCCCGATATGTTAGTGCATACGTGATTTTAAAGAGAGTTAGAAATGTTGTGTATGAGTTGGAGTTGCCTTCTGGTTTGATCTCCATTCACTCAATATTCCATGTTTCTATGTTGAGAAAGTGTATACGTGATCTGTCGCAAATTAGCCAGTCAAGAATATTGGTATTTTGCATTCCCTATCTTATGAAGAGATCTTAATGGAGATGTTAGATCATCTAGTTCGTTGGTTGTAGGCCAAAGATGTCACCTCGGTAAATTCTATGGAGGAACCACAATGTGGAAGAGGCAATAAGGGAAGCTGAAGAGGACATGAAGTCCAAGTATCTATTCCTATTCTCCATTTCGGAAATTTGTGCTTAAGGTATGTGTTTCTCTTAGTATCTTTGATTTCTATCTTTGTTAAAGAAAAGGTTAATTCCTTTATATCACCTTTTTTTGTCTTGAAGTTAAGCATAGGGGTGTTTGGACGATTAATCGTGCTAGTACCTCCCTGTTCCATCATTCAAGGATGAATGATCTAAGTGGGGGAGAATAGAAACACCTTAGGTTTTGGAACTTGAAATTTTACTGAGTCTTGAACCATCTGATGATCATACGACTCACCATACATGTCTTATAGTGTGGGTATGGGTCAGGTGACCAAACTCGTATGTGGTGTTTGGGTTTTTGTTGTGGTTATGACTTGGTGGTTACGGGTTATATAGTTTGGTGACGGTTCATAGGTTGGGCCCTTCACATAATCTGAAACTTAGTAACTTGACTTGGATCTAAGTATGAGTGGCTCACTAAGAGCCATGAGGATAGGATACGAGTGGTAAGGTGTAGTCGTATGTTCTTCAGTGTCAATCCTTTTGGATTCTGTCTAGGGTATGACTAGACAATACTAGTCGTTTGGTCTGATCACGAATTATGTCCTTGGAGTCATATGTTAAACATAATGTGGTGTCCAACTTGCTGATCAGGTTACGAGTAAAAGGTATGAGCGAGTGCAGGGATGACGACTTTCTCGTTAGAGAGGAAAGTCATTAGAAACAGTCCTTGTACTCTAGAACTGCATAGCCAACACAGGACTAGGAGTCACCTGTCAGATTAAGGCTTGATTATCATGCTGCCTTAGGCTTGACTTCCTGTTTAGGGTCACCCGTTTGAGAGGCTTGACCATAAAAGTGTATTTATCAATGGCATGGTATTGACACCCTTCTAAATGGGGTTACAGGTTGGACCCCACAAGTTCAGACCCGAGGAATGTCGGTTAAGTTAGAACTCCCACAGTGGTAACTACAGTTACAGTTCAGTCTTAGTCTTCAGAGTAGAACTCAGAAACCAGGACTGTTAGATACAGTCACTCAGTTCAGTGAGAAACGTAGATAGTTCCATAGATTCATAGACCACCCACTAGGAAGGCCTGGTATCATATAAATTTAATCAGTATCAGAACTAAAAAATCTATAGATCACCCATTAGATAAGCCTGATCTCAAACTTAGCCAATTATCATCATTATTAGAGTATTCAGAGATCTTTCGTTAGATAGCTTTGATCTCAGACTCATTAAATCATTCCTTATCATTTTTAATAGATTTAAAGATTATCCGCTAGATAGGTTTTGATATCAGATTTAGTTAGTGGATAGTAGTAAGCTCGGAACTAGTTATTCAGTCCCTCAGTATTATTAAACTCAGTGTTTAGAAGCCCAAGTATGAAGAAGCCAATATTCAATTTTACTAAGATGTCAGTTATAGTTATGCATTCATACATGCATTCTCACCAGTTATGTTCAGGTTTTGTAATTACAAGTTTCTATGTATGTTTATCCATCTAGTTCATATAATTAATTTAAGTAATGTTCATGCATAAGCCATTGCATTTAGCCTTACCTTATCTTTCATACCAGTACATTCAATCGTAATGATGCATTTTTGCTACGGTGTTTTTCTTTACACTATAAGTTCAGAAGCATGAGATCTAGAGCACCCCTGGTAGATCGTTTCCAATCAGTAGAAGTTGACCTAGCAGTGATTCCTCATTATTCGAGGATGGTTCTTGTTTCATTTTATTACTAGTTTCAGTATATCAGTAGTTTGAGTTAGTTGGGGACATGTCCCATCAACTCCTTATTCAGACATTTTAGAGGCTTTTCAGACATATATATTAGTATTCAGTTTTCAAATTTGGTTATTTTAGATGCTTTTACCATTATGGCAAGTTTTTGTCAGTTTTTATATTTATTTTAGTATATTATGTAGTGCTTACTCATGTACATATATTAGCAGAGGGTTAACCTGTCGTCCTTTGGGATAAGCACTGTGTACCATTTCTTTTCTAGAAAATTAACGCATTACAAACTTAGTATTAGAGACTAAGGTTCAATAGTGTCCTAGGAAGTCTGAAAAGCCGCATCTAGTAGAGTCTTGTACATGAGTGTATTGCGCACCACATTTATATACAGGAGGATATGAGATGTTTTAGAAATAGTTTCCCTTTCTTTAGAATTCATGTCATTCCAGTAAGCAAAAGCTCAAGTTGAACTTTCAGTCTAATTCTTGTTCCTCTTTCGTTTGCAGAATACACCTCCCAAGAAGATAACAGTGAACCAGCCAGCCCCTCAGCCACTATATCCTAAGAATGAGAATGTATCACACACAGAGTTTGGAGCAGCTTTCTAGGCACTAGCCCAAGCTGTGGCAACTACTGTTCAGGGTAACCGTTCGACTGCAGCCCCACCTAAGTAATATGGGGATTCAGCCACAGTCAAAATCAGAGATTTCATTAAAATGAATCCACCAGAATTCTTTGGGTCAGTAGTAGGTGAGGACCCACAACTTTATATTAAAGAGGTGAAGAAGATCACACAAATCATGCATGTTTTTGAAGAGGAGAGTGTAGAGTTAGTATCCTATAAGCTGAAGGATAATGCTCATGATTGGGTAGCTACATGGAGGAAGAGTAGAGGGGAGGATGCAGTTCCCATGACTTGGAATACATTTTAGGATGCCCTTTTAGATAAGTTTTTCACACTAGAGATGAGAGAAACGAAGGTAGAGGAGTTTATGAACCTGAGGCAAGGCTCTATAATAAAGAAGGAGTATTATCTCAAGTTCAACCAGTTAGCCAAGTATGCTCCCGACCTGATAGCTAACCCTAGAGCTAGTATGAGTAAGTTTGTGACTAGTGTGTCGACTTATGTTATTAAGGAGTGTCAAAACAGACTCTATTGACTTCAGACACACCATGACCAGGGAAGTTTCCCTAGTATAGATTCAGGTACGTTATGAGTATTTTATATTCATGATATCTATTTTTAGATCTTTTTCTCCTATTTGATCTTAAGTTTTTAGCATGGGTTAGTTAGTAGAGCAAGCATTCAGTTTAGCAATTCGATAGTCAGATCCATGTGTTTTATTTCCTCGTCTTTTCATCTAATCACGCTATCAAAAGTTTTAAACATGTAGTTATTCCAAGGCATAATATACTAGTAGTGGCGATTATAGCTTATATCCTAAATCATGCATTAATTTCAGATTCCAGATATTCAGTTATGATCTAGTTCATAGATGCCCTGTGCGTCGTCCCAGTGTATTAGTGAAGCAAGCATTCTAAAAGGGACATAGTGACTCAAGAGAGAGATACCCCATAACTCCCCAATGCTTTCATGTATTTACCCCATTTAGTTGTATGTTCAGATATTTCTCACAAACTTAGTATCATTTATCATTACATATTTATTCGTGCTTTCAAGATTAAGTTCAGTTAGACATTTATTCATTCGATATGCATGTTCAGTAGAAAACCTTAGCTTATAAGTGTATTCAGCCATGCATTCATGAGAACGACTTAGTCAAGTATCCATGTATCAGATATACATGTTCGTTATGAAAACTCAGCTTATGAGTAGCTTCAGTCGTGTGTCCCATGCATTAGATATACATGTTTGGTATAAGATTCAATATATCAGTAGTTTCAGTCACATAGTCGTATTTTAGATGTTCACGTCAATTAACTAAGTTCCATGGATTAGTATTCTTATCCCAACAAGCCACATTTTAGGATGAATGTTCCCAAGGGGGAGATAATGTAAGACCCCATAAATTTTCCTAGTCATTACAGCTCTTTTAAGATAGCCAAGAGAAGCTTAGCACTTAAAAATTTGGATAAGTGTTGGAATTTATTCATTCCATAAGCTTGCAAAATTTTATGAATTATTTTGTGACCTTCCCGACCTCCGATTTTTTATTTTCAAGTTGCGTCATGATAGGGCAAGTCAATAGTACATCTCAGGTGATTTTTGGAATTTTCAGAATCTATTTAGGACGTGTTTAGATTTCAAACTAGTAGCAGCACGCGATGCATGCTCCATTCCAGAGAAATGGATCATGCGATGCATGCTCTATTCTAGAGCACTGGAGTATGCGATGAACGCTCCATAGCAAGCTGTGATGTACGCTCCATAGCAAGCTCTAAAAATTTTTAGCAGTTTAGTCCGTGTTTACAAGGGCAAGATGTTAATTTTCCAACCCCTTTATATGCTCTTTAAAATAAGATTTCTCATTATTTCACCCAAATATACTAGTATTCTCTCATTTTTCCTTAATAACCACCATTAGGGTTCATAATTAAAGACACAAAGCTCAAGAAATCCTCCGTCAATTCTCTCCAAATCAAGAAACTAATGTATGCAGATGTTAATTCTTTGGTTTCTTCCATCCAAGAAGTTTAACAACCCTCTTTAAATTTAAAGATTTTATGTTTATGAGTTTTTCATGATTTATGTGGTTTGAAGTTGAATTTTATGTCGATATTTAGGTTTGATTCATGATTTGATTATAAAGATTTAAGCTTTTACCTTAGTATGTGGTGATTATGTGAGGTTCATTATAAAAGCCCCTTCAAGAAGCATGTTGAATTATGTAATCATGTTAATTTGGTGTCTTGAATGTTTTATGACCAAGCCTCCCATATGTTTGATGTAGTGCTCATGTGAAGAAAATAGAGTCATTATAGCATGTAGATAAGAAATCCCCAATTTGGTGTAAGTTTCATACTTGTCAAGTGTTTGTTGAAATGCCTTAGTGAATGTATTATGATATGTTGCATGGATTCTTATCCATGTGAACTACCTTATTGAATGTGTTATGAGACAATAGTATATTTCCCTATACCATTACATGCTTGGGATTTTCCCAAGTGCTTGAAGTAATGCTTCATTGACTATGTTGCGAATGATGGTCTACTGTCATGTTGTCCCTCAAGAGTTTTCATGTCTTACTTATTTATTTTTGTTATCGAGTCCTGAGGGTATTTATACCCGAAAATTAGCTTCTTGTATAGAGCCAAGTTAGTCTCAAGATAATCTCAGTCGTGCTATGAACAGTAGAATTCAGACAGCCACAGAACTTAAGGAAACTCAGTAATCTCAGTAGTTAGTCTAATCCAGTTTAGACCTCAGTAGTAATCAGTACTTAGTTTCGAATTCAGCAATATTCAGTAAGCTAACAAAAAATTATTAGTATTCAGTCAGATATTAGTATCCAAGTAGCATTCTGTTAGATAACAAAACCAAGAAAACTAAGTCAGATTAGTCAAGTAATACGTCCAGTAACAGATTCAGCTCAGTCTAAGTTCAGTGAAGAATCAGTTCAGTGTCTTTTAGTTGGGAGTTAGAGATAGCACCGAGCGAGTGCTAGGATGACAGATTCCCTATTAGAGAGGCAAAGTAGTTAGCAACAGTCCCTGTACTCCAAAACTGCATAGCTAGTATTGGACCAGGAGTCACCCGTCATATTAAGGATTGATTATCATGTTATCTTAGGCTTGAATTCCTATTTAGGGTCACCCATTAGAGAGTCTTGATCATAGAAGTGTCTTTACCCATGGCTCAACATTGACACCCTTCCAGTTGGGTTACAAGTTGGACCCTACTAGTTTAGACTCGGGGCATGTTGGTTAAGTGAGAACTCCCACAGTTATAGCTTCAATTACAGTTCGGTCCCAGTCTTCAGAGTAGAACTAAGAAATATGGACTGTTGGATACAATCAATCAGTTCAGTGAGGAACTTAGATAATTTTGTAGATTCATAGACCACCCGCTAGGCAGGCCTGGTCTCATAAGAATTTAATCAATATCAATACCAGGCCTAATCTCAAACTCAGACAATTATCATCATTATTAGAAGATTCAGAGATCTTCTATTAGATAGGTCTAATCTCAGATTCAAATAATTTATTCCTTATTATTATTTTTAGATTTGAAGATCATCCACTAGATATGTTTAATCTCAGATTCAGTTATTCGATACTAGTAAGCTCAGAACTCAGTTATTCAGTCCCTCAGTATTAGTAAACTCAGTTGTTAGAAGCCCAAGTCTGCAGAATCCAGTATTCAGTGTTACTAAGATGTCAGTTGTAGTTATGCATTCATGCATGCATTCTCACCTAGTTAGGTTTAGGTTCTGTAATTATAAGTTTCCATGTATGTTTATCCATCTTGTACATATTATTCAGTTAAGTAATGTTCATGCATAATCCCTTGCATTTAGCCTTACCTCATCTTGCATACCATTATATTCAATCGTACTAACGTATTTATGCTATGGTATTTTATTTTACGCTATAGATTCAGAAGCACGAGATTTAGAGCACCCCTAGTAGATCAGATCTAGTCAGCAATTGTAGAACTACCAGTGAATCCTCATCAATCAGGGATGTTTTTTGTTTTATTTTATTACTAGTTTAAGTATATTAGTAGTTAGAGTTAGTTGGGGACATGTCCCATCAATTCCTTGTTCTAACATTTTATCGGCTTTTCAGACAAATGAATTATAATTTAGTTTTTTGATTTGATTATTTTAGATTTTTTGAACCTTACGGAAAGTTTTTTCTAGTTTTTGTATTTATTTCAGTATATTATGTACTGCTCCGGTATAGATATCTGTAGAGGGTTAGTTTGTGGTCCTTTGAGATTTTGAGCACCGTGTAGCATTTTGGTTCTAGAAAATCGGTGCGTTACATCAAATCACAAGGACTCACCAAAGATAAAGATTAGATGATATGTTCAAAGATCAATGTCACTGCTTAGACTGAGCAGCTGAACCTACACTATAGACAATGTACCATATAGCCATATATGTCAATCAGTACTTTGAGGATGTACTGAGTATATGGGGGTGCATGTAATAAGTAAAAAGTATTATCAAAGTTTATGAAAATGTGCATGCTAATGTAAATGACTTACATAGCTCGAGTAAATCTGAAATACTGAAATCTGAAATCATGTAAAGTAAAGCATAACTTTAAATTTTGTGAGTCATTACACTTAGTTCTAAAATCTGTATTCTCTTATTATTCTAAAATCATGTAATCTATATAAAATCTAAATCTCGTTCTGTATGGTAAATACTTTATTTCAAAAAGTTTCTTTAAGAGTGGGGGACATCTATTTGGGAGTTTCTTCTAACTAACATAAACCATGTGAGCATTCTTCATGGAGTCCAACGTCTTACCCACATTAGGGAGAGCTGCTCTACCTTTTCCATTAGGATAGAACCTTAACTTAAGTGATCACTATATTAGCCACTATAGGTAGATCATAAACCTATGGGGGCACATAGTTTTGGGTCATGAGACTTTGGAATCATACCCAACTCAGTACTTAATAATACTCCTATACTTATTGCTCAAAACTTTTAGGAAATCCACTTTAAAATAGCACTGGGTTTATAATGAAAATATAATATGCTTTATTTTTCTTTAAATCATAATTGTATAAAAAATGTGGATTCCTATCTTAGCTTAGAATTAAAAGAATCAATCTTTCATGAAAACCTGGGTATTTGGATGTTAAAGCATAATAATAATATAATCTTCATGAAACATCAAAGTTCATACTTGGATTTAAAATGTACGTACTTGTACGATCACAATATCATAATGAGGCTTAATTCCCAACAATTTACTCGAAAGCACATGAATATATCAATTCTCAATGGGGAAGTACAATTCATAATATAAATCCGCAATCCAAAGCATTAGTGGGTGAAATAAACATGCTATTCAAGGCTTAAACTACTTATAATTTCATAAAATCAAAATAAGATAATTTGGGCATAAACCCCAACTTGCAAACATGTAATTGTTAATAAAAATAAAATCTTTAGGCACAAGAACGGTAGAATTATTCTTGTTCAAACCCCACATACCTCAGTTGAAGAACAAACTTGGTTTAAGATGCTTTTTGAGCCTTTGAAGATTGATTCTTGTTTTTTTTTGTATGTTAATCTTGAAACTTGAACTTAATTGAAAAAAGAACGGTGAAATATTTGATATTCTTGAACCTTAGGTTGAAACCTAAAGGTAGTTCTTGAGAGAACTGAGTGAGATTGACTATATTTTGGTGTTTTGGGGATTAAATCCCGTGTTATGGCTGAATAAGGGGTGGAAAATACTCCTTTTGCCCTTAATGATACGGAGTTGGAATGCAGAAATTTACCCTAACCAGACTAGCTAGGGTACCACGGAGGCTAGTCTGCTGGACTGAGTGAGGCGCCGCCTTGCCCATCGCGGTGACCCCCAGGTATCATACTGGATGAGGCACCACGGGCTAATCACCCAAGATTACTATTTCACAATACCAAACATGCCCTTACGCTCATTCAAAAATTCTGAAACTCCCCAGAGACATACCCTTGACTTTCCCTATCATGAATTAACAAAAAAATCAACTATCGGAGGTCGGAAAGGTCGGAAATAAGATCCTCAAAGTTTGAAGGCTATAAAAATGACTAAGTCCCAACACTTAGCTAAATTTTTTTAAGTGTGAGACTTCTGTTTGCATGCTTAAATGACTTAGACGATGAAAATTTCTGTGGGGTCTTACAATATCTCCCTCTTGGTAACATTCGTCCTTGAATGTCACTAGTTAGGCTAAGAATACTGAGAAATCTAAGGATGAACAGCTGAAATAAATTGATGATCTGAATCGACATTGTTCTAAACTTTAGAGTACTTCTAGGAGTGCATGAACACAAACAAAAGAGAACTATATAACTAAATACATATGATTAGAAAGGAATTGAATCAAGAAAGAATAGTACCTTGGGCTAAATCTGAGTTTACAAAGAAGAGGTAAGGGTACTTGGCTCTAATGTCTGCTTCACCTTCCCACGTAGCACCCTCAACTGTATTTTTATGCCAAACAACTTTGAATAGGGAACTCCTTTGTTCCTTAGTCTAATAATTTGATGATATAAAATCTCAACTGGAATTTCTTCATAAGACAGGCTTTTATGAATATTTGAGCTTTCTAAAGGATCTAAAACAATGGAGTTACCAATGCACTTCTTAAGCATAGATACGTGGAATAAGGGATTAACGGCTGAAAAATCTGTAGGCAACTCAATCTCATAAGCTACTTTCCTAACAAAACTCAGGATTCTATAAGGGTAACATAACGGGGACTAAGCTTTCACCTTTTTCCAAATCTCTTCACCCCTTTTATGGGAAAAATCTTCAAATACACCTAGACAAAAACTTTCAATTTGAGATCTCTTCTCCTCACATCTGCATAAGATTTCTGATGGCTCTGGGCTATTTTCAGCCTTTGACTATTCAACTTGACTTTATCTATAGGTTTAAACACTACATCAGTCCTAGGCAAGGTGGCCCCACCCATCTCAAACCAATATATAGGTGGCCTACATCTCCTCCCATACAAAGCCTCAAACTGGGCCATCTGAATGCTAGAGTGATAACTGTTATTATAAGAAAACTCAATCAATAGAAAATGTTCATCCCAACTACCCTTGAAATAAAGAGCATATGATCTCAACATGTCTTCTAGAGTTTGGATGGACCTCTTTACCTGACCATCTATCTTAGGGTAGAATGATGAATTAAGATGAACTTGGGTACCAAGACCCTTATGAAAGACTCTCCAAAATTGGGAAGTAAACTGAGTACCACTATCTGACATGATGGACAAAGAAACTCTATGCAATCTGACTAACTCTCCAATATAAAACTTAGCATAATCCTCAGTTTTATAGGACGTATGTACTGGCAGGAAAAATGTTGTCTTAGTCAATCTATCAATAATTACCCAAACCGAATCATGATGACAACACGAATGAGGCAACCAGGTCACAAAATCCATATTTATCTTTTCCCACTTCCAAGTAGGAATGTCGAATCTTAAAATGTACCACCAGGTCATTGGTGCTCTACCTTAACCTGTTGATAAGTTGCACACTTTGCTACAAACTCTGTTATATCATTCTTCATACCACTCCACCAATAGATTTTCCGCAAATCATGGTACATCTTGGTAGAACCTAGATGAATAGAATATCCTGCACTATGCGCCTCAGCCATAATTCTATATCTCAACTCATCAACATAAGGAATGCATAGTCTATTCTGATATGTTAACACACCATCTCCTCCTTAGGAGAAAATCTCTACATTTTGGTCTTTAACTGACTCCTTCAGTTTGACCAAACTAGAATTCGTATACTACTCCTTCACTTCCAAAATCAGGGAGATTCAGAGCTACTCTAAATCCAAATATTCCCCTCAGCTGAATTAAGCAACCTAACACCCAACCTGGCCAAATGATTAACTTCATGAGCTAACTCATTCTTATCTTTCTCCATCTAAGCAACACTGCCAATGGACAATCTACTAAGGGAGTTTACCACTACATTGGCCTTGCCCGGATGATACAACACACCCATATCATAATTTTTAGCAAGTCTAACCGTCTTATCTAATAAAGATTCAGCTTTCTCTAAGTAAACACATACCGCAAACCTTTTTGGTCTGTGAAAAACTCAACATGAATACAATAGATATAGTGACTCCATATTTTTAAAGCAAATATAACAACAGCTAATTCCAGATCATGGGTTGGGTAATTCTTTTCATGAGGCTTCAACTGTCTAGAGGAATAGACTATAACCTTACCTCTCTACATCAACACACAACCAAAACCAACTCGAGGCATCACAATATACCATAAAACTGCCAAAAACATTGGGTAACACTAACACTTGGGCTGAAGTGAGTCGAGTATTTAACTCTTGAAAACTCTTCTCACAGGAATCTGACCATAGGAACTTATCTTTTTTTTGGGTCAATCTAGACATAGGATACACGATAGATGAGAAACCTTCAATAAAATGGCAGTAATACCTGGCTAGACCCAAGAAAATCCTAATGTCTATTGGAGAGATAGGTCTAGGCTAATTTCTTAAGGCTTGTCTCTTTTGGGGATCAAATCCAATGCCATTGACAGAAATAATATGACTAAGAAAGGCTACTGACCTTAGCCAACATGCACACCTGCTGAATTAATCAAAAAATTGGTGATCTCTAATAGTTTTCAAGATAGTTTGGATATGAATTGCATGGTCATTCTTACTACGGGAGTAAACAAGGATATCATTTATGAATACTATGACAAACATATCTAAATACTATTTTAACACTCGATTCATGAGGTCTATGAAAGCTGCTACAACATTGGTTAGCCCAAATAACATGACTAGAAACTCAAAATGACCATAGCGGGTTCTAAAGGCTGTCTTTAAAATATCACAATTTAAGATGATAATAGTCGGACCTAAGATCTATCGTTGAGAAATAACTTACACCTTGTAATTGATCAAAAAAGCCATCAATTCTAGAAAGAGGGTATTTTTTCTTGATTGTGACCTTATTTAGCTTATGATAGTCAATGCACATACGGAAAGAACTATTTTTCTTTCGCACGAATAAGAGGAGAGTGCCCTATGGAGAAACACTAGGCCTTATGAAACCTTAATCGAGAATATCTTTGGGTTGCTCTTTCAACTCGCTAAGTTCTGCGGGAGCCATACGATATGGAGAAAAAGAAATAGGTTGTGTATCAGGAAAAAAGTCAATCCTTAAGTCTATCTCTTTATTAGGAGGTACCTTTGGGAGATCTTCTGGGAAAACATCTGGAAACTCCTTAAATATATTAACTGACTGATTGGTTGGAGTCTTATACTTTGTATTTTAACTAAAACTAAATGATAAATGCAACCTTTTAAAATTAACTTTTTGGCCTTAAGATAAGATATGAAATGACTCATAGGGATACAAAATTACCCGACCACTCAAACACTGGATTATTTGGAAATTGGATATTTACCACATAGGTACGATAATATATGGTTCATAACATGAATGGAGCAAAACCAGACCAAGAATAAGACTAAAATCAACCATATCTAACTCTATTAAGTCTGCTAACATAACTCTTTGCAGGACAGTGATAGGAATTTTTTTTATATATCACTTATCAACAACTAACTCACCTTCTGGGGTAGATACCAAGAAAGGCTCAGAGATATTTTCAAAACTTATCTCAAAATTCACAACAACTAATGGGGTCACATAATATAAACTCAACCTAGGGCCTAGCAACACATATACATCAAAATGAAAGACACAAAGCATACCAATAATAATATCTAACGAATCTTTATTCTCCTGATGGGATGCTAAAGAATAAAACCTATTCTAGTGCTGCTCGTCAACAGTGCTAGATGAAGCACCCTAAGGAGGGGCTGGGTGATCCAGAGGAGCTGGTGCACTGGTAGCCTGATTCTAGGGACGAATATCATGGTTTACCTATTTAGTATATGGACACTCTCTAAGTCTATAGCCCAACTTTCTATAAACAAAATAACCCTTCTGCTCTGCCAAGCACACTTTGGGATGGGTCCTACCACACTTAGCATATGAAGGATAACTTGTTTTACCAGTCACAAAGTTCTGGGACTTAGACATAAAAGACTTACCCCACTGTTACTTCATGGTTCTGGGTGCGGGGGTACTAGTTGAAAAAGGTGCGGGAATCCATGACTGATTCTAGAAATGTGGATGATTTACTCCTCTAGACCTATTCTGACCATAATCAAACTATCCTATTCTAGCCCCCTTATTAACTCTCTCTCTCCTTAGGTTTCTCTGCCTCAATCTACTGAGCATGCATAGTAAATATAGAAAGATCCATGTCTCTATTAAACATAGCAGTACAATACAATTTAACTACCAATCTACACCACCAGTCATAAACTTACTCATACTAGATTGAGCGTCCGCTATGAAATCAGGGGCGTACTTAGATAATTGGTTGAACTTATGGCAGTACTCCTTTACTATCATAGAGACCTAAATTAGGTACATTAACTCTTCTATCTTTGTTTCCCTCATGTCAAGCGGGAAAAACTTGTCAAAGAATACTTTCTGAAATACCTGCCAAGTCATGGGAGCTACATCCGCCCCTCTACTCTATTTCCACATCACTACCTAATCATAAGCAATATCCTTCAGCCTGTAGGATGCAAATTCTACACTCTCTTCTTTGGTAATATACATAACTTTGGTGATCTTTTCACCTTATCAAGATACAGTTGTGGGTCCTCATCCGCCTATGACCTAAAGAATTCTGGTGGGTTAATTCTCATAAAGTTATGAATTCTAACTAAATCTAAATCACCTTCTTGTTAATGCAGAACTGTAGCCTGATTATTATCTTGAACATTTACAGTCACCACTTGGGCTAACGCTTGAAAGACAGCCAAAAACTCTATATAAGGAACATTCTCATTCAAGGGATCAATAGGTTGAGGTGGCTGGTTATCATTCCTATGGGAATTAGCTCTGCGAGGAGGCATATTATGGAATAATAAAGTAAGAGTTGATAACAGTTAGAGATAGCTATATGGATGATAGATTATGAATGAAAGAGAGGATTTTCCTAAAATGCTTTATAGCCACTTGCTCATAGATGTGGTATGCTTCACACCGATGATCAAGAACCTACGTAACATGGCTTGTCAGACTCCCTAGGACTGTCTAAAATGTAGGCTTTAATACCAAGTTTGTAACACCTCAAAATCTCACTCCAAAATATCAGACAGTGCTCAAGTCTATGCATAGACACAAGCTAATTCTTTGAGCGTGCTACTAGCATGGAACTTAGCTCAAAGTAATCAAATTAAATAATAGGTTCGTATTTAAAACAAACTAAGAATATTGTCTAAATAACGAATACTAAAAATTCTGAAAAAAATAATTGATAGTCTGACATGCCTCTACTACTAAAGATCTAGAGAGTCATCTAGACTAAACAGAAAATAATAACTCAAATATTGTGAAAACCGAAAAGCTACAGAAATAGGTCGTCAAACCATGAGGACTCACTAAAGATAAGGATGTAGATGAGATACTCAGAGATCATTGTCGCACCTAAGACTGAGCACCTGAACCTACATTATGAGATAATGTAGCACATAGACATATATGTAAATTAGTACTTTGAGGATGTACTAAGTATATGTAATATATAAATAGTATTATCACAGTTTATGAAAATATGCATGCTAATGTAAATAGCTTACATAGCTCAAGTAAATCTAAAATACTGAAATATGAAATCATGTAAAGCATAACTTTAAATCTTGTGAGTCATTACACTTAGTTCTAAAATATGTATTCTTTTATTGTTCTCAAATCATATAAGCTAGATGAAATCTAAATCTCATTCTGCATAGCAAATACTTTATCTCAAAAAGTTTCTTTAAGAGTGGGGGATATCTATTTGGGTGTTTCTTCTAATTGACATAAACAATGTGAGCATTCTTCATGGATTCCAACCTATTACCCATGTTGGGTAGAGATGTTCTACTCTAGCCATTGGAATAGAACCTTAACTTAAGTGAGCACTATCTTAGCCACTATGGGAAAATCATAAACCTATGGGGGCATGTAGTTCTGGGGCATGAGACCTTGAAATCATACCCAACTTGGTACTAAATACTACTCCCATACTTGTTGCTCAGAAATTTTAGGAAATCCACTTTAAATTAGCACTGAGTTTATAATGAAAACCGATATGCTTCCCTCTTCTTTAAATCATAAGTTGTATAAAAAATGGAAGTTGTATAAACAATGTGGATTCCTATCTTAGCTTAGAATTAAAATAATTAATCATTATTGAAAACCTCCATATCGCTTGTTAAAGCATAATAATAATAATATATTCTTCATGAAACATCAAAATTCATACTTGGATTTAAAATGTATGTACTTGTATGATTACAATATCATAATGCGGCTTAATTCTCAATAATTTACTTGAAAGCACTTGAAAATATCAATTCTCAATGGGGAAGTACAATTCATAATATAAATCCTCAATCTAGACCATAAATGGGTGAAATAAACATGTAATTCAAGGCTTAAACTACTTATAATTTTATAAACTCAAAATAAGATAATTTGGGTATAAACTGCAATTTGGAAAGCATGTATTGTTAATAAAAATTGAATCATTGGGCACAAGAATGAAAGAATTGTCCTTGTTCAAACCCCACATACCTCAATTGAAGAACAAACTTGGTATAAGTTGCTTTTTGAGCCTTTGAAGATTGATTCTTTGGATTCTTGGTATGCTAATCTCGAATCTTGAACTTAATTAAAAAAAGACCGGTGAAATATTTGAGATTCTTGAACCATGGGTTGAAACCCTAATGGTTGTTCTTGAGAGAATTGAGTGAGATTGACTATATTTTGGTATTTTTGAGGCATAATCCTGTGTTATGGCTTAATAGGGGGTGGAATATACCATTTTTCCCTCAATGATGCGGATTTGGAATGTAGAAATTTACCTCAGTCAGACTAGCCAGGGCGCCGAGGAGGCTAGTCTGTTAGACTGAGCGGGGCACTGCCTTGCCCATCTTTGTGACCCCTAGGTACCGGACTGGGTGAGGCTCCCCCGGATAATCGCCTAGGATCACTATTTTGCAATACCAAACATGCCCTTATGCTCTTCCACAAATTCCAAAACTCACCTAATATGTACCCCTGACTTGCCACATCATGAATCAACAAAAAAAATCAACTATCGGAGGTCGGGAATGTCAAAAATACAATCCTCAAAGTTGTGAGGCTTAAAAAATTACTAAGTCCCAACACATAGCAAAAACTTTCTAAGTGTGAGACTTCTCTTAGCATGCTTAAAGGACTTAGATGACAAAAATTGCTGCGGGGTCTTACATTAAATTTATCATTCAATAACCCCTCAATGTAATCAAATGAGTGATCCATATGATCATTAAAATTCAATTCGATTTCCCGTTTCTCATAATTGATCCATCTTTTATAACCTTCAACAAATTTAGGACCTATTTGATAATTATACACCATATCACTTTGAGTTCAACAGACATTACAACATCTATCAAATAGGCATTAAATTTCATTGCCTTGAGGATCTCCATAAGTGTAAGAAAAATTTAAGAAAGATTTAACACCATTCAATACTGTTCATTGTACCTAGGTAAATCCACCCAATCCTTGGATGGAGAATTCATATTTCTAAAAAGGTCAATATGAAAATTAGATCCCATAATATACAAAAACATTTATTACTTTACAAGTAAATTCTAAGAGACATGAGTAAGTTATCATAATCATGTGTTGTATGATGATAAAAATTTCTTACCTAGTCATGGAACTTGGGCTAAGCTCAACCCAAGTTTAAATCCTCATTGGATCTTTCTAAATCTACTAACAAAAAGTAAGTAAAATTAATAAGTGATAGTAATAAAGAAAATTTAAAAGGAGCCAACATATTGTTCAAATAAATACATGACTAATATATTACCTCCCTCAGTTGCAACAACTTATCACAGGTACATTTAATAAGCTCATAATTCTAAACACTTGAATCTATAGTCTACAAAGACAAAAAGATAGTCAAGATGTATGTCATAAAGAGTTTTTTTTATTGAGCCTAAAGAAAATTAACATTACGAGCATCAAGAATCTTTTATAATATAATGACACTTATCTGATGTTGGGCGTATTTATACGTTTAAGTACCATAATTTACCCATATTTTAGCTAAGTTTTGAGGATATAATACATACTTCTTGCACTTTTAGTCCATTTTTAGTTAAGTGAGCTGACCTATGTGATTAGCATGCTCTTCAGGTACTAATGAGGAAGATTTCAGCACTTTGTGGACCTGTGGACAGCAAAGGAAAACTTCACATAAGAGGGAAGGCAGCTTTTGAACTGAATGTGATACAAGGGAGTTTTTCCCGGGAAAACTTTGTATTTTTAAATACTTAAGAATGCAGTAGCAACTTATTGGACAAGGATGTTATTAAAAGCATTATTGCTGAATTTTTAGGATTATCGTTCATTATTCATTATTCAGATTCTGTAATATTTTGAAAGCAGAAAACGGCTTAGCTTGAGCAACGGAGAGAGAGAAACATGTTCCTCTCTTATTTTCGCTAGTCATCTCCATCGCCAAGATTGTTCTAAGTTTTGGTATGATGATTATGTCTATTTTGATTTCCGTTGTATTCATGAGTAGCTAAACTTATCTGTTGGGGTTATGGAAACCTTGTAGTATACTCTCTATTGCTATGGCTTTGTGAATTTATGATGTGTAATCCACTTATATCATTACTCTCTTCATTATAATTGAATTATCGTGGTTGCAAAGATAGAGAATGCGCCATTATAACAATAACTTGTTCGATAGAAAAGTTACTGTTTGGAAAAGAGAGTGTGACGAGAAAATAGGGTTTCCAACCTCTATTTTACACGTTAATACCCTAGCAGGATTAACTTCTTGGAGAATTCGTACCATTTGTTGAACACTTTAGGTTCGAGAGAACTAAGGTGAATAAATCCTTGATGGTTGAAAAACACTGGGATTTAGAACTAGAATACGTCTCTCTATAAGTGCATGTATGTATAAAATCCATATTACTCATAGTTAATAGAGAAGTAGAAGTTACAAGGTGGACATAACCCTAACTTGTCATTCTCTGTGATCAAATATTATTACACATATCGTCTCAGCGTTACACTGATAATATTATTGTGCACTTAAACCAAACCCCTTTATCTTGGAACCTTCGACCAACAGTCTAATAATAATCGAAATACTTAGTGACCATAGTATTCCCTGTGGGATTCGACACCCAACCCAATTGGGTTCTATATTTGACAGCGACCGCTTACACTTTCGAACGAGAGGTGTAATTTGGGCATATCAAATTTTGGCGCCATTGCCAGGGAATACTTACGTAAACTAAGTTTGTGATAGTTAATAGACCCTTTGGTCAAAGATTCTCGAATTTTACTTTTTGTTTGTTGTTTTTGTTTTTTTCAGGTTTAGTGGAGTGCATGCCAAATACACGAAGTTCTGGTCAACCATTACTACCTATAAATCCTGAACCACATCTTATTGGCAGAATGGATGCGTAACGAAACCTTGAAAGGATGGTTACTCAACAGGAGCAGGCTAGATTATCTGCATTGGCAGCTGCGCAAGTATATCAACTTAATGATTATAACCCAGGTCGGGCAACAAATCTTGATGATGAGGACCTGGGTGATGATGAGTTATTAAATCCAAGGCGTGCATATGATGTGGCTGCACATATGAACGGGAATGTCAATAGAGATCGTCAAGATAGAATGAGACCTGAACACCGAGCTGTGCAGGTTCCTTTTGATGATGATGATGACGATTTGGATGGGGATGGTGCCACAGGGGCTATTATTCCTCTGCCCTTGGCACCCGGAGCCAAGTTCAATATCACTAGCACCATGATTCAGCTATTGCAACTCAAAGGGTTATTTGGTGGACTTGCAGGCGATGATTCGAATATGTATCTGGTTAATTTTATCTCAACATGCAAATCATTTGACAATCCAGGGGTTGGACAAAATGCGATCCGGATGCGCTTATTTCTATTGTCTCTATCTGGAGAGGTAACTCTATGGTTAAACGGGCTAACTCCTGACTCTATTACCAATTGGAGGCAACTGAAAGACGCTTTCCTAGAAAGATTCTTTCCACCATCCAAGAGAGCACAATTAAGAGATGAGATACGCAATTTTTGATAGCTTCTAACTGAAGCTCGCCATGAAACATGGGAGAGGTTCAAGAAGAAGCTTATGCGGTGCCCAAATCATCAGATGACCAATGTACACTTGATGGAAATATTATATAGGTCTTTGAACTCGGTGACTAAGCCAGTGGTAGATAATGCTGCGGGTGGATCATTATTGGACCTTACTTTTATTGAGGCATGTGATATGCTAGATCGTATGACAAAGCAGAGTAGAGCTTGGCATACCAGGGATTCTGAGGTAGCAAGCTCTACTGTATCTATTGGCATGACGGCAGAACAGAGGCGAAGAGAAGAGGAACGTGACCAGGATATGGCTCACATGAAAACGCAGATGAACCTTCTCACCAAGCATTTATTATCAGGGAAGACAGAAAAGGTCAAGGCTGTTGTATCACATAGAAGAGATAACTCCGATTCTGAGGAGGAAGCAAATTACTTGAATAATCAGGGGGGTTTTTGAGGCAATGTCCAAGGAAACCAAGGTCGGAACTATTATGAAAAATCCAGATACAAGGACTGAGACCAAGGGAATTGGAAGAATAAGAATGACAAGAGCGGCTTGTATGTCCCTCCTGGAAATCGTGAAGCTGCTGCACCTAGCTCTGGGAAGATGTCCATGGAGGACATGATGGCTAAGCTGTTGATAGGAGTGGAGGCAACCAACACGGGAGTAGCTGAGGTAAAAAATGATTTGTCCTCAATGAAGCAATTGGTTGACTCGCATTCCACTTCAATAAAACAACAAGAACAACAAATGAGTCAACTATCGGCGGCATTCAATCAACAAAAAGCTGGCACTTTACCTAGTGACACTGTGAAAAATCCAAGGAAAGATGGATCATGTTCGGCTATTACCACCAGGAGTGGTAAGGTGCTGGAAAATCCATCCAAGGGAAAGCCCATGGTTGATAATATAGAAGAGAATGTTATTGAAGCAGATTGTGATGATTCTGTAGAAGTTGAAAATTAGAATGAGAACGTTCATGATACTACACCTAGATGTCAGCAGTCTTAAAAGGTTGATATTGGAAAGCAAGATAAAAAGGAAGTGGTGGAGAAAACTCTTCCAAATCCACCACCACCTTTTCTTCAGAGACTGAAGAAGAAGGCTGATGACACCGAGTTTAGTAAATTCACGACCATGCTGAAGTAGCTGACTATTAATGTGCCTTTGGTGGAGGCACTGGAGCAAATGCCAGGGTACGCCAAATTCATGAAGGACCTTTTGACAAAGAAAAGGGCAGCAAGCTATGAACTGGCAGATAATTTTCATCATTGCAGCGCAATTTCCACGAGGTCTTTGGTATAGAAGAAGGCAGATCCAGGTGCTTTCACTATTCCTTGCACGGTTGGATCTTTAGACTTTGCTAAGGCTTTATGTGATTTAGGGGCTAGAATTAATTTGATGCCACTAGCTATCTATAGACAGTTGGGGTTGGGCGATCCTACACCAACCAACATGCGTCTTGTAATGGCAGATAGGTCGGTAAAATGACCTATTGGTATCTTGCATGATGTATTAGTGAAGGTTTCTACCTTTATTTTTCCTGCAGACTTTGTTATTATGGACTGCGAGGTGGATTTTGAGGTGCCCATAATCTTGGGTCGACTTTTTCTCGCAACAGGAAGTGTGCTTGTTGATTTGTGAGCAAATGAGCTTTTATTTTGGATGAATGACGAAGTGGTAAGTTTTGATGTATGCAAATCAATGAAGCATCCTAAAGATATGAATGTGTTTTCTATAGCTGATGTTTATTATGAGGATGAGAAGGAACTATCGTTAGAGAAGCAGCTTACTGTTGAACCATTGGCTGCTGTGCTTTTGAACTTTGAGCGTGAGAATGCTGAAGAGTACGAAAAAACTATCTGTGCTTTGACAGAAATGGGGTCGTATTCATATGCCCCCAAGAAGCTGGACCTCGACCTTAAGAATCGACCTTCACCAC
Organism: Capsicum pubescens; assembly: GCA_030864215.1. Classification (NCBI taxonomy): domain Eukaryota; kingdom Viridiplantae; phylum Streptophyta; class Magnoliopsida; order Solanales; family Solanaceae; genus Capsicum; species Capsicum pubescens. The sequence continues at coordinate 25,103,245 of CM061543.1, forward strand.
TGGTGAAGTTACCATATATCTTGATGAAGTCTGAGTAATCGAGATAACTATGTCGTGCTGCAACAATAAATCAAGCGTTAAATGGGAGGCAACCCATCATTTTACTAGGATTTTGTTTTTGGTAAATAAAAAGTCAAAAAGAAGAGTCGAGCCACGACCAAAACTAAGGTGCTTGGTGGGAGGCAACCCATCCTTTTAATCATTTTTGTTGTTTTTGATTAAGTGTAGGTGGAAGAAGTACAAAGGAGGATATTAGTTCCAAATTTTGATTTGAAAGTGAGCCATGCCAATGGTGGTAAGTCTAGGAATGATAGAGCAAAGGCTATAGGCTAGGCATCGCCTATGCCAACTTAGGCAATAGGCTAGGCGCCTCCTATGACAACATAGGCAATGGGCAAGGCGCCGCCTATGCCAATGTAGGAAATGGGCAAGGCGCCGCCTATGCCAACATAGGCAATAGGCTAGGCGCCGCCTATGCCATTGCCTATGCTCACTGCCTCACATAGGCGATGGGCAAGGCGTCGCCTATGTCAACATAGGCAATGCTATAGGCGCCTCCTATGCTAACTTAGGCAATGCTAAAGGCACCGCCTACTTATGCATAGGCAATGCTCTAGGCGCCGCCTACTTATGCTTTTTGCCTACTAACCCGTTTGTAGATGGATCAAACCGACCCATGGCTTATCCTTTAAATAGATCCTCTACCTTTAAACACCACTCAACTTTTCTTAAGCATAGTCTCCACCCAATCTTCCTTATCCTCTCCAAGTTTTTCTCTTTTCTCATCTGATTTTGCGGACTCACCTTCCCGATCTATCACCAAGTAAGTTGTTCTTTTATATTATGTAGTTGTTGCAGTGCTACGCTTATAATGGTTAATTAGATTTTGTAGTAGTTCTTGGTGATAAGAAGATGGTTGGTTTGTTATGATGCATCTCATTGAGTGAAAGGATTCTTGTGGGTATTCTTGATTTTACTCCGGCATGTATTGATTGGTATTCACTGTCATAATTTTTTTTATGGATTTGAAATTTTGAAGTTAATTCATAATTTTGAGAGTTGTAAGCTTGAATATTTGAATGACTCATTCATCGATGTAATGATCATGATTGACTACAAGTTTAAGATTGTGCGATTGTTTCTATGCTATAGCATGATAAGATTTTTATGTGGTAGTCTTGTTCAAAGATTGCATTGCTCCAATGAAATAAAGCTGAAAATGATAGCCAAGATTACATAACCATTGTGTGCTTCTTCTCTATATCAAACTAAGAAATTGTTATGCAACGTGAAGTGTTGAAAGTGTGACTGCGCTAATAATGTTGTTGGCACATACCACCTAAGTGTATGTCGACGAATTCTGAGTAATCGACGTCCCTCACTCAATTAGTTTGTGCAAACAAATTAAGTGTGGGGGTGATGCCATCACTATTTTCTTTTTCGATTATAGTGAATTTTACGAAATGAGGCTAACATTACTTTATTGTGATCTCAGGTAACATGGCTCGGAAAGGACGATACAGAAAGGAGAAAGCATCCACCTCACAAAAAGGTCAAAAATGGTCAAGAAAGGACCAAGATGATTCCTCCTCTCTTCAAGTGCCTTGACACACTTTTGGGATCAAGTGGGTTCTGGAGGAGGAAGAGAAGGAATGGTATAGGAACAATAAAGTGAAGAAATATGTTCATGTGGATTTGATGCAGAAGGAAAGTTTAGAAAAGAGAGACCCCCACATTTTGGCTAAAATCATGGCACTAAATCTTGACTTTATCTTTCGAGATATGGGGGAATGCAATCTTGATTTGACTCGAGAGTTTTATGCCAAATGGTTCCCAAAGACTATGGGAAATGAAGTAAAGATTCGGGGCCAAGTCTTGCAATTGAACGCTGATTTCTTCAACTCTTTCCTGGGTACTCCAAGTGTGGATCAATCAACACTCAAGGAGCTTTATCACAGACCTCCCTACAGTTCCATCAGACATACGTTATGTGGATCAAGGTCCATGACCAGGTGGACTCGTCACAAAGATAATGGTCGACACAATACTTACCCATATGCTTATTTGAACAGAGAAGCTCGCATATGGTTAAGAATAGTCAACTCCTGCTTGATTCCTGGGACACAATACACTAAAATCACGCGTGATCAAGTCTGCTTGGTATATGCTCTAATGACGAATGTTCCCATCAACATTGGTGCAGTTATACGAACGTCAATGCGAAAAGCAAGGCTGCACAAAAGGTCCCATTTCAGTTTTGGCAATTTGTTGACTGCTATCTTAAGGAAAGAGCATATTGATGAGGAGCCAGCAGACGATAAGTTGCCACATAATCCGAAAAAGGTAGACCTCACAAAAATCAAAGAGCCAGAAACTGGTCAAGGCATCAACCTTACCACTGCTGAGAGACATGCTCGAGATAAAAGTTTTTTTTGCCATCTGTATGGCATGACTAGGTTTACCATGATGAATGTGGGTTGTATGCCGACTGATGCAGAGCTTCGGCAGTTGGACTATGACTACCCGCTTAATGAGCATGCTCGGGCCATGTGTGGAGTGGGGGTAAATTTTGAGGAACCTCTAGATGATGATGTGCCGATAGACGATGATCACTGACTGCTAGACTCTGATGTGGACGACAACTCTGATGATGATGACTCTGATGATGATTCTGATACAGGGGGTATGACCCCGAATATAGAAGAAGAGTCTGACTAATCAGGTTTTGCTTATTTATTTACACTGAGGGCAGTGTGTTCCGTCTAAGTGTGGGGTGCGGGTATATGTCTGCAGATTGTTTTGTCTGCTGTATTGCGTACTGTTTGCCTGCATTTATTCTATAGTCATTTTGATTTAGTTGTAGTTAGTTAGTTGTAATTAGTCAGAGTTTGCATGAAATTGTTCTTATAGATGGCATGACATTATAACAGGAGTTTGTGCTGAATCACTACTATTGAAATATTTAGGCTCTAAGTTGTGACTCATGCTGTGATAATTGTTTATGGTTTAATTCATTTATCTGTTGGGTCAAGAATCTATAATGCTCCCAATTAAGTTGACCATGTGCAATGTGTGTGTAAGGTTATTGTATATTCTTTGTTGCGACTGATGCTAGAACTTGCCTAGTGTGTGTGTGAAGCAAAATAAAGATTGTGAGTTTAAGAGATGATTTAGGCATTTCTTTGGCAGCCCTGATTTTTTTTATCCTCTTTTTACCTACCTTTGTACATTGTCTTAGTGAACACCCTTTGAGCCTTTAGCTATTTTTCTTTGGCAACCCCATATGTAGCCTAATCCATTTTTTTTGAAAAGACCTTAATTTGATCCAAAAGTTCCTAAGCGCTTTAAATTGTAGAAACAAGTTGAGTAAAGAGTGTGGCAAAATAAGAGGAAAATGGTAAAATTGATGCCCCAAATTTTAGTTATGGGTACATAAAAATATTGTGATCGAGAATGGCTATCATAGGGATGCTTAATAAAAAAAAATTAATAATAATAAAAAGAGAGTTGTATATTCCCATCAGTGTGTTTATGATTGAATAACAAAGTGGGTGAAAAGGGGTTGGTAGATGAAAGGAAGGTAGAGTGGTTGTTAAAAGTTAGTGTAAATGGAATAATGTAGTGAAGCGCTTAGGGAACGTAGTCACCATTTCTGGCCAAAATAGTCCTACCTGTCCCTTAACCTACCTTACGACCCGTAAAGACCTATTTGATCCTAACCTTGGCATTCTAATATTAGTAGAGCATTACACTAAGGGAAAGCATATGGTCATCAGTTGTAATCTAAGAATTCTTTGTGAGAGTGAGAGAAAGCAAAGTCTTATACCCACGTTTCGAAAAATGCAAAACTATGAGTGATTATGGGTAACATTTTGTGTGAGCGCACATGGTTGATGATTGTTGGGTAGTTTTATATAATTTTTTTTTGTCTTAACTTGTGTATACGAATTAACCATCCTAATGAGTCTATGTTGGAGGGTGAGTTGTTTCTAGTAATGATTAAGAAATCTACTCTTTGTTAATAATTGTCGTGCATGTCTTGTTGAAAATTTTGTGTTGCTCTTGTGGATTCTAATTAGGTATTCTCATAGATGTATTATTTTGTTTGAGTACAAACAAAGCTTTAAGTGTGGGGTGGTGATGTTGGGCGTATTTATACGTCTAAGTACCATAATTTACCCATGTTTTAGCTAAGTTTTGAGGATAAAATACATACTTCTTGTACTTTTAGTCCATTTTTAGTTAGGTGAGCTGATCTATGTGATTAGCATGCTTTTCAGGTACTAATGAGGAAGATTTCAGTACTTTGTGGACCTGTGGATAGCAAAGGAAAACTTCACATAAGAGGGAAGACAACTTTTTGACTGAATGTGATACATGGGAACTTTTTCCCGAGCAAACTCAGTATTTTTAAATACTTAAGGATGCATTAGCAACTTATTGGACAAGGATGTTATTAAAAGCATTATTGCTGAATTTTTAGGATTATCATTCATTATTCATTATTCAGATTCTGTAATATTTTGAAAGCAGAAAACGACTTAGCTTGAGCAACAGAGAGAGAGAAACACGTTCCTCTCTTATTGTCGCTAGTCATCTCCATCGCCAAGATTGTTCTAAGTTTTGGTATGATGATTATGTCTATTTTGATTTCCGTTGTATTCATGAGTAGCTAAACTTATCTGTTGGGGTTATGGAAACCTTGTAGTATACTCTCTATTGCTATGGGTTTGTGAATTTATGATGTGTAATCCACTTATATCATTACTCTCTTCATTATAATTGAATTTTCGTGGTTGCAAACATAGAGAATGCGCCATTATAACAATAACTTGTTCGATAGAAAAGTTTCTGTTTGGAAAAGAGAGTGTGATGAGAAAATAGGGTTTCCAACCTCTATTTTACACGTTAATACCCTAGCAGGATTAACTTCTTGGAGAATTCGTACCATTTGTTGAACACTTTAGGTTCGAGAGAACTAAGGTGAATAAATCCTTGATGGTTGAAAAACACTTGGATTTAGAACTAGAATACGTCTCTCTATAAGTGCATGCATGTATAAAATCCATATTACTCATAGTTAATAGAGAAGTAGAAGCTACAAGGTGGACATAACCCTAACTTGTCATTCTCTGTGATCAAATATTATTACACATATCGTCTCATCGTTACACTGATAATATTATTGTGCACTTAAACCAAACCCCCCTTATCTTGGAACCTTCGACCAACAGTCTAATAATAATCGCAATACTTAGTGACCATAGTATTCCCTGCAGGATTCGACACCCAACCCAGTTGGGTTCTATATTTGACAGCGACCGCTTACACTTTCAAACGAGAGGTGTAATTTGGGCGTATCATTATCCAGTCAAATTCAATTAATTTTAGCAATTGGCCCAAAAAAAAACAAGCTGTGCAGATAACAATTATGTTATTTTATAATCATCCTATTAAAACAGGTGAGATGCTAGAATACAAATAAAAATAACCTACTATAAGGGGATCCAAGCTTGCTGAAAACAAACATGTGCACACACAAATGAAACTCACAAAAATTTGGATGTTTTCTATTTTCTAAGTATGTTTCTAATGGCTATGTCAGACACTGTAATACTAAATTGATGAAGCAAGTATTTTTAAGATTCAGCATGCTGACTCCCTATAACAAAGACAACAAATGTCAATATTAAACAACATGGAGACTTTTATAAAAGTGTACGATCTCCAAGTATAAATGTAATGGTCTTAATAGAACCCGTTGATTCTCTGGCGACTCTTTTCCAACAACATTCTTGTCGAATGTGAAAGGATAAGATGTTAAAGTATAAAGTAGTTCATTGGCCAGCAACAAACCATGATAAAATTTCAAATGCGCTTAAGAGCCATCGGAGAACCTAGAGGAAACTGTAAGTTCCACATATTTAATCATAAAAAAACTTTTTAACGTCATACATGAAATGAGCCTTTTTAAATAAATCTTAATAATACAAAATTAAAATTTTTCATTCATTACAAACACACGCATAAAACCAACGACACACCGTACATGGATCCCAGCCAAATTTATTTTCTTTTAGTGAATACAAGATAGCCTACTGAATAATGCACGTGGCCAAATAAGTATCTTAGAAATTTTAAATTGCAATTCTCAGTAAGTGGACAAAATATTCAAATTTTTAGTATTTTATTACTATGAAGTTGTTTAAAGTAATGTTCATATTAATAAATGAATGTAGCTTTTGTGAAACCATGCCTATCCAATCCTTGGCAACACTATCCACTTCATATTTTTACTACACAATTACATTGCTTTTTTTGCCTAGTTATTTAAATGTTCCTCATTTTGTTGATATTCAAATTTCAAAAGTCATCTTTCCATCATAATAGGATTAGTGAATTGTTAATATTGAGGATTATTTAAAAGTAATTCCATTTAGCTGACTGACAGATCATACATCTTGTGAACATCAGTCCACCCTGTTTGTTACATTTCAAAAGTACTGGGTTTGGAGTTATATTAGTTTGATTTTCTACTTACGTTGTGCATTTGCTTTGTGAGCATTTTTTGGCTATTTCCGACCATATCACTCTTTTTCTTTTGCTATCTACTTCCTTTTTTTTTTCTTTCTTTTTTAATAATGAATCTTGTTTACCGATTTAAGCAGGATCATTTCTTTGAATTCTTGATCATCATCAGTATCTACACATCTCCACTAGTACTTTTTCATCTGATCATCTTACTACTTACCTTAAGTTAAGCTTCTCTAATTTTTCTTGATAATAATTTTTGCCCTATATGTGTATGATAGTATTTGTGTGTATGTTTTGTTTATCTTGTGTTGCTAGTTTTATGTATATAGTGTTTATGTTTATATTGGTATATGTGTATATTTTAGTTTTAAGTTTCTTTCTAATGATTTTACCATATATATATATGTATATGTTAGTTTTTATCCAACAATTGCCTCTGGGGTAAGTTATTCCATGTATGTTGGTAACTTTGATGAAATATCATTTTCTTTGACTATTTGGTTAGACTTAAACATGGAGTTCTATAGCAAGTATACCCTTTTCTAGAACAGAATGGATTTTAGTTTTTATACAATTATAAGTTATTGAGATGGAAGGCCATCTCAATAAGCCTTTATAGAAAGAAGAAGTATAATTAGTGATATCTTGTACAACTTTTAGGTGTTTAAGTGGTATTCTAGGAAATGTCTATTAATCAGATGTGTGCTAAAAGTTTATTTGAGAAAGACATATGACAATTGAATGGTGTTCTTTACAAAGGATGCTGGTAGAATTGGTTTACCTTGCAAATTCATACAGTAGACCATGGCATGCATTACCTCAGTATTATATTCTTGGTGCTAAATAGAGCTTTGACAAATTCTTTCCATGGGAAGAGAGTAATTAGGCAAGGTAACCATTTATCACCCCACCTTTTTGTTATTTCTATGGAATACCTGCAAATATAGTTGAGTATGTTGGTTTCTAAACCATATTTTAAGTATAATCCCAAGTGAAATAAACTTTGTGTTATGCATATATTCTTTTGTAAACGACCTCTTGATCTTTTCTAAAAATGATCTTGTCTCTATTAGCATGTTTCAATCTACTTTTCATAAGTTATCTTCAGCATCTCGTCTATAAGCCAACAATGATAGAATCTCAATAAACATATTTGGGGTTAAGAATTCTATCGAATAGTAAATCTTGCAGTCTTTGTGACATGTAAAAGGGAGTTTACCCAATACAATACTTTATAGTACCCTTATTATCTAAAACTATATCTATTAATCAGTGCTTACCTCTAGTTTAGAAGATATTGGCAAGAATGAATTGTTGGTCAAAAATCTACTATCTTATGTAGGAATAAAGTAGTTATATAGGTATTTTGTTTTTGGAATTCAATTTTACTGGATCCATATAGTCATACTCCCCAAGAGAAGCATGAATCAATAGTTCTTGTAGAGTGGAAGAAGTATAGAAAATTAATGAGGAAGTGAAGCCTAAAGATGACGAAATGTAAGACCCTGCAAAATTCTAAGCTTAATTCAGCCCCTTAAAGCTTAATAATGGGTTCCAAACATAGAAATTTTAGCTAAGTATTAAGACTTAGTGTTATTTAAGCCTTCAAAAGTTGGCGACTCTACGACCTTAAAGTATAGATCTTTAGGTTGATTCATGATCATGAATGTCAGTAGGTGTCCTCGGATAAGTTTTGAATTTTTCAAACTCCATTTGAATCTCATTTGGAAGAACAAACCTATGAATTAACATGATATCAATTAAACGCATTTCCCATCACATTGTTAAATGTTTCCCCCAGCTCCCAGAGTCAAATTCTAGTGAGCCAACGTGAACTCAACATGGTAAGTCGGCCATAGCATCGACGCCATCGATGGAATGGGTCGAGTTGCCCATTTCTGGGCATGTTTTAAGTCTCTTAAAACCTGCATCCATAGGGGTAAATAGGTATGTTCCCCACCTTATATCAGTCCCAAAACATATAATTAACTTATCCAAAAGGTAAAATATACCCATTCCCTCTAAAATTTCAAAAGAACAAACCCTAGTTCATCATATTCAAGTTTCAAATCCCTAGGATTTCACCATCAATATTTAAGAATTCAAAAAATAAGGTATGTTATGTTTTCATCCAAGGGTTTCCTTCCACCCTGAGAGTTTATGAAACTCTTTTAAACTACAAGTTAATTGATTTTATGAATTCCATGTTAGATTTATGTGTAATCATGATTGTCATGTTAATTGTGTTATAATCTATAGTTTATTTCAAGTTTCATGTGAAATTATTTATCATGTGTGTAGTATCATATGAATTCATGTTAAAAGCCTTTGATTTGTAAATTGGGTTTTGAAATTATGATACCTACATGTTGATTAGTATCATGTGCATAGATTATGCTCTCCATATGTTTAATGAATTGTTCATGTGGGTTGAATAGAAAAATCATATCATGCTAGTATGTATAAAAGTCTATGTCATGCAAGTGTTTGCCAAAATGCCCCAATGAATGAATGATCGATGACCATGGAATTATATATTATGTTAAAAATTGTGCTATGTCTCATAATTTATGCTATCGTGTCTTGCTGGTACCTAATACCGAACAATCTAGATATTTTCTTAGAGCTATATTAGTTACAGAATAGAATTGGAAGTATCATGATCAGTAGTTTAGTAATTAGTTTAGAACCTAGTGAACTCAGTTTAGTTTTGTCAGTTAACATGATTAGTAACAGTGTAGTCCAACCTAGAACAGTTTAGAACTCAGTCCAATTTCTATTTAGTTGGAAGTAGGATTCAACATCGAGCGAATCCAAGGATGGGGCCTGATACGCCCAAATTACAACTCTCGTTAGAAAGTGTAAGCGGTCGCTGTCAAATATAGAACCCAACTGGGTTGGGTGTCGAATCCCACAGGGAATACTCTGGTCACTAAGTGTTGCAATTATTAGTAGATTGTTGGTCGAAAATTCCAAGAAAAAGGGGGGTTTGGTTTAGGCGTGAACTAATATTATCAAAGTAACAATGGAATGATTTGTGTAGTAAGTTTTAATCACAGAGAATGATAAGTTAGGGTTATGTCCACCTTGTAATTTCTACTTCTCTATTAACTATGAGTAACACGGAATTTAGACATGCATGCACTTATAGAGAATCGCATTCTAATTCTAAATCCAAGTGTTTCTCAACCATCAAGGATTTATTTCACTTTAGCTCTCTTGAGCCTAAAGTGTATAACAAATGGTACAAATTCTCCAAGAAATTAATCCGGTTAAGGCATTAACGTGTAAATAGAGGTTGGAAACCCTATTTTTTTGTCACACTCTCTTTTCCAAACATGTAACTTTTCTCTCGAACAAGTTAATGCTATAATGGCGTATTCTCTATGTTTGCAACCATGAGAATTCAATCAAAACGAACAGAGTAATGATATAAGTAGCATAACACATCAAGAATTCACAAACTCATAGCAATAGATAGTATCTTACAAGGTTTCCATAACCCTAACAGATAAGTTTAGCTACTCATGAATACAACGAAAATCAAAGTAGACATCATCATCATACCAAAACTAGAACAATCTTCACGATGGAGATGATTATCGTCAATAAAAGAATGACGTCCTTTTCTCTCTCCGTGCCTCACGTGAGCCATTTTCTGCTCTCAAAACTATTACAGAATTTGAATAATTCAATAATGAATAATAATGCTGAAAATTCAGCAATAAGGTTTTTAATAATATTCTTGTCTAATAAGTTGCTACCGCCTCCTCAAGTATTTAAAAATACTGGGTTTGCCCGGGAATAAAGTTCCCATGCATCACTTTCAGTCCAAAAGCTGCCTTCCCTCTTATGTGAAGTTTTCCTTTGCTGCTCACAGGTCCACAAAGTGCTGAAATCTTCATCATTAGTACCTGAAAGCATGCTAATCACATCGGTCAACTCACTTAAAGGAAAATGTACTAAAAGTGCCGGAATTATATATTTAATCCTCAAAACTTAGCTAAAACGTGGATAAATTATGGTGCTTAGACGTATAAATACACCCAACATCACCACCCCACACTTAAAGCTTTGTTTGTCCTCGAATAAAATATTACATCCATGCAAACACCTAACTAGAATTTCACAATAGCAACACAAAATGTTCAACAAGGCATACACAACAATCATTAACAAAGAGTAGGTTTCTCAATCACTACTAGAAACAACTCAACCTCAAACATAGACTCATTAGGATGGTTAATTCGTATCCACAAGTTAAGCCACAAAGAAATATATAAAACTACCCAACAACCATCAACCATGTGTGCTTACACAAGATATCACCCATAATCACTCATAGTTTTGCATTTTTTGAAACATGGGTATAAGACTCTCCTTGCTCTCACTCTCACAAAGAATTCTTATATTGCAACTGATGACCATAGGCTTGCCCTTAGTGTAATGCTCCACAAATATCAGAATGCTAAGCTTAGGATCAAATAAGTCTTTACAGGTTGTAATGTAGGCTAAGGGACTGGTAGGACTATTTTGTCCAGAAATAGTGACTATGTTCCCTAAGCGCTTTAATACACCGCATTATGCCATTTACACCAACTTTTAACAACCACTCTACCTTCCTTTCATCTACCAACCCATTTTCACCCCTTTTGTTATTCAATCATAAACACAACTTTCTTTTTGGTTTTCTAATTCTCTTTTTTCATTTTTTTTATTTAGCATCCCTATGATAGCCACGTTTTTTCACAACATTTTCAAGCACCAATACACTCTGAGGCATCACTTTCACCATTTTCCTCTTATTTTGCCATATGATTCTACAATTTAAAGCGCTTAGGAATTTGGATCAAATTATGGTCTTAAAAAATATGGATTAGGCTACATATGAGGCTGCCAAAGAAGATAGCTAAAGTCTCAAAGGGTGTTCACTCAATGTACAAAGGTAGGTAAAAAGAAGGTAAACAAATTCAGGGCTGCCAAAGAAATGCCTAAATAATCTCCTAAACTCACACTCTTTATTTCGCTTCACACACACACCAGGCAAGTTCTAGCATCAGTCACAACAAAGAATATACAATAACCTCACACACACAAGGCACATGGTCAACTTCATTGGGAGCATTATAGATTCTTGACTCAACAGATGAATGAATTAAACCACAACAATTTATCATACAGTGAGTCACAACTTAGAGCCTAAGCGTCTCAATAGTAATGATTTCGCACAAACTCTTGTCATAATACCATGCCGTCTATCAGAACAATTTCATGTAAAATCTAAAATCTAACTAACTAATTACGACTAACTAAAACAAACAAGAATAAATGTAGGCAAAGAATATACAATACAACAGACATATACCCGTACCCACTTAGACGGAACACACTGCCCTCAGTGGAAATAAATAAGGAAAACCTGATTAGTCAGACTCCTCTTCTATGTCTGGGGTCATACCCCCTGCGTCGGAATCATCATCAGAGTCGTCATCATCAGAGTTGTCCTCCACATCTGAGTCTGGCAGTCGATGATCATCGTCAGTCGGCACGTCATCATCGAGAGGTTCCTCAAAATGTACCCCCACTCCACACATAGCCCGCGCATGCTCATTAAGTGGGTAGTCATAATCCAACTGCTGAAGCTCTGCATTAGTCGGAACAAGACCCCCACTCATCATGGTAAACCTAGTCATGCCATACAGATGGAGAAAGAAGCTTTCATCTCGAGCATATCTTTCAGCAGTAGTAAGGTTGATGCCTTGACCAGTTTCAGGCTCTTTAATCTTCGTGAGATCAACCTTCTTCGGGTTGTGTGGCAGCTTATGGTCGGCGGGTTCCTCCTCAATGTGTTCTTTCCTTAAGATCGCAGTCAACAAGTTTCCAAAACTGAAATGGTACCTTTTGTGTAGCCTTGCCTTACGCATTGACGATCGTATAACCGCACCAATGTTGATGGGGATATTCTTCATCAAAGCGTACACCAAAACGACTCGGTCACGTGTGATATTTGTGTACTGTGTCCCAGGAATCAAGCAAGAGTTGACTATCCTCAACCATATGCGAGCTTCTCTGTTCAAAAAGGCATACGGGTAGGTGTTGTGATGACCATTATCCTTGTGACGAATCCACCGGGCCATGGACCTTGTTCCGCATAGTGTATGTCTGATGGCCCAGTAGGGAGGTCTGTGATAAAGCTCCTTGAGTGGTACTGGTTCCACAGATGGAGTGCCCAGAAAAGAGTTGAAGAACTCCGCGTTCAATTGCAAGATTTGGCCCTGAATCTTTACTTTACTTCCGGTAGTCTTTGGGGACCAATTAGCATAAAACTCTCGCGTTAGATCAAGATTGCATTCCCCTATATCACGGAAAATGAAGTCAATATTTAGTGCCATGATTTTAGCCAAAATGCGGGGGTCTCTCTTTGCTAGACTCTCTTTCTGCATCAACTCCACATGAACATATTTTTTTACTTTGTTGTTCCTATACCACTCCTTCCCTTCCTCTTCTAGAACCCACTTGATTCCAAAGGTGCGTCGAGGCACTTGCAGAGAGGAGGACTCAGCCTGGTCTTTTCTTCCCCTTTTCTGACCTTTTTGTGAGGTGGACACTTTTTCTTTTCCTTGTCGTCCTTTTGGGGCCATTCTCCCTGAGATCACAATAGAGGCATGTTAGTTTCATCTTGGAAGATTTACTATATTCGGAAAAGAAAAGCGTGATGGTACCACCCAACACTTAATTTTTTTGCACAACGTTATTAATCATGTAATCTTGACTATCCGTTCCGACTTTATTTCATTGGATTAAGGCAATGTTTGAACAAGACTACCACATAGAAATCTTATCAGGTTTTTGCATCAAAATAATCAAACCATCTTATGCTTGTGATCAATCATGATCACTACCTTCGATGAACGAGTCATTCAAACATTCAAGCTTACAACTTTCAAGATTATGCATTAACTTCACAAATTCGACTCCATAAAAATATGACAATAAATACCAATCAAATACAAGTTGGAGTAAGTCAAGAACACCCACACGAATTCATTCACTCAAGTAGATGCATCATAACAAACCAACCATATTCTTATCACCAAACACCACTTCAAAATCTAAAATACCTTTATAAGCGTAGTATTGCAACAAATACGGAATATAAAAGAGTACTTACGTGGTGATGGATCCTTAAGATGAGCTTGCAAGATTGGATGAGCAAAAAGAAAAACTTTGAGAGAATAGGAGAGCTTGGGCGGCGCCTATGTTGAGCAAACAATTGCAATATTTTCTAAGGTTGAAGATCTATTTAAAGACTAAGCCATGGGTCGGGTTTTATCCATTTCCAATTGGGTTAGGAGGCAAAAAAGTATAAGTAGGCGGCGCCTATTTCTCTACCTATGCTAGCATAGGCGGCGCCTACGGTAACGCCTAGATTAGCATAGGCGGTGCCTATGGTATTGCCTAGATTGGCATAGGCGGCGCCTATGCTATTGCCTATGTGAGGCAGTGAGCATAGACAATGGCATAGGCGGCCTATAGCAATGCCTACATTGGCATAGGAATTTCCTTGTCCATTGCCTAGATTAGCATAGGCATTGCCTTGTCCATTTCCTACATTGGCATAGGCATTGCCTTTTCCATTGCCTATGTGAGGCGGTGAGCATAGGCAATGGCATAGGCATTTCCTTGTCCATTGCCTAGATTAGCATAGGCATTGCCTTGTCCGTTGCCTAGATTAGCATAGGCAATGCCTAGCCTATAGCCTTTGCTTCATCATTCCTAACTTACCACCTTTAGCATGGCTCACTTTCAAATCAAAATTTGGGCCTAATCTCCTCCTTTGTACATCTTGCACCTACAATTAATCAAAAACAACAAAAATGATTAGAAGGATGGGTTTTCTCCCACCAAGCGCCTTAGTTTTGGTCGTGGCTCGACTCTTCTTTTTGAACTTTTATTTATCAAAAACAAAATCCTAGTGAAACAAAATCCTAATGATGGGTTGCCTCCCATATAGCGCTTGATTTATTGTCGCGGCACGACATAGGTATCTCGAGTACTCAAACTTCATCGAGATATAAGGTAGCTATACATTTTATCAAATCGGTAGGTCCGATATATAGCTTTACTCTCTAGCCATTCACCTTAAAGACACCACCATCATTTTTTTCTAACTCCACTACTCTAGTTGGGTAAACTTGGCTAATTCTGAATGGACCAGACCATTTAGACTTCAACTTACCTGGAAATAGCTTCAATCTGGAGTTAAAAAGAAGTACCAAATCACCCTTCTGAAGGTTTCGTTGGACAATCCTCCGATCATGATACTTTTTCATCCTTTCCTTGTAGAGATCTGATCTTTCATACGTATTTAGACGGAATTCATCCATCTCATTCAGCTGTTCCAATCTCAGATTAGTAGCATCATCCCAATTCAGGTTAAGCCGCTTCAGTGTCCACAGTGCTTTATGTTCTAGCTCAATTGGCAAGTGACAAGCCTTCCCATAAACTAGTTGGTATGGTGACATGCCAATTGGTGTGTTAAACGCAGTCCTATATGCCCATAAGGCAACATCCAGCTTTCTGGACCAATCTTTCCTACTGGCATTCACAGTCTTCGCAAGGATCAGCTTGATCTCCCGATTATAAACCTCTACCTGCCCACTAGTTTGTGGGTGGTATGGTGTAGCTACCTTATGTTGATTAACCCCATATTTCACCAATACGGCTCTGAATAGCTTGTTGCAAAAATGTGAACCTCCATCGCTTATGATGGTACGAGGTACCCCAAAAAGAGAGAAGATATTTCTCTTTAAGAACTCTACAACACACTTACCTTCATTATCAGTTAGTGCGACTGCTTCGACCCATTTGGATACATAATCCACAACAACTAGGATATATTTCATCCCAAACGAACTCACAAATGGGCCCATGAAATCAATACCCCAAACATCAAATAACTCTACTTCAAGAATTTTAGACATGGGCATCTCATGGTTCTTCGAGATAGAGCCTTGCCTCTGACACTGATCACATCTTCTCACAAAATTGTAGGCATCCTTGAATAATGAAGCCCAGTAATAGCCACTTTGGAGTACCTTCCTGGCCGTTCGATCACCTGTATGGTGACCCCCAACTTGGGAAGTATGACTTGCTTCCAGTATGCTAGGCACCTCCACATCTGAGATACATCGCCTAATAATACCATCAACACATCGTCGAAAAAGATATGGCTCATCCCAAAAGCAGTGTTTCACATCATGCATGAACTTTTTCTTTTGATGAAAGGAGAGATGCTCAGGAATCTCTTTACTTACCACATAGTTCACAAAGTCTGCATACCACAGCAAGTCTTCCACCATAGTGTCTAGGATCTCTTCATCGGGAAATGTATCATCAATATCAAGGTCGGGTTGCACTATGTGCTCACTCTCAAGTATAGATAGATGATCAGCTACTTGGTTTTCACAACCTTTTCTATCCTTTACCTCGAAATCAAATTCTTGAAGCAGTAACACCCACCTAATTAGCCTTGGCTTAGCATCCTTCTTTGCCATTAAATATCTTAGAGCCGCATGATCTGTATGAACCACTACTTTGGTTCCCAACAAGTAAGCACAGAACTTTTCGAAAGCATAAACAACCGCTAGAAGCTCTTGTTCAGTGACGGTATAATTCTTCTGTGCTCCATTCAAGGCCATGCTCGCATAGTAGATTGGGTGAAATAGCCTTTATCTTTTCTAACCAAGTACAACACCCAATGCTACCCCGCTTGTATCACACATAACTTCAAAAGGTAGAGACCAATCGGGTGCTACAATAATAGGAGCTTCAACTAGCTTTCCTTTGAGATATTCAAATGCCTTCAAGCAATCTTCACCAAAATCAAATTTTGCATCCTTCTCCAAAAGTTTGCATAATGGGCTAGCAATCTTGGAGAAGTCCTTAATAAACCTCCAATAAAAACCTGCATGACTGAGAAAACTACGAACTCCCTTTACAGAAATTGGAGGTGGTAGTCTCTCAATAACTTCAATCTTGGCTCGATCAACCTCAATTCCCTTTTCAGATACTTTATGCCCAAGAACAATGCCTTTCTTAACCATAAAGTGACACTTCTCCCAATTTAACACCAGGTTGAATTCAACACATCTATGCAAAGCCATACTCTGATTTGCCAAGCATGATTCAAATGACTCACCAACAACCGAAAAGTCATCCATAAACACCTCCAAGGTTTCTTCGACCATATCAGAAAAAATGGACATCATATAGTGCTGAAAAGTAGCAGGTGCGTTACATAGCCCAAATGACATTCGTTTGAAAGCAAATGTACCATACGGGTATGTAAAAGTGGTCTTCTCCTGATCTTCAGTAGCAATGCAAATATGATTGTATCTGGATTATCCATCTAAGAAATAGAACCATCCCTTCCCTTCCAATCGATCAAGCATTTGATCCATGAATGGCATTGGAAAGTGATCCTTTAACGTCCACGAATTCAGCTTCTAGTAGTCCATTCACACTCTCCACTCTGTGACAGGTCTGAGTGGAATTAGATCATTCTTTTCATTTGCGATTACTGTCATGCCCCTTTTCTAGGGCATACATTGCACCGAACTCACCCATTTACTGTCTGAGATTGAATACACCACCCCTACATCTAACCACTTAATAATTTCTTTCTTCACCACCTCTTGCATAGGTGGATTCAAATGACGTTGGTGCTCAATAGTGAGTACGCAATCTTCTTCGAGCTGAATCTTGTGCATACATATCCCAGGAGGGATACCAATTACATCAGCAATAGTCCAACAATAACCGAAAGTGTATTTCCACTTCCCAAGAACGCATACTTTAGATGATTGGGGAGCTCTTTCAATTCTAGCACTGGTGGCTCTTCAATGGATGGTTTCGCTGGTGGTGAAGGTCGATTCTTAAGGTCCAGATCCAGCTTCTTAGGGCCATGAGAATAGGACCCTATTCCTGTTAGAGCACAAGTAGTTTCTTCATATTCTTCAACATCCTCACGCTAAAAATTCAAAAGCACAGCAGCCAATGTCTCAACAATCAGCTGCTTTTCTACAGATGTTTCTTTCTCATCCTCATAATAAACATCACTACAGAGAACACATTCATACCTTTAGGCTGCTTCATCGATTTGTATACATCAAAATGGACCACTTCGTCATTCATCCAAAATAAAAGCTCATTTGCTCGGAACTCAACAAGCACACTTCCTGTTGCTAGGAAAGGACGACCCAAGATTATGGGTAATTCAGAATCCACCTCGCAATCCAAAATAACAAAGTCTGCAGGAAAAATAAAGGTAGAAACCTTCACCAATACATCATATAAGATACCAACAGATCATTTTACCGATCTATCTGCCATCATGAGCCGCATATTGGTTGGTGTAGAATCACCCAACCCCAACTACTTATAAATAGATAGCGGCATCAAATTGATGCTAGCCCCCAAATCTCACAATGCCTTAGCAAAATCCAAAGATCCCACCGTGCAAGAAATAGTGAAAGCACCAGGATATTCCTTCTTCTGGACTAAAGATCGCATGGAAATTGCATTGCAATGATGAACATTATCTGCCAGTTCATAGCTTGCTGCCCTTTTCTTCATCAACAGGTCCTTCATGAATTTGGCGTATCCTGGCATCTGCACCAGTGCCTCAACCAAAGGAATATTAATAGTAAGCTGCTTCAACATAGTCATGAATTTACTAAACTTGGTGGCATCAACTTTCTTCTTCAGTCTCTGAGGAAAAGGTGGTGGTGGATTTGGAAGAGTTTTCTCCACCACTTCCTTTTTATCTTGATTCCGATTATCAATCTTTTCAGGCTAGTAACATCTAGGTGTAGTGTCATGAACATTCTCATTCTGATTTTTATCTTCTACAGAATCGTCACAATCTGCTTCAATAACATTCTCTTCTGTATTATCAACCACCTGCTTGCCTTTGGATGGCTTTTCCAACACCTTACCACTCCTGGTAGTAATAGCCATACATCATCCATCATTCCTTGGGTTTTGCACAGTGTCTCTAGGTAAGGTGCCCGCTTTTCTTTGATTGAGTGCAGCTAATAGTTGACTCAATTGTTGTTCCAGCTATTTTATTGAAGTGGAATACGAATCAACCAATTGATTTATTGAGGACAAATCATTTTTTACCTCCGTTACTCCCGTGTTGGTTGACTCCACTCCTTTCAACAACTTAGCCATCATATCTTCCATGGACATCTTCCCAGAGCCAGATGCCACAGCCTCACGATTTCCAGGAGGAACATACAAACCACTCCTGTCAGTCTTATTCTTGTATCCAGATTTTTCATAATAGTTCCGACCTTGGTTTCCTTGGGCATTGCCTCGGAAACCCTTATGATTATTCAAATAATTTGCTTCCTCTTTAGAATCGGATTCATCTCTTCCCTGCGATACAACAGCCTTGACCTTTTCTGTCTTCCCTGATAATAAATGCTTGGTAAGAAGGTCCATCTGCGTCATTATGTGATCCATATCTTGGTCACGTTCCTCTTCTCTTCGCCTCTATTCTGCTGTCATGCCAGTAGATATAGTAGAGCTTGCTACCTCAGAATCCCTTGTATGTCAAGCTCTACTCTGCTTTGTCATACAATCCAGCATATCACCAGCCTCAATAAAAGTAAGGTCCATGAATGACCCACCTGCAGCATTATCAACAACTGGCTTAGTCACCGAGTTCAAAGCCCTGTATAATATTTCCATCAAGTGGATATTGGTTATGTGATGATTTGGGCACCGCATAAGCTTCTTCATGAACCTCTCCCATGTTTCGTGGAGAGCTTCAGTTGGAAGCTGTCGAAAATTGCTGATCTCATCTCGTGATTGTGCTCTCTTGGATGGCAGAAAGAATCTTTCTAGGAAAACATCTTTCAGTTGCCTCCAATTAGTAATAGAGTCAGGAGTTAGCCCGTTCAACCATAGAGTTGCCTCTCCAGATAGAGACAATGGAAATAAGCACAGCCGAATTGCATTCTGTCCAACTCCTGGATTGTCAAACAACTTGTATGTTGAGATAAAGTTAATTAGATACATATTAGGATCATCGCCTGCAAGTCCACTGATAACGCCCAAACTACAGCTCTCGAAAGAGTGTAAGAGGCCGCTGTCAAATATAGAACCCAACTGGGTTGGGTGTCGAATCCCACAGGGAATACTTGGTCAATAAGTGTTGTAATTATTAGTAGACTTTTGGTCGAAAATTCTACGGAAAGGGGGGATTTGATTATGCGTGAATTAAGAATATCAAAGTAACGAATGAGACGATGTATTTAGTAAGATTTAATCACAGAGAATAAAAAGTTAGGGTTATGTCCACCTTATGAGTTCTACGTATCTATTAACTATGAGTAATGCAGAATTTAGACATGCATGCACTTATAGAGATTCGTATTCTAATGGTAAATCCTATTGTCTCTCGACCATCCAGGATTATTTCACTTTAACTCTCTCGAGCTTAAAGTGTATAACTAACGGTACAAACTCTCCAAGAGGTTAATCCGGTTAAGGCATTAACGTGTAAACAGGGATTGGTAGCCCTATTTCCTTGTCACACTCTCTTTTCCAAACATGTAACTTTTCTCTCGAACAATTTCATGCTATAATGGCATATTCTATATGATTGCAACCACAAGAATTTAAATTAAAATGAAGAGAATAATGATATAAGTAGCATACGCATCAAGAATTCACAAACTCATAGTAATAGATAGTATATCATAAGGCTTCCATAACCCTAACAGAGAAGTTTAACTACTCATGATTGTAAAGGAAAGCAACGAAGACATCATCATCATACCAAAACAATAACAATCTCACGATGTGTATGTATTGGTGTCACTATGAGAATGACGTGATTTCCTCTCTTGTCGTTCTTGTAGCGTTTTTCTCTGTCTCAAGTTACAGAATTGTAATGTGAATAATGCTCAAAGTGTCGAATGAAAAGCAATTTTTTGAATAATGACAATCAATGAATTCAATACTGAAAAATTCAGCAAATAAGGTTTTTATAACATCCTTGTCCTAGTCCTACTAGGTTACTGCTGCACCCCTAAGTATTAAGGAATACTGATTTTTCCCGGGACAGATTCTCCATGCATCACATTCAGTCCACAAGCTTCCAAAAGCTACCTTCCTTCTTACATGAAGTTTTCCTTTGCTGCCCAAAGGTCCACAAAGTGCTGAAATCTTCATCATTAATACCTGAAAACATGCTAATCACATAGGATAGCTCACTTACTGGAAAAGGGACTAAAAGTGCAGGAATTATATATTTTATCCTCCAAACTTAGCCTAAAATATGGGCAAATTATGGTTCTTAGGGGTATAAATACGCCCAACATCACCACCCCACACTTAAAGCTTTGTTCGTCCTCGAACAAAATATTACGTCATGCAAACATCTACTTAGACTTTCACTGTAACAACACAAAATGTTCAACAAGACATGCACGACAATCATTAACAAAGAGTAGTTTTCTTGATCACTACTAGAAACAATTCAACCTCCAACATAGACTCGTGATGATGGTTAATTCGTACCCACAATTTAAGGGACAAAGAATCATACAAAACTACCCAAAACTCATCAACCATGTGTGTCTCTCACAAGATATCACCCATAATTACTCACAAGTTTTGCATTTATCGAAACATGGGTACAAGATTCTCCTTGCTCTCACTCTCACCAAGAATTCATATGTTGCAACTGATGACCATAAGCTTGCCCTTAGTGTAATGCTCTACTAATATAAGAATGCTAAGCTTAGGATCAACTAGGTCTTTACAGGTTGTAATGTAGGTTAAGGGACAGGTAGGACTATTTTGGCCAGAAATAGTGACTATGTTCCCTAAGCGCTTTAATACATCACATTATGCCATTAACACTCACTTTTAAACAACCCCTCTACTTTCCTTTCATCTACCACCCCTTTTCACCTATTTTGTTAGTCAATTATAAACAAAACTAACTTTTTATTTTTCTTTTCATTTTTTTTTATTTATAAAACACCTCTATGATAGCCACTCTTTTTCATAACAAATTCAAGTACCAATACACTCTAAGGCATCACTCTCACCCAATTTTCTCTTATTTTGTCACATGACTTTACAATTTAAAGCGCTTAGGAATTTGGATCAAATTATGGTCTTGAAAAAAAAATTGGATTAGGCTATATCTGAGGCTGTCAAAGAAAATAGCTAAAGGCTCAAAGGGGGTTAACTAGGATAATGTACATAGGTAGGTAAAAAGAAGGTAAACAATTACAGGCTGCCAAAGAAATGCCTAAATCATCTCCTAAACTCTCACTCTTTATTTCGCTTTACACACACACCAGGAAAGTTCTAGCATCAGTCACAACACAGAATATACTATAACCTCACACACACAAGGCACATGGTCAACTTTATTGGGAGTAGTATAGACTCTTGACCCAACAGATGAAGAAATTAAACCACACACTTATCACACAACGAGTCACACTTAGAGCCTAAACTTCTCAATAGTAATGATTTTAGCACAAACTCTTGTCATAATACCATGCCATCTATCAGAACAATTTCATGCAAAATCTAAAAAATTCGAAAATTTAACTACTAACTACTAACTACGACTAAATAAAACAAACAAACATAAATAAATGTAGCCAGAGAAGTAAGGCATACAAATACCAGCAC
This sequence comes from Capsicum pubescens, assembly GCA_030864215.1. Lineage (NCBI taxonomy): Eukaryota > Viridiplantae > Streptophyta > Magnoliopsida > Solanales > Solanaceae > Capsicum > Capsicum pubescens. The sequence goes on from CM061543.1 coordinate 25,125,508, forward strand.
CCCATACTTAGACGGGACACACTGCCCTCAGTGGAAAATAAATAAGAAAAACCTGATTAGTCGGACTCCTCCTCTATGTATGGGGTCATACCCCCTGCATCGAAATCATTATCAGAGTCCTCGTCATCAGAGTTCTCCTCCACATCTGAGTCTGGAATTTGGTGATCATCATCAGTCGACACGTCATCATCGAGAGGTTCCTCAAAATATACCCCTACTCCGCACATAGCCCGCGCATGCTCATTCATAGGGTAGTCATAATCCAACTGCTGGAGCTATGCATCAGTTGGAACACGACCACCACTCATCATGGTAACCCTCATCATGCCATATAAATGGCGGAAGAAGCTTTCATCGTGAGCATGTCTTTCTGCAGTGGTCAGGTTGACTCCATGCATAGATTCAGAATCTTTAACCTTTGTCAGATCAACCATCTTCGGGTTGTGCGGAAGCTTATGATCTGCAGGTTCCTATTTAATGTGTTCCTTCCTCAATATCACAGTCAATAAATTTCCAAAGATGAAATGGGTCCTCTTGTGCAGCCTAGCCTTACGCATTGATGATCGTATAACCGCACCAATGTTGATGGGGATATTAGTTATCAAAGCGTACACCAAGCATACTCTATCACGTGTGATCTTTGTGTACTGTGTCCCGGGAATGAGGCAAGAGTTGACTATCCTCAACCATATACGAGCTTCTCTGTTCAGGGAAGCATACAAGAAGGTATTGTGCCGACCAGTATCCTTGTGACGACTCCAACGTGCCATTGATCTTGTTCCACACAGTGTGTGTCTGATTGCCCTGTACGGAGGTCTGTGATAAATCTCCTTGAGCGGTGATGGATCTACAGATGGAAGACCCAGAAAAGTGTTGAAGAACTCCGCATTCAGTGGAAAGACTTGGCCCCGAATCTTCACTTCACTTCCGGTAGTCTTTGGGGACCAATTTGCTTAAAACTCTCGCGTTTGATCAAGATTGCATTCTCCCATATCTCATAAAATGAAATCAAGATGTAGCGCCATAATTTTAGCCAAAATGCGAGGTTCTCTCTTCGCTAGACTCTCCTGTTGTATCAACTCCACATGAACATATTTTTTCACTTTGTTGTTCTTGTACCACTCCTTGCTTCCTCCTCTAGGACCCATTTTATCCTGAAAGTACGGCGAGGTATATGCAGCGAGGAGGATTCAGCTTGCTCTTTTCTTCCCCTTTTCTGACCTTTCTATGAGGTGGACACTTTTTCTTTTCCTTGTCGGCCTTTTGGTGCCATTCTACCTGAGATTAAAATAGATTCATGTTAGCTCATCTCGAAAGACTTAATCGACAAACAGACAATAGTGGAACTACCCCACACTTAATTTGTTGGCACAAACTAATTAAGTGAATGATGTCGATTACTCAGACTTCATCGACATACATTTAGGTGATATGTTCTAATAATATGTTCAGCACAGTCATACTTTCATGTCATCTTAACTATCCTTTCCAACTCTATTTCATGTAATCTTGACTATACTTTCATGTTTGGATTAATGTGTCTTTTGAATCAAGACTACTACATAGATATCGTATCAAGTTATGGCATAGAAATAATCACAACATCTCATGCTTGTAGTCAACCATGATTTTTATCTTGATGAAAAAGTCATTCAAACATTCAAACTTTCAAGTTACAAGATTATGCAATTAACTTCACCATGTCGATTCCGCAAAAGTATGACAGTGTATCAAAATCAAATACAAGTCGGAACCAAGTCAAGAACACCCACACGTATTCTTTCACTCAACTAGATGTATCATAAAAAATCAACCACATTGTAATCATCAACACCACTTTAAGATCTAAAATACCATTATAAGCGTAGTATTGTAACAACTACGCAATATAAAAGAAGAACTTACTTCGTGATGTACTTGGAAGATGATCTTGCAAGGTTAGATGAGCAAAAAGAAAAGTTTTGAGAGATTTTGGAAGGTTAGGCGGCGCCTAGGTTGAGAAAACAATGTGATTTGGTTCTAAGGTTAAAGTTCTATTTATAGACCAAGGCTTGGGTCGGGTTTGACCCATGTAAAATAGGGTTAGGAGACCAAAAAGTAAGCATAGGCGGCGCCTAATGCTTTGCCTATGCTTAGCATAGGCGACGCCTTTTGCAAAGACTAGGTGGACATAGGCGGCGCCTATGCTATGGCATTGTAGATTCAGAGAGCAAAGGCAATGGCATAGGCGACGCCTTTAGCTTTACCTAGTTGAGCATAGGCGGCGCCTATGCTATAGCATTGTCGATTCAGAGAGCAAAGGCAATAGCATAGGCCTTGCCTTGTCCGTTGCCTAGATTTACATAGGCCTTGTCTTGTCCATTGCCTAGATTTGCATAGGCAATGCCTAACCGATAGCCTTTGCTCCTTCATTCCTAACTTACCACCTTTAACATGGCACACTTCCAAATAAATTTTTTTGGGATTAATCCCTTCTTTTGTACACCTTGCACCTACACTTAATCAAAAACAACATAAAACAATTAGAAAGATGGGTTGCCTCCCACCAAGAACCTTAGTTTTGGTCGTGGCTCGACTCTTCTTTTTGGATTTTTCATTTAACAAAACAAACTCCTAGTAAAACAAAACAATTAAAAATGATGGGTTGCCTCCCATGTAGCGCTTGATTTATTGTCGCGGCACGACATAGCTATCTCGATTACTTAGACTTCATCGAGATATATGGTGCATCATTTTCTGAATGGATTCAGATGACGCTGATACTTACTTGTGGGCTTGAAATCTTCTTCGAGATGAATCTTGTGCATACATATCCCAGGAGGGATACCAATTATATCATCAATAGTCCAACCCATAGCTCTCTTGTACCTCTTCAGAGCGGAGATGAGAGCCTCTACGTGTTGTTCACCTAACTCAGCCGCAACAATAACTGGAAGTGTATCACCACTTCCCAAAAATGCATACTTAAGATCAAGGTCCAGCTTCTTAGGAGCATGAGAATAGGAACTTATTCCTGTTAGTGCACACACGGTTTCTTCATATTCTTCAACCTCCTCTCGCTCAAAATTCAACAACATAGCAGAAAATGGCTCAACAGTAAGCTGCTTCTCTACCAATAATTCTTTTTCATCCTTATAATAAACATCAGCTACAGAGAACATATCCATATCTCTAGGCTGCTTCATCGATTTGCATACATCAAAACGGACCACTTCGTCATTCAACCAAAATAAAAGCTCATTAGCTCTTAAATCAATGAGCACACTTCCAGTTGCGAGAAAAGGGCATCCCAAGATTATGGAAACTTTAGAATCCACCTCGTAATCCAAAATGACAAAGTCTGCAGGAAAAATGAAGGTGGAAACCTTCACCAATACATAATATAAGCTACCAACAGGTCATTTTACCGACCTATCCGCCATCACGAGCCGCATATTGGTTGGCGTAGGATCACCTAACCCTAACTTTCTGTAAATGGATAGCGGCATCAAATTGATGCTAGCTCCCAAATCGAACAATGCCTTAGAAAAATTCATAGATCCAACCGTGCAAGGAATAGTAAAAGCACCAGGATCTGCCTTCTTCTAAACTAACGATCTTGTAGCGATTGCACTGCAATGGTGAACATTATCTGCCAGCTCATAGCTTGCTGGCCGCTTCTTTGTCAAAAGGTCCTTCATTAATTTAGCATACCCAGGCATCTGTTCCAGCGCCTCCACCAAAGGAACATTAATAGTCAGCTGCTTCAACATAGTCATGAATTTACTGAACCTGGTGTCATCAACTTTCTTCTTCAGTCTTTGAGGAAAAGGTGGTTGTGGAAGGGGAATCATTTTCTCCACCACTTCCTCTTTATTTTGCTTCCTCTCATTTTGATTTTCAGCTTCTACAGAATCATCACAATCTGCATCAATAACATTCTCCTCTATATTATCAACCACCTGCTTGCCTTTGGATAGATTTTCCAACACTTTACCACTCCTGGTAGTAATAGCCATACATGATCCATCATTCTTTGGATTTTGCACGGTGTTGCTAGGTAAGGTGCCGGCCTTTCTCTAATTGAATGCCACTGACAGTTGACTCATTTGTTATTCCAGTTATTTTATTGCAGTAGAATGCGAGTCAACCAGTTGATTTAATGAGGACAAATCATTCTTTACCTCAGCTACTCCCATGATGGTTGCCTCTACTCCTTTCAAAAGCTTAGCCATCATATCTTCCATGGACATCTTTCCAGAGCCAGACGCCACAGCCTCACGATTCCTAGGAGGAACATACAAACCACTCCTGTCAGTCTTATTCTTCCAACTTTCTTGATCACGGTCCCTGTATCCGGATTTATCATAATAGATCCGACCTTGGTTTCTTTGGGCATTGCCTTGGAAACCCCCTGATTATTCAAGTAGTTCGCTTCTTCTTCAGAGTCGGATTCATATCTTCCTTGTGATACAACGGCCTTAACTCTTTTGGTCTTCCCTGATAATAAATGCTTGGTAAGAAGATCCATCTGTGTTTTCATGTGCGCCATATCTTGATCACGTTCCTCCTCTCTTCACCTTTGTTATGCAGTCATGCCAATAGATACAGTAGATCTTTCTACCGCAGAATCCCTGGTATGCCAAGCTCTACTCTGCTTTGTCATACGATCTAGTATATCACTTTCCTTAATAAAAGAAAGGTCCATGAATGACCCTTCTGCAGCATTATCAACCACTGGCTTTGTCACCGAATTCAAAGACCTGTATAATATCTCCATCAAGTGGACATTGGTCATATGATGATTTGGGCACCGCATAAGCTTCTTCTTGAACCTCTCCCATGTTTCGTGGAAAGCTTAAGTTGGAAGCTGTCGAAAATTGCTGATCTCATCTCTCAATTGTGCTCTCTTGGATGGCAGAAAAAATCTTTCTAGGAAAGCGTCTTTCAATTGCCTCCAATTAGTAATAGAATCAGGAATTAGCCCATTCAAACATAGAGTTGCGTCCCCAGATAGAGACAATGGAAATAAGCGAAGCCGAATTGTACTTTGTCCAACATCTGGACTGTCGAATAACTTGCATGTAGAGATAAAATTGATCAGATGCATATTCGGATCATCACCTGCAAGTCCACCAAATAACCCCTTGAGCTGCAATAACTGAATCATCGTGCTAGTGATATTGAACTTGGCTCCGGGAGCGAAGGGCGGAGGAATAATAGCCCCAGTGGCACCAGCTCTATCCAAATCGTCATCATCATCATCAACAGGAACCTGCACAACTCGGCGGTCCGGTCTCATTCTAGCTTGATGATCTCTCCTATGCATAGGTGCCGCCACCTCATCAGTACTCCTAGGATTCAGTAGCTCCTCATCACCCAGGTCCTCATCATCAGGATTTGTTGCATGACCTGGGTTATCAATATTCTGTTGGTGCACTTGAGAAGGTGCCAATGCAGCTAATCTAGCCTGCTCCTGTTGAGCAGCGCTTTTTTCAATGTCACATTGTGCATCCATTCTACTAATAAGTTGTGGTTCAGGATTGATAGGTAATAACGGTTGACCTTAACTTCGAGTGTTTGGCATGCACTTAAACAAACCTGAATAAATCAAAAACAACAACTAAAAGTAAAATCTGAGAATTTTTGACCAAAGGGTCTAATAACTATCACAAACTTAGTTGACAATCGTATTCCCCGGCAACGGCGCCAAAATTTGATAACGCCCAAACTACAGCTCTCGTAAGAGTGTAAGAGTTCGCTGTCAAATATAGAACCCAACTGGGTTGGGTGTCGAATCCCACAGGGAATACTTGGTCACTAAGTGTTGTAATTATTAGTAAACTTTTGGTCGAAAATTCTACGGAATGGGGGGATTTGATTATGCGTGAATTAAGAATATCAAAGTAACGAATGAGACGATGTATTTAGTAATATTTAATCACAGAGAATAAAAAGTTTGGGTTATGTCCACGTTATGAGTTCTACGTATCTATTAACTATGAGTAATGAGGAATTTAGACATGCATGCACTTATAGAGATTCGTATTCTAATGGTAAATCCTATTGTCTCTCGACCATCCAGGATTATTTCACTTTAACTCTCTCGAGCTTAAAGTGTATAACTAACGGTACAAACTCTCCAAGAGGTTAATCCGGTTAAGGCATTAACGTGTAAACAGGGAATGGTAGCCCTATTTCCTTGTCACACTCTCTTTTCCAAACATGTAGCTTTTCTCCCGAACAAGTTAATGCTATAATGGCATATTCTATATGTTTGCAACCACAAGAATTTAAATTAAAACGAAGAGAGTAATGATATAAGTAGCATACGCATCAAGAATTCACAAACTCATAGTAATAGATAGTATATCATAAGGCTTCCATAACCCTAACAGAGAAGTTTAGCTACTCATGATTGTAAAGGAAAGAAACGAAGACATCATCATCATACCAAAACAATAACAATCTCACGATGTGTATGTATTGGTGTCACTATGAGAATGACGTGATTTCCTCTCTAGTCGTTCTTGTAGCGTTTTTCTTTGTCTCAAGTTACAGAATTGTAACGTGAATAATGCTCAAAGTGTCGAATGAAAAGCAATTTTTTGAATAATGACAATCAATGAACTCAATGCTGAAAAATTCAGCAAATAATGTTTTTATAACATCCCTGTACTAGTCCTACTAGGTTACTGCTGCACCCCTAAGTATTAAGAAATACTGATTATGCCTGGAACAGATTCTCCATGCATCACATTCAGTCCAAAAGCTTCCAAAATCTGCCTTCCTTCTTACGTGAAGTTTTCCTTTGCTTCCCAAAGGTCCACAAAGTGCTGAAATCTTATCCATTAATACCTGAAAACATGCTAATCACATAGGTTAGCTCACTTACAGGAAAAGGGACTAAAAGTGCAAGAATTATATATTTTATCCTCCAAACTTAGCCTTAAATATGGGAAAATTATGGTTCTTAGGGGTATAAATATGCCCAACATCATCCACCAAATAACCCTTTGAGTTGCAATAGCTGGATCATGGTGCTAGTGATATTGAACTTGGCTCCGGGTGCCAAGGGCGGAGGAATAATAGCACCTGTGGCACCAGCCCCATCCAAATCGTCATCATCATCATCAAAAGGATCCTGCACAGCTCGACGTTCAGGTCTCATTCTAGCTTGACGATCTCTCCTCTTCACAAGTGCTGCCACCTTATCTGCACACCGTGGATTTAGTAACTCATTATGTCCCAGGTCCTCTTCATCAGGATTGGTTGCCCGACCTGGGTTATCAATATTCTGTTAATGCACTTGAGCAGCTGCCAATGCAGCTAATCTCGCCTGCTCCTGTTGAGAAATCTTCCGTTCAAGGTTTCATTGCGCATCCATTCTGCCAATAAGATGTGGTTCAGGATTTATAGGTAATAATGGTTGACCAGAACTTCATGTATTTGGCAAGCACTCAACTAAACCTGAACAAAACAAAAACAACAAACAAAAAGTAAAATTTGAGAATCTTTGAACGAAGGGTCTATTAACTATCACAAACTTAGTTGACAACCGTATTCCCCGACAACGGCGCCAAAATTTGATACGCCCAAATTACAACTCTCGTTAGAAAGTGTAAGCGGTCGCTGTCAAATATAGAACCCAACTAGGTTGGGTGTCGAATCCCACAGGGAATACTCTGCTCCCTAAGTGTTGCAATTATTAGTAGACTGTTGGTCAAAAATTCCAAGAAAAAGGGGGGTTTGGTTTAGGCGTGAACTAATATTATCAAAGTAACAATGGAATGATTTGTGTAGTAAGTTTTAATCACAGAGAATGATAAGTTAGGGTTATGTCCACCTTGTAATTTCTACTTCTCTATTAACTATGAGTAACGAGGAATTTAGACATGCATGCACTTATAGAGAATCGTATTCTAATTCTAAATCCAAGTGTTTCTCAACCATCAAGGATTTATTTCACTTTAGCTCTCTCGAGCCTAAAGTGTATAACAAATGGTACAAATTCTCCAAGAAGTTAATCCGGTTAAGGCATTAACGTGTAAATAGTGGTTGGAAACCCTATTTTCTAGTCACACTCTCTTTTCCAAACATGTAACTTTTCTCTCGAAAAAGTTAATGCTATAATGGCTTATTCTCTATGTTTGCAACCATGAGAATTCAATCAAAAGGAAGAGAGTAATGATATAAGTAGCATAACACATCAAGAATTCACAAACTCATAGCAATAGATAGTATCTTACAAGGTTTCCATAACCCTAACAGATAAGTTTAGCTACTCATGAATACAACAGAAATCAAAATAGACATCATCATCATACCAAAACTAGAACAATCTTCACGATGGAGATGATTATCATCAATAAGAGAATGACGTCCTTTTCTTTCTCCGTGCCTCATGTGAGCCGTTTTCTGCTCTCAAAACTATTACAGAATCTGAATAATTCAATACTGAATAATAATGCTGAAAATTCAGCAATAAGTTTTTTAATAATATCCTTGTCTAATAAGTTGCTACTGCCTCCTCAAGTATTTAAAAATAATGGGTTTGCCCGGGAAAAAGTTCCCATGCATCACTTTCAATCCAAAAGATGCCTTCCCTCTTATGTGAAGTTTTCCTTTGCTGCCCACAGGTCTAAAAAGTGCTGAAATCTTCATCATTAGTACCTGAAAGCATGCTAATCACATAGGTCAGCTCACTTAAAGGAAAATGGACTAAAAGTGCCAGAATTATATATTTAATCCTCAAAACTTAGCTAAAACATGGGTAAATTATGGTGCTTAGACGTATAAATACGCCCAACATCAGGGCCACTGTTGCCAGTAAAGGGTTTGTCCCTTAGAAGTAATCTATGTGTTATGTAGTCACCATAGGTTGAGATATCTTTCTACCAGACTAGGGTTGATAAATCTCATAAGAGTTGTCTTGCTAGTGAGTGTTGACGAAAAAGATTCCGGTCAAAATGGGTTAACTTACAATTTGTCTTTACCCTTGGCACGGTACTGATACCCTTCTAGATGGGGTTACAGGTTTGACCCTAATACATTCACAGAGGGGCATGTTAGTTAGCTGATTACCTTCTACAGTTTCTATTTTAGTCTTAGTATAGAACTCAGTTCTAGAGAATCATGTCTATCTGACAGTCACTCACCTGAGTATGAAACTTAGTACAGTTCCCCAGAATTAGGACTATCATAAATAGTCACCCAGTTATCGGTACTCAGTATTCCATGTTACTACGATCTCAGTTATATTTTATGTATTTATGCATCTACTCTCATTCATTTATGTTCATGTTACTCAGCTAGTTCTTATTCATGCATGTGAACCCATGCATATCATCCTACCTCACTTAGCATACTAGTATATTCTGACATATATGTTTCTTTTATACTATGATGTCTTATATCATAGGTTCAGATGCACGGGCTCCTAACCACTCATAGAAGGCCAACCTATCAGTAGAAGATTTAGTTGTGAGTCCTTATAGTTCGAGGATAAAGTTTTTATTTTACTGTTTAAGTTTACTTTTCAATAGATGAAGTTAGTTGGGGACTTGTCCTATCAACTCCAACTTTAGACAATAGAAGCTTTCAGACTAGATTATTTTTGAACAGATGTTCAGTTTTAGTATTGCTATTAAATATTTATTTTTAGCTTGAACCTTTTTGGAAATTTTTTGCCTAATTTATGCATAGTTACAATATTATTATTCAGTTACTGTAGTAGGTACCATTCATGGGTTAGCTTATGGTCCTTCGGGACTGTTAGCACCATATGACATCTGAGGTATAGACTCAGGGTGTTACAAACTTGGTATTAGAGACTAAAGTTCAATAGAGTCCTAGGAAGTCTGAAAGCCAGATCAAGTAGAGTCTGGTGCATGGGTGTGTTGCACAACACTTATTGATAAGAGGCTACGAGATGTTTTTAGGAAAAGTTTCCCTTTTTCAGTATTCAGTCGTGTGAGTGAGCATGAGCTCAAATCCACTCTAATCCTTTTCTTTCTTCTGTTTACATAACATGTCTCCCAAGAAAAATAGAAAAAGGATAAGAAATAAGCCAACCCCTCAGCCTATCCAGGAAGATCCTCTGGACGAGCACATTTTCTATGCAGAATTCAGGGATGTATTTACTACTCTAGCTAATTTAGTTACAGACCAAAATGAATTCCCAAATGGCATTTTGGCCTACCCAGTGGCCAATATTACTGCATACAGGATTTGGGACTACCCTTGAAAAATCCCCCAGTATTTACAGGGTCTTAAGTCAGATGAGGACCCACATGAGTTCCTTGATCAGGTGCAGAAGATCACAGATATTATGAGGGTGATGCTAGTGAGACTGCTGAGTTGGCCCACTTATGGTTTAAGTAGTTAAAGTCAAAGAGGGTTGCGAATGCATGTCCTGTAGAACGAGAGGAGTGTTCTACTGCTTTCCTTGATAGATTTTTCCTACTGGAGTTAAGGAAAGTGAAGGTTTTGGAATTTATTAATCTGAAGCAAGGTAATATGACAATAAAGGGTATTCTCTCAATTTTACTTTGTTAGCGAGATACGCTCCTCATGTGGTAGCAGATAGCAGGGCTAAGATGAGTAAGTTTGTGTCTGAAGTGTGTAGCAGTGTGTTTAAAGAGTGTAGAATCACAATTCTGATTAAGGAGATGGGCATATCAAGGATCATGGTCCATGCTCAGCAGACAGAGGAAGCTAAGTGTAAGGAGAAGTAGAGGGAGAATAATATATCTAGAATTAATAGCTTTAACTTTGCCTATCCTAAGTCAGAAGGTGGATATCATTCTCAGTTCCACATGAAATACTCATCCCAGATGCGTCTTCAACTAGTGCTCTAGTGCCGAAATTTATAGACAACAACAAAAATAGGGCGCAAGGACCTAAACATTAGGGTAGTGTTAGCAGTGGTCAAACCAATCCTCTCTGCCAGAAGTATAGCAGAAACTATCTGGGTACCTGTAGAGATGGAAGTGATGTATGTTTTTGATGTAGCAAGCCAAGCCACAGGGTCAGGCAGTGTCCACAGGTGGGTTTGCAGAGTCAGAATAATTGTTCCCCAATTCAGTCCGATCTCCTGTATTAGTAGGGTACCACTTCCAGTGCCGCTAGTGCGCAACACACAAATAGACTCTATGCACTTTAGTCCTAACAGGATCAGGAAAGTTCTCCTGATGTGCTCACTGGTATGTTATGAGTTTTATATTTACATATTTATGATTTGGTAGATCTAGGAGATTCTTTGTCCTTTATAATTCCATATATAGTTGTCGACTTTAAAGTCAATCCCGAAATCCTAGCAGTTTCTTTCTTAGTCTCTACCATAGTGTGTAAATCTAACATAGCCCGATGGGTATACAGTAACTGTCTGATTGTGGTATCTCAGAAAGTCACTTCAACAGACTTAATAGAATTAGATTTGATAGATTTTGATGTTATTCTCGGCATGGATTATCTTCATTCATGCTATGACTTAATTGATGGGAAAAATGGAATTATCCGATTTTAGTTTACAAATTAACCTGTCCTAAAGTGGAGGGGTAGTACTTTAACACTTTGGGATCATCTTATTTCCTACCTTAGGGCAATAAAAATGATATCTAAGAGATGTATCTATCATCTCATTCGAGTCTAAGGATCTAGCTCAAAAACCCCTAATCTTAAATTATTGTCCATAGCATGTGCATTCCTAGATGTGTTTCCCAAAGATCTTCCTGGAGTTCCTCTCAAGAATGAAATTAAATTCAGAATAGACCTTTTTCTAGATACTCAACTCATATCTATTCTGCCATATAGAATGGCTCCAGTGGAACTCAATGAATTAAAAGAACACTTGAAAGATCTCCTAGATAAGGGATTTATCACACCCAGTATGTTCCCGTGGGGTGTACCAGTTTTATTCGTGCATAAGAAAAATGGTTCTCTAAGATTATCTATGGACTACCATTAGTTAAATAAAGTTATGGTTAAGAATGAGTATCCACTTTCAGGAACAAGTATCTACTTTCCAGAATCAATGAATTATTTAACTAACTTTAGGGTATAGTTACTTTTCTAAAATAGACCTTAGATCTGGCTATAATCAGCTCAGAGTCAGAGAATGTGACATTCTAAATATAACCTTAAAAATTCAGTATGGTCATTTCAAATTCTTAGTCGTTTTATTTGGTCTTTCATGGACTTGATGAAACGTGTGTTAAAGTAGTACTTGGACATGTTCATCATAGTCTTTATAGATGATATTCTTTTCTACTTCTACAGTGAGTATGATTATGCAGACCATCTTACAATAGTATTACAGACCCTCTGAAATCATCAGTTATTCATCAAATTTAGTGTGTGAAAATTGTGTCTAAGTTCAGTAGCTTTCCTTTGCCGTATCATTTCCGGTGATGGCTTAGAGTTGATCCCCAAAAGACTGAAGTAGTAAAAAAATGAACTAGACCTATCTTTCCTTTAGGTATTAGGAGTTTTTAGGTTTGGATGGCTATTATCGACAGTCTTTTTAGGTATTTTAATCTATTATATCCCCTATATCTATATTGAATCATAACAAAGTCAAATTCCAGTGGTTATATTATTGTGAGAAGAGTTTTCAGGAGTTGAAGATTCAACTCATTACAACTTCAGTCTTGATGTTACCAAATGGTTTAGATGGATTTGTGGTATATTGTTATTCTTCCAAAGTTGGTTTGGGGTGTGTTTTAATACAAAAATGTAAGGTCATAGCCTATGCTTATTGACAACTCAGTATGTGTTCTCTTAGAAAGACCTAAACCTCCATCAAAGAAGGTGGTTGGAGTTGTTTAAATACTATGATATAAGTGTTCTGTATCATATGGGCAAAGCCAATGTAGTGGTCGATGCTCTTAGTATGATGTATATGCATAGTGTTTCTCACATGGAAGATGGTAAGAAGAAGTTAGCTCAAGAATTTCATCAGCTTGACCAAATAGGTGTCCACTTATTTGATTCAACAGAAGGTAGTGTATGGGTGCAGAGTAGTTCAGAATCATCTCTAGTTTTTGAGGTGAAGGAAAAGCAGGATAGGGATCCCAACCTAGTGTAGTTGAAAGAATTTTCTAGAGATAAAAAGATAGAGGTTTTATCCCAAGGGAGAGATAGTGTATTGTGTTATCAGAGTTGGCTATGTGTGCCAGGAGTAGATGACATGAGACAATATATTCTAGCAAAAGCGCACGGTGTGCATTAATCTATTCATCCGGGGAATACTAAGATTTACCATGATTTTTAGGATATCTATTATTGGAGTGGGATGAAGAGAGACATTGCAGAGTTTGTAGCTAAGTGCTCAACATATCAGTAGGTTAAGATTAAGCACCAAAAACCAAATAAATCTACGTGGGAGTTCAGCATTCCCACTTGGAAGTAGGAAGAGGTGAATATGGATTTTGTGATGGGTTTGCCTCGTACTCGTCATCAGTGTGATTAAGTTTGGGTCATTATATATAGGATGACTAAATCAGCTCATTTCCTACTAGTTCATACCTCTTATTTAGACAAGGACTATACCAAGCTCTATGTCAGTGAGTTGGTCAGATTACACGGAGTTCCATTATCAATCATTTTAGATAGAGGTACCCAGTTACCTCTTATTTATGGAAAGCATTTCAGAAGGGTCTTGGAACCCAATTTCACCTCAGTACAACATTTTACCCTTAGATAGATGGTCAAGAAGAAAGGACCATTAAGAATTTAGAGGATATGCTGCAAGCGTGTGTGGTTGACTTTAAAGAAAGTTGGCATTACCACTTTCCTTTGATTGAGTTCTCATATAACAACAACTATTATTCAAGAATTTAGATTGTTCCATTTAAAATGATTTATGGGAGGAGATGCAGGTCTCCCATTGGTTGGTTTTAAGTAGGTGAAGCTGCAGTGGTAGGGACTGACCTAGTATTTGATACCTTATAAAAAGTCCAATTGATCCGGGAAAGTCTTAAGACAGTTTGAAGCCGAAACAAATCATACTCTGATGTACGAAGAAAGTATCTCGAGTTTAAGATTGGTGATTATGTGTGTTTGAAGATCTCTTCTATGAACGAAGTAAAGAGGTTTGAATAGAAGGGGAAGCTCAGTCTGTGATATGTCGGTCCTTACCAAATTTTTTGCCATTTTGGAAAGGTAGATTATGAGCTCGAGTTACCTTCATACTTAGTTTTAGTACATCCAGCGTTACATGTCTTATTTCTTAAGAATTGCATAGGTGTCTTAGCAGTTGTAGTCCCTATAAAGGGCCTAAATCTTTAGAATAGTCTCTCTTATGAAGAGGTTCCAGTCGAAAGCCTTTATTATCAGATTCATAGATTGAGGAATAAAGAAGTCCCTCTAGTTAAAGTTATTTGGCAAAATCAATCCATTGAGGGAGCAACTTAAGAAGAAGAAGAAGATATGCAACCCAAGTATCCTTACCTTTTCTATGCAAACTTAGTCTCAGTGAAAAGTAACAGTTTTTCCTTGAACTTACCAGTTCCATACTTAGATTTCCCTTTCTAAACTTAGTATCAATTACCATTTCATAATCAGATATGTATTCATGTATCAGATATATATGTTCCACATGAGAATCTCAGCTTATCAACATTCCGAGTCATACATTCATAAATCATGTTCAGCTACATACACATGCATTAGATATTTATGTTTAGTCTTAAATTTTAGCATATCAGTAGTTTCAGTCATGAAATCATGTTATAGTTATGCATGTCCATTAAGAAAGTTCCATCTATCAGTATTCCCAGCTTCTTCAGTCTCATTAGAGGAGGAATGTCCCCAAGGGGGAGATATTGTAAGACCCCACAAAATTCTAAGTTTAATTCAGTCCCTTAAAGCTTAATAATGGGTTCCAAACTTAGAAAAGTTAAGGTAATTATTCCGACTTATTGTTATTTTAGCCTTTGTAAGTTGGCGAATCTATTTCACAACCTTTATGACCTTATAGTATCAATATTTAGGTTGATTCATGATCAGGAATGTTAGTTGGTGTTCTCGGATAAGTTTTGGATTTTTTTGGACTTAGTTTGAAGCTTATTTGGAAGACCTACTCAATATTGATGCGCTACATCACCTATCGCATTGATAAATCTTTTCCCCAGCTCCTAGAGTCAAATTCCAATGGGCCAACACAAACTTGTTGAGGTGCGTCGGCCATAGAGTCAACTCCATCAACGCGATGCATCGGGCTGCGCATTGCTGGGTAAATTTTTAGTCTTTTAAAACCCACTATAGAGGGGTAAATTGGTCTTTTACTCACCTTATATCAGCCCAAAAACATGTAATTAACTCCTCTAAAAGGTAAAATATACCCATTCCCTCTAAAATTTCCAAAGAACAAGCCCTAGTTCATTACATTCAACATTCAAATCCCAAGGATTTCAAAATAATTCTTCAATAATTTAAACAATAGGGTATGTTAAGTGTTCATCCAAGGGTTTTCTTCCACCCTTGTACTTCAAGAAACTCTTTTAAACTACAAGTTAATTAATTTCACGAATTCCATGTTGGATTTAAGTGTAATCAAGATTATGACATTAATTTTGTTCTAATCCATAGTTTATTTAAAGTTTCATGTAAAATTATTTACCAAGGCTATAATATCATCCCATGTTAAAATCCATTGATTTCCAAATTACGTTTTAAAATTATGATGCCTACAAGTTATTTAGTATCATGTGCATAGATTATGCTTTTCAAGTGTTTGATGAATTCTTCATGTGGTTGAATAGAAAAATCATATCATGCAAGTGTGTATACAAGTTCATGTCATGAAAGTGTTTTCCAAAATATGCCAATAAAAGAATGATTGATGACCATGGAATTAGATATCATGACCTCAAGATTGTACTATGTCTTATAATTTATGCTATCGAGTCCTGGGGATATCTAACACCCGACAATCTAGCTGTTTACTTAGAGATAAAGTAGTTATAGAATAGATTCGGTAGTATCATGATCAGTAGTTCACTAATAAGTTCAGAACTCAGACAACAATTGATTCAGAACCCTGTGAACTCAGTTCATTTCAGTTAGTTAACATGATTAGTAACAGTGCAGTTTAGCCTAGAACATTTTAAAACTCAGTCCATTGTCTATTCATTTAGCAGTAGGATTCAGCATCGAGCGAATCCAGGGATTGGGGTACTCCTGCCAGTGGAGGGTTTGACCCTTAGAAGCAATCCCTGCATTACGACGCAACATAGGGTGAGATATCTTCCTACCAGACAAGGGTTAATACATTTTGTATGAGTTTTCCTGCCAGTTAGGGTTGACTAAAGAGCTTTCTATTAGAGAGGGTAAACTAATAGTTTGTCTTTACTTGTGGCATGGTACTGATACCCTTCCATCTAGGGTTACTGGTTGGATCCTAATCCATTCAGATATAGGCTTTTCAGTTAGATGATTACCTCTTATATTTTTAATTTTAGAATCACTATAGACTCAGTTCAGTTCTATAGAATCAGTACTACCAGACACTATCACTCATCTCAGTATGGAACTCAGTACAGTTCCCTTGAATTAAAACTGCCAGAAATAATCACCTTATTATCAGTATTACAGTAGCAGTAAACTCAGCTATCAGTTAGTCCGTATTCAGAACTCAGTATTCCATGTAGTATGATATCGGTGATAGTTTATCTATTCATGTATGTTCTTTTATTCAGTTATGTTTAGGTTACTTAGCAAGTTATCATTTATGCATATGAATCCATGCATATCAGCCTACCTCACTTAGCATACCGTTATATTCAAAGTACTGACGCATACCTTTCTTTTGACTATGATGTCTTATATCATAGGTTCAGACGCATGGGCTCCTGGCCGTTCTTAGCAGCCCAGCCCACAAGTAATAGATTTAGTGGTGTGTCCTCATTGTTCAAGAAAAAAGTTGTTATTTCAATATTGTAGTTTACTTTTCAGTAGTCGAAGTTACTTAGGGACTTTTCCCGTCAACTCCACCTTTAGACAGTAGAGGCTTTCGGACTAGAGTATTTTCAAATAGATGTTCAGTTTTATTATTGCTATTTAGTATTTATTTTTAGTTTGAAACTTATGGGAAATTTCTGCATAGTTAAAGTATTTTTATTCAGTTACTGCAACAGTATCAGTTATGGGTTAGCTTATGGCCCTTTGGGACTATGAGCACTGTGTGATGTATGGGGTATAGACTCGGGGCGGTACACAAACTAACCTAATAGTGCAAGAAGTAAAGAAATTTTATGAAGAAGAGATGTCGACGATTGAGGAACATCAAGCAACAATTAATGATGAGATAAAGAAAAGCGTCAGGGAAGAGAAACCAATTGCTGATGAAGCATTGGCCCCAATAATTAAAGAGGTAAAAATGGTTGATGGACCACCAACTCCACCACCAGCCATAACTAATGATAAAGAAAAGACAAATGCTAAGGAAAGCATTCTTGCTACAACAACAAATTAGAAGAAAAGATAGAAGACAAGGAAATTAAACTTCTTACTATCGAAGAAGTTAAGAAACAAGATAAAACATCTACATTGAATATAACTAGCGAAGATATTCTAGAATAACCATGGAACCTACCCCTGAACCAGAAGCTTAAAGCATTCCTAATCAAGTTGCGGATATTAAAAAAACGGAATCAATGGTCCAACTATAGGCTGGAAATATTGAATCTTTAGACAAAGAATCCAAAATAGAGCCTGCTGAGGAAAAGTGTGAGAAGCAGGCAACAATAGTTGAAAGTATGGGAACATCAATTGAGGTTATTGAGGAAAAGAAAGTGAAAGTACACTTAGAGGTTAGTTATTAGCAAAAAGCTAAAGAGGTAGAAGTCCTAAAAGAAAAAACTAAGGAAGAAACTTCAAAACTAGATCCCGTTGTAAAGGAAAAGCTAACTGAAGCTACTACAAAACATAAGAAAAAAGCTGCTAAGGCTATTTCCAAAAAAATGAAGAACTTATTCTTGTAGATAAGGTAGAAGATCCTTTAAATGAGGAACTTGTTGTTGCAGAGAGATCAAATCAAGTAGCGTCAGTTACTTTAGAGTCACTAATACAGAAAATGGATGAGGAAAGTCCTGCAGAAGTTGCTAAAGGCAATGTTGTCATTAATGAGAAAGTAAAGAAATTGGTTCCAGAAGCTACAGTTGTTGAATCACCAAAAAAATAGGTTAAAAATATCAAAATAGAAATAAAGGATGTGAAAACTGTCAGTCAAGATGAGAAGGAGAAGAAAATGTTGTTAATAAGGAGTTAGATGTGCCAGAAGCAAAGGGATTCAAAATGTCTAAGTCACTAAAAATGTCCCAGAATTGAAGATTTCTTCTAGACACATCAAACTAATTACTGAAAGTGGCAGCACAAAGGATGACACAATTTCTACAATGAAGCAACAGAAGTACACAAGCGGGGAGAATATTCTTTCAAGACACGTAATGGCTGAGTTTGTTTTCAGAAATGTTCCAGATTTTAAAAAGAAAAAAAAGAGATATTGAGTTCAATAGAAGCTTTCTGTGAACACAAAGATATGATAATAAACAATTTGCTGTTATTTCCTGATGATCTCCATCTAAATTTTTTAGTTTCTTCTCTATTCTACTTCAACCAAATCACCTAATTCACCTAAATGGACTTCTCAAGGGCTTAAGACTGAAGATTTATTTGTATCTTCATCCATTAAAATTCTACTTAAAATCTCAATAGAAATGTATCAAAATGAAAACTTTTCAAAATTAAGTAACTATTTTCTTCCCTTTTCAAAAACAAATATACAAATCAAATTGGCTTTTCACTAAAAAAATATAAAAAGGGAGAAAGGGGTTTTAATTTTTGACTCGGTATCAAAATTTAACACTTTTTACCTTTTTCTACTTCAAATATATCAAATAAATTGAGTTATTTTACTAATCAAATATGGAAAAGGAGAAAAGGGGTTAGGATTTTGAACTTAAATATTGAAACAAAAGGTTTTTAAGAATTACTAGATTATTTTCTCCATTTTTCCTATCTAAAATACACTAACAATTGAATTTTCTGAAAAAATTCACAAAAAAATGAATTTTTCAGCAAAAGTTCACGGAATAAATACCAAAAAAATGAAAAGGAGTTTGATTTTTCAATTCAAAATCTAAAGTACTTTCAAGATTTCTTAGTAATTTCTCCTTTTTTTCTAACAAATATACACTAAAATTTTTTGTTTTCAGTCGAAATTCAGTGAACAAGCATTCACACATCCAAATCGTCAAAACTTAAAAAGGTTTTCTTTGTCCAAATCTTAGAAAGGTTTATTTCCCCAAATCTTACTAGAGATTCACTAGAAAATGCATGCATGCTCAGAAACTAGAATAAATGGGTTAATCAAATCCTTAGGGAGTCAATCTGGAGAAAAAACAATTTTTGAGATGCATCTAAATTTACTGAAGTAGTAGAAGGCAAATCTAGCAGATGTAAAAAAAATCCCAAATTTTGCAGATGTAGAAGCCTAAATCTTCAATCTTTTGGGATTTTGACAAGACCTTTTATTCTTGTTAAAGTGAGGGTGATTTTGGGAGACTACAACAACAATAGTGATGACTTTATTATTTGTACGCATCATTTTTTTTAGCTTAGCATGCCTGAGAATTGAGGGTTTGTTTGAGTTGGGAGTATATTTTTTTTTAGAGTTTCAACATTTTCAATGTTTTTATTTTTGGCTTTTTTTTATGATTTTTCTTTTTGATAATTCTAAATTAGAGGTAATACAATAAATTGGAGGGAAACAAAATATTCTGATGTTAAACTTATTGGAGAGAATATCAAATTTTGATGTCCATTTTAGAAAAGGTATAAGGAAACATTGTAAAGTGTTGTTTCAAAATAATAAAAATATAGTTTGAACCCTAGGGGTCTGCACATCATAGTGAGGGACCAGGTCACTCAGAGTCATTCTCAAGCATTAGGAGGATGAATTATAAGTCGTTTAACTGTAGTGCAATTACGAGGTACTGAAAATAAAGGCAATGAAAAAATGTAAGAACATAAGATTTTTATGTGGAAATCAAACATGGAAAAAAGCACGACTTGCCTCAAAGCACCTCAAAATAAACTACAATCTTTCGCTTGATTACTATAGATTTCAGTCTGTCTCTATGCTGCATTCACTTATAGAAACTCTACTACAAGCTTATCTTGGTAACTTTACTGAGGGCTCTCTACACTGGTTACCTCCAATTAGCAACAAACTTAGGTATCTCTACCTAAGGAGTTCTATAAAAAATAAAATTCTACTCTTATAACATTAGTAGTTCAATTACAATTAAGCACTCACTCAAGAACAAGTTCAATTTAAGTATAAATAGTCAGCTAAGAACTTGAGTGGTGTAGAAAAGGGGTTTTACTTCCTCTCTTTTCACTCTTTAGAATGTGAAAAAACTAATGTTTAAGAGCCATATCTTTCCTTATATAGCTGGATGATGATTAGGTATTGAAAGGTCATTGGACTAGCTTTCCAAGTTAGTACAAAGTAGCACTTATGAGAGATAAAATTGCGCAGAAGGCGCATGCCTGAACTGTACCTTACACATCAAGGGACTTGGTCCCTTGTAGTTTAGCTAGTCATCAATAAAACTACATATAACAATTTTCATTTTTTTGATGATGACAAACCAAATTATAAAATTTGAGAATCAGTGCACATTCATCACATCTGATCAGAGTGATTACCACTTGAGGATAAATGCTCCCTATGTCATCATGCTTCATCTATACAACACAGGGACCTAGTTTCTTGTTGTCCTTAAAGCAATTCTTCCCCTTAAAGGTTCATCATTTAGTGCATTAGTATACTTCCCTTTATCATCGTACACCTTTAATTTGTATTTATTCCCCCTGTCACTACATAACTTCCCCCTGTCATCATGATTCCATACTTTTGTAATTCAGCACACGCATTTAGTCCTTACCTCGAAGATAGTATTCCACCTTTTGACATTATTGAAGAAGATTGATAGTAAAACCTAAGTAAAAATAAGTGCAAGATAATTAACTTATGGCTACTGGGGCAACACTAATAGGAAGAACAACTTAAAGTAAATAAGACAATGGAAGAATACAAGAATAAATTCATTCATTTTCCAATAAAACTAGAACAAGTACAATGTTCCATAAATTTATAAAATAAGTATTTGCAAAGGCCACTATTAGAGTAGCAACTAGAAACTAACTCAATAGACTGACACAATAGGATTAGGTAGAAGGGGGTCTAGAGGAGAATGATTTCGGCAAGATGTCCATTCAATAAGTTATGGTAGCATAAGAATCTGTAATTGTTTAGTGAGAGATTTTACTTTAGTATTTAGTCTTTTGACTTGACCAGTTAACTCTATAATTTTTTTCATTGTGTTTTTCATACTCTGATGCTAGTTCTTTAGTGTCACCAGGTCCTTCTGAGGACATCTTTTGATTCTATAGTTTTAGATGAATTATCTCATGTATTTTGCAACTAGTTGAATCCTCAGCTCTTCCAATTCTTTGTTTAGATTTTCTTGAGCACCCAAGAGTTCTTATACTTCAGACACAGTTCCATCATTTCCTTTAATGCATTTATTTTTTGCCAAAGTTGTCAGAATAAACTTCTGCTTAACTGTTCCAGGGGTCCCCTATGTCCTAATTATTTCATAGTAATCAAACACCTTATTTAGGAAGTATACATAAGATATTCCATGCTTTTCTTATTTTTCATAGATTACTTTCCTCAAATGTTTTATCATTAGAGTAGGTAGGCTTATCAACTCAAATTTACCTAAGCATTCTATTAGGAATAGATCAACACCAGAGGAAATGGTCCTCTTCTTAAATATTGGTAACAAAACCTTATTTATGAAATCATATACCAACTGAAACTCACTAATTAAATTTAGTTTTTTCACAGGAGATATTGAAGTCCCACCCACTTTTAAGGCTTCAATCATAAATGAAGTGTTAGGCTACTCTTTCATAATAGTTTTTACTCCTTAACATCTACACCTAAAATCATTCTCAGTGCTTCTTAATCTAGATAGATAGAATTTCCTTTCACTAGGGCAGTTAAGCTTAACCCAACTTCTGAGAATTCCATGGAGTATTATAATTCTTTTACCTCGCCTTCAATGACAATGAGAGTTGGTTCTTTTAGTAAGTGTAACAATCCTTGATTCCTAACAATCCTTGATGCCTTACATACTCCACCTATTCTACCATTCATAGTGTCTCATAGATTTTTGGATCAAAGACTATCCTATAAAACACTCCCTGAGTTTTTAAGATAGCATCCCTTGCTTCTCTAGAGTCAATCTTATTTACTTTCTATTCTCTTCTTCTCATTGATTCACTACTTAATTCCTCCTTTTTATCAGCTGTAAGACCCCATGAAAATCCGAGTCAATTTCAGTCTTATGTTACATACCATGAGCGTCTAATACTGAGAAACTTTAACTAAGTGTTAAGACTTAGTCTTATTTTTTGGCCTCGATATTTCAATGGTCTCATTTTTTATCTTCCCATCCTTAGATTGTTGATTTTTTAATTGATTCATGATAAGGGTTATTAATATGTCATCTTAGGTGAGTTTCAAATTTTTCTAACATCGTTTAAGACTTGTTTGGATAACCAAAACAATGATCTAACGTGATCAGGATTCATCACGTTGGCCATCACATTGTCTCCACCATAGTGGCATCTCGGCAATCGCATTGATACCATTGATACAATGCATCACTTATTGTATCGGTTTCCCATTTTGTTGTTAAATAACAGGCCATGGGCCATTAATCCAAGCTTCTGGGATCAATATCTTTAAGAAGAAGATTCAAGAACACCATTAGAGATTCAAAAGTTCAAGCTTTTGTATTTAATCAATTCAATAATGTATGTGGTGTTATGAACAAGGATCCTTTTTCATCCTTGTGCCCCAAACTTGTTTTAATTTAAGATTTCATGAATTGCATAGTAGGGTTTACCCAAATTATATTGTTTTGAGTTTATGAATTTATAAATGATTTAAGTATTGAAGTGCATGTTTGTCTTACCTACTTATTCTTTGAATTGAATATTTATATCATGAATTGCACTTTCTTCTTATGTATTGATATTGTTGAATGATTTAATGAATGACATTAAGAATGAGGTTTTGTTGTGAATTTTCATGAGTTTAAGCCCATAGTTTAAGTGTTGAGATTTTAAGAAAATCATTCTCTTAATTTTTTTTGATAAGCGATATCAAGAATGAGTTTGAGATTTCAAGAAGACTATGGTCTTAAGTTTCTTTGATAACTGTTTACCAAGATTTAAATTAAAAAAAAAATCTTTTGACATTAACATGAGATAAGGAATCCACATTGTTTATCTTGATCATGATTTAAAGAGGCATAATTCATTTAATTTTAAACCTTTATTCTATGTTAAGGTGGATTTACTAAAAGTATGACCATATAAGTATGGGAGTAGTGTTTCGCATCGAGTTGGATGTGATATCAAATGTTTCATGCCTTAGAACTGCACGCCACCATATGTTTAAGATTCACCCATAGTGGGCTAAGACAGTGATCACTTAAGATAAAAAGCTCTATTCCGATGGAAAAGGTAGAATAGATCTCTCTAACATAGGTAAGACATTGGACTACATGAAATCTTACATGATTTATGTCATTTAGAAGACACTCCCAATAGAAAGTGTAAAAGTACAATTTTTAGAACTAAGTGATATGACTCACAATAATTTTTTTCTATGTTTTACATATGCATGCTTTATTATTTCGAAGTACATTTTTTTATTCGAGCCATGTTGAGTCATTACAATTAGCATGCATCCTTTGAAGTTTGGATTTAATATTGTATCATTGTTTAACTTATGCATTCACCCTCATATACTTAGTAATTCTAAAAGTATTGATACATATATATGTCTATGTGCTAAATTTTCGAATAATGTAGGTTCAAGTGCTCAGTTCAAGTAGTGTGATTGATCATGAGTATCTCTATCTACATCCAGATAGTTTGTAAGTCCTTATAGTTTGGGGACCCAGTTATTCAGGTTTTTAGCTTATTAAAGTAGATTTTTTAGTTGTTTCTAATTAGTTTAAGTCAGCTTGGGGTCTATCCCAACTGCTGTTTAGATCTTAGCAGTAGAGGCTTGTCAGACTACAAGTTATATTTCAAATTTCATGAATTGTCTATTTAGATGATTAAGATAAGTGTTTCCAAACATTATGTTCAATTAAATTTAGTATTTTAGTATTTCAGTAGTTCATATGCCTAAGGTATCTTTCATTATAAGTTTTAAAATTCGTAGAAGGAACAAAGGGTTATCATGGGGATACTCTAAGCTTAAGCATCATGTGACATCTCGGGATACGTTTTTGGGGCATTACAAACTTGGTGTCATTGCCTATGATTTAAGGAGTCCTAGGGATTCATAGAAGCCGTGTTACGTATAGTCTTGATCATGTGTATGAAGCGTGCCACATTTGTGAGCAAGAGTCTATGGGAAATTATAGGAAATCATCCTTTCTTTCATGATATATCATGCTTACAGTGTCTTTATCTGCTTTTAACTCGTGCTCTTACATGATAGTTGAATATGCTTTTTTGTCAAGCTAATGCATGCAGAAATAATAACCAACCACCCCAACATGTTGATCCTCTGAATGGAAATGTATCTCATAGTTAATTTTGGCTAGTATTTCAAGAGTTCTCCAAAGCTATGATAGATAAAATTTATGAAAATCATCAGGTTGCATTCGCACTTCAGTAGAATGGTGATTTAGTTGCACCCAAAATCTGTGACTTAAGAGACTGAATCCACCTGAATTATTTTGGTCAAAAGTAGGTGAGGATTCACATCTTTATTATGATAAAGTGAAAAATATCACCCTAATTATGCATATTACTAAGGAGGAGAGTGTAGAGTTAACATCCTATATAATGAAGTATGCATCATATGAAAGAATGGTAGAGGTGAGAATGCATCTCCTTTAAGTTGGCAGAAGCTTTATGATGCTTTTATAGATGGTTATTTACATTCAAATAGAGAGAATATACGGTAGAGAAGTTCATGAACCTGAGCCAGGGCTTGTTGTTAATGAAGGAGTACCACTTTTAGTTCAATTAGTTATCTAAGTATTCTCCCGATTTGATAATTGAACATAGATCTAGTATGAGTAAGTTTGTTGCTAGAGTGTCTGGTTTAGTAGTCAAGGGGTGTAGGACTGTCATGATTATTAGGGATATGGACCATTCTAAATTGTTGACTCATGCTCAACAGATTGATGTGCAGAAGTTGAAAAGGAGAGAGAGAGGAAATAAAAAAGCTAGAAATGGACAATTTGAGTATGGTTAACCAAGGTCTAGAGGGGGAAGTCATTTGCACTTTTAGGGTCACGTACATATGCCAGCATTATCTTCAGCTAGTGCCTCCACACCCAGAACTAAGTAAAAGAAGTGGGGTGGGACTCCATATCCAAGTATCAAAATAATATGGGTGAAAGGCCTAATTATTCTGCATGTGCTAAGTATGGTAAAACTCATCCTGGTGATTATTTGTGGGGATAGAAAGATTGTTATGGCTATGGTAAGTTGGTTCGTGCGATCAAAAAGTGCTTTAATGCTAAAAAAGGAAGCCGAGATGTTCTCCCTCAAAATCAAGATACTAGTACACCAATCCCTATAGGTAGTCCGGCCCCTCCCCAAGGCGCATCATTCAGTACCGGTGGAGGTCAGTGCAAGAATTGGTTTTATGCTTTATTGTAATGCCCCAAGAACCTATACTAGATGTCACACGGTGCTTTAGGCCACACACAACCTTAAGATAACCCTGTGATCCTGTCTTTATTCCTATAATTCACTATGACAATAATCGAGCGGTAGTAAGGAGGAATAATCATGTCATGAACATACTAGGATACAAAATAATACTGTCCTATACAATCAAAATACTAAGGTTCTGTACATACTGGTACTATTGTCTGACAAAGCCTCTACTATACAAGTCTGATGAGCCATTGGGACAGATCCCCAACTGACTCGTACTGAACTGAAAATAAATAACCATCTATTGATAAGACAAAATCGGAAATACAGGTAATCGAACCATGAGGACTCACTAACTGCAGAAGTGTAGAGGAAGGTACTCAAGGATTACTATCACTGCTGAGACTGATCACCTGAACCTATATCACGAGGAAGTATAGAATACAAAGGAGTATGAGAGTCAGTACTTAGGAATATACTAACTATGTAGGGGTAGATGTAACATTTTAAATAATATTGTAAATGTACAAGAAAATCATGCATGCTGACAATAATAACTCTCTTCACTTGCATTATCTGAAACATCATTTCCATAAGTCATCAGTAATAACACATGCTTAATAAATCTCATAAATCATTTAACTCAACTCTGGCGCTGTAACTCATGACATTAGAGTGACTCGGTAACTCAAGAGACTTTATCATTATGTACTCGGGAGTTTCTTACAACCGAAATAACTACACCACGTGAGCCGCATGGAGTCCAACGTTTTGCCCTCCTAAGGAGGGAACCCCACATTGGCGAAATCACAATCCCTTGCCAGGGAGTACAACCTCAATTTCTCAATCACAATCCCATACTCGGCCTTTGGCCCACAATTATCAACCTCAATCCTACGGTGGCACGTAGTTTTGGGAAAATACCACATTTTCCGCTCGGTGCTAAATACTCCTCCCAGACTCAGCTGAGAACACATTAGGAAATCCACCTCATTCAATATCAACTCATGGGTCTATTATAAAGACCATAACATAGATATATATCTCATCTATAAATCATAAACATATTGTGGATTCCTAACTCAACTTAACTCAATACGATCTTTCTCAACATCAAGTACATTTTGTTTATCACATCATTTCAAGTCTCAAAAGCTTCAAGAAAACATCATAGGACTCATTCATGACTTTAAATCTCAAATATTGATATATATTCAATAGTCAAATTTCTCATAGAAAGGTATAACTCATGACACCTATCTCAAATCGCTTAGAAATCATCAATACATAATGACAATATACAACTCATGGAATAAATCCTCAATTTAGGAAACATAATGGTGAAATAATCATAAATATCAAACTTATTCAACTCAAATCTCATAAATCATAAATAAAGAAATTTGGATGTATACCCACTTGCAAGATCATGCAAATCAATAATAAAAGTATAATCTTTAGGCAAAAGAATGAAAGGAATGTCCTTGTTGAAACCCCACACACCTTGGAGTTTGATTTTAAAAATATAGAAACTTTTTTGGAACTTATTCTTCACACTATTTATCCAAGATCCTTGATGCCTTTGATTTGGGGAAACTCAATTCTTGAATCACTTTGAATCACTATGGAGGATTCTTGAATTTATTTGGAAGAAGATTGGATTTTTTTTTAGGTTTTGGAAGAAACCCTAATCTCTAGATGTTTCTTGGAATAAGAAAGGATAAAAGAGAGAAAATGATCTCCTCTTCTCTACATATACATATATATAGGATCATAAGGAGAAGAAATGACCAAAATACCCTTTTGAAAAAGTTAAAAATTGTAGATCGGGGCCTGTGATGATCGATCTGACGGTACGTCAGAGGGACTGAAGATCCACCAAGTCGTCCATCACATCGAGGCAGAACGTTCCAGTTTTGGTGTTCGAGTGACGAACGACTTGGTGGACCATCAGTCCCTTTGACGTACCGTCAGATCGACCGTCACTGGCCCCGATCTATAATTTTCAACTTTTTCCAAAGGGTATTTTGGTCATTTCCTCTCCTTATGACCCTATATATATGTATAAGTAGAGAATAGGAGATCATTTTCTTTCTTTTCTCCTTCCCTCTTCCAAGAAACATCTAGAGCTTAGGGTTTCTTCCAAAACCGAAAAAAAAAATCCAATCTTCTTCCAAATAAATTCAAGAATCCTCCATAGTGATTCAAAGTGATTCAAGAATTGAGTTTCCCCAAGTCAAAAGCATCAAGTATCTGGCTCAGTAGTGTAAAGAAGAAGTTCCAAACAAGTTTCTATATTTTCAAAATCAAAATCCAAGGTATGCGGGGTTTCATCAAGGACACTCCTTCCGTTCTTGTGCCTAAAGATTATACTTTTATTATTGATTTACATGATCTTACAAATGGGTATACACCCAAATTTCTTTATTTATGATTTATGAGATTTGAGTAAAATATTGGACTCCATGTGTCTCACATGGTGTAGTTATGTCGGTTATAAGAAACTCCCAAGTCCATAATGATAAATTCTCGTGAGTTATATAGTCACTCTAATGTCATGATTTACAGCATTAGAGTTGAGTTAAATGATATATGAGATTTATGAAGCTTGTGTTATTACTGATGACTTATGGAAATGATGTTTCAGATAATTCAAGCGAAGAGAGTTATTATTATCAGCATGCATGATTTTCTTGTACATTTATGATATTATTTACAATGTTGCATCCACCCCCACATATTCAGTACATTCCCAAGTACTGACTCCCATACTCTTTTGTATTCTATATTTCCTCGTGATATAGGTTCAGGTGCCCAGTCTCAGCAGCAATAGTGATACTTGAGTACCTTCTTCTACACTTCTGCAATTCGTGAGTCCTCATGGTTCGAGGACCTGTATTTCCAATTTTGTCTTGTCAATAGATGGTTATTTATTTTTAGTTCAGCACGAGTCAGTTGGGGATCTGTCCCAATGGCTCATCAGACTTGTGTAGTAGGCTTTTTCAGAATAGAGTACCAGTATATATAGAACCTTAGTATTTTGATTGTACAAGACAGTATTATTTTGTATCCTAGTATGTTCATGACATGATTATTCCTTCTTACTACCGCTCAATTATTGTCATAGTGAATTATAGGAATAAAGACAGGCTCAAAGGGTTAGCTTAAGGTTGTGTGTGGCCTTAAGCATCGTGTGACATCTCGAATAGGTTCTTAGGGTGTTGCAAGATTGGTATTAGATCCTAAGGTTTGCAGAGTCCTAGGGAGTCTGACAAGCCGCGTTACGTAGAGTATTGATCATCAGTGTGTATCGGGCCACATCTATGAGCAAGAGGATATGAAACATTTTAGGAAAATTTATTTCTCTCTTTCAAAAGTCTATCGTGCCTATGATTGTTTCTCTTTGATATTAATCTGTGCTCTGTTATGACAGAAAATACCTCCTCGTAGATCTCATAGAAACAACGAACAACCTCAACCCATTGATTCTTTAGGAGAGATAGTGTCCCAGGATGAATTTTGGGCAGCTTTCCAACCACTAGCCCAGGCGGTCACTGCTAATGCTCAAGTCAATACCCAGGCTACTGCTCCACCTTCGCCAAGGAAATAATTCTGCTGTAGCTCTGGTTCGTGTCTTTATGCGAATGAATCCACCTAAGTTCTATGGGTCGAAGGTAGCTGAGGACCCACAAATGTATTTAGATGAAGTGAGAATGATCACTTAGATTATGCATGTGACTGAGGAGGAGAGTGTTGAATTGGCTACCTATCGAATGAAATATGTTACTTATGATTGGGTAGAGATATGGAGGAATAGTAGAAGGGAGAATGATGCTCCTGTGACATAGAAATTATTTTAGGATGCCTTCTTTGATAGATTCTTTCCCCTGGAGCTGAGAGAAACAAAATTAGAAGAATTTATGAACTTAAGACAGGGCTCGATGATAGTTATGGATTATTTCCATAAGTTTAACTAGTTGTCTAAATATGCTCCTGGTATGATGGCTAATTCTAGAACTAGTATGAGAAAGTTTTTGGTGGGTGTGTCTAGTTATGTTGTGAAAGAGTGTAGATCCGCTATGCTTAATAGGGACATGGATCTTTCTAGATTAATGATACATGCTCAGTAGATTGAAGAAGACTAAGTGAAGGAGAGAGAGACTGAGAGGTAATAAGAGAGTTAGATCTGAGCGGCAGGGCTTTAGTCTGACTAGATTTTCTGGAGGGATTCACCCTCAGTTCCAGAGTTGTACTCTTATGCCAGCGCCTTCATTAGCCAGTACTCCCGCATTCAAAATTAGGCCGGAGCAGGGTAATAAGCCTACCATGTCCAGGTCCCAGGATAGTATGAGTAACAGATCACATCCTTCCCCATGTCTGAAGTGCGGTAGGAACCATCCCGGTGAGTTCTTAGTCCATCGGAGGGGTTGTTTTGGTTGCGGTAAGTTGGGACACAAATTCAGGGATTGTCCATATGCTAGATAGGGGTCACGATGTTCATTCCCAAAGTCAGACTGTTAGTTCCCCAGCCCCTGTAGTTCATCCTACTTCTCCTCAAGGTGCCTCTTCTAGTACTGCAGGTGGTTAGTGGCAAAATCTCTTTTATGCTATACCACCCCGTTAGGAGTAGGAGGATTTACTAGATGTTGTTACTGGTACGCTCCGTGTATTTCATTTCAATTTGTATATATTGATGGACCCTGGGTCGAGTCTTTCTGATGTAACTCCGTTGGTGGCTGTG
Source organism: Capsicum pubescens (assembly GCA_030864215.1). Lineage (NCBI taxonomy): Eukaryota > Viridiplantae > Streptophyta > Magnoliopsida > Solanales > Solanaceae > Capsicum > Capsicum pubescens. Next base: position 25,156,004 of record CM061543.1, read on the forward strand.
AATTTTGAAATCTGTGCTGAAAAGATTCCCAAGACTTTTCTAGTTTCTACACCAGTGGGTGAATCTGTTGTTTCTAAGAAAGTATATAAGAAGTTTCCTATCACTGTCCTTCACAGAGTTATGTTTGCAAATTTGATTGAGCTAGACATGGTTGATTTTGACATTATTTTGGGTATGGATTGACTTCACTCTTGTTATACGTCTATAGACTGTCGTACCCGTGTAGTAAAATTTTAGTTTGCTAAAGAGCCAGCTTTAAAGTGGTCCAAAAATTGTGTCTCCTAAAAGCCATTTCATACCTATCTAAAAGCTAGGAAGTTAATTTCCAAGGGTTGTATCAACTATTTTGTTCGAGTTAAGGAAACTAAGTCTGAGACTCCAACTATTTAGTCTATTAGAATTATTAATGAGTTTCATGATGTTTTCTCGAAAGATCTCCTAGGGGTACCTTCCGATAGAGAGATAGAATTCAGAATCGATCTTTTCCCTGATACACGGCCTATTTCTATTCCTCCGTATTGTATGGTCCCCGCAGAACTTAAGGAGTTGAAAGAGCAACTAAAAGATCTTCTTGATAGGGGTTTTATAAGGCCCAGCGTGTCTCCCTAGGGTGCACCTATTTTCTTCGTGCGAAAGATAGATGGCTCATTATGCATGTGAATTGACTACCGACAACTCAATAAGGTCATAGTCAAGAACAAATACGCTCGTTCTAGAATTGATGACTTGTTTGATAAACAGCAAGGTGCCAGTTATTTCTCAAAAATAGATTTAACATCTGGTTATCACCAATTTAAAGTCAGAGAGTGTGATATTCCAAAGACATCTTTTCGCACTCGTTATGGTTATTTTGAGTTCCTTGTTATGTACTTCAGGCTAACTAATGCCCCAATAGCTTTTTTGGGCCTCATGAACCGAGTGTTCAGGAGTTACCTGGATATGTTCGGTATTGTGTTCATAGATGATATTCTTTTATACTCTCAAAGTGAGAACAACCATGCAGATCATCTCTGAATTATCTTAGAAACCATTAAAGATTAGTGATTGTTTGCCAAATTTAACAAGTGTGAATTTTGTCTTTGGTCAGCTGCCTTCTTAGGTCATATTATCTCTTCTGAGGGTATTCAAGTTAATCCTCAAAAGATAGAAGCTATGAAAAGTTGGCCTAGACATATCTCTCCATCTGATATTAGGAGTTTCTTTGGTTTAGCAGGTTACTATCGTCATTTTGTCTAAGGTTTCTCTTCCATTACTGCTCCTTTGACCTGGTTGGCCCAAAAGAAAGTTAAATTTCAGTGGTCAGATTCTCGCGAGAAGAGTTTTTAGGAGTTGAAGACTCGACTCACTTCAGCCTCTGTGATAACCCTGCCTAATAGTGTAGATGATTTTGTGGTCTATTGTGATGCTTCCAGAGTTGGTTTGGGTTGTGTGTTAATGCAGAAGAGTAAGTTTATAGCCTATGCCTCCTGACAGTTAAAACCTTATGAGAAGAATTACTTGATCCATTACCTTGAGTTAGCTGCAGTGGTTTTTGCTTTAAAAATTTGGAGACACTATTTGTATGGTGTTTATGTTGATGTCTTTATGGATAACAAGAGTTTACAATATGTTTTCACTCAGAGAGATTTGAATCTTCGACAGAGGTGGTGGTTGGAATTACTGAAGGACTACGATATGAGTGGGTTGTATCACCCGAGCAAGGCCAATATAGTGGCGGATGCCCTTAGTAGATCGTCCATGGGTAGCGTAACATATGTAGAGGAAGATAAGAGGGAGTTGATCCGCGAAGTGCATCGGTTGGCTAGGTTGGGTGTCAGATTTCTCGATTCAGCTGAGGGTAGCATTTGGGTTCAAAGGAGTTCCGAATCTTCCCTAGTTTTAGAAGTAAAGAAGAAGCAGGATATGGATTCTCATTTGGCTGAATTTAAAGTATCCGTTAAAGACCAAAAGATGGAGGTTTTCTTCTAAGGGGGAGATGGCATATTGAGGTTTTAGAATAGATTGTGTGTTCCTGATGTTGATGATCTGATATTGAATTATGGCTCAGGCGCATGGCGCGTGATATTCTATTCATCCCGGTGCTACCAAGATGTACTGCAATTTTCGAGAAATTTATTGGTGGAATGGTATGATGAAAGATATAGCGAAGTTTGTAGAGAAGTTCGCAACTTGCCAGCAGGTAAAGATAGAGAATAAGAGACCCGGTGGTATGATGTAAGAATTTAGTATTCCTACTTGGAAATGGGAGAAAATGTATATGGATTTTGTGATTGGTTTACCTCCTTCCTGTTGTCATCATGATTCTATATGGGTCGTTGTGGACAGGTTAACTAAGTTCGCATATTTGCTTTTAGTACATGCATCTTTCACCGCTGAGAACTATGCTAAGCTGTACATTCGAGAGTTTGTAAGGTTTTATGGAATTTCGTTGTCTATCATCTCCGATAGAGGTACTCAATTTACTTCCCAATTTCAGAGATCATTCCAGAAAGGTCTTGGCACCCAAGTTCATCTTAGCTCCGCTTTTCATCCACAGACAACCAGCCAGACTAAGAGGACTATTTAGACTTTGGAGGATATGTTGAGGGCTTGTGTTCTTGATTTCAAAGGAAGTTGGGATGAACATTTGTCGTTGATTGAATTTTCCTACAACAATAGTTTTCATGCTAGTATTGGCATGTCTCCATTTAAAGCATTGTATGAAAGGCGATGTACATCGCCCATCGATTGGTTCGAAGTAGGTGAAGATGCTGTGATTGGACCTGATGCCGTGTTCGAGGTTATGGAGAAAGTTAAGTTGATTTAGGAAAGGTTAAAGACAACCCAGAGTCATCAGAAGTCGTATGCAGATGTGAGAAGAAGAGATCTTGAGATTGAAGTTGATGATTTAGTGTACTTGAAGATTTCACCCATAAAAGGGGTAAAAGGATTTGGAAAGAAAGGGAAACTTAGTCCTACATTTGTCGGCCCTTATAGAGTTTTGAGATGTGTTGGGAAAGCAGCTTATGAGATTCATTTGCCTGCAGAGTTGTTAGCTTTCCATCCTGTATTTCACGTTTCTATGCTCAAGAAACACATTGGTGACTCTGTTGTTGCTAATACGTTGGAAAGTTTTGATGTTCTTGATAGCCTTTCTCATGATGAAATCCCAATTGAAATCCTAGATTATCAAGTCCGTAGGCTGAGGAATAAAGAAGTTCCCTTGGTTAAGGTTCTGTGGTGAAATCAATCTATTGAGGGTTCTATTTAGGAAGCAGAAGCAGATATGCGAGCTAAGTACCCCCATATTTTCTCTGCAAGTTTAAATCAACCCGAAGGTATTATTCCCTTAATTTAGTCTTCTCTTAATCTAATGTATTTAGCTATGTGGTAATTCCCTCTATGATTCATGCATTTGGTGGATTACTTGAAAGTTTAGAGCGAAGTGCACCTTTCTATGTGAATCGTACCAGCTATGTTTCCTTATTTTCTCTTGTTCTTGGCCTATCTAGTAACATTCGAGGACGAATATTTCCAAGGGGGATATTGTAATACCTCGATCGTTTATCAACCCTAAATCCATCTTTCGAGTGGACATGTATAACTTCTAAAATGATTGATGTTTGAATCGTGCCGTATTTCTCTAATTTTCACTTTTATTCATGTATAGCATTGAATAAGATTTCCATCTATAGAAATTTTATCAAAATCTGACATCGAATGAGTGAGTTATGGCCGTTTTACTAAATGGTATCGGAATGCCCAGGTTTGACGGTCGACCTGGTGGACCGTTTTGTCCCTGGTGGACCATCTAGTGTCCCTTTAATCCAAGGCAGTAACCTTCTTTTTGGGCCTTCATGTGACAGCCAAAGTGGTGGACCGTCAAATGGTTGACGGTCCGTCAATTTGACCGTCAGGTCTAAAACAGAATGGCCCATCCTCGACCCCTGAGTGACGGACGATCTGGTGGTCCGTCTGTCAATTGACGGATCGTCAACCATTTGATGGTCTACCACTATGTCCTTTACACGAAGGCCCAAAAATAAGGTTACTGCCTTGGATTGATGGGACACTTGAAGGTCCACCAGGGACCTGACGGTCCACCAGGTTGACCGTCAAACCTGGGCATTCCGATACCATTTAGTAAAACGACCATAACTCACTCATCCGATGTAAGATTTCGATGAAATTAGTATCGATGGAAAGATTATTCAATGATATACATGAATAAAAGTGAAAATTAGATAAATACAATACGATTTAACCATCAATCATTTTATAAGTTATACATGTCCACTCAAAAGACGAATTTAGGGTTGATAAACGATCGAGGTATTACATTTACCATCCTATTAGAAGCAGGAGAGTTCACCAGATATTGTTACTGGTATGCTTCATATCTTACACTTTGATTTTTATATGTTGTTGGACCTAAGGTCAAATCTCTCTTATGTGACTCTGTTAGTTGTAGTGAATTTTGAAGTAGGTCCTGAAAAGCTTTCTAAGACCTTCTTAGTTTCTACCCTAGTGGGGGAGTCATTTGTTGTCAAATGAGTCTATATAAAGTACCCTATCTCTTTCCTTCACAAGATTATATTACCAAATTTGATAGTGTTTTACAAGGTAAATTCTATATTATTCTGGTATGGATTGGTTCTATTTATGTTATGCATCTATAGATTGTTGGACTCAAGTAGTAAAGTTTCAGTTTCCTGACGAGTCAGTCATTGAGTGGGTAGGTAATTCAGTATCTCCAAAAAGTCATTTCATATCCTATCTTAAGGCAAAAAATTTGATATCAAAAGGGTGAATTTATCATCTAGTACAAGTCAAAGATACTAAGTCTGAGACTTCAACAGTTCAGTCAGTCTATGTAGTCAATGAGTTTCCCAAAGTTTTCCCTGAATAATTTCCAAGGATACCTCCTAATAGTGAAATAGAATTCGATATTGATCTTCATCAAGATACTCAGCCAATCTCTATTCATCCTTATCGTATGGCTCTAGTTGAGCTTAAACAGTTAAAATATACCTTAAAGACCTCTTAGATAAAGGTTTCATAAGGACCAGTATTTCTGCAACTCCCCGATTCTATACCCCAAATGCTACACGGTGCTCATAATATCAAAAGACCACAAGCTAACCCAAAAATGGTACCTACTACAATAACTCAATAATAATACTGAATAAATAATAGGCTGAAATGCCATAAGGTTCAAAAAATGTAACATTGATAAAGAGTAGTAATAATATCAAATAAAACATACGAATCTAAAATTCTGAATACTAGCTGAAGTCTAGTTTGAAAAACCTTTAAACTGAACTGTCTGAAATTTGGAGTTAATGGGAAAATCCCCTACCTAACTCCATCTACTAAAATGCTAAATATAATGAGATGATAAAATAAAATAACATCCTCAAATGATGAGGACTCCCTGCTAATCTACTGTTGCTGGCTGAATCTGAAGCTATCTATACATGGTCGGGAACTTAAGCGTCCGAACCTATGGTATTAGGCACCATAGAACAAGAGAAAATATACATCAGTGCGTGTGAATATACTAGTATGTAAAGTGTGGTAGGGGTGAATACAAGTGCTCATATGCATGAACTATAACTGACAGATAACATAGACAGGACTGACTGAGAATACTTGCATGAATATAGAAACTGTAACTGAACTTATACAAATACTGAATTCTAATTTTACTGGTAACATGCATTACTGATAAACTGATGTAACAAATAACTGATATAATATTAATTAAGTGACTTTTTCTGATTGTCGTGATTTTGAAAAAAAAATTTGAAATAAGTTCTATACTGAGCTAGGAGACTGTATCTAACAGTCTTGAATCTATAGAACTATCTTAGTTCTTTACTGAGCAGAGTGAATTTATCTGATAGTCCTTAATCTGTAGAACTATACGAGTTCTTTACTGATCTAAGTGACTGTATCTGACAGTACTGTTTCTAGTAGAACTGTACTGAGTTCTTTTCTGAAGACTGAATCTGAAACTTAAACTATAGGAGGTAATCATATAACCGACATGACCCTTTTCTAATCAATTCAGGGTCACACCTGTAACCCCGGTTGGAAGGATGTCAGTAATATTCCATGGGTATAGATAAGAAATGACTTAACCCTCTCAGATAGGAAGCTTTTCTGCCAACCCTTGCTAATAGGAAATCTCAAATAAGATACATCAACCCTATTCTTTTAGGGAGAAACCTCAACCTACGATGGCTACGTATTTCTGGAATGCAAGGATTTCTTCTAAGGATCACACCCTCTTTTAGCAGGTGAGTTCCCATCCCTGGGTTCACTCGGTGCGTAATCGTACTACTAACTGAAGAGACACTGAAATTATTTCCTAGTTTATACTAGGCTAGACTAAACTATTACTAATTATATTATTTAATTGAACTAGACTGAGTTTACTGAGTTGCATTAACTAATGAAATTCTATTAAGTTCTATTAAATGACTAAGATTTACTGAGGACTAACTTAATATTGAATGGGAATGTACAGATATAGAGATCTTTGAGTTCTGTAACTGAACTAGAGTACTACTGATCATGACATGACTAATATTATTCTATAACTGACACTTGATCTAGATACATAGCTAAATTTTCAGGTATTAAATACCCCCCAGGACTTATATCATAATAATAATAAGACATGGCCTTTCTTGAATACATGACAACTTTAAACAACTCACAATAAAATCAATGAGGAATTTTATCAAGCACTTGAAAATCATAACTTTTACATGAATATGATGCATGCTAATATATCATAATTTCACAAATCCAATGTGATGAACATTCCATCAAACACTTATAAGGCATAACTTTAGCATGGGATCATTGTGAACATGTAGGTATAGCATAAGCTCATCATTTAGATCACTAAAAGGATAATAAAAGCACCATTAACTTAATTAAGCATTTTGTCAAATACATAGTAGGCATAGCTTTATACTTGGACATGAAAAACATGCTAGTACATCATGACTACAATATAAATTCATAAATTAAAGGTTTCAACATAAGAGAATCAAAATTCAAAATACATGCTATCATAATTTAAGGAAATACATTAAAGATTTCAGCTTGGAAACCATTCATAACAACCACATGGATACAATACAACCCACAATATGGAAATCATGAATTTAGTTTTTAAAATAGTTTCTTGAACTCCAAGGGTGGAAAGATACCCAAGGTTGAACACTTTACATACTTTGTTGCTTGATTTTGAGAATATTGATGGTGAAATCTTTGAGATATGAATCTTTTATTAAAAACCCTATGTCTTGTTCTTGAGAGAATTTGAGAGAAAGTGAGTATATTTTGTTTTTTTAGTGCTAAATCCCATGCTTATATTTAAATAGGGTGAAGGGAATTGAGCTTTTTTACCTTAAAAATATGGGGATGGGCTACAAATTTTTACCCCAGCTAGACTGGCAAGGGCGTCGTTTCACCTAAAGCACCTCTCCAGGTGAGGCGTTGTGGTGCGTATAGTAGCAGATTGAATTGGGAAGCGTGGACATATCAATCTGAGCTACTATTTTTGGAATCCAAACATGCCTTTACATTCGTTTAAAAATTTTGAAACTCACCCGAGATGTGGTATTGAATTTCCTCATTAGGAATCAACTTAAAAATCAACAAACAAAGGTCGGGGAGGTTGGAAATAAAACTGTCCAAGTTTGGAAGGCTAAAATAATTCTATGTCTTGATAGTTAGCTAGATCTTTTCTAGGTCTGGTACCCCTAATAAGCTCTCGAGGGCTGAGTTACACTTAGGATTTTTGTGGGGTATTATAATATCTCCCTCTTGGGAACAATCGTCCTTGAATGAGACTGATTGAACTGAAAACATTGATACAGTGAACTTACTTACTGGACATGAACATCTTAAAGATGTTTACATGAATGACATTACCGATATACTAAAACTCATACTGCACATTCATATTTGATACATGAGTACATGGCTGAGTTATTTCATAAATGCATTACTAGGATTACCGATAATCTGAGTTTCTCATACTGAACATGCATATCTGATGCATGAATACATGAATGAACTGACACTTGAACATATGACTAAATATGCACGGGTAATTAATACCAAGCTTATAAGGGTGATCTGAGCATGAAACTGAGTAAGTTCAAAGAAAAACTGTTACTTAAACTAAAGAATACTGATGAACCTAAGATCATTTTCGGAGTACATATGAATAGAAACATGAGAACATGATGAGAATGGAACTTGATGCATGAACTAAATATCGTGAACTGAATTGAGCTCTTTGAATAGGTGGCTTACAATTGAGATTGGAACTGGAGGGTCAACTTATTAGTACTCACTACTCCCATTGTATTTCATATGTTAAGAGAACTAAGAGGTTTAGGATGTAAGATCTCGGGGGTTATGGTGCATCTCCCCATTGGGACATTGTATCCCCCAAAAATACTGACTTGGATGAGGTATTAAACAAAACTAGGGCGATGCAAAAGACACCTACAACCTGAATCATGACTGAATATTTGGGTCCTGAAACTGAGACATGATACATGAACTAAGATGAACACTCAAATACCTGGTGGGTTTATCTTAGAATAGTTACATTCAAAATGCTTTGGATAGTGTAACTAGATAGAAAGGTAGAAATCCAAACTTCACGAACTTGTCCATCTGACTACTAAATTGAATTATTATCTTTATGGTCTAACTTATACAGCAAAATTATTCTCAACTATACTCTCCACCTTAGTATTATACTTCACCTGGACTACTAGAAAATATTCACATTGGCGCTGTGCATGAATGCATCAACATAATATCTTATCTAACTAACTGAATGACTGATAACTAAACATTAGGTCTGCAAGGATGAATTGTACTTAGTATGATTAACTAGACTTAAACTTTATAGTATCATGTATACGAGGTAACGACTGGCTTGGTGTCATATCATAATTGAGCATGAATTCATAAAATCTATATTATTTGAGATTGTAAGACCAAGCCTATAACATGGTTTTGAAATATTCTGTAAAATGATGTACTGAAATACTAATTGCTGAGTAACTAATAACTATATGCTATTGTTGAGTAAACCTAAAATTGAACTAAGTTTCTGATCTGATTACTGGATTGAGACTGACCTATAACTACGATTATAACTGACACCATGATTAAGATGGTAACTGGGACTGGACACACTTTAATGCATGAATGAAGAATTCATGAGCTGCATGACCTAAGTTTTGAATGTTTGTATTTATGGAACATGATTCATACTACTATGTGAACTAGAACTCCTTATACAAGGAACTGGAAATGCACATAATTCTATGAAAAGTGTATGAATATAAGTTGTGTTCATAGAGTTGATACCTAAAGCATATGTAGGTATTGTGATGATTGGTGTACAAAACTTTGAACTGAGGTAAATACGGGTTGGGAATCATTTCCACCCATTACTTTTCTACACATACTAATATTACTTCTAAAATTAGGAGGCCTAACTTCCTGAGATATTATCATTGGTCAGTTCCTTTATACCCATTGGGCTATGTTAGAATGATCAACTAGGGTGCAGGCTGAGAAAAGTCTTATTAATAATTGGTATAAATTTAATGTTAACTACAATGAAAAGAGTTACAAAAGACAGAGAAGATACTGGATCGAATGAGACACAAACATGTAGATGAGAGATCTACAATGTACCAGTGACCACATTAGGATAACTTTCCTAATATTTTCTCGACTAAAGTGCATAAAGCCTATTTGGGTGCTGCCTACTGGCGGCATTAGAAGTGGAACCTTTCTAATTTGGGCGACAAGACTGAGCTAAAGGATAATTGTGCTGACTTCATTGACAAGGATTAGGATAGTCTCAAACTCTATGAACTAACTCTCCACATCTAAACCACACAACACTATCAGCTCTACACATACCCTTATGATTCTTAATACATTCTTTACAAAGTGGATTAGCACGATAACTGCTTGAACTACTCTGGGTTTGGGAGCCTAGAGCATCATCCCTACAGTCATTTCTGAACTTTGGTACTGGAGTAGTAGATGAATATGGAACTAAAGTTTAATTTCTGATTAAACCGAGAACGGTTACCATCCTCTGATCATGGCTAGGCAAAACTAACGCTACCTTTCCTGGCTCTTTTATTTTCTGCCTTCTTAAGTTTTTTCTCCTCACTCTGTTAAGCATGGACCATAAGTCTAGATATGTCCATATCCATAATCAACATCATAGTCTGCACATCTTAACCACTCTACCTGATACCTCAGCCACAAACTTGTTAATTCTGGATCTATTGTCTGCTACTACACGAAGAGAATACCTGGCTAACTAAGTAAACTTGAGGGAATATTATTTCACACTCAAACTGCCTTACCTGAGATTGATGAACTCTAACACATTGTCTTCTTTCAGCTCTAAGGGAAATAATTTATCTAAGAAAATTGTTTCAGACTCTTCACATTCTATGGGCTCTACATCTGTACCCCTGTCTACCTTCTACTACTTGAACTACGTATGGGATATATCTTGTAGATAATAGGTGGATAAATTAGAACTCTCACTAGAAGTCACTCCCATGATATCTGTGACTTTATAAACGTAATCAAGAAATTCATGTAGATTATTCAGACTTAGAACCTAAGAAAAAAGAAGGATCCATTCGGGTGAAGTCCTGAATCTTGGATGTAGAAATATTGGCCACTGGGTTAGCTAGAACAACAGCTGGACGTTCATTCTGGGCTGCTACTGAATTGTCTAATGTAGTGAATATTGTCCTAAACTCAGTATGGGAAGCATGCTCTCCTAAAGGATTTGGCTGGTTAGGCTAAGGGGCTGGCTGGTCTCCCGTTCCTATTTCCTTAGTCCTTTTTGGAGCCATTTTTTGTAAATGAAAGAGAAACATAGATTAGAAAGATAGTTTGACTAGCACTCATTCTCATTCACATGACATAAATATTGGAAGAAGGGAAAATATTCCTAAAATTCTCTTAGCCCGCTGTCCATAAGTGTGGCGTGCTACACACCTTTGCACATAACTCTACTAGATGCATATTTCAGACTTCCTAGGAACCTTAGGCTCTTCTACCAAGTTTTTAATGCCACGAGTCTGCACCCTGAATGCTACACAGTGCTCATAATACTGAAGGACCACAAGCTAACCCATGACTGGTACCTACTATATTAACTAAATAATAATACTAAATAATGCAGAACAATGTGAAATTCCATAAGGTTCAAAACTGTAATACATATAAAGAGTAGTAATAATATTTGATAAAACATCTGAATCTAAAATACTAAATATTGTCTGAAGTCTAGTCGAAAAAACCTCTAAACTGAAATATCTGAAATTTGGAGTTGATGGGACAATCGACCAACTAACTCTATCTACTGAAATGCTGGATCTAATAACATAATTAAATAAAAGAACATATTGAAATTATTAGGACTCACTGCTAATCTACTACTGCTGGATGAATCTGAAGCTATATATACGTAGGCGGGAACCTGAGCGTCCGAACCTATGGTATTAGACACTATCGCACAAGAGAAAAGTATGTGTCAGTACATATGAATATACTGGTATACAAAGTGAGGTAAGGCTAAATGCAAGGGTTCATATGCATGAGATATAACTGACATAGAGCATAGAAATGATTGAGTTAGAATACATGTATGAATATAAAAACTATAACTAAAGTCATAATAATACTGAATACTGAGTTTACTGGTAACATGGATTACTGATAAGCTGATATAACTGATAATTGATATATTGTTAACTAAATGACTATTTATGACAATACTAAGTCTGAATAAAACTGAACTGAGTTATATAAAGAGCTATGTGACTATATCTGATATTCTAATAGTTATAACTATCTAAGTTCTTTACTGATCTGAATGACTGTAGCTGATAGCCTTAAATATGTAGAACTAACTGAGTTCTTTACTGAGCTGAGTGATTGTAGCTCACAGTTTTGATTCCTGTAGAACTAAAAAAGGTTCTATTCTGAATACTAAACCTACAAACCCAGTTGGAAGGGGGTCAGTATAGTGACACGGGTAAAGACAATCTATGAGTTAACCCTCTCTAATAAGAAGGTCTTCTGTCAACCCTTGCTAATAGAAAACCTCAAATGAAATATATCAACCCAAGTCTTTCAAGGAGACACCATAACCTATACTGGCTATGTAGTTCTAGACTACAAGGATTTATTCTAAGGATCATACCCTATACTAACAGGTGAGTCTCCATCCTTGGGTTTACTTAGTGCTGAATCCTACTACCAGCTGAATAGGCACTGAACTAATTTACTAGTTTATACTAGGCTTGACAAAATTGTTATTGATTGTACGGTTTAACTGCACTGAACTGAGTTTACTTAGTTTTGTCAACTGATGGAATACTACTGATTTTTATTCACTAACTTAGATTTCCTTAGGAGTGAACTTAATACTAAATGGGATTGGACTGATACTGAGTTTTCCTAACTTTTGTAACTGTACTAGAGTACTACTTATCGTGACATGACTACAATTATTCTTTAATTGACACTAGCTCTAGGTACACAACTAAATTATTAGGTATTAAATACCCCTAGGGCTTGATAGCATAAATAATAATAAGACATGACCATTCTTGAATACATGAATTCGTCAACAACTCACAATATAATCAATGAGGCATTTTATTAAGAACTTAAAAGTCATAAACTTGTACACGAATAGGAATGCATGCTAACATATCATAATTGAACAAATCCAATCTTATGAATATTCCATCAAACACTTATAAGGTATAGCTCTAGCATGGGAATCATTATGAACATGTGGGTACAATATAAGTTCATCATTTAGATCACGAAAAGGATCATAAAAGCACTATTAACTCAATTAAGCATTTTTTCAAACATAGTTGTCATAGTTTTCTACTTGGACATGAAGAATATGCTAATACATCGTGACAACCATATAAATTCATAAATCAAGGGTTTTAACATAAGAGAAAGAAAATTCAGCATACATGGGATCATAATTTTGAGAAATACATTAAAGATTTCAACTTAGAAACCAGAAATAACAACCACATGGATACAATACAACCCATAACATGGAAATCATGATTTAGTTTTAAAAATAGTTTTTTGAACTCCAAGTGTGGAAGGATACCCTAGGATGAACATTTGAAATATCTTGTTGCTTGATTTTGAGAATATTGATGGTTAAATCTTTGAGTTTTAATCTTCAATTGCAAACTTTAAGGCTTATTTTTGAGAGAATTTGAATGAAAGTAAGTATATATTGCAGTTTTGGGGATAAATCCCATGCTTATGGATAAATAAGGTAAAGTGAATTTGACCCTTTTGCCTTAAAAATTTGGAGCTGGACTCCAGCTTTTTACCCCAGTCAGACTTGCCAGGGCATCCCGCCACCTAGATCACCACTCTAGGCAAGGCGTCGTTGTACCCATAATGTCAGATGAAAGGGGTGGAATAGGCATATCACCCTGAGCTTTTATTTTGGGAATCTAAACATGACATTACACATGTCTAAAAATTCAAAAACTCACCTGAGATGTGCTATCGACTTTCCCCCATCATGAATCAACTTAAAATTTTACAAATAATGGTCAAAAAGGTCATAAATAAAATCCTCCAAGTTGGGAAGGCTAAAATGATTCTAAGTCTTGATACTTAGCTAGAAATTTTCTAAGTCTGGGACCCCTAGTAAGATCTCAATGGATGAGTTATGCTTAGGATTTTTGTGGAGTATTACAATTTCTCCATAAGGAGATTTCATTCTATTTATACGTAAGAAAGATAGCTCTCTTCGATTGTGCATTGACTACTGTCAGTTGAACAATGTCATAATTAAAAGTAAATCTCCCTTTTCTTGGATTGATGACTTGTTTGACCAACCCTAAGGTGTATGTTACTTCTCTCAGATAGACCTTAGATCCGGATATCACCAACTCAGAGTAAAGGAATGTGACATTCCAAAGATAATTTTTAGAACCTGTTATGGTCACTTTGAATTCCTAGTTATGTCCTTTGGGCTAAAAAATACCCTAGCAGCCTTCATAGACTTAATGAATAGAGATTCAAATAGTATTTACACATATTTGTCATAGTCTTTATCAATGATATCCTTTTTTATTCTCATAGTAAGGATGACCATGCAGACAATCTTATAATCATGTTACAAACTCTTAGAGATCACCCGTTTTTTGCCAAATTTAGCAAGTGTAAATTTTGACAAAGGTCAGTATCTTTCCTTGGCCATATTTTTTCCTCATTATGGCATTAGAATTGATCCTAAAAAGATCAAAGCAGTGAAAAACTAGACTAGACCCATCTATCCATTAGATATCAAAAGTTCTTGGGTTTTGATGGATATTAATGATGGTTTGTTCAAGTTTTTTCATCTATTGCATCCCAAATGTATAGATTGACTCAAAATAAATTTAAGTTTCAATGGTTAGATTCCTATAAGAAGAGCTTTCAGAAGATGAAGGCTCGACTCACTTCAGCTCCAGTTTTGGCATTACCTGATAGTACAAATATATTTGTTGTCTATTGCAATGCTTCTTAAGTTTGTATGGGTTGTGTTTTATTGTATAAAGGTAAGGTCATATCCTCTTACTTTAGATAGATTAAGCCTTACAAAACAAACTATCTTACCCATGATATTGAGTTAGTTATTGTTGTGTTTGAATTGAAAATCTGGAGGAACTATATTCATGGGGTGCATGTTGATGTGTTCACGAATCACAGGATCTTACAATATGTATTTATACAGAGAGATTTAAATCTCCTTTATAGAAGGTGGTTAGAATTGTTAAAAGATTATCATATAAGTGTTTTGTATCTTGTAAGCAAGGCAAATATTGCGGACGCACTCAATAGACAATCTATGGGTAGTGTTCTTCATATGGTGAATAATAAGAAAGATCTAGTTTGGAAAGTTCTTTGGTTAGGTAGATTAGGTGTGTAATTGGTTGACTCTGCTGAGGGGAATGTTTGGATTCAGAGTAGATCAGAATCTTCTTTAGTTTTTGAAGTGAAACAGAAACAAGATAAGGACTTTTATTTGGTCAAGCTGAACGAGTTAGTTAAAGACCAAAGGGTTGAGATTTTCTACTAAGAGAGAGATGGTGTGTTGAGGTACCAGAGTAGATTGTGTATGTCATATGTTGGCAATATAAGGCAATAAATTATGGACAAAACATATGGCGTGCATTAATCCATTCATCTAGGAGCCACTAAGATGTATCGCAACTTACGGGAAGTCTATTGGTGGAAAGGTTTGACAAAAAATATTACATAATTTTTTGCCAAGTGTGCTACTTTTTAAAAGGTTAAGATAGAGAACCAAAGACCTAGTAGCACTTTACAGGAGTTTAGTATTCCCACTTGGAAGAAGGAAGAGGTGAACATAGATATTTTAAAAGGATTACCCTATTCTCATCATCAACATAATTCTATTTATGTTATTGTAGAAAGATTGAATTAATCAGTCCCACTTCTTGCCAATTCACACATCTTACTTAGTCGAAGATTACCCTAAGCTATATATTAGAGAGTTAGTCAGATTACATGGAGTTCCTTCATCCATTATTTTTAATAGGGGTACTCATTTTACCTCACTTTTTGAAATCTTGTCATGAGGATCTTGGAACCAAGGTTTATCTCAATTTATCTTTTCACAATCATACAAATGGTTAGGCATAGAGGACAATTCAGACCATAGAGGATATGTTGAGAGCATGTTCTATTGACTTCAAAGGCAGTTGGGATGATCACTTTTCGTTTATCAAATTCTCCTACAATAATAGTTACCATTCTAGTATCCAGATGGCCCTATTTGAAGCTCTTTATGGGAGGATATGTAGACCACTATTAGTTCGTTCAAAGTAGGAAAGGTCGCTTTTATAGGGCCAGAGGTAGTGTTTGAAGAAATGGAGAAAGTCTGGTTGATTCGAGGGAGGTTCAAATCATCTTACAGTCGTTAGAAATCTTATGTAGATGTGATAAGAAGAAAACTTGAGTTTGAAGTTGATGACTTTGTTTTTCAAAAAAATTAAACCATGAAGGGGGTGAGGATATTTGGGAAAAAAGGAAAGCTTAGTCCTCGATATGTTGGGCCTTAAAGAATATTGAATCGTGTTGGTAATGTTGTGTACAAAATTGAATTGCCTGCATATTTGTATTCCGTTCACTTAGTGTTCCATGTGTCCTTATTAAGGAAGTGTGTGCGTGAGTCAGCTATTTTAGTCCATATAGAGAGTGTATTTATTTAGAATATCCTTTCATATGAAGAACTTCTAGTGTAGATTCTTGACCGCCAGATCCAAAGATTAAGGAACAAAAAAGTTCCCCTAGTCAAAGTTTTTTGGCGGAATCAGTCTATTGAGGGTAAAACTTGGGAAGCTGAATCTGACATACGAGCCAAGTATCCACAACTTTTCTCCGCAAACTCAAACTCATCTTAAGGTAACAGTCTTCTTCTTTATGTCATTGCATGTATTCGCATATTAGTCCAATCCTTCATCATGATCTAGATTCAACCATGTTGTTTAGTTTTCAGTTATGCCATTATTATATAGTTTCAGATCCTCAGTATTCTCAGCTTGGATGGTCTTATTCATGTACAAATGTTCCTAAGGGGTAGATATTGTAAGACCCATAGAAAATTCGAGTGCATTTCAGTCTTTTATTACATGCCATGAGGGTCCAATACATAGAAAAATTAGCTAAGTGTTAAGACTTAGTCTTATTATTTTGGCCTCTATATTTCCATGGTCTCATTTTCAATTTTTCCTACCTTAGATTATTAACTTTTAAATTGATTCATGATTAGGGTTATCTATAGGTTATCTGGGATGAGTTTCAAAATTTTCATACAGTGTTTGAGATTTGTTTAGATGACCAAAATAGTGAACCAATATGATTAGGATGCGTCACGTTAGACATCGTGTTATCACCATCGACGTGATGCATTAACAATCGCATTGATACCATATTCACAATGTATTACTTATCGCATCAATGCCTAATTTTATATTGTTAAATAATGGGTCCATAGGGGTATTTGATTCATTATCCTGAACCAAATCCGCCCAAAACACATAATTTGAGCTCCAAATAGCATAGATACTTCATTATTCAACTTTTCTCTCTAAGAACAAAACGCTAGCTTTAATAAATTAAGAACAATTCTATTACTCCTCCAAGAAAGTCATTAATCCAAGATTCTGGGTTCAAGCACTTCAAGAAGAAGCTTCAACAACACCATTGGAGATTTAAAAGTTCAAGATTTTACATTCTATCAATTCAACAAGGTATGTGGGATTACAAACAAGGATCGTCTTTCATCCTTCTTCCCAAAACTTGTTTTAAGTTAAGATTTCATGAATTTCATATTAGGCCTCAAACTCAAATTATCTTGTTTTGAGTTTGTGAATTTATAAATTATTTAAGTATTGAAGTGTATGTTTATTTTTCCTACTTATGTTTTGAATTGAAGATTTATATCATAAATTGAACTTTCTTCTTATGAATCGATATTGTTGAATGATTTCAAAAATGACATTGAGAATGAAGTTTTGTTGTGAATTGCAATGATTTTAGCATAAATATTAAGCCCATAGTTTAACTATTGAGATTTTAAGAAGATCATGCTCTTAAGTTTTATTTGATAAGCCATATCGAGATTGTGTTTGATATTTCAAGAAGATTGTGGTCTTAAGTTGCTTTGATACTTGTTTACCAAGATTTACAGAAAGAATTGATCTTTCGACCCTAATCTATGATAAGGAATCCACATTGTTCATCTTGATCATGATTTAAAGAAAGAGAAGAATAATTTGTTTCATTATAAACCCTTGTGCTATTTTAAGATGGATTTCCTAAAAGTCTGAGCATATATGTATGGAAGTAGTATTTAGAACCGAGTTGGGTATGATTCCAAAGGTCTCATGCCCTAGAACTACACACCACCATAGGTTTAAGATTTTTCCATAGTGGGCTAAGACAGTGATCACTTGAGATAATAAGGTCTATTGTGATGGCAAGGGTAAAATAGCTCTCCCGAATGTGAGTAAGATGTTGGAATCCATAATAGCTCACATGGTTTATGGTGTTTAAAAAAACCTCCTAATGCAAAGAGTAAAAGTACAACTTTTAGAACTAAGTGCTATGAATCACAACCATTTTTTTCTATGTTTTAAATATGCATGATTTATTACTAAGTGCTATGACTCACAACCATTTTTTTCTATGTTTTACATATGCATGCTTTATTATTTCACAATACATGTTTTATTCAAGCCAAGGTGTATCATTACACTTGGTATGCATCCTTTGAAAGTATTAATTTAATATTATATCATTATTTTACATATGCTTCACCCCATATGCTCAGTACATTCTAAAAGTAATGATCCACATATTTTTGTATGTTCTATATAGTTTAATAATGTAGGTTCAGGTGCTCAGTTCCCACAGCATGATTGGTGGTATCTCTCTATACATCCTTACAGTTGGTGAGTCCTTATAGTTTGGGGACCCAGTTATTCAGATTTCCAGCTTATTAAAGTAGACCATTTAGTTGCTTTTAATTATTTTGAGTCATCTTTAGGTCAGTAGTAGCGGCACTCTAGTTGTTAGTAGTAGTGTAGCATCCCAAATCTGGTACCTGGAATGCTACATGGTGCTAACAATACTGAGGGACCTCTAGCTAACCCATAACTGATATTTATACCTGAGCACTGTATAACATACTATATAAATGCAGAATAATAGATGAAAGGTCATAAGGTTCACATACTTGAAATAATACTAAAGTATGTAGTATCACAATACCAAAATAAACTTAAAATACTGTCTAAACATGCTATAGTCCAAAAGCCTCTAAACTGTCTAAATAAGGAGTTGATGAGACTTCCCCAACCAACTCCATCTACTAAAAGATAAACTAAAATAATGAAATAAATTAATAATCATATCAATCTTGAATAATGAGAACTCACTACTAAATTTGGCTTCCAGAATCTGGAATGCTACTGACGCTTTGTATATTGTGCTTCTGAACCTATGGTATAAGACACCATAGATCAAGATAAAAGTATGCATCAGTACATGGAATTTACAGGTATGCAAGTGAGGTAGGCTGAATGCATGGGGTTCATATGTATGAACAATACAAACTATCTGCATAACATAAATGTGAGAATATATGCATGAATATATCATAACTGAAACTTAGATATTGATAACATGATTAGTAAGTCTAGATACTGATAACATGAGTTTACTGGTAACTAATATAACTGATAACTGAGTGACTATATCAACAGTCCTGATACTGATGGAACTAGATGAGTTTCATTTTGAGCTATGTTGACTCTATATGAGAGTCCTGATTATGTAGAACTATCTGAGTTCTATTACTGATACTGAGACTGTGACTGTGGGAAGTAGTCATCTAACTAACATGCCCGTAATGAGCTATTATAGCTGAGTTGGGGTCCAATCTATTACCCTAATTATAAAGGTATCAATATCTCACCACTGGTAAGACAAGTTGTGGGTGACCCTCATCTGGGAGTGTTTATCCACCTCATCAACCTTCATCTATCAGTGTTGATTTCTCAACCTATGTTGGCTAAAATATTCTGGAATGCAAGGATTACTTCTAAGGATCACACCCTCAACTTTCAGTGTGTACCCTCATCCTTGTGTTCACTTGATGCTAATTCCTACTCCCATCTAAATTAACACTGAACATGATTAACTAAATTGTATTGAGTTTACTTAGATTCATGGACTGCCAGAATTTAATCGGATTCTGTTAACTAATTGAGTTCATGAGATTACTGAGATTACTAAACTGATACTAAAGTTACTGAGTTTTCCGGAGTCATGAAACTCACTGAATTTTACTGATCATGGAGTGACTGATATTATATACAACTGAAACTGGCTCTAGGCACATAGTTAAATTGTTGGGTACAGGTACCCCTAGAACTAGATAGCATGAAACTGACAAGACATGATACTTCTTGGACACATGACTAAAGTCCACAATTCATAATACAATAGTTGGGGAAATTCATGAAGTACTTGGTATTCATAATCTTGTGCATGGATTGGAATGCATATAAACATGTCATAATTTAATTAATCTAGTCCCATGAGCATTGCATAATACACAACAATATAATAGAAGTCATTTTAATCATAAGGGTAAAGCATGCATTTATAATTTGTGTAACAATTGATTTATAATGCGTAATTTCTGTCCTCTTAGGCATTTTATCAAACACCTTACATGCAGAACTTAGGTCATAGGAATAATCATCAATTAACAGATTACAAACAACTCAATTCATGGATTTCAACTCATATGCTAACGTAGATTCATAAAAACACATAATGATTCCGACTTGGGAATCTTCCATCTTCATTAGCGTGATTATAAACAAATCCACAACATAAACACCAAGGTATATAATTTAAAATAGAGTTTTTGAGCTTCATGGATGAAAGGAATCCATCAATGAACACTAGACAAACCTTAGTTGTTCTTTCTATACAGATTGACGATGGAATTTTCTTGAAATTGAATCCCCAATTGAAAACACTAACTTTTCTTGAGAGTATTTGAGAGAAAAGGGTCTATTATGGTGAAATAAGGGATGAATAATGAGTTATTGGCTTTATATAGAAGTGGAAAAAATGACCACTTTTCCCTCAAAACTCTGAGCTGGAAGCTGGAAATTTTGACAGTGTGCGATGGAGTATGCTTCACATGCTCTAGTCATCTGGACTGGAGCATTCATTGCATGATAGGACCTATGGAATATAGCATGTGTCGGATGCTAATCTCATGTTGCTACTATTATAAAATCTAAACATGCCCTAAATAGATTCCAACAATTTTGAAACTCACACGAGATGTACAAATGACTTACCCCATCATGAATCAATTTGAAAATAGACAATGGAGGTCGGGGAAGGTCATGAAATAAATTCGTGAAGTTTGGAGATTTAATAGAGACTTAAGGAACTGAATTAAACTTAGACTTTTGCGGGGTCTTACATGTAGAGTCTTGTTAGACTGTACGTTATATTTTAGATCTCAAGAGTTGGCTATTTTGTCAGTTAAGATAAATTTTTTCAAACATTATGCTTAATTAGATTCAGTAGTTAAGTAGCTCATATGGCTAAGTTATCTTTCATTTTGATCTTAAGAATTAGTAGAAGGCTCAAATGGTAATATATGGGCTACTCATAGTATTGAGCGTTGTGTGACATCTAGGGACACATTTTCGGGGAGTTACATCAACTTTTTTCTTTGTGGGACCAAGTCCCTTAAAGACTTTTATTTTTCACAGCTATGTGCTTCTTTTTTCTTACACCATGACTCTCGGAATTTGGATTTGAAGACCTAGTCCTATCATGACCTTCTAGTGTTTTCTTACTTTATGCAATAACAATATTAGTATTAGTGTACTCATCTTATCCAACATCTACTATTTCAAAATTTGCCTTTTTTACTATGGCAACTTTCTTGAGTCTTTTTCTTTTGGTGATAAAAGACTTTCCTTCCTTCATGGCAAATTCTAGAAATATTTGTTTAGATACCCTAGCAGAATTGGATCTAGTATCTTGCACACCAGTGCCAATCATTTTTCTTTTACTTTTTTGTCCTTCAGTCTATTCATTTTACAACTCAAAGGTTAATTATCCTCATCTTCTTCATTTCCCTTATTTAGAGATAATATGAATTTCTCATCCTCTTTTGACTTATCCTTTTTCCTTGTTATTTACTCCTCTACATAAGCTAAAATTTTCATGGGATCATGAGAAATTAAGAGTAAATTCTCATCTGCAAAAGCTATACTACTAAGAGAATCAAACATCTTTATATGAATCTATTTATACATTAGGTTAGAAAATATAGAGTTTGACTTAGAAAATAAAGGAGAAACTTGTTCTTATAAAATGCCTAAAAATTTAAGTAACTTTTAGATCCTCTGAGGGAACTTTGATTTCAAGGGGATTTGAGGATTCTAATTTTTATAAGGAAAGAGGTCCTTTGGATTGACGAATCTCTTTCTCAATTAAGGGCCCAAACATTTGTTAAGGTCAAATTCTAGGAAAGAATACTGAACTCTGACTGTATCAGTTTCACTTAAGATCTTAGGATTTTGATGGAATTTATTGACGGGTAAATATTTTGACACTTTTGAGAATGATTAGAAACAACTCTTTCATGGTACTTGAAGAAGAAGGAATTTCAAATATTTTGAAAAGTTTTTGAGAAGAGAAAGAAAGGACCACTTTACTTTAGGAAGATCATTATATTTGAATTTTAATTGAGAAGAGAATAAGAGATTAGAATTTATAGGTAAAAAAAATGAACATTTGACATTTAAGAGTTAATTTTACGAACAGACACATCTTATGACAACAATTGTGGCTCCCCTTTTGAATCAATTTTGACATCTTTTGATCATATGGAATTAGACTAGTGGCCCTTTTTAAACAAATATTTTTTAAAAATTCAAGGTACATTATTTTAGTACTTACCTGTGAGATGGGACCAGGTTCATCTCCCTTTTTAGTGAAATTTTGACTTTTTTTTATTCAATTGTTTACTTTTTAAGGTGTTCCTTTAGGCATATACCTACAAATGCATTATTATATGTTAGATTAGAATACATTTGTAACGCACCGAAAATGGGTCCCGAGACGTCACACGGTTCTTAGGACTACAAGTAGCCCCAAGCTAACCCTTTGAGCCAGTTTCTACCCAAGACACACAATTCAAGATGAGAATAGACTCAACACTCATATAGTCATATCACGTGAAAGGAAATAAGGAAAGGATATCCGGTCCATAAGACCACAAGATAGAGAAATCTTGATAAAACAATAATACTGAACGCTCGATACATCAAGAGTCTAATACAAGTCTGACAAGCCTCTACGAATCAAAATCTAAAGAGCCATTGGGACAGGTCCCCAACTGACTCGAAATGAACTGAAGATAAAAAATAGTCTCTCAAGTATAGTAAATATTTGAAGATCGGCCTTCGAACCATGAGGACTCACCACTATAGGTAACGTAGGCAAGGTACTCTAAGAGTCACGGCCGAGGATGGGACTGAGCACCTGAACCTACATTATGCCACAATGTAGCACATAGACATATATATGAATCATTACTTTGAATGTACTGAGTATGCGGGGGTGAATGCACATGAATAAAATAGTAGTAATTTTCTTCAATCGAATCATGCATGCATAATGAGATGACTCATATATCTTGAAAAAGTATAATATGTAAAGCTTATAAATCATGTAGAAGGGAGAATGTAACACAAATCTCATGAGTCATCATTGGTTAACTTCAAATCGGAAATCTTCTTTGATTCTCAATGCCCAAAGGCTAAGGAACTTAATCAATACTTCAACTCATGCATATATCTCATATATAGTAAAATTTTATAAACTCAACATTTCATAAACCATTTAGAACTCATATACTTGAAATCCAAAATCATATAACTTGAAAACATACTTGAAGGCATTTTATTCACTTTAGGAAAATATCTCATTTCAAGAACATACCTTGATTAGGGAATATCTTTACAAATCAACCATTTAGGAAAATAATTTATAGGGAAGGATAATAAGCATTTTATCTCAAGTTTGAAAGGCAAGGGAGGTTCTCGTAACCGACAAAAACCATACAAGCTACATAAAGTACAGCGTTTATCCTTCTAAGGAAGAGACTCTACGTTGGGGACGAGAGTCATACTCTTGGCAAGGAGTATAACCCAGGTCTAGTGATCACCAAATGAAAATCAGCCTCAGTCCCATATAATATAAATGGCCTCAGGCCCACATAATATAATCAGCCTCAGGCTCACATAATAGTAATAAAAATCATCCTCAGGCTCACATCCTATGGTGGCATGTAGTTTATGGGGTAAGAAACCGTAGTAACTTACCCGTTCGATGCTAAATACTACTTTTTTTAGATTACCTGCATCATTTCTCAATCATCTCCAAATACTCAAATCATCGGTGCTCGTAGCACGGGAGTTCATAATTTCACAAATCTCAAACAAGACTTACTAACCCATAGTTCAATTTCAAGTTGAAGCTTATCAAAAGCATAATATGTATCATATAGATTTATAATTCATGTGAATATCTGGAAATTTCAGCAATTCATCTCATAAGCTTATTATATTCATAGGTTTCAATATCTCAACAATGCAATTATTATCTTCTCAAAGAGTAAATTCATGGGGTTTATAATCAGCTGTAAATACTCCAGAAAACATGTAGAAATCATGCCATTTAACTCAAAATTCATGGGAAATATCAAATAATGCATTCAATAATAATGGGTGAAAACCCCCAATTCAAATTCATGTAGAAACCCCATAATTTCAGCAAAATCATAATGTAATAAACATTTTGGGCACAAGGGTGAAAAGATTACCCATGTTCAAAACTCCATATACCTTAGATTAGGAGATTGGATGAATAAGCTTGCACTAAACTTCCTCTTCTTACTCTTGGGAGAGTGTTCTTGAAGCTATTGAACTTTGGAGATTCAATTCTCAACTCACTAGCAAAATCTATTGTGAGTTCTTTGATTTCTTGGAGAATAATTCTTGTTTTTGATTTGATTTGGAGGAGAAACCCTAGCTCATTAGTATTAGAGAAGGGAAAATGAGGCAGCTGCATCACCTGTCATTTATATAAGGGCTTTAAAAAGTGGAAAAGACCAAAATACCCTTTCAAAATGAGGTTTTAGAATTTTACGCGGTCGTCTGACGGTGGGCTCCGACGGGCCGTCGGGTGTCCTACGGTAAGTCGGTCCTGGCCGTCGAAGGATGTTCTAGAACACCAATTTCTATCTCGACATCGACGGTGAAAGGCGACGGTCTGTCGAGCATGCGGCGGTCGTCGGACCTCTCTGTCGAACATGCTCCAGAATTTTGATTTCTGTCCTTAAGTCGACGGTGACGGTCGACGGTCCGTCGGGTGTCCGATGGTTGTCGGACCTCACTGTCAAACCTTTACAGAGGAAATTAACACTACCTACCTATAATGGTGTAAGTCGACTGCTCATCGAATGGCCAACGGTCCTTTGGACCACTCCATCGCACCTGGGAAGTGCGGAACCGAACTATTTTCATAAAACAGTCATAACTTCTTCATCCGATATCCAATTTTGATGAAATTGGTATCGATGGAAAGCTTATTCAATGATAACCATGACAAAAAGTACTTTTTAGGGAAACTCTGCATGGTTTAAGATATTTACACTTAGGAAGATATCTTCTAAACATTTGTAGGCCAAAATCATGCCTCACTTGATATGCCCTACGGCTCAAACTACGAGGGAACTTTGTGTGACCTTATAACACCTATTTTATCATGGATACTTATCCCCTTGACAAAGCCTAATTTTGGAAGGGACGTTGATTTAGATTTAGAGGTAAATCGATCAATCTAAGTTCCAATTTACTCTTTTATAATAGGTGTGAGGACTAAGTGCCAAGCTTTACTTTACTCATACTGCCTCATGTTTTTTTATTTTAAGTTGAATTCATATGGGTTTAGGTCTCTTGAAATAATACTTTTCACAATAAGGCACTTTTTCCTTGAAGTATCTAGAGGGAGACTTCGATCAGGACTTTGTCAGACCCCATAAAAAATGTTAGCTTAATTTAATACTTCAAGCTTGTCAGGGGGTCCCAGACTTAGAATATTTAGCTAAGTATTAAGACTTAGTTATATTTTTATCCTCCAAAAGTTGGAGATATTACTTCACAAGCTTAATGTCCTTTAAATGTCTATATTTGAGTTAATTCATGATCAGAAAGGTAAATAGGTTATCCTAGACAAGTTTCATATTTTTTGAACCTCGTTTAGACCATGTTTAGAAACCCAAAACAATGACCCAATATGATCTTGGCATGCCGCATCGACTATCACATTGGTTAATGTTGTTTCTAGCTACAAGTGTCAAATTCCACTAAACTGGTGCAATCTTTGCATGATGCATTGGATATCACATCGATGACATCGACATGTCGCATCGACCTATGCGTTAATGACATAGATTTCACTTATCAAAAATTCACGATCGCAGGGTTGTTTTAGACTTTCCCCCATGACTTTCAGTTTCTATAACATGAAATTTAGCCTCATTAAAGGCATAGTACAATCATTATTCATCAAATTCTCAAGAATAAAACCCTAGGGCTATCAATCGAAGAATCAAATTTAAGATATTTCACCATCAATCTTTCTAAATTCAAGCAATAAGGCATGCAAAGTGTTCATACAAGGGTCCTTTTAAACCTTGGAGTTCAAGAAACTCTTTTCAAAATATAAATTTTGAATTTCATGTTGTGGGTTTTATTGTACACATGTTAATATTGTGACATCATTTTTAAGATTGGAGCTATAGTAAATTACAAGACATTATGTTAGCATGTATGTTGGAGTTCTTGAAATCGAGTTGATTAATGTATACATGATATACTGGTTTAATGTTCATGCCTAATATTATAGCTATGCCTACCATATGTTTGCTAAAATGCCCAAGTGAATAAATTCCACATTTTGAACCATTGGTGATCTTAATGATGAACCCATAAGGAAACTACATGTCTAAGATTACTCCTCTAATATTGTAATGCCTTGCATGTGTTTGTTTAATTATCCATGTGAATTTGTTAGTGTTCTATTATATGATAGTACGTATTTCCATCTAAATTCAAGTTCATGAATTTTCAAGTGCTTAAGGAAATACCTCATTGATTTCCATAGTGAATAATTGACTATTATCGTGTTGTCAGGAATTTCCATATTTTATTACTATTAATGCTATCGTGTCCTGGGGTATTTAATACCCGGTAATTTAGCTGATTACCTTGAGCCAGTGACAGTTTAAAGATAATCTTAGTCAAGCCACGATAAGTAGAATTCAGTCCATTATAGAACTCAGGAAAACTCAGTAAACTCAGTATAGTCCAGTACTGTTCAGTGTTCAGTTAAATCCTTAATAATCTTAGTAAGTTAATAGAATTCAGTAGTATTCCATAAGTCAATGAAACTCAGTGAACTCAGTCCATGTCAGCTTAGTATAATTAGTTCAATAACTATTTAGATAGGAGTAGGATTCAGCACCTAGTGAACCCAAGGATAGGGACTCACCTGCCAGCAGAGGGTGTGATCCTTAAAAGTAGTCCTTTTATTCCAAAACTATATAGCCAGTGTAGGTTAAGACATTAAAACTTCCAGATGAGGGTTATGAGGTGTCTTAACCTATCAGTTGAGGGTCCCACCATTTTTGTATGAATACCTGCTAAATGAGGGTAACTCTTCAGTCTCTTTACCCATGGCATGGTTTCGACACCCTTCCAACTAGGGTTATAGGTTGAAATATAAATCTATATATAAAAATGTGAATGTTGGTTATATAATTACCTCCCATAGTCTCAATCTCAGTCTTCAGTAAAGATCTCAAATAGTTCTATAGATTTCAGGGCTTTCAGACACAGTCACTCAGCTTAGTACAAAACTCAGCTATTTCTCTCATAATTGGGACTGTCAGAAATAGTCATTTAGTTAACAGTATATCAGTTATTAGTAATTCAAGTTATCAATAATCTTAGTAATTAGATTCAGTATTCAGTATTTTCATAATCTCAGTTACAGTTATTTATTCATGCATGTATTATTATACATTTATGTTTATGTTATTCAGTCAGTAATAGTTCATGCCAATGAACCTTTGTATTCAGCCTTACCTCACTTTGCATACCAGTACATTCTCACATACTAACACATACTTTTGTTTTGCGCTATGGTATTTTATACCATAGGTTCAGACGCACGAGCTCCCGAGTACCCTTAGAAGATCAGATTTACAATAGCCAGAGTCAGTGTTGAGTCCTTATAGTTTGAGGACATAGTCTATTTCAGTATTTTAGTGTTATTCTCAATACTCAGAGTTAGTTGGGGATATGTCCCATAAACTCCATAGTTCAGATAGTTTTAGAGGCTTTTCATACTAGATGTTCAGACAGTTCTAATAGTTTCATAAGCTACTGTTACTGCTCTTTAACAATATTACAATTTTGAACCTTATGGCAAGTTTTCACCAGATTTTAGCATATTACATTTTTATTACTCAGTTATTGTAGCAGGTACCCATCATGGGTTAGTTTGTGGTCCTTTGGGATTATGAGCACCATGTAGTATCTGGTGTACCAGACTCAACAACAACAACAAACCCAGTATAATACCACCTAGTGGGGACTGGGAAGGGTAGAATGTATGTAGTCCATACCACTATCCTAGGAAGTCTGAAAGCCACAACTATTAGTGTTTTGTGCATGGGTTTGTTGCGTGCCATATTTATGTACAGAAGTCGATAAGATATTTTAGGAAAAGTTTCACTTCTTTCAATAATTATGTCATGCTAGTAAGAATGAGATCCAGTTAAACTCTTAATATAACCCTTTCATTCTCTTCTATTTACAAAAAATGCCTCTAAAGAGGAAATAGGAAAGAGGAATGGGAGACTTGCCGGCCTATCAACCCGAACAACCAAATCATTTAGGTGAGCACGTCTTTCACGCAAAATTTTAGACATCTTTCACAACTCTAGCCAATTCAATTACTTTCTAGAATAAATATCCAGCTGCCATCCAAACCAACCCAGTGGATAATTCTACTGTCTCTAGGATTCGGGAATTCACCTGAATAAATCCTTCTTCTTTTACCTGGTCTAAGTCAGAAGAGGACCCTCAAGAATTCCTTGATCAGGTGAAGAAGGTTATATATATATATATAAGGGTAACAACTAGTGAGAGTGAAGTGCTAGTTACATATCAGTTCTAAGTTGTGGCTCACTCATAGTTCAAGTAGTGGAAAACTGAAAGGGCAGCAGATGTAGGGTCCATAGAATGGGAGGAGTTTTCTACAACCTTCCTAGATAGATTTTTTCCCCTAGTGCTGAGCAAAGATAAGATGTTAGATTTTATCAATCTAAAGTAAGGTAATATGACAATGAAAGAGTATTCTCTCAAGTTTACTCAATTAGATAGATACACTCCTCATGTGGTGGTAGATAATAGATCCCAAATGAGTAAGTTTGTGTTTGAAGTGAATGATAGTATGGGCAAAGTATGAAGGACCATAATTTTGATTAATGAGATATATTTAGCTAGGCTAATGATCCACGCTCATCATATAAAGGAGCAGAAGAATAAGGAGAGAGAAATTAGAATAAAAGAGCTAGAATGGGTAGTTTAGACTTTGTTCAGCCAAAGTCAGAGGGTGGAAATCATTCCCAGTTTCTCCAAAAATCTTTAGTTCTCTCCCCTTCTTCAACTAGTGCTTCAGTGCCTAAATTTAGAGATGGAAATAGCGATAGGGAATTAGGCCCTAAACCTCAGGGAAGTGTTAGTAGTGCCCGAATATACCCCTTTGTCAGACTTGCAACAAAAACCATCAGGGTGTCTGCAGGGCTGGCAGTGATGTTTGCTTTGGAAATGGCAAGCCAAGCCACAGAGTCAGGGATTTTCGTTAGTCAGGTTCTTAGGGTCAGTATAATCATCCCCCAACTCAGTTTGATTGCTCGAATTAGCAGGGTGCCTTATCAGTACCACCAGTGGGTAGTGTCAAAATTGACTTTATGCTCTTCAGTCCCGACAGGATCAGTAAAGTTTTCCTAATGTGGCCACTACAATGTTATAGATCTTTTATTTATATGTTAACACTTTTCTTATTACTCCTTATATATAAGTTGATTTTGGAGTCAGTCCCAAGATACTAGTAGAGACTTTCTCAGTATCTACCCCAGTGGGTAAATATATCATAGCCTAGTAGGTATACAGGAACTATCCGATTATGGTATCTTAAAAAGTCACTTCAGCAAACTTAGTCTAATTAGAGATGACTGATTTTGATGTCATTCTAGACATGGATTAGCTTAATTCCTGCTATGCCTTTGTTAACAACAGAAATAGAGTTGTCTAGTTCTAGTCCCTAAATGAGCCCATCCTAGAGTGGAGGGGAAGTACTTTAGAATTCAGGGGTTAGCTTGTTTCATACCTAAGGGCTATGAAGATGATATCTAAGTGATGCGTCTATCATCTTGTGTGAGTCAGTGACACTAGATCAGAAACTACCAAACTTGAGTCAGTTCCAATAGTTAATAAATATTCAAATTTATTTCCCAAATATATTCCCAGAGTTCCTCCAGAAAGAGAAATTAACTTCGAAAAAGACCTTCTTCCAGATACTCATCCTATATTAATTATGCCATATAGAATGGCACCAGAAGAACTAAGAGATTTAAAAGAATAGTTTAAATATCACCTGGACAAGGGATTCATTCAACCAAGTGTATCCCCATAGGGTACGCAGTCCTATTTGTCCAAAAAAGAAATGTGTATAGACTAACATCATCTAAACAAAGTCATAGCCAAGAACAAGTATCCGCTTTCCAGAATTGTTAACTTATTTGAAAAACTTCAGGGTGCCAGTTATTTTTCTATGATAGACCTCAGACAAGGCTATCATCAACTCAGAGTTAGAGAATGTGACATCCTAAAGATAGCTTTAAGAACTTGGTACAGTCACTTTAAATTATTAGTCATATCATTTGGTCTTACTAATGCCCCAACAACTTTTATGGACTTGTTGAACTGCATATTTTAGTAGTACTTGGACATGTTCATTATAGTCTTAATAGATGACATCCTCGTCTATTCCCACAGTGACCATGATCATATAGACCATCTTAAAATAGTATTGCAGACCCTCAAAAACAATCAGGTGTTCGCCAAATCCGGTAAGTGTGAATTTTGGATAAGATCAGTAGCTTTCCTTGGTCATATCATTTTTAGTGATGGAATTAAAGTTGATCCTCAAAATACCAAAGAGGTGAGAATCTTGTATAGACCCATATATCTATCAGATATCAAGAGTTTCTTGGGTTTAGATGGATATAACTATCGGTTTTTTGAGAGGTTTTCATCTATTGCATCACCCATGACAGATTAACTCAAAACAAAGTTAAATTGTAGAGGTCTGATTCATGCGGGAAGAATTTTCAGGAGTTGATGACTTGACTTAACTTAGCCCTAGTTTTGGCTTTACCAGATGGTTTAGATGGATATATAGTTTACTATGATGCATCCAGAGTAGGTTTGGGTTGTTCCATCATGCAACATGGTAAGGTAATAGCCTATGCCTCTAGAAAGCTTAAGTCCTATGAGAAGAATTACCCTACTCATGATCTTGAGTTAGAAATAGTAGTGTTTGCCTTAAAGATTTGGAGGCACTACTTGTATGGGGCGTGTGTAGATGTGTAAACAGATCATAAGAGCCTTCAGTGTGTATTCTCTCAGAAATACCTAAACCTTCATTAGAGAAGGTGGTTGGAACTCTTGAAAGATTATGACATAAGTGTTCTATATCATCAAAGCAAGGCCAATGTAATGGTTGTTGCTCCTAGTAGAATGTCTATGGGAAATTTGGCTCACATTAAGAAAGATAAGAAAAAGTTATCTTAGGAATTCCATCAGCTTGTTCGACTAGATTTCTGCTTAGTCAATTCAGCAGAAGGTAGTGTGTGGGTTCAGAATAATTTAGATTCATCTCTAGTTTTTGAAGTACAGAAAAAACAGGATAGAGATCCTAATTTAGTCTAGTTGAAGGAGTCAGTTATAGATCAAAAGGTAGAGGTTTTCTGTCGAGGGGGAGATGGTGTTTTGCATTGTCTAGGTTGACTATGTGTGCCAGGTGTAGATAACCTAAGGCAGCAAAATCTGACAGAAGCGTATGGTGCATGGTACTCGATTCATCTAGGGGCCACTAAAATCTACCGCAATCTATGGGAGATCTGTTGGTGGAGTAGGATGAAGAAAGTCATTACAGATTTTGTGGCTAAATGCTTAACATGTCAGTAGGCTAAGATTGAGCATCATAATCCAAGTGGGTGCATGCAAGAGTTCAGTATTTCCACTTGGGAGTGGGAAGAAGCGAACACGAACTTTATGATGGGTTTGCCTCGTACTCGTCGTTTACATGATTAAGTTTGGGATATTGTTGACAGGATCACCAAATCAGTTCATTTCTTTCCAGTCCATACCTTTTATTCAGCGAAGGATTAGGCAAACTATATATCAGGGAGTTTGTCAGATTTCACGTTGTTTTGTTATACATTATCTTAGATAGATGTAATTAGTTCATCTCTCATTTCTGGAAATTATTAAAAAAGGGTCTTAGCACCTGAGTTCACCATAGTACAACCTTTCATACTCAGACAGATGGTCAGGCAGAAAAGACCATTCAGACTTTAGAAGATATCATGCGAGCGTGTGCGATTGATTTTAAAGGTAATGGGATGACCACTTGCCTTTTAATGAATTCACATACAATAACAACTATCATTCCAGTATTCAGATGGCTCTACTTGAAGCTCTCTATGATAGACGATGCATATCTCCAATCGTTTGGTTCAAATTAGGTGAGGCCACAGTCGTAAGGCCTGGCTTGGTATTTGAAACCTTAGAAAAAAATCAGTTGATAAGAGAAATACATAAGATAGCTCAGTCCTTACACAAATCTTATGTAGATGTATGTATAAAGGATCTCAAATTTGATATAGACAATTATTTATATCTAAAATTATCTTCCATATAGGGAGTAAAGAGGTTCAGCAAGAAGGGAAAGCTCAGTCTTTGATATGTAGGTCCCTTCCGAATTCATAACTATTTTGGAACGATAGCTTACGAGCTTGAGTTACCTTTAGAATTAGCCTCAGTGCATCCAGTGTTTCATGTCTCCTTGCTTAAGAAATACATAGGTGAACCAGCAGTCGTAGTCCCTACAGATGGCAGAGATGTTCAGAAGAGCCTTTCTTATGAATAGATTTCGATCAAAATTCTTGACTATCAGACTCGCAGACTAAGGAACGAAGAAGTCCATCTAGTCAAAGTTCTTTGGAGAAATTAGTACGTTGAGAAAGCTACTTGGGAAGCAAAAGCAGAAATGTGGACCAAGTATCCTCACCTCTTCTTCACAAACTCAGACTCAACTCAAGGTAACAGTATTTCTTAAGATTACCCAGTTTCATGCTCAGATTTCTATTATAAACTTGGTATCAATTACCATTTCATATTTAGTCATAAATTTATAAGTCAATTCATTAATGTATCCATGCATAAGATATGCATGTTCAGTATAAGAAATTAGCTTATCTGCAATCCTAGTCATGTATTTATAAATCAACTCTGTTATGTACTCATGCATTAGAAATGCATGTTCAGTATGATAACTTAGTATATCAGTAGGTTCAGTCATGAAATCATGCATCAGATATGCATATCCAGTAATCAATGTCACTTATCAGTTATCTCCTCCTAGGAAGTCCCATTTGAGGATGAATGTTCCCAAGGGGGAGATATTGTAAAACACCATACAAAATTTCTAACTTAATTTAGTCCTTTCATCTTGTCAAGGGGTCCAGACATAGAATATTTAGCTAAGTATTTAGACTTGGTTAGATTTTTAGCCTTCAAAAGTTGGTGATCTTACTTTGAGACCTTAATTTCATTTAATTGTCTATATTTGAGTTAATTCATGACCAGGAAGGTCAATAGGTAATCTCAGACAAGTTTTGGATTTTTTGGACCTCGTTTAGACCATATTTGGAATCCTAAAACAGTGACTAAACGTGATCTTGGTGCACCTCATTGACTATCGCATTGGTTATTATTGTTCCCAGCTACTAGAATCAAACTCTAGTGAACTAGTGTAATCTAGATGTGATTCATCAAATATTGCGTTGATGCCATCAATGCTCTGTGTCGACCTGCGCTTCAATAATATAGGTTTCAGTAATTAAAAAGTTTCTACCCATGGTTTTTTAAGTCTTCCCCACAACTTTCAGTCCCCATAACACAAAATTTAGCCCCTTTAGAGGTATAATACAATCATTCTTCATCAAATCCTCAAGATCAAAACCTAGGGTTATTAATCCATGAATCAAATTCAAGAGATTTCACCATCAATCTTCCAAATTCAAGCAATAATGTATGTAGATTGTTCATCCAAGGGTCCCTTTTACCCTTGGAGTTCAAGAAACTCTTTTGAAAATATAAATTTTAAATTTCATGTTGTGGGTTTGATTGTACACATGTATTGTGACATTATTTCCAAGATTGGGCCTTTAGTTAATTTCATGACTTTATGTTAGCAGGTATGTTTGAATTCTTGAAATTGAGTTGATTAATGTAGCCATGATGTAATTGTTTAATGGACATGCCAAATCCTAAAGCTATACCTCCCATATGATTGTTAAAATATCTAAGTGAATTATAAGATCCCACAAAAATCATACATCCAAAACCAGCTCATTCAGCTCCTTAAGCTCTTATAAAGCTTCAACACTTGGAAAATTTTAGCGAAGTGTTCAACACTTATTCTTATATTAAGCCTCTGAACTTTGGAGATTTATTTGATGACCTTCTTGACATTCATTTTTTTATTTTCAAGTTGTGTTGCGATGGGAGCAAGGTCAAAGTACATATCAGGTGAGTTTCAACATTTTTGGAATAGCGTAAGGACACATTTGGGTGCCTAGAACAATAACAAAATGAAATAGGTCCACGATGCCTTGGAAATCGCCTTGCACTAGGCGGGGCGGTAGCTTGCAAGTCCGATGCAACAGGGCAGTTCCTTGGGTATCGCTCTAGGCCAATTTTTTTATTTTTACCTCCGTATTTTGAAGGGTATTTTGGTCATTTTCACCCATATATATACTCTCTAACACAGGATTTAGCCCCTATTGATGCAAAATATACTTCTTTTTTCTCAAAATCCTCTCAAGAACAGGCTAGGGTTTCAATTGAGGATTCAAATTCAAGAAGTTCCACCATAAATCATCAAATAAATCATGAACTAAGGTATGCATAGTGTTCATTCATGTATTCTTTTTATCCATGAAGACTAAAAACTAAATTTTAAATCATGTATTGCGAATATTATGTTGTGTGTTGATTATGTTCATGTGGTTGTTGTTGTATGATTCCCAAGTTGGAATGTTTATGTATTTTTCATAAACTATGTTAGTATACAAGTTGAAATGCATGAATTTAGTTATTTGTGATGTAAATTTTAATGAATTCACCTATGCCCTAAGTTGTGCATGGAAGGTGTTTGATAAAATGACTAAGAAGATAGAAATGGTGTACTATGGTTCAATTGTGGACTATATGATAAATGCATGTTATTCCCTTATGTTCATATGACTTCCATGCTATTAATGTGCTTTGCAAATGTTGTTGGATTGCTCATGAATAAGACTTATGAAATTATTCCATGTTTACATGAAATCCTATTCATGTACAAGTTTATGACAACTATGTACTTCATAAAATCCCTATTTTATTGTATTATGGATTATTGGTCTTTGTCATGTATTCGAGAATGTCATGACTTGTTAGTTTCCTTCTATCAAGCCCTAGGGGTACTTGTACTCGAAAAATATAGTTGTGTGCCTAGTGATGTTGGGCGTATTTACATGCCTAAACACCATAATTTACCCATATTTTAGGCTAAGTTTTGAGGATAAAATATATAATTCCTGCACTTTTAGTCCTTTTTCCTGTAAGTGAGCTAACCAACGTGATTAGCATGTTTTAGGTATTAATGATGAACTTTTTGGTACTTTGTTGACCTCTGGGCAGCAAAGGAAAGCTTCACGTAAGGAGGAAGGCAGCTTTTGGAAGCCTATGGACTGAAAGTGATGCATGGAAAACTTGTCCTGGGTAAAAACAGTATTTCTAAAGACTTGGGGATCAACAGTAACTTAGTAGGACTAGGACAAGGATGCAGTAACTTAGTAGGACTAGGATATGGATGTTATAAAAACCCTATTTTGCTGAATTTTTCAGCATTCCATTCGTTCGTTAGCATTCCTTTCATTGGTTCGTTATTGCTATTATTTTTCTCCTATTCGACTTTTAGTTTTCACGTTTTAAGACAAGAGAAACACTACAAGACCGACTAGCAAGGAAATCACGTCATTCTCATAAAGTGACGCCACTACATACCTATCGCGAGATTGTTATTATTTTGGTATGATGATAATGTCTTCGTTGTTTTCCTTTACAATTATGAGTAGCTAAACTTCTCTGTTAGGGTTATGGAAGCCTTATGATATACTATCTATTGCTATGAGTTTGTGAATTCTTGATATGTATGCTACTTATATCATTACTCTCTTCATCTTAATTAAATTCTTGTGGTTGCAAACATATAGAATACGCCATTATAGCATTAACTTATTCGAGAGAAAAGTTACATGTTTGGAAAAGAGAGTGTGACAAGGAAATAGGGCTACCAACCCCTGTTTACACGTTAGTGCCGTAACTAGATTAACCTCTTGGAGAGTTCGTACCATTAGTTATACGCTTTAAGCTCGAGAGAGTTAAAGTGAGATAATCCTTGATGGTCGAGAGACACTAGGATTTACCCTTAGAATACGAACCTCTATAAGTGCATGCATGTCTAAATTTCGCAGAACTCATAGTTAATAGATACGTAGAACTCATAAGGTGGACATAACCCTAACTTATAATTCTCATTGATTAAAACCTACTAAACAAAGCTTTCCGATTTTACTTTGCTATTCTTAATTCACGCTAGACCCAAAATCCCCTCTTTCCATAGAATTTTTGACCAACAATCTACTAATAGTTTCATACTTAGTGACCAAGTATTCCCTGTGGGATTCGACACCCAACCCAGTTGGGTTCTATATTTGACAGCGACCGCTGACACTCTTACGAGAGCTGTAGTTTGGGCGTTATCAAATTTTTGCGCCGTTGCCGGGGAATACGGTTGTCAACTATGTTAGTGATAGTTACTAGACCCTTTGGTCAAAGATTCTCATTTTTTACTTTTCGTCCGTTGTTTTTGTTTTATTCCGGTTTTGTTCAGTGCATGCCAAATACTCGAAGTTCAGGACAACCATTATTACCCCAAAACTCTGAACCACAACTTATTGGCAGGATGGAGGCGCAACGTGACATTGAAAGAAGGGCTGCTCAACAGGAACAGGCTAGATTAACTGCGTTGGCCGCTGCTCAAGTGCATCAACAGAATATTGATAATCCAGGGCGAGCAACAAATCCTGATTATGAGGACCTGGGTGATGATGAGTTACTAAACCCAAGGCATGCTGATGAGGTGGCGACACCTGCGAACAGAAGAGATCGTCAAGCTAGATTTAGGCATGAACGCCGAGCTGTGCAAATTCCTTTCGATGATGATGATGACGATCTGGATGAAGCTGGTGCCATATGAGTTATTATTCCTCCTCCATTGGCACCCGGAGCCAAATTCAACATCACTAGCACCATGATTCAATTATTGCAGCTCAAAGGGTTATTTGGTAGACTAGTAGGCGATGATCCGAATATGCATCTGATCAATTTTATCTCTACATGCAAGTCATTCAAAAATCCAGGCATTGGACAGAATGCAATTCGGCTACGCTTATTTCCATTGTCTCTATCTAGAGAGGCAACTCTATGGTTGAATGGGCTAACTCCTGATTCTATTACTAATTAGAGGTAATTGAAAGACGCTTTCCTAGAAAGATTCTTTCCTCCATCCAAGAGAGCACAGTTGAGAGATGAGATCAACAATTTTCGATAGCTTCTAATTGAAGTTTTCCATGAGACATGGGAGAGGTTCAATAAAAAGCTTATGCGGTGCCCAAATCATCATATGACCAATGTCCACTTGATGGAGATATTATACAGGTCTTTGAATTCGATGACTAAGCCAGTGGTTGATAATACTGCAGGAGGGTCATTCATGGACCTTACTTTTGTCCAGGCACGTGATATGCTAGATCGTATGACAAAGCAAAGTAGAGCTTGGCATACCAGGGATTCTGAGGTAGCAAGCTCTACCATATCTATTGGCATGACTGCAGAACAAAGGTAAAGAGAAGAGGAACGTGATCAAGATATGGAGCACATGAAAACACAGATGGATCTTCTGACCAAGCATTTACTATCAGGGAAGACCGAAAAAGTTAAAGCGGTTGCGTCAAAAGGAAGAGATGAATCCGATTCTGAGGAAGAAGCTAACTACTTGAATAATCAAGGGGGTTTTTGAGGCAATGCCTGAGGAAACCAAGGTCAGAACTATTATGATAAATCTGGAAACAAGGACCGTGATCAAGGTAGTTGGAAGAATAAGACTGACAGGAGTGGTTTGTATATTCTTCCTGGAAGTCGGGAGGCCGCGACATCCAGTTCGGGGAAGATGTCAATAGAAGATATGATGGCGAAGCTGTTGAAAGGAGTGGAGGCAACTAATAGGAGAGTGAATGAGGTGAAGAACGATTTGTCTTCAATAAATCAATTGGTTGACTTGCATTCTACTGCAATAAAGCAACTAGAGCAACAATTGAGTCAACTTTCAACGGCATTAAATCAAAGAAAAGCTGGAACGCTACCTAGCAACACAGTGCAAAATCCAAGGAATGATGGATCGTGTATGGCTATTACTACCCGAAGTGGTAAAGTGTTGGAAAATCCATCCAAAGGCAAGCAGGTGGTTGATGATATAACAGATAATGTTATCAATACAGAATATGAAGATGCTGAGGAAGCTGAAGAGTGTGTTCGTGATGTCATCCCTCGACGTCCACAGCCTGAAAAGATCACAAATCTGAAGCAAGATGAAAAGGAAGTGGTGGAGAAAACTATTCCCCTTCCACCACCACCTTTTCCTCAGAGACTGAAGAAGAAAGCTGATGATACCAAGTTCAATAAATTTATGATGATGTTAAAGCAGCTGACTATTAATGTTCCTTTGGTAGAGGCGCTGGAACAGATGCCTGGGTACGTAAAATTTA
Organism: Capsicum pubescens; assembly: GCA_030864215.1. NCBI lineage: Eukaryota > Viridiplantae > Streptophyta > Magnoliopsida > Solanales > Solanaceae > Capsicum > Capsicum pubescens. Next base: position 25,195,041 of record CM061543.1, read on the forward strand.
TGAAGGATCTTTTAACAAAGAAGCGGACAACAAGTTATGAGTTAACAAATAATGTTCATCATTGCAGTGCAATCGCTACCAGATCACTAGTTCAAAAGAAGGTCGATCCTAGTGCTTTCACTATTCCTTGCACGGTTGGATCATTGGATGTTGCTAAAGCATTGTGCGATTTGGGAGCTAGCATCAATTTGATGCCACTATCTATTTATAGGAAGTTGGGGTTGGGTGATCCTACACCAACCAATATGCGGCTCGTAATGGCAGACAGGTCGGTAAAACGACCTGTTGGTATCTTATATGATGTATTGGTGAAGTTTTCTTCATTCATCTTTCCGGCAGACTTTGTTATTTTGGATTGTGAGGTGGAATCTGAAGTTCCCATAATCTTGGGGCGCCCCTTCCTTGCAACAGGAAGTGTTCTTATTGATTTAAGAGCTTATGAGATTTTATTCTGGATGAATGACGAAGTAGCCAGCTTTGATGTATGCAAATCAATGAAGCAGCCCAAAGATATGAATGTGTTCTCTGTAGCTGATGTTTATTTTGATGAAGAGAAAGAATTATCTATAGAGACGCAGCTTATTATTGATCCATTGGCGGCTGTGCTTATGAATGTTGAGCGTGAGGATGCTGAAGATTATGAAGAAACTATTTGTGCTCTAACAGGAATAGGGTCGTATCCTCATGCTCCCAATAAGCTTGACCTTGATCTCAAAAATCGACCTACACCACCAGCTAAACCATCCATTGAAGAGCCACCAATGTTAGAATTGAAGAAGCTGCCCAATCATCTAAAGTATGCGTTCTTGGGAAGTGGAAACACACTCCCAATTATTGTGGCGGCTGACTTAGGTGAGCAGCAAGTTGCAGCTCCCATCTCCGTTATGAGGAGATATAAGAGAGCCATCGGTTGGACTATCTCTAATATTATTGGTATCCCACTTGGGATATGTATGCACAAGATTCATCTTGAAGAAAATTGCATACCCAATATTGAGCATCAAAGACGTTTGAATCCACCTATGCAAGAGGTGGTGAAGAAAGAAATTATTAAGTGGTTAGATGCAGGGGTAGTGTATCCAATCTCTGAGAGCAAGTGGGTGAGTCCGGTACAGTGTGTGCCCAAGAAAGGGGGCATGCCGGTAGTTGCAAATGAAAAGAATGAGCTAATCCCACTCAGACCTGTCACAGGGTGGAGAGTGTGCATGGACTACCGAAAATTGAATTCGTGGACGCTGAAAGATCACTTCCCAATGCCATTCATGGACCAAATGCTCGATTGATTAGCAGGAAAAGAATGTTTTTGTTTCTTAGATGGTTATTACGGCTATAATCATATTTCTATTGCTCCCGAAGATCAAGAGAAGACGACATTTACATGCCCATATGGTACGTTTACCTTCAAACGTATGCTATTTGGGCTATGTAACGCACCCGCCACTTTTCAGCGTTGTATGATGTCCATTTTTTTGATATGGTTGAAGACACTTTGGAGGTATTCATGGACGATTTTTTAGTGGTGGGCGAGTCGTTTGAATCATGCCTAGTGAATCTAAGTATGGCATTGCAGAGATGTGTTGAATTCAACTTGGTGCTAAACTGGGAGAAATGCCACTTTATGGTTAAAGAAGGTATTGTTCTTGGGTATAAAATCTCCGAAAGAGGAATTGAGGTTGATCGAGCTAAGATTGAAGTTATCGAGAAGCTACCACCTCTAATTTCTGTAAAGGGAGTTCGTAGTTTCCTCGGTCATGCAGGTTTTTATCGAAGGTTTATTAAAGATTTCTCCAAGATTGCTAGTCCATTATGCAAACTTTTGGAGAAGGAAGAAAAGTTCGACTTCGGTGAAGATTGATTGAAGGCATTTGAATGCCTCAAAGGGAAGCTAATTGAAGCTCCTATCATTATAGCGCCCGATTGGTCTCTACCATTTGAAGTCATGTGTTATGCAAGCGGGGTAGCTCTGAGTGTTGTACTTGGACAGAGAAGAGAAAGGTTATTCCATCCAATCTACTATGCAAGCAAGGCCTTGAATGGAGCCCAGAAGAACTATACTGTTACGGAACAAGAGCTTCTAGCGGTTGTGTATGCTTTTGAAACGTTTCGTGCTTACTTGTTGGGAACCAAAGTGGTAGTTCATACAGACCATGCAACTCTTAGATATTTAATGGCAAAGAAGGATGCAAAGCTAAGGCTAATTCGATGGGTATTATTGCTATAAGAATTTGATTTCGAGGTAAAAGATAGAAAAGGTTGCGAAACCAAGTAGCTGATCATCTATCCAGACTTGAGAATGAGCACATAGCGCAGCCTGATCTTGAGATTGATGATGCATTCCCCAATGAAGAGATCCTAGCCACAATGATGGAAGAGTTCCCATGGTATGCAGACTTTGCGAACTACGTGGTAAGTAATATGATGCCTGTGAATCTATCTTTTCATCAAAAGAGGAAGTCCATGCATGATGTGAAACACTACTTCTGGGATGAACCATATCTGTTTCGATGATGTACGGATGGTGTTATTAGGAGATGCATATCTCATGTAGAGGTAGCTAGTATATTGTAAACAAGTCATGATTCCCAAGTTGGGGGTCATCACGCAGGTGATCGGACAACAAGGAAGGTAGTGCAAAGCGGATATTATTGGCCTTCATTATTCAAAGACGCCTATGATTTTGTGAGGAGATATGACCAGTATCAGAGTCAAGGCATGATTTCGAAGCACCATGAGATGCCCATGTCTAAAATTCTTGAAGTAGAGCTATTTGATGTATGGGGTATTGATTTTATGGGCCTATTTGTGAGTTCGTTTGGAATGAAATATATCCTAGTTGTTGTAGATTGTGTTTCCAAATGGGTCGGAGCGGTAGCACTGGCTGATAATGAAGGTAAGCGTGTTGTTGCATTCTTAAACAGAAACATCTTCTCTCGTTTTGGGGTACCACGTACCATCATAAGCGATGGAGGATCACACTTTTCCAATACGCTGTTTAGAGCCATGTTGGTGAAATATGGTGTCAAGCAACAAAAGGTAGCTACACCTTACCACCCACAAACTAGTGGGCAGGTAGAGGTTTCTAATCGGGAGATCAAGCTAATCCTTGCTAAGACTGTAAATGCTAGTAGGAAAGATTGGTCTCGAAAGCTGGACGATGCCTTATGGGCTTACAGAACTGCATTTAAGACACCAATTGGTATGTCCCCGTACCAACTAGTTTATGGGAAGGCTTGTCACTTTCCCATTGAGCTCGAACATAAAGCATTGTGGGCGTTGAAGAGACTTAATTTGAATTGGGATGGTGCTATGAATCTGAGATTGGAGCAGTTGAACGAGATGGATGAATTCCTTCTACATGCGTATGAAAGATCAGACCTCTACAAGGAACGGATGAAAAAGTGTCATGATCGGCGGATTATCCAACGAAACTTTTAGAAGGGTGATATGGTACTTCTTTTCAACTCTAGACTGAAGCTATTTCCAGGTAAGTTGAAGTTCAAATGGTCTGGTCCGTTCAGAATTGGCCAAGTCTACTCGTCTGGAGTAGTAGAGTTAGAAGACAATCATGGTGGTGTCTTTAAAGTGAATGGCCAACGAGTGAATCCATATATCAGTTCTCTTGATTCAATAAAATGCATGGATACCATCTATCTCGATGAAGTCTAAGTAATCGAGGTAACTATGTCGTGCCGCGACAATAAATCAAGCGCTAGATGGGAGGCAACCTATCATTTTTAATCGTTGTGTTTTACTAGGAATTTGTTTTTGTTAAGTAAAAATATAAAAAGAAGAGTTGATCCACGACCAAAACTAAGGCGCTTTGTGGGAGGCAACCCACTGTTCTAATCGTTTTTGTTGTTTTGAGTAAGTGTAGGTGCAAGATGTATAAAGGAGGAGATTGGTTTCAAATTTTGATTTGGAAGTGTTGCATGTTGAAGGTGGTAAGTTAGGAATGAAGAAGCAAAGGCTATGGGTTAGGCATTGCCTATGAAAATCTAGGCAACGAACAAGGCAAGGCCTATGCTATGGCCTAAGCTCTCTGAATCTACAATGCCATAGCATAGGAACCGCATATGCCCAACAATGCCATAGCATAGGCGCCGCCTATGCCAATGCCTTTGGTCTCTGAATCTCGAATTCCATAGCATAGGCCCTGCCTATGCCAATTCCTTTGGTCTCTGAATCTAGAATGCCATAGCATAGGCGCCTCCTATGCCTAACTAGGCAAAGCATTAGGCGCCGCCTATGCCAAACATAGGCAAAGAATTAGGCGCCGCCTATGCTTACTTTTTGGTCTCCTAATCCGATTCCAAATGGGTCAAAACCCAACCCAATCCTTGTTCTATAAATAGAACCTTAGTATTAGAACAAAATCTCATTGTTCACTCAACCTAAGCACCGCCTATCTCTCCAAAATATCTCAAAAATTTTCTTTTTGCTCTTCTAACCTTGCAAGATCATCCTCCAAGTACATCACCAAGTAAGATCTTCTTTTATATTTCGTAATTATTAAAATACTACGCCTATAATGATTTGTTAAATCTTTAAGTAGTGTTGGTAATTTAAATGAAATTGGTTGGTCATGATACATCTAGTTGAGTGAATGAATACGTATGGGTGTTCTAAACTTTGTTCCAACTTGTAGTTGATTTTGATACACTGTCATACTTTTGCGAAATAGACATGGTGAAGTGATTGAATAAACGTCAAAAATTGAATGCTTGGAAGTTTGAACAACTCGTCCATCGACATTGAATACAAGCACATCATGTTGTGATTATTTCTATGACATAACTTGATACAATCTCTATGTAGTAGTCTTGTTCAAAAGGTACATCAATCCAAACATGAAAGTATTGTCAAGATTACATGAAATAGAATTGAAAAGGATAGTTAAGATGACAAGAAAAGTATGACTACACTGATTATATTGTTGGAACATAATGCCTAAACGTATATAGATGGAGTCTGAGTAATCGACAAACGTTCACTTAATTAGTTTGTGCCAATAAATTAAGTGTGGGGTGGTACCACTACTATGTGTTTGTCGATTATATCTACTGAGATGAAGCTAACATGACTTTATTTTAATCTCAGGTACAATGGCACCAAAAGCACGACAAGGAAAAGACAAAGCAACCACCTCATAGAAAGGTCAGAAAAGGGGACGAAAAGAGCAAGCTGAATTCTCCTCGCTGCAAATACCTCACCGCATGTTCGGGATAAAATGGGTCCTAGAGGAGGAAGGAAAGGAGTGGTACAAGAACAACAAAGTGAAAAAATATGTTCACGTGGAGTTGATACAAAAGGAGAACCTAGCAAAGAAAGAACCTCGCATTTTGGCTAAAATAATGGTGTTACATATTGATTTCATTTTCCGAGATATGGGAGAGTGCAATCTCGATCTAACGTAAGAATTCTATGCCAACTGGTCCCCGAAGACTACATGGAGTGAAGTAAAGATTCGGGGCCAAGTCCTGCAACTAAACGCGGAGTTCTTCAACTCTTTTCTGGGTTTGCCATCTGTTGATCCATCACCGCTCAAGGATCTTTATAACAGACCTCCATACAGGGAAATCAGACACACACTGTGTGGAACAAGATCAATGGCACGTTGGAGTCGTCACAAGGAAACCGTCGGCACAACACCTTCCCGTATGCTTCCTTGAACAGAGAAGCTCGGATATGGTTGCGAATAGTCAACTCTTGCCTGATTCCAGCGACACAGTACACAAAGATCACACGAGATATAGTGTACTTGGTGTACGCATTGATGACTAACATCCCCATCAACATTGGGGCGATTATTCGATCTTCAATGCGTAAGGCTAGGCTGCACAAGAGGTCCCACTTCAGCTTTGGCAATCTGTTGACTGTGATATTGAGGAAGAAGGATATTGAAGAGGAACCTTCAGATCATAAGCTTCCACACAACCCGAAGAAGGTTGACCTCACAAAGGTTAAAGATGCTGAATCTATGCATGGCGTCAACCTGACCACTGCAGAAAGACATGCTCGCGACGAAAGCTTCTTCCGCCATTTATATGGCATGACGAGGTTTACCATGATGAGCGGTGGTCATGTTACAACTGCTGCAGATCTCCAACAGTTGGATTATGACTACCCAATGAATGAGCATGCGAGGGATATGTGTGGAGTAGGTGTATATTTTGAGGAACCTCTTGATGATGACGTGCCAACCGATGATGATCGCCGAATGCCAGACTTAGACGTGGAGGAGAAATCTGATGACGACGACTCTGATGATGATTTCGATGCAGGGGGATGACCCCAGACATAGAGGAGGAGTCCGACTAATCACGTTCTTCTTATTTATTTTCCACTGAGGGCAGTGTGTCCCGTCTAAGTGTGGGGTGCTGGTATTTGCATGCTATACTTCTTTTCCTGCATTCGCATTTACATTTATTTATGTTTGTTTGATTAGTCGTAATTAGTTAGTTAGTAAATTATTTTTTTTTTCTTTTAGATTCTGCATGAAACTGTTTTTAGATCCTGCATGAAATTGTTCTGATAGGCGGCATGGTATTATGACAAGAGTTTGTGCTAAAATCATTACTATTGAGATATTTAGGCTCTAAGTGTGATTCACTGTATGATAAATGTGTGGTTTAATTCATTTATCTGTTGGTTCAAGAGTCTATACTGCTCCCAATAAAGTTGACCATGCGCCTTGTGTGTGTGAGATGATAGTATATTCTGTGTTGGTGGCTGATGCTAGAACTTGCCTGGTGTGTATGTAAAGCGAAATAAAGAGTGTAAGTTTAGGAGATGATTTAGGCATTTCTTTGGCAACCTGTACTTGTTTACCTTCTTTTTACCTACCCATGGATATTATCCTAGTCAACCCCTTTGAGCCTTTAGCTATTTTCTTTGACAGCCTCATATGTAAGCCTAATCCATTCTTTTCAAGACCATAATTTGATCTAAATTCCTAAGTGCTTTCAATTGTAAAGTCATGTGACAAAATAAGAGGAAATTGGGTGAGAGTGATGCCTTAGAGTGTATTGGTACTTGGATTTGTTATGAAAAAGAGTGACTATCATAGAGGTGTGTTATAAAAAAAAAGAGAAGAAAAGAAATGGAAATAGAAAAACAAAAAGATAAGTTGTGTTTATGATTAAATAAAAAGATAGTTATGTTTGAATGGAAAAATAGGTGAAAAGGGGTGATAGATGAAAGAAAGGTAGCAGGGTTGTTTAAAAGAGAGTGTTAATAGCATAATGTGATGTATTAAAGTGCTTAGGAACATAGTCACTATTTCTGGCCAAAATAGTCCTACCCGTCCCTTAGCCTACATCACACCCTGTAAAAGACCTATTTGATCCTAAGCTTAGCATTCTGATATTAGTAGAGCATTACACTAAGGGCAAGCCTATGGTCATCAGTTGCAACATATGAATTCTTTGTGAGAGTTAGAGCAAGGAGAATCTTATACCCATGTTCTGAATAATGCAATACTTGTGAGTGATTATGGGTAATATCTTATGTGAGACACACATTGTTGATAAGTTTTGGGTAGCTTTGTACGATTCTTTGTGCCTTAACTTGTGGATACGAATTAACCATCATCACGAGTCTATGTTAGAGGTTGAATTGTTTTTAGTAGTAATCTGAAAACTACTCTTTGTTAATAATTGTCGTGCCTGTCTTGTTGAACATTTTGTGCTGATACTGTGAAATCCTAAGTAGATGTTTACATGGACATGATATTTTGTTCGAGGACGAACAAAGCTTTAAGTGTGGGGTGCTGATGTTGGGAGTATTTACACGCCTAAACACCATAATTTACCCATATTTTAGGCTAAGTTTTGAGGATAAAATATATAATTCCTTCACTTTTAGTCCTTTTTCCTATAAGTGAGCTAACCAATGCGATTAGCATGTTTCAGGTATTAATGATGAACTTTTCGGTACTTTGTGGACCTCTGGCCAGCAAAGGAAAGCTTCACGTAAGGAGGAAGGCGGCTTTTGGAAGCCTATGGACTAAAAGTGATGCATGGAAAACTTGTCCCGGGCAAAAACAGTAGTTCTAAAGACTTGGGGATCAGCAGTCACTTAGTAGGACTAGGACAAGGATGCAGTAACTTAGTAGGACTAGGATATGGATGTTATAAAAACCCTATTTTGCTGAATTTTTCAGCATTCCATTCGTTCGTTAGCATTCCTTTCATTGGTTCGTTATTGACATTATTTTTCTCCTATTCGACTTTTAGTTTTCACATTTTAATACAAGAAAAACGCTACAAGACCGACTAGTAAGGAAATCACGTCATTCTCATAAAGTGACGCCACTACATACCTATCGCGAGATTGTTATTGTTTTGGTATGATGATAATGTCTTCGTTGTTTTCCTTTACAATTATGAGTAGCTAAACTTCTCTGTTAGGGTTATGGAAGCCTTATGATATAATATCTATTGCTATGAGTTTGTGAATTCTTGATACGTATGCTACTTATATCATTACTCTCTTCATCTTAATTAAATTCTTGTGGTTGCAAACATATAGAATACGCCATTATAGCATTAACTTGTTCGAGAGAAAAGTTACATGTTTGGAAAAGAGAGTGTGACAAGGAAATAGTGCTACCAACCCCTGTTTACACGTTAGTGCCGTAACTGGATTAACCTCTTGGAGAGTTCGTACCATTAGTTATACGATTTAAGCTCGAGAGAGTTAAAGTGAGATAATCCTTGATGGTCGAGAGACACTAGGATTTACCCTTAGAATACGAACCTCTATAAGTACATGCATGTCTAAATTCCGCATAATTCATAGTTAATAGATACGTAGAACTCATAAGATGGACATAACCCTAACTTATAATTCTCATTGATTAAAACCTACTAAACAAAGCTTTCCGATTTTACTTTGCTATTCTTAATTCACGCAAAACCCAAAATCCCCCCTTTCCGTAGAATTTTCGACCAACAGTCTACTAATAGTTGCATACTTAGTGACCAAGTATTCCCTGTGGGATTCGACACCCAACCCAGTTGGGTTCTATATTTGACAGCGACCGCTTACACTCTTACGAGAGCTGTAGTTTGGGCGTTATCACCTTGACCCAGTGTCATGTTTTTAGGATATCCTTAGTCATGCCATGATACATACAACTCATCCATCATGTGACTTAGGAAACTTCAGTAATTCAGTAATCTCAAACTATTCTGTCAGTCAATGAAACTCGGTTAATTCAATCCATTCAGTTTAGTAGAATCATGTTCAATTTATATTCAGATGGAAGTAGGATTTAGCACCGAGTGAACCCAAGGATGAGCGCACATACTGATAGTAGAAGGTGTGATTCCTATATGAAATCCTTTCATTCCAAAACTATGTCGCCAGCGTAGGTTGAGTCATCAACACTGTCATATAAGGGTTGGTGAGGTGGATAAACACTGTTAGATGAGGGTCCCACCTTTTATTTTGGGGACACTCTCAAATGAGGGCCATCCACAGCTTGTCGTTACCAGTGGTAGGGTATTGATACCGTTCCAATCAGGGCACAGGTTGGACCCCAACTTAGCTATGATTTATTTTGGGAATCTCGGTTAGATGACTACTTCTCACAGTTTCAGTATTAATCTCAATAAAAGAGCTCATATAGTTTTTCAAATTTCTAGACTATCAGATACAATCAACTCAGTACAGTATGAAACACAACTAGTTCCATCAGAACCTAGACTGTCAGATACAATCGCTCAGTATCAGTTATATCAGTTATCCGTAAACTCATGTTATTAGTACTCAGGTTTAGTAATCATGTTATCATGAATTCAGTTACAGCCTCTTATTCATTCATTTTTTCCCACATTCATGTTATATAGTTAGTTAGTATTGCTCATGTATATGAACCCTTAGCATTCAACCTATCTCATATGCATACCAGTACGTTCAATTGTTCTGATGTATTCACACTTAGGTGTTTTATCCTATACCATAGGCTTAGAAGCACAAGATCCACAACATCATTAACATTTCGTATTAAGCAATCAAAGTTAGCAGTGAGTCCTTATCCTTCGAGGACATGATTATTATCCTATCATTTTATTATTTTAGTACTTATTTTATTTTAGTGGTTGGAGTTAGTTGGGGATATGTCCCATCAACTCCTTATTCAGAAAGTTAGAGAATTTCCATACTATCATGTTCAAATAATTCATTTCAGTTGTTTTCGGCATTCCATACCCTACCTAGATGTTATGTTTATATCAGATTTGAACCTTATCGCCTTTCAGCCTTTATTTCCATATTAATTTAATATATTATGCTACGTATAGGTACTGATATCAGTCATGGGTTAGCTTGTGTTCCTTCAGGGTCATGAGCACCATGTAGAATTTTGGGTATCAGATTCGGGGCATTACATATTTGATATCAGAGCCTAAGGTTCAATAGTGTCCTAGGAAGTCTGAAAGTCGCATCTAGTAGAGTGTTGTACATTGGTGTATTGTGCACCACATTCATGTGCAAGTGGCTATGAGTTATTTTAGGAAAAAATTCCTTTATTTCAGTATTCGTGTCATGCTAGTGAGCATAATCTCAAGTTAATCTCTCAGTCTAATCCTTTTCTCTTCCTTTTAAGCAACATGCCTCCCATGAATAGAACTGGAACCCAGTTAGTCCCTCAGCCCAAAGATTCTTTGGGCAAACATGTTTTATATGTAGAGTACAGAGTTGTATTCACTACTGTTGGTCAATCAGTTGCTGCTCAGAATGAATCACCAGTTGTCGTTCTATCTAACCAAGTCACCAATTCAGCTGCAGCCATGATTCAGGAATTTAGTCGAATGAATCCTCCATCCTTTTTTGAGTCTAAGTGAGATATGGACCCTATAAAATTCATTGATCAGGTTCAAAAGGCTTCCAATATCATGGGGGTTACTTCTTGTGAGAGTGATGAGCTAGCTGCATATCAGTTGAGGTATGTTGAACACACTTGGATCAATCAATGGAAGTTAGAGAGGTCAGATGATGCAGGTCCTATAGAGTGGGAGGAGTTTGTCACTACTTTCTTAGATAAATTATTTCCCCAAGAGCTGAGAGAAGCTAAGGTGTTAGAGTTTATCAACATCAGGCAGGCCAACATGATGGTGAAAGAGTATTCTCTTTAGTTTACTCGATTAGCCATATATGCCCCTCATGTGGTTGCAGACAGTATGGCCAAGATGAGAAAGTTTGTTTTTCGGGTGAATGATATCGTGGTTCATGAGCGCAAGTATTTGATGTTTAATAGTGACATGAAATTATCCAGACTCAGGACTCATTCTCAGCAGATAGAAGACCAAAAGATTAAGATGAGGGAGAAACAGAATAAGAGAGAAAGAATAGGTAGTTTTAACTTTGTTCATCCCAAATCAGAAGAAGGGAATCGTTCTCAATTTTGTACTAAGTCATCAGTTTCAGCTCCTTTTTCATCTGGTGCTTCACCTCCTAGGTTCAGGGATGGAAATAGAGATAGAGCACTAGGCTCTCAGTCTTACGGCAGTGTTTGTGGTTCCCATACTCATCCCCTTTGTCAGACTTGTGGTAAGAACCACAAGGGTGTTCAAAGATCTGGTAGAATTGTCTATTTCGATTGTAGAAAGCTGAGACACAGAGTTAGAGATTGTCCCCAGTTGTTTTATCAGGTTCAGCAAAACCATTTCTTAGCTCAATTCGATCAGCCAAATTAGTAGGGTGCCACCTCTAGTGCTACTAGTAGGCAACACCCAAACAAAATTTCTGCTTTCCAGTCCTGGAAAGATCAAGAAAATTCTCTTCATGTAGTTAATGGTACATTATAGATCTTTCATGTGCATGTTTATGCTTTACTAATTCTAAGTTTTTCTTTTTCTTTTGTTACTCCTTATATAGCAGGCGATTTTGGAGTCAGTCCTAAAATTCTAGTAGAGCCCTTCTCAGTATCTAGCTTAGTGGGTAAAACCATCATATCCCAATGGTTATACAGGAACTGAAGGATTATGATATACTAGAAAGTCACCTCAGCAGTTTTAGTCGAATTAGAGATGACTGATTTTGATGTCATTCTCAGCTTGGATTAGCTTCATTCCTGCTATGCCATAGTCGACTGTAGAAACAAAATAGTCCCATTTTAGTTTCCAAATGAACCTATACTAGAGTAGAGGGGTAGTACTTCATCTTTTAGGGGTTATCTTGTTTCCTACCTTTAGGCATGGAAATAATACCTAAGGGATATGTCTATCATTATGTTCATGTTAAGGACAATAATTCTGGAACTCCCAATCTTGAATCAATTTCAGTCGTGAATGAATAACAATATGTCTTTCCTGAAGATCCTCCAAGAATTCCTCCCAAAAAGGAAATAGACTTTGGCATGGATCTTCTTCTAGATATTCATCCTATATATATTATACCATACATAATGGCACCAACAAAACTCAGAGAAGTGAAAGAGAAGTTGAAAGATCTCTTAGATAAAGGATTCATTAAGCCCAGTGTTTCCCCGTGGGGTGACTAGTCTTATTTATGCATAAGAAAGACGATTCTCTCAGAATGTGCATTGATTATTGTCAACTCAATAAAGTCACGGTGAAGAAAAAATATCCTCTTCCCTGAATCGATAACTTGTTTGACCAACTTCAGTTTAAGCAGTACTTGGACATGTTCATCGTAGTCTTCATAGATGATATTCTGGTCTATTCATGTAGTGAGCATGATTGTGCAAACCATCTTAGAATCATACTTGAAACTCTCAGAGATCATCAACGCCAAATTCAGTAAGTGCAAGTTTTGGCTAAGGTCGGTAGCATTCCTTGGTCATATCATTTTTGGTGATGGAATTAAGGTGGATCCTCAAAAGTCCGATGAAGTAAAAAATTGGCCTCGGCCTATCTCTCCATTAGATATTAGGAGTTTCTTTGGTTTAGATGGCTATTATATATGGTTTGTTGATGGATATTATTCTATTGCATCCCTATGTCCATATTGACTAAGAAGAAAGTCAAGTTTCAGTGGTCTGATCCTTGCGAGAAGAGTTTTTAGGAATTGAAGGCTCGACTCACCTCAACTCTAGTTTTGACTCTTCTAGATAGTCCTAATGGCTTCATAGTGTATTGTGTTGCATCCAGAGTAGTCTTAGGTTGTGTCCTTATGTAGCATGGTAAGGTCATAGACTACGCCTCCAGATTAAGCCTCATGAGAAGAATTATCCAACTCATGATCTTGAGTTAGTAGTCATAGTATTTGCCTTAAATATTTGGAGGGATTATCTATATGGATTTCATGCATATGTGTTCATGGATAATAATATCCTTCAGTATGTCTTTTATTAGAAGGATCTCAATCTTCGTCAGAGAAGGTGGTTGGATCTTTTGAAAGATTATGGCATGAGTGTCCTTTATCATCTGATCAAGGCCAATGTAGTGGTCGACGCTCTCAGTAACTGCTATGGGTAGTTTTGCTCAAGTTGAGGACATTAAGAAGAAGTTAGCTCAGGAATTCCATCATCTTTCTAGACTAGATGTTTGCTTAGTCAATATAGAAACGGGTAACATATGGGTTCAGAGTAGTTCATAATCATCTCTAGTTTATGAGGTGAAAGTAATGCAAGATAGAGATCCCAACGTTGTCAAGATAAAATTGTCAGTCAAAGATTAGAAATTACAGGTCTTCTCCCAAGGGGTAGATGGTGTCTTCCGTTGTCAGGGTCATCTCTGTGTTCTAGGTGTAGATGACGTAAGGCAACTAATTCTTGTAGAAGTGTATGGTGTGCGCTACTCTATTTATCCAGGTGCCACAAAGATGTGTCGCAACTTGCAGTAGATATGTTGGTGGAGTGGGATGAAAAGAGATATTGTAGATTTTGTGGCTAAGTGCTCTACATGTCAGCAAGTTAAGATAGAGCATCAAAATCCTAGTAGTTCCCTGCAAGAGTTCACTATTCCTACTTTGAAGTGGGAAGAAGAGAACATGGACTTCATGATGGGTTTGCCTCAAACTCATCATCAACATGATTCAATTTGGGTCATTGTACACAGGAAGGCCAAATCATCTCATTTTCTTTCGATTCATACCTCTTATTTAGCCGAGGATTATGAAAAACTTAATATTAGAGAGTTGGTCAGATTGCATGGTGTTTCATTATATATTAACTAAGACAGAGGTACCTGGTTTACCTCTAATTTCTAAGAAGCATTCTAAAACGATCTTTGTACCCAAGTTCATCTTAGTACAACCTTTCATCCTCAGATGAATGGTCAAGAAAAAAGGACCATTCAAACTCTAGAAGATATGATGCAAGCGTGTGCAATTGATTTCAAAGGAAGTTGGGACTACCACTTACCTTTGATTGAGTTTGCATACAACAACAGTTATCATTCCAGTATTAAGATGTCTCCATTTGAAGTTATCTATGGTAGGAGATTTAGATCACCAATCATTTAGTTGAAAGTTAGTGACGCTGTAGTCATAGGTCCTGACTTAGTATTTGGCACCTTAGAGAAAGTCCAGTTGATTAGAGAAAGACTCTGGGTTACTCAGATTCAACAGAAGTCTTATGCAAACGTGCGTAGAAAGGATATCGAGTTTGAGATTAATGATTATGTTTATCTAAAGATCTCTCCCATGAAGGGAGTGAAGAGATTCAGCAATAAGGGAAAGCTCAGTCCTTAATATTTTGGTCCCTTCAAGATTCTCAATCTCTTCGGCAAAGTAGCTTATGAGCTCGAGTTGCCTATAGATCTTTCTCTAGTTCATCCATTATTCTATGTCTCTTTGCTTAAGAAGTTCATAGGTGACCCAACATTTGTAGTCCCTATTCAGATTATAGATGTTTAGAATAGCCTCTCTTATGAAGAGATTACAGTCGAAATCCTTGACTACCAGACTCATAGGAACAAAGAAGTCCCACTTGTCTAAGATCTTTGGTGGAATCAGTTCGTTGAGGAAGATACTAGGAAGGAGAAGCAGATATGCAGACCAAGTATCCTCACCTCATCGTTACAAACTCAGATCTAGCTTAAGGTAATAGTTCTCCTTAAGATTACTCAGTTTCATGTTCAGTATTCATCACAAACATAGTATCAAGTTCTATTGCATAATCAGTCATGCATTCATGCATCAGTTCAGTTATATATATATATATAATCATGCATCAAACATGTATTTTTATTTTGAGAAACTCAGTTCATTAGAATACTCAGTCATGCATTTATGAATCAGTTATTCATGCATCGGATATGCATGTTCAGTATGATATATTCAGATATTAGTCATGTCAGTCATGAAATTATATTTCAGTTGTTCATGTTTAGTATATGCTTCAGTTTATCTCTTCTCCCCATTTTTAGTCAGTTTTATTCAAGGATGAAAGTTCCCAAGAGGGAGATATTGTAAGATACTGCAAACGTCCAAAATAAGCTTATTCATTTCCTTAAGCTCTTCTAAAGTTAAAAAACATAGAAAATTTTAGTGAAGTGTTCAACACTTAGTCTCATTTTAAGAATCCAAACTTCGAGGATTTATTTGATGACCTTCCCGACATCCATTTTTGATTTTCAAGTTGCGTTGTGATGGAGCAAGGTCATAATACATCTCGGGTGAGTTTTGAGTTTTTTGGAATAGCATAAGGGAACGTTTAGGTTCCTAAAATAGTAACAAAAGTAGATAGGACTGCTACATCTTTGTAATAGCCCTGCACCAAGTAGAGCAGTGCCTTGCAAGTCCGGTATACTAAGCAGGGTGGCGCCTCGCTAAGTCCAGTGGACTAGGCAAAGTGGCACCCTGCGTATCGTTCCAGTCCAATTTCTAGCATTTATCTCATCTTTTGAAAGGTATTTTGGTTATTTTCCACCCATATATATACTCTCTAACACGGGATTTAGCCCCAATTGAAGCAAAATATACTCTTTTTTCTCAAAATACTCTCCAGAAAAAGCTAGGGTTTCAATTGAGGGTTTCAAATTAAAGAAGTTACATCATAAATCTTCCAAGATTCATGAACTAAGGTATGCATAGTATTCATTCATGGATTCCTTTCATCCATGATGCCCAAGAATCATGTTTTAAATCATGTATTGTGAATATTATGTTGTGGGTTGATTATGTTCATATGATTGTTGTTGAATGATTCCCAAGTTGGTATCTTTATATGTTTTTCATAAACTTTATTAGTATAAAGGTTGATATCCATGATTTTAGTTTTTTGTGATGTAAATTTTGATGAATTGACCTATGCCTAAGTTGTGCATGTAAGGTGTTTGATCAAATGCCTAAGAGGATAGAAATAGTGTATTATGGTTCAATTGTGGACTATATGATAAATGCATGTTATTCCCTTATGTTTAAATGACTTCCATGCTATTAATGTTCCTTGTAAATGTTGTTGTATTGCTCATGAATTATACTTATGAAATTATGCCATGTTTACATGCAATCCTATTCATGTACAAGATTATGACAATTATCTACTTCAAGAAATTCCCAACTTATTGTATTATGTATTATTGATGTTGGTCATGTATTTGAGAATGGCATGCGTTGTTAGTTTCCTTCTATAGAGTCCTGGGGGTACTTATACCCAAAAAATATAGTTGTGTTCCTAGACCCAGTGTCATGTTTTCACGATACCATCAATCAATCCATGATGAAAAAAAACTCAGTCAGTCATGTGACTCAGGAAAGCTCTGTAATTCAATAATCTTAGTACTATTCCGTCAGTCAACGAAACTCAGTTAACTCAGTCCAGTTCAGTAGAATCATGTTTAGTGTCTATTCAGATGGGAATAGGAGTTAGCACCGAGTGAACCCAAGGATCAGGGCACACACTAAGAGTTGAGGGTATGATCCCTAGAAGCAATCCTTGTATTCCAGAACTATGTAGCCAGCATAGGTTAAGACATTAACACTGTTATGTGAGGATTCATGAGGTGGATAAACATTGTAGATGAGGGTCCCACTATTCTCTTTTGAGGACACTGTCAGATGAGGGTCACCCATGGCTTGTCTTTACTAGTGGCGCGGTATTGACACCCTTCCCATCAAGGCATAGGTTAGACCCCAACTTAGCTATGAAGCATTATTTGGGGCATGTCGGTTATATGAATACTTTCTATAGTTTTAGTATCAATCTCAGTAAAAGAAATCAGATAGTTCATCAGATTTTAGGACTGTCAGATATAGTTAACTCAAAGCAGTATGAAACTCAGCTAGTTCCATCAAAACCTAGACTATCAAATATAGTCACTCAGCATCAGTTATATCAATTATCAGAAAACTCATGCTATCGTTACTCATGTTCAGAAATCATGTTATCATGAATTCTGTTGTAATCTCTTATTCATGCATGTATCCCAACATTTATGTTATACAGTCAGTTAGTATTATTCATGCATCTGAACCTTTCGCATTCAGCGTATCTCACATGCATACCAGTACATTCAATTGTACTGAGGCATTCTCACTATGGTTTTTTATTCTATACCATAGGTTCGGAAGCACGAGCTCCAAAGCATTAGTAGCATTCCCGTATTCAGTATTCAAATTTAGCAGTGAGTCCTTATCCTTCAAGGACATGATTTTATCTTATAATTCCAGTATTTCTGTCCTTAGTTTCTTTAGTAGTTGGAGTTATTTGGGGACATGTCCCATCAACTCCTTATTTAGAAAGTTAGAGCTTTTTTAGACTATCATGTTCAGATAGGTTATTTCAGTTATTTTAGGTATTCCATACCCTACCCAGATGTTATGTTTTAATCAGATTTGAACGTTATGTCCTTTCATCCTTTATTTCCATATTTATTTAGTATATTATGCAATGTACAAGTACATATATTAGTCATGAGTTAGCTTGTGATCCTACAGGGTCATGAGCATCGCATAGTGTTTCAGGTACCTGATTCGGGGCATTACATGAATAAATTGTGCATTGTGAACCATTGATGATCTGAATTATGGCCCTATAAGGAAACTACATATTCAAGATTACTCCTATTTATTGTAATGCATTGCAAGTATTTGTTGAATTATCCATGTGAATTTGATAGCGTTCCATGACATAATAGAATGTATTCCCATCTAGCTACAAGTTTATCAATTTCCAAGTGCTTGAGGAAATACTTATTAATTTCTATCGTGAATGATTGACTATTATCATGCTTTCAAGAATTTCCATGTTTTATTATTATTAATTCTATCGAGTCCTGGGTGTATTTAATACCCAAAAATTTAGCTGAATACCTATAGCCAGTGTCAGTTTCAAGATGAAATTAGTCAAGCCACGATCAGTAGAATTTAGTCAAGTACAAAACTCAAAACTCAATAAATTCAATATTAGTCCAATCCCATTTAGTGTTCAGTTAAATCTTATGAAAACTCAATCAATTAAAGAAATTCAGTAGTATTTTGTAAGTCAACAGAACTCAGTGAACTCAGTCCAGCTCAGCTAATTATAATTAGTTCAGTGTCTATTCAGATAGGAGTAGGATTCAACACCTAGTGAACCTAAGGATGTGGACTCATCTACTAGCAGAGGGTGTGATCCTTAGAAGCAGTCCTTGTATTCCAGAACTACATATCTAGTGTGGTTTATATATCAAACCTGCTAGGTGATGGTTGATAAGATGGCTTAACCTATCAGTTAAGTATCCCACCATTCTTGTTTGAGTATTTGCAAGATGAAGGTAACTCTTAATTGTCTTCACTCGTGGCACGGTATTAACACCCTTTCAAATGGGTTATAAGTTTTACCTCAAATCTATACAGAAAAAGGGGTATGTGTGACTCCCCAAAATTGGGTCCTGAACCATCACACGGTGCTTGAAGCTACAAGAATCCCCAAGCTAACCCTTTGATCCATTTTCTATCATCAAGAACTTATTTTAAGATAGTTCAAAACATAACATCAAAGTATCATCAATCAAGTCTCACAAAATATAAATGGATACTTAAAAGAAACAAAATATGAAGTATCCGTCAACTTTGACCAACTAGTTTGACAAATACATCCTGACAAGCCTATACTAATCAATGTACGAAAGATCCATTAGGACAAGCCCCAACTGACTTGAACTCAAGGAGTAAAATAACAAATCATAATGAAACTGAATGTTTGAATTAACATATCTTTGGATCATGAGGACTCACCACTGCAGAATATGTAGATCAATGTGCTCGAAAATCACTGTCAAGTCTAGAACT
Organism: Capsicum pubescens; assembly: GCA_030864215.1. NCBI lineage: Eukaryota > Viridiplantae > Streptophyta > Magnoliopsida > Solanales > Solanaceae > Capsicum > Capsicum pubescens. The sequence goes on from CM061543.1 coordinate 25,214,223, forward strand.
GAGCACCTAAACCTACATTATAGGAAAATGTAGCCCACATATGAATATGTGGGTCAGTACTATGAATATGGACCGAGTATTTAGGGCTCTATGAAAATTTCAATAAACAAATATCACAAGCTTATAAAAGGCAATGTATGTTGGTATAAATGACTCACTTAGCTAGAATAAAATCATCATAAGTATGGATGAATAATACATGTAAAAGAATATGTGAGTCATTAAATAAGTTCTCAATTTACTTTCTTCCCGGTTCCAAGCTCATAGAGAAATCACGTCTTAAAAGCATTTCACATTAGAACATAGTATTTCAACCTTTCAGGAATAATAACTTTCTCGAAAATAGTAGTGTTTCATTTCATACACATTTGTCTTAAATAAAATGAGGACACACACACACATTGTGAGTTTCTCATAACCGACATAAACCATGTGAGCCACATGGAGTCCAATGTCCAACCCATGTTGGGGAGAGTTGTCCTATCCATGTCATTAGAGTAGGACCTTAATCTTTCATCCACTAGTGATCACTATATCAGCCTCAGGATCACATCCTATGGGGACACATAGTTCTAGGGAAGTACCATACCACTATACCTCCTGCTCGGTGCTAAAGACTACTCCGTACTTAGCTCAGATCTTTTAAAAGAAAATCCATAATATATAGTTTAACAATTAACAACGGGAGACAATATGCTACCCCTTGCATAATCAATCAAAAGGAGTGGATTTATTTTTTCACTTGGCTTCAAAATCAATTCTTCCACGACCACCAAGGTAAAATCTTTCTTCATCATTTCAAGTCATTCAAATCTCAAGATGTTCATAACACATAACTTCTCAAAATAATAATCTCAAATAGAGTTCAAAACCCATATATCAATATCACAATAAAACCTCTCAAAATTCATACTTTATGTCATAAAAAATAAGAAAATCACTTTAAAATCTGAAAAAATTCAGCTTTGTATTTAACCATATCAACATTTTCATTAAACATCATAAGATATAAATTCATATATCCAATGTCATAGTAATACGTATAAAATCATGTATCTTTGTAAAAGAAAATTAACTTTGGGAACAAGAACAAAAGAGATTCTTGTGAAAAACCCATACCTCAAAATTGCAACCTTTAAATGTACTCTCTACACTGAAACTCTATTCGCGAGATTGTTGTGCACTTCTTGATGCCCTCAGAACGGGGGTTCCAAATATCCAAAAATTATTAAAAAGTCACGGTTGATTTTGAGATATTTGAGTTTTTATATGAAAACCCTTATAGATGCTTTTGATAGTTTTTGATGAAAATAGACTTGTTTTGGAGTTATGGGGGGCTAAATTCCGTGTTAGAGATGATAGGGGTTGTAAAAATTACCAACATGGCATTAATGAAACAGATAGGAATTGAAAATTTTTTCTTGGAAAGATAGGTATGGCGGCACCTTGATTAGACCCTGGGAAAACCAGGGCGGTGCCTTTCTTTCATCAGAGGAGGGAGCGATGTAGCGCCCCGCTTAGAGCGGGGGTGAACCTAGGGCGGTGCATAACCTCTTTAGCTACTGGAATTTCAACCTAAACATAACCTTAATCTCATCTAACAAAATCCAAAACTTACCCGAGATATACCACGACCTTTCTCCATATAAATGCAAAAAAATATCAAGAAAAACACGTCGGCAAGGTGACAAAACAATACAACGAAGATTAAGGTTCCAAAATAAAACTAAGTATTGAAACATCTTGTTGAAAATTCTAAGTGTTAAACTAAATGTGACTCATTTTGGAGGCTTTAACGAGGATGAAACTTTACAGGGCATAACAACATCTCCCCCTTGGGAATATTCATCTTCGAATGTTGCTAGATACGTTAAGAATACAAGGGAATAAAGGGTAAACTTCTGAGGAAACTTGCTAAACTTGTCGATACTTCATTCTACTTTTTGGATACAATAAGGAGTGCATAACTCATGATACAAAAACTGAACAATATAAAATAACAGCTGAACCAGTGTAATTTTTGAATATAAAAAGGAATATTTATAGAAGAACGACACCTTTCGCTTGATCGGAGCTTGCAGAAAATAGGTGTGGGTACTTGGATCACATATCCACCTCGGCTACTCAAGTTGCAACCACAAAAGATTGATTTCTCCACAACACTTTAGCAAAGGAAAGTTCTTTGTTCCTTAGTCTTCAGATTTGGAAGTGAAGGATCTCAATGGGGTCTCATCAAAGGAAAGCCAATTTTGAACTTCAGTGCTCACCGAAGGATCTACTATTACGGAATCACCAATATGCTTTCTAAGCATAGAAACATGAAACACCAGATGGACAAATGACAACTCCGCTGGAAACACAACCTCATAAGCCGCCTTACCAAGACAGTTAAGAATTCCATAGTGACCAACATAACGAGGACTAAGTTTTCCTTTCTTTTCAAACCTCTTCACCCCTTTTATGGGTGAAATTTTCAGATACACCATATCATCAACTTCAAATTCATGGTCTCTTCTCCTTTCATATTTATATGACTTTTGATGACTCTGAGTTGTCTTCAGTCTTTCTCTAATTACTTTGACTTTCTCCATAGCCTCAAATACTGAATCAGGACCAATCACCGTAGCTTCACCCACCATGAACCAACCTATGGGTGATCTACATCTTTTTCCATACAAAGCCTCAAATAAGGACATGCCAATTCTAGAGTGAAAACTATCATTGTAAGAAAACTCTATCAATGGTAAATGCTCATCCCAACTACCCTTGAAATCAGGACCACACTCCCTCAACATATTGTAACCCTCCAATTTTCTGAACCAGAATGCTACACGGTTCTCATGACCCCGAAGTACCACAAGCTAATCCATGACTAATATCTGTACTTATACACTGCATAATATAACATGAAAATATGGAAATAAAGACTGAAAGGCCATAAGATTCAAATCTGATAAAACATAAATCTAAGTGGGGTATAAAATACCCAAAAAAATTGAAATAAACTATCTGTACATGATATAGTATGGAAACCCATTAAACTGTCTGAATAAGGAGTTGATGGAACATGTCTCCAACTAACTCCATCTAACAACTGAAATATATTGAAATGATAAATAAAGTACTAATTATATTGTCCTCGAAGGAGAAGGACTCACTGAAACTCTGAACAATGGAATGCTACTGCTGATTTGGAGCTCGTGCCTCTGAGCCTATGGTGTAACATAAGAGAAAGCACCATAGCACAAATGCATCAGTACGTCTGAATGTACTGAGTATACGAGTGAGGTAGGCTAAATTCAAAGGGTTATATTCATGAACAATAATGACTAATATGAACGTGATAATACATACATGCACGCGTAACTATAACTGAACTCGTGGAGATACTTACTACTGAGCCTGAATACTGACAACATGAATGTACTGATACTGAGTTACTGGATAGCTAAGTTTACTAATATTGATATGAAAATCACTAATAAGTGATGGATCTAATATTATATTATTGGACACTGACAGATTGATATTGCATCACTGATAAATAAATGATTGTTTCTGACAATACTAATTCTGAAGAACTAGTCTGATTGACTATATTTGACAGTCCTAAAACCGAGTACTGATAGCATAATTTTACTGATATCTAATATAACTGAAAGATGAGTTTGGATAGCTGATATAGATAATAACATAAGTTTGGACAACTAATGTAACTAATAATACGAGTGACTATATCTGATAACCCTGATCCTGGATGCTGATAACATGGGTGACTATATCTGACAGTCTTGAGTCTAATGGAACTATTTTAGTTTCGTACTATATTTGAGTTGACTGTATCTGACAGTCCTGAAATTTGAAGAACTATTTGAGTTTTTTATTGAGACTGCATGATTATAGCTGACAGTCCTGAAATTTGTAACTGAAACTGTGGGAAGTTGTTATCTAACCGAAATTCCCTAATTAAGCAAATATAACTAAGTTAGGGTACAATCTCTGCCCTAACTGGAATGGTGTAAACACCGCGCCACTGGTAAAGACAACTGTGAGTGACCTTTATCTAGCAATTACTCAGATAAGAACGGTGGGAGCCCTAAACCGACAAGTTAAGCCACCTCATCAACCCTAATCTGACAGGTTAAGATGTCTCAACCTACGCTGACTACGTAGTTCTTGAACATAAGGATGACTGCTAAGAATCAATCCCTAAACTTATAGGTGAGTTACCATCCTTAGGTTCACTCGGTGCTAACTTCTACTCCCATTGGAAGGACAATGAACTGAATAACTAAGCTGAACTGAATAACTGAACTAAAATGATTAGCTGAACTGATACTGATTAATAGGATTGATACTAGTGGTATTGTATAGTGGAGCTAAACTAAGTTTACTGGAATCTGATGACTGACGAAATGTACTGAGTTTTGAGGACTGGTTGAGAGTACTGATGTTACTAAGATTAACTGTGAATACTGAGGTTGCTGAGTTTACTGAGCACTGGGATTACTGAGATTACTAACATTATTGATTTTTCCTAAGTCACATGAACTGACTGAATTCTATAGATCATAGCTTGACTGAGTGTACCATTATAATATGACATGGATCAAGGTTCACAACTATATTTATTTGGTACAAGTACCCTTAGGACTCGATGGAAGAAAACAACACAACTTGACGTTCTTGAGTACATAACCATCAATAGCAATCCATAATACATAAGTGAGGGATTTCATGAATTACATAGTCATCATAATATCTAACATGAAAAGGAATACTTATAATCAAGTCATGAATTTCATATTCTAATATCATGGGCATTCCGACAACATATACTATTCATAACAATGGCATGGAAACCATTTAAGCATAAGGGAATGACAAACATGTAACATTTAGTTCTTGTTGTCAATATTTGGGGATAACTCATGTGATACTTCAAAATCATGATCTTCTTCATAGCATGGAAGGCATATAGACACACAATGAATCCATTTCCCAATCATCATGTACATTCCATTAACACATATTTCACAACAATGACAAGTGAGCTCTTTGAACATAATAGACGAGCATGAATTTATCATATAGTTCACCCCTAAGTTATAATACATGATTTTTATCATTCTAGGAATTTCAGCCAACACCTTACATGCATAATTTTTGGCATAGGTATACTTATCAATCTAGAAATCTTACTCCATCCAAAATTCATGGGTTTCAGCTCTCATAGTCATATGTTCATGGAAACACATAAAAATACAACTTTGATTCTCAAAACATAATCATCAAGATGAATAAAATCATAACACATCATGAAAATCATAATTTACTACTGAAAAGATGATTCTTAAGCTCCATGTATGAAAGGGATCCATGGATTAACACTACGCATACCTTAGTTTTTGATTTAGTGAAGATTGACGGAGAGATTCTTAGAATTTGATGGTAGAATTTGCTTGAACTTGAATACCCCAATTGAAACCCTAATGTGTTCTTGAGAGAATTTTGATGAAAAAGAGTATATTTTGTTGAAATAATGGCTTAATCCCATGTTTAAAGAATATATATAGGGTTTTGGTGAGTTACCATAATGACCTTGAGAAGTTTAAAACGAAAACTAAAAATTGTGCAAAATTCAACCTAATTTTGGGCCACGGTGCGACGTGGAGCTTGGTAAAATGCCAATTTTTGTGACTTGGAAGCTTGGCACAAAGAGGGGCTATAGCGGAGGCTTTCTGGAAATTGAAGAGTGCCATTTTGGCCTCCAGCGCGATGTGCCATGCATTGAAATGGCATTCGTCTTACATTAGAAATTTAAAATAGCCATAACTTCTTCATCGTGTGTCTGTTTTAGGTGAATTTGGTATCTTTGGAAAGATTATTCAATTATCTATCCATTGGTAGGTTATGGGATCATAAATTCGTAGTCTAATGATAGATATGGTTGTTTGAAGTTGACTATACCAATATCCTTCTCGAGAAGGAATTTTTTGATTCGCACAATAGCTAGGAAATATTTGAGACCTTAATTCAAAACAACCTTGATCATGAAACTACCAAGGAACCATTATGTACTATGCATGAGCTTGAAACATGGAGCTAATACTGAGTTGGATTTTTTGGGGTATTACAATATCTCCCCCTTGGGAAAATTAATCCTCGAATGAGACTGACTGATAGAGCAGAAATAGAACTGACGTGAGTACTAATCATGAACAACTGAACATGATTTCATGGTTGACATGACTTAAAACTAAGAATATCATACTGTACATGCATATCTGATGCATGGGTAGCTAATTTATGAATGTAGGATTGAGTGTTCCAATAAAGTTTCTCAAATTGAGAATGCATATCTGATGCATAACTGATAAGTTAAATCCATGCATATATGATGCATGATTATATGATTGACATGATATGCAAATTCATGACTTGAAGTACTGATAAGATGATCACGCATATCTGATGCGTGAATGCATGACAAAACTGACTCATGAACATGCAACTAAATATGTGATGGTAAAGGTACCAAGTTTGAAGTAAAAACTGAGCATGGAATTGGATACCGAGTTTGGTACTGAAATTTGAACATGAGAACAAGTAATCTCAAACAAGACTATTACCTTGAACAAAAAATACTAATGAGTCTGAGATTAATTACTCAGTATGCGTGAGTGGGAACATAAGGACATAATCATGATTGGAACGTGATACATGAACTAAACTATGGCATTGAGTACATGGCTTACTGCTGAGTTTTGGAGTTATAAGGATGGTTCATAAGTAACACTTCCACCAAGACAGATTCATCAAATAAAATAGCATGTTTAAATCATGAAAGTTTTGGCGCTGTAGTGTATCTCCCCCTTGGGACACTATGTCCCTTAAAGGATGCTGGTCTAACCTTGCTCAGATATTGAGGAAGTTGAGGCGATGCTCAAGGCTCATAGGAATGAAATTGTGACTGATTATCTGAGATCTAAAACTGAAGCGTGATGCACGAATGCACAGACATACTTCCTTATCTGATTAATTGAGTAACTGGTAACTGAATATAGGGTATGCAAGACTGAATTATACATAATTTGAATAGCTGAGCTAAGGCTATAAAGTATTATGCATATGAGAAGGGTACTGACTGAGTAACATGAGCTAACAAATCATGGGTTTCATAAAAGCTATACTATTTTAAAAAATGCTGGACCAAACACATTACATGATTTGGAAACATTCCATAGACTGAGGTATTGAAATACCTATAACTGAGTAGCTGATAATTGTATGCTATAGTCAAATAAATAAAAAAAAACTACATTTCTTAATAGAATACAGATCAAATGATGACACTATAACTTAAGATTGTAACTAGGATCCATATTGAAACTAAATGTTGGGTCCTGATAACTGAATACTGAAATTGAGGATTAAATTGATACTGAAGTTCTTAATTCTGAGACTGAGCACTAATTACTGAGTGTTGAGTACTGAAACTATAACTGAGATGGCAACTGAGTTATGATAGTAGCACCAAGAAGGCTGACATAGGTCAAGGATATGAATATTCATTCACACTCTGACCTTTTCTAATTTCTAAATACTACCTCTTGCTATCCCTTTGCTTGCATACTAACATGATATTCAATCCTATCTTCATATCTACACCCTTGTATAAAATATGAATACAATAATCAGCTCTTAATATCAAATATTTACTCTTTCCCATCTAAGCAATTTCTCAGCACTACACTATTCTCATAAAGAGAGCTCATAAAAGGTTAAATCAGGAGAACCTGAAACATGAATAGATACTGACTAAACTTTACACATGACTGAAACCTGAGAAATAGAATATCAACAACATGGATTTACCAAAAAGTTCTGAATTGAGTATATACATGATATAGTCTAAATTTATATGATCAGTGGGGGTGTAACATGAGTTACGAGCTGCATAACCTGAGTCTGGAATTTCTGAGTTCATGGAACATGATTTATAACACTGAGTGATCTAGAACTCAATTTCCTATACTGGGAATTGAAAGCACACACGATTCTATGGAATGCATGTTAACATAAATTGTATTCATGGAATCTAAGATATGAAGCATGCATAGGCACTATGCTGACTGAAGTACGAAGGTTTACGCTGAGACAAGGATGGGTCGGGTATCGCCTTCTCTAACTGCTTTTCTATAGATACTGGCACTACTACTGGAATCTGAGAGTCTAGCTTGGTTACTTAATTTATCTTCTCTCTCTTAGATTTAAGCCATCATCATATGTCCGAGTACACTAAACTAATATCTGAACTGCACTGAAATTATCATCACATACTTACAACTTCATGCTTAATTTCAAGTCAGTAAATTTAAATTTCTAAATAACACTATTCAAGACTACTGATTTATTCTAGCACAACTATCCCTATGAATACAAAATCTATTCAATCTGGATATCTTCATCCCAACTCTACTACTGCTAAACTCCTAGGTTCATGTTTCTAACTCTGGGTCACATGCTATCATAGGATTTTGAGAAGGGATATGATGGCATATCTAAATCTGGGTTCGAGAAAGAGTTCTCATGATCATGAATGAGACACATAAAACTTTGGAACATAACTTTACTGATGGGATACTTTCTGAGAAAGACCTATCTTTAGGACTTGAGCTTCACTATTTCTGTTACCTTAGAAGTAATGTATAAAAGACATGAGGGGATCATGATGAGAATCTATGTGAGTTCCTTAGAAAACTTTGCTATAGCATGATATAAGACATGAAAAAAGGGAAACTATTCCTAAAATATCTCATAGCCTCCTGCACATAAGTGTGGTGCACCACACACGCATGTACAAGACTCTACTAGATTCAGTTTTCAGATTTCCTAGGACTCTATTAAACCTTAGGCTTTGATACCAAGTTTGTCACACCTCAATTTTCTAAATCAGAATGCTACATGGTGCTCATGACCCCAAAATACCACAAGCTAACCCATGACTGATATTTGTACTTATATATTGCATAATATAATATGAAAATGTGGAAATAAAGGTTGGAAGGCCATAAGGTTCAAATCTGATAAAACATAAGTTTACTGAATTTTTATGACTGACGGAATGTGCTGAGTTCTGAGAATTGGTTGAGAGTACTGAAGTTACTGAGATTAACTGTGAATACTGAGTTTACTAAGCACTGGGATTACTGAGATTACTATTCTACTAAAATTATTGAGATTACTAAGTTTTCCTGAGTCACATGACTGACTAAATTCTATAGATTATGGATTGACAGAGAGTATTGTTATAACATGCCATGTCTCTAAGAACACAACTATATTTTTTGGGTACATCTACCCCAGGACTCGATGGAAGGTAACAGGCACAACTTGACTTTCTTGAGTACATAACCATCAATAACAATCCATAATACATGAGTGAGGGATTTCATGAAGTACATGGTCATCATAATATCTAACATGAATATGAATGCTTATAATCAAGTCATGAATCTCATATTCTAATATCATGGGCATTCTGACAACATATACTATTCATAACAATGGCATGGAAACCATTTAAGCATAAGGGAATGTCAAACATGTAACATTTAGTTCATATTGTCATAATTTGGGGATAACTCATGTGATACTTGAAAATCATGATCTTGTTCATAGCTTGGAAGGCATATAGACACACCATGAATCCATTTCCCAATCATCATGTACATTCCATTAACACATATTGCACAACAATGACATGTAACCTCTTTGAACATAGTAGACTAGCATGATTTTATCATATAGTTCACCCCTAAGTTATAATACATGATTTTTATCAATCTAGCCATTTTAGCAAACACCTTACATGCATAATTTTGGGCATAGGTATACTTATCAACATAGCAATCTTACTCCATTCAAAATTCATGGGTTTCAACTATCATAGTCACATGTTTCATGGAAACATATAAAAATACAACCTTGAATCTCAAACCATAATCATTAACATGAATATAATCATAACACATCATGAAAATCATAATTTACGGTTTAAAAGTTGATTCTTGAGCTCTACGGATGAAAGGGATCCGTGGATGAACACTAGCATACCTTAATTTTATTTAGTAAAGATTGACGGAGAAATTCTTGGAATTTGATGGTAGAATTTGCTTGAACTTGAATCCCCCAATTGAAAACCTAATGTGTTCTTGAGAGGATTTTGATGAAAAAGAGTATGTTTTGGTGAAATAATGGCTTATTCCCATGTTTAAAGAATATATATAGGGTTTTGGGAAGTTACCATATTGCCCTTGAGAAGTTTAAAATGAAAACTGACAACTGCGTAGAATTCATCCCGATTTCAGGCCCCGACGCGACGCGGAGCTTGGTAAAATGCCAATTATAGTGACCTAGAAGCTTAGAGAAACGAGGGGCTATCATAGAGACTTTATGGAAATTGAAGAGTGCCATTTTGGCCTCCATCGCGATGCGCCATACACTAAAAAGACATTCATCTTACAGCAGAAACTTAAAATAGCAATAACATCTTCACAGAGTGTCCGTTTTAGGTGAATTTCATATCGTTGGAAATATTATTCAATTATATATTTATTTGTAGGTTATGGACTCAGAAATTTGTAGTATAATGATAGATATTCTCGTTTGAAATTGAAAATACCAATATCCTTCTCAAGAATTCAATCGATAAGGAATGTTTTGATTCGCACGATAGCTAAGACATATTTGAGACCTTAATTCACATCAACCTTGATCATGAAACTAAAAAGGAACCATGATGTTCTATGAATGAGCTTGAAACATGGATCTAATGTTGAGTTGGATTTTTTGGGGTATTACAATATCTCCCCCTTGGGAACATTCATCCTCCAATGAGACTGACTGATAAGGGGGAAAGAGAACTGACGTGAGTACTGAGCATGAAAAACTAAACATGATTTCATGGTTGACATGACTTAGAACTGAGTTTATCATACTGTACATGCATATCTGATGCATGGGTAGTTGATTTATAAATGTAGGACTGAGTGTTTCGATAAACTGAGTTTCTAAAATTGAGAATGCATATCTGATGTATAACTGATAAGCTAAATCCATGCATATCTAATGCATGATTATATGAATGACATAATATGCGAATGCATGACTTGAAGTGTCGATAAGTTGATCACGCATATCTGATGCGTGAATGCATGACAAAACTGACTCATGAACATACAACTAAATATTCAATAGTAAAGGTACCAAGTTTGAACTGAAAACTGATCATGGAACAGGATACCAAGTTTGGTACTAAAATTTGAACATGATAATAAGTAATCTTAATAAAGACTGTTACGCCGAAAATACTGATGAGTCTGAGATTAATTACTCAGTATGTGTGAGCAGGAACATAAGGAAATAACTGAGTCTGGAATGTGATACATGAACTAAACCGAGACATTGAGTACATGGCTTACTGCTGAGTTTTGGAGTTATACAGTTGGCTCAAAAGTAACAATTCCTCCAAGATAGATTCATCAAATAAAATGGCATGTTAAAATCATGAATGTTTTGGGGTTGTAGTGTATCTCCCCATTGGGACACTATGTCTCTTGAAGGATGCTAGTCTGACCTTGCAGAGATATTGAGAAAGTTGAGGTGATGCTCAAGGAACCTAGGAATGAAATCTTGACTGATTATCTGAGATCTGAAAGTAAAGCATCATGTACGAATGCATAGACATACAAACTTATCTAATTAACTGAGTAATTGGTAATTGAATGAAGGGTATGCAAGACTGAATTATACTTAATCTGAATAGATGGGTTGAGGCCATAAAGTATTATGCATATGAGAAAGGTACTAACTGAGTAACATGAGGTAACTAATCATGGATTTCATAAAAGCTATACTAATTAAAAAAGTATTGGACCAAGCACATTACATGATATAGAAATATTCCATAGACTAAGGTATTGAAATACCTATAACTCAGTAGCTGATAATTGTATGCTATGGTCCAGAGAATCTAAAACTAAAATGAATTTCTGAGATGAATACAGATCAGAAGCTGACACTATAACTTAAGACTGTTACTGGGATCCATACTGGAACTGAATGTTGGGTCCTGATAACTGAGTATTGAAACTGAGGTTTAAACTAATACTGAAGTGCTTAATTCTGAGACTGAGCACTAATTACTGAGTGTTGAGTACTGAAACTGTAACTGAGATGGCAACTGAGTTATGATAGTAGCACCATGAAGGCTGACATAGGTCAAAGATCTAAATATTAATTCACACTCTGAACTTTCCCAATTTCTAAATACTACCTCTTGCTATCCCTTTGTTTGCATACTAACATGGTATTCAAGCCTATCTTCGTATCTAAACCCTCGTATAAAACATACATTCAATAATCTTCTCTTAACAAGAAATATTAACTCTCTCCCATCTAAGCAATTTCTCAACACTACACTATTCTCATAAAAAATATTCATAAAGGGTTAAATCAGGAGAACCTGAAACATGAATAGATACTGACTGAACTTGACACATGACTGAAACCTGAGAAATAGAATATCAACAAAATAGATTTACCAAAAAGGTCTGAATTGAGTATACACATGATATAGTTTGAATTTATCTGATTAGTGGGGGTGTAGCATGAGTTATGAGCTGCATGACCTAAGTCTGGAATTTTTGAGTTCATGGGACATGATTTTTAACATTGAGTGATCTAGAACTGAACTCCCTATACTGGAAACTGAAAGAACACATGATTCTATGGAATCCATGTGAACATAAATTATATTCATAGAATCTGAGACATGAAGCATGCATAGGAACTATGCTGACTGAAGTACGAAGCTTTACGTTGAGATAAGGATGAGTCGGGAATCGCCTTCCCTAGCTGCTTTTCTGTACGTACTGGCACTACTATTGGAATCTAAGAGCCTAACTTAGTTACTTGATCTGTCATCTCACCCTTAGATTTAACCATCATGATAAGTCCGTGAACACTAAACTAATATCTGAACTGCACTGAAATTATCATCACATACTTACACCTTCATGCTTAATTTCAAGTTAATAAACTTAAATTTCTAACTAATACTATTCAAGCCTACTTATTCATTCAGGGAGAACTATCCCCATGAATACAAAAACTATTCAATATCTATATCTTTATCCCAACTCTACTACTACTAAACTCCTGGGTTCATGCTTCTAACTCTGGGTCATATGCTATCATAGGATTATGAGAAGGGATCTGATGGCATATGTAAATCTGCATTCGAGAACGTGTTCTCATGATCATGAGTGAGATCCATACAATTTTGGAACATAACTTAATTGATGGGATACTATCTGAGAAATCCCTATCTTTAGGACTTAAGCTTCACTATTTTTGTTACCTTACAAGTAAGGTAAAGATGACATGGCGGAAGCATGATGAGAATCTATGTGAGTTCCTTAGAAAACTTTGATATAGCAAGATCTGAGACATGAAAGAAGGGAAACTATTCCTAAAATATCTCATAGCCTCTTGCACATAAGTTTGGTACACAACACATGCATGTACAAGACTCCACTAGATGTGGCTTTCAGACTTCCTAGGACTCTATTAAACCTTAGGCTTTGATACAAAGTTTGTAACACCCTAATTTTCTGACCTGGAATGCTACACCGTGCTCATGACCCCAAAGGAACACAAGCTAACCCATGACTGATATCTGTACTTATACACTGCATAATATAACATAAAAATGCAGAAATAAAGGATGAAAGGCCGTAAGGTTCAAATCTAAAATAATATAACATATGAGTGTGGTATGAAATACCCAAAATAATGGAAATAAATTGTCTGTACATGATATAGTCTGGAAAGCCTCTAAACTGTCTGAATAAGGAGTTGATAGAACATGTACCCAACTAACTCCATCTAACAAATGAAATAAACTTAAATGATAAATGAAGTAATAATCATATTGTCATCAAAATATAAGGACTCACTGCAACTCTGAACACTAGAATGCTACTGCTAATCTGGAGCTCGTGCCACTAAACCTATGATGTAACATAAGAGAAAGCACCATAGCACAAATGTGTCAGTACGTCTGAATATACTGAGTATATGAGTGAGGTAGATTAAATGCAAAGGGTTATATGCATAAACAATACTGTCTGATATGAACTTGAGAATACATACATGCACACATTACTGTAACTGAACTCGTGGAGATACTGACTACTGAGTCTGAATACTGATAAAATGAGTGTACTGATAGTGAGATACTAGATGACTGAGTTTACTGTTATTGATTTGTAAATAACTAATAAGTGATGGATCTGATATTATATTACTGGATACTGAGAAACTGATATTGTATTACTGATAAATAAATGATTGTTTCTAATAATTCTGATCATGAAGAACTGGTCTAATTGACTGTATCTGACAGTCCTAAAACTGAGTACTGATAGCATAAGTTTACTGATATCTACTATAGCTGAAAGATAAGTTTTGATAGATCATATAGCTGATAACAAAAGTTTTGACAACTGACTTAACTAAAAACATGAGTGATTATATCTGATAGCCCTGATACTGGATGTTGATAACATTGGTGACTGTATCTGAGTTGACTGTATCTGACAGTCCTTAAATCTAAAGAACTATTTAAGTTCTTTACTGAGATTAGGTGACTGTAGCTAATAGTACTAAAATTTGTAACTGAAACTATGGGAAGTAGTTGTCTAACTGACATGCCATAATTTAGCAAATACAGCTATGTTAGGGTCCAATCTCTGCCCCAAATGGAAGGGTATCAATACTACGCCACTGGTAGGGACAGCTATGAGTGACCCTTATCTGGATGGTACTCAGATGAGAATGGTGGTAACCCTAAACTGACAGGTTAAGCTACCTCATCAACCCTAATCTAACAATTTAAGATGTCTCAACCTATGCTGGCTACGTAGTTCTTGAACACAAGGATGACTTCTAAGGATCACACCCTGAACTGATAGGTGAGTTCCCATCCTTGGGTTCACTCGGTGCTAAATTCTACTCCCATCTGAAGGACATTGGACCAGAAAACTAAGCTGAATTTAATAATTGAACCGAATAGATTAGCTGCACTAATACTGATTAACTGGATTGATACTAGTGGTATTGTTTAGTGGAGTTAAATTATGTTTACTGGATTACGATGACTGATGGAATGTATTGAGTTCTGAGGACTGATTGATAGTACTGAAGTTACTGAGATTAACTATGAATACTGAGGTTTCTGAGTTTACTAAGCACTGAGATTACTGAGATTACTGGACTATTGAGAGTACTGAGATTACTGAGTTTTCCAGAGTCACATGGCTGACTCAATTCTATAGATCATGGCTTGACTGAGAGTATCATTATAACATGACATGGCTCTAGGCACACAACAATATATTTAGGGTACAAGTACCCCCAGGACTCAATGGAAAGAAACTTACATAACTTGACTTTGTTGAGTACATAACCTTCAATAACAATCTGTAATACATGAGTGAGGTATTTCATGAAGTACATGGTCATCATAATATCTAAAATGAATAGGAATGCTTATAATCAAGTCATGAATCTCATATTCTAATATCATGGGCATTCCGACAACATATACTTTTCATAAAAATGACATGGAAACCATTAAAGCATAAGGGAATGGCAAACATGTAACATTTAGTTCATATTGTCATAATTTGGGGATAACTCATGTGATACTTGAAAATCCTGATCTTGTTCATAGCATGGAACGCATATAGACACACTATGAATCCATTCCCCAATCATTATGTACATTCCATTAACACATATTGCACAACAATGACATGTAAGCTCTTTGAACATAATAGACTAGCATGAATTTATCATATAGTTCACCCCTAAGTTATAATACATGATTTTTATCAATCTAGGAATTTTAGCAAACACCTTACATGAATAATTTTGGGCATAGGTATACTTATCAACATAGCAATCTTACTCCATCCAAAATTCATGGGTTTCAACTATCATAGTCACATGTTTCATGGAAACTCATAAAAATACAACCTTGAATCTCAAACCATAATTATCAACATGAATATAATCATAATACATCATGAAAATCATAATTTACTGAGCTCCACGGATGAAAGGGATCCGTGGATGAACACTACACATACCTTAATTCTTTATTTAGTAAAGATTGATGGAGAGATTCTTGGAATTTGATGGTAGAATTTTCTTGAACTTGAATCCCCCAATTTTAACCCTAATTTGTTCTTGAGAGGATTTTGATGGAAAAGAGTATGTTTTGGTGAAATAATGGCTAAATCCCATGTTTAAATAATATATATAGGGCTTTGGGAATTTACCATATTACCCTTGAGAAGTTTAAAATAAAAAGTATAAACTATGCGAATTTCATCCCGATTTTGGGCCTTAACGCAACGCGGAGCTTGGTAAAATGCCAATTATTGTGACTTGGAATCTTGGCGTGAAGAAGGGCTATAACGGAGGCTTTCTGCAAATGGACGAGTGCCCTTTTGGCCTCCAGCGCGACGCACCAAGCACTGAAATGGCATTCGTCTTACAACAAAAACTTAAAATAGCCATAACTTCTTCACTGGGTGTCCATTTTAGGCAAATTTGGTATCGTTGAAAAGATTATTTAATTATCTATCCATTGATAGGTCATGTGCTAATAAATTCGTAGTATAATGAGAGATATACTCGTTTGAAGTTGATGATACCAATATCGTTCTCAAGAATTCAATCGGTAAGGAATGTTTTGATTCACACAATAGCTAGGACATATTTGAGACCTTAATTCACATCAACCTTGATCATGAAGCTAGAAAGGAACCATGATGTAATATTCATGATATTGAAACATGGAGCTAATATTGAGTTGGATTTTTTGGGGTATTACATATATCCTCTAAAGTCTGGATGGTCCTCTCCGCCTGACCATCTATCTGCGGATGAAAAGTAGAACTCAAATGCACTTGGGTACCAAGACCCTTTTGAAATGCTCTCCAAACTTGTGAAGTAAACTTATTATCCTTATATGAAATGATAGACAAGGGAACTCCATGCAATCTAACTAACTTCCGAATATACAACTTAACATTGTCTTCTGATGTATAAGAAGTATGCACAGGCAAGAAGTGCGCAGATTTCGTCAACCTATCAATAACAACCCAAATTGAATCATGATGGCATCTGGAAGGAGGTAAACCCATCATAAAGTCCATATTTATCTGTTCCTACTTCCAAATAGGAATACTAAACTCCTGCATCTTACCAACAGGTCTTTGGTTTTCTACCTTAACCTGTTGGCACGTTGCACACTTAGCTACAAATGCTGGTTTATTATTCTTCATGCCACTCCACTAATAGATTTAATGCAAATCACGGTACATCTTTGTGGTGCCAGGATGAATAAAATACCATGCACCATGAGCTTCAGCCATAATTCTCTGCCTTAGATCATCAACATTCAGAACACATAATCTACCATGCAATCTCAACACACCATCTCCCCCTTGGGATAAAACCTCCACCTTTTGGTCCTTGAATGACTCCTTTAGTCTGACCAAGCTAGCATCCAAGTCTTTCTTTCCTTTACTTCTGAAACCAGAGAAGATTTGGAACTACTCTGAACCCCTACACTACCTTCAGCAGAGTCAAACAACCCAACTCCCAGTCTATGCAGATGATGCACATCATGAGCCAACTCTTTCTTACCCTCTTAAACATGAGAAATACTACCTATAGACAACCTGGTAAGGGCATCTGCCAACTACATGGCCTTGCCCAGATGATACAACACACTCTTGTCATAGACTTTTAACATCTCTAACCACATCCTCTACCTAAGGTTCAACTACCTCTGGGTAAATACATACTGCAAACTCTTATGATCCGTAAACACAACCACATGGAGACCATATAAATAGTGCCTCCAAATTTTCAAAGAAAACACTATAGTAGCCTACTCTAAGTCATAGGTTAGGTAATTCTTCTAATGGATTTTCAACTGCCTAGAAGTATAGGCTATAACCTTACCCCTCTGCATCAATACATAACCCAAACCCACTCTAGAAGTATTATAATACACCATAAAACCATCACTACCATAATGAAAAGTCAAAATAGAAGCGAAGGTAAGTCGAGTCTTTAACTCCTAAAAACTCTTCTCATAAGAATCTAACCACAAGAACATAACCTTCTTTTGAGTCAACCGGGTCTTGGGAGATGTAATTGAAGAAATTTTTTTCTCAAAATGGTGATAATAGCCATCTAGACCCAAGAAACTTTGAATATTCGATGGAGAGATAGGTCTAGGGAAGTTTGTAACAGCTTCAGTGTTTTGGGGATCAACCCTAATACCTTCGAAAGAAACAATGTGACCCAGAAAGGCAACTGACCTTAGCCAAAATACACACTTACTAAACTTGGCAAACAATTGATGATCTCTAAGGGTTTACAAGATAATTTGAAGATGATTTTCATGGTCATCCTCACTATGGGAGTATATCAGAATATCGTCTATAAACACTATGAAAAACATATCAAGATATTATCTTAACACTTAATTCATGAGGTCCACGAAAGCTGTTGGGTCGTTAATTAGGCCGAAAGACATAATAAGAAACTCAAAATGACCATAGCCAGTTCAAAAAGTTGTTTTTAGAATGTCACACTCCCTTACTTTGAGTTGATGATAGCTGGATCTAATGTCTATCTTGGAAAAGTAACTAGCACCTTGTAACTAGTCAAACAAATCATCTATTCTCGGAAAATGATACTTATTTTGATAGTGACTTTATTTAGCTGATAATAGTCAATGAACATATGCAAAGAACCATCCTTCTTTCGCACGAATTGTACAGGCAAACCCCAAGGAGATACACTGAGCCTTATGAAACCTTTATCTAACATATATTTGAGTTTCTCTTTCAACTCCATAAGTTCTGTGGGTGCCATACTATAGGGAGGAATGGAAATAGCCTGAGTATCGGGAAGAAGATCGATCCTGAATTGTATCTCTCTATCCAGAGGTATCCCTAGAAGATCTTCTGGAAAAACATTGGGAAACTCATTAATAGTGCTAACTGACTGGAGAGTGGGAGTCTCAGACATAGTGTCCTTGACTCTAACCAAATGATAAATCCACCCTTTGGAAATAAGCTTTTTGGATTTGAGATACGAGATAAAATGACTCTTAGGGGATACTAAATTTTTGGACCATTCAAAAACAGACTCACCAGGAAACTGAAACTTAACTACATGAGTATGATAGTCTATGGATGCGTAACAAGAGTTAAGCCAGTCCATACCCAAAATAACATCAAAATCCACCATTTCCAACTCTATTAGATAAGCATATAAGACCCTATGAAGGATAGAAACAGGACATTTTTTTGGCGACAACAGACTCACCAACAGGGGTAGAAACTAGGATAGGCTTAGGGATATCTTCACAACTCAACTCAAAATTTACAGCAATCAGGGGGGTTTCATATGAAAAATTGGACCCAGGGTCCATTAATGCATAACATCAAACTAAAATATATGAAGCATACTAGCAACGACATCGAGAGAGTCCTCCTTCTCCTAGAGAGATGGTAAAGAATTGAACCTGTTCTTTAATTCATCACCAGCAGTGCTAGAAGAAGCGCCCTGAGTTGGGGTTGGATGAGTTACCAGAGCTGGGGCACTAGCAGTCTCAGTCTTGGAGCAATTGTCACATCGCCCTTGCCTGGAATGTGGGCACTTCCTAAGTTTGTGACCCAAGTCACCACACCGGAAACAACCTTTCTTATATCCCCAACACTCACCTGAATGGGTCCTAACATACTTAGGACACGGAGGATAATTAGTCTTGTTGCCAACACTGTGCTGGGACTTGGACATAGATGGCCTGCTATCTTTCTGCTACCTATCTATAGGCGCAGAAACGCTAGCTGATGATAGTACTGGTGTAGATGAGCAGTTTTAAAACTGAGGGTGATCCCCTCCTTGAGATCTAGTCTAGCCATATCCATGTTTCTTTAACCTAGCTCTCTTATTCCCGCTCATCTTGTTTCTCTCCTTTATCTTATCTACTTCGATCTGTTAGGCATGAGTTATAAATCTTGAAAAGTTCATCTCAGGGTTTAGCACAGCAAACCTTCACTC
The DNA here is from genome assembly GCA_030864215.1 of Capsicum pubescens. NCBI lineage: Eukaryota > Viridiplantae > Streptophyta > Magnoliopsida > Solanales > Solanaceae > Capsicum > Capsicum pubescens. Next base: position 25,234,446 of record CM061543.1, read on the forward strand.
CTTAACAACATAGCTTGAGACCCTTATAAAAAATTTACCCATACTTTCCCGGCTATCAGCTACCATGTAAAGAGTGTATTTGTCCAACTGGTTGAACATCGAGTAGTACTCCTTAATAGTCATAGAGCCCTTCCATAAGTTCATGAACTCCTCTATCTTTGCCTCTCTCATCTCCAAAGGTATGAACTTATCCAGGAACACATCCTGGAGCTCCTTCCAAGTCATAGGAGCGCCACCCTCTCCTCTACCTTTTCTCAAAGAAATAAACCAATCATAAGCAATGTCTTTCAACCGACATAATTCCAACTCCACACTATTCTCCTCAGAGCTACGCATCACCTGTGTGATATTTCTCACCTTCTCTAAATATAACAATGGGTGATCATCTGACTTGGACCCATAGAACTCGGGCAAGTTCATCCGCATAAAATCATGAATCCTCATAGCAACTGAATCATCTCTCTGTTGCTGTGGAGCTAAGGCTAAATTGGAATGAACATTTGCAGTGATATCTTGGGCCAACGCCTGAAAGGCTGCCCAAAACTCGGCATGGGATACATTTTTATTCATGGGTTCAACAGGTTGAGGTGCTCACCCATGTTATTTTTTTGAGATCGGAGAGGAGGAACATTCTTACAAAAGAGAGCACGAATTAATAACAGAGAGAGACAACTTTAAGCATGATGGACTTCTAAAAGAAAGAAATGACCTTTTTCCTAAAATGTCACATAGCCTCCAACTAATAGATATGGCGTTCTACACACTAATGATCAAGGCTCTACTTAATGAATCTTGTCAGACTCCATAGGACTCTTTAAACCTTAGGCTCTGATACCAAGTTTGTAATACCTCGAAAATGGATCCCAAAGCGTCACACGATGCTTAAAGTTACAAGTAGCCCCAAACTAACCCTTTGAGCCATTTTCTACCATCAAGTACTTATTTTAAGATAGTTCAAAATATGACATAAGAGTATCATCAATCAAGTCTCACAAAATATAAATAGATATTGTAAAGAAACAAATCATAGAGTATCCATCAACTTTGACCAATTAGTCTGACAAATCCGGCTTGACAAGCCTCTACTAATCAATGTACCAAAGATCCATTGGGAAAGGCCCCAAATTACTCAAACTCAAGAAGTAAAATAAAAAAATCGTAATGAAACTGAATGTCTTAAGTAACACGTCCTTGGATCATGAGGACTCGCCACTGCAGAAAATGTAGATCGATGTGCTCGAAAATCATTGACAAGTCTAGAACTAATCACCTGAATCTATATTGTAGGGAAAATGAAGACCAAATATGAATATGTGAGTCAGTACCATGGAATATGGACCAAGTATATAGGGGTGTATGAAAATTTCAATATACAAATATCACAAGATTATAAAAGACAATGCATGTTGGTATAAATGACTCACTTAGCTCAAACAAAAGCATCATAAGTATAGATGAATAATTCATGTAAAACAAAACACGTGAGTCATTACATAAGTTCTCAATTTACTTTTTTCTCGATTTCAAGCTCATAGAGAAATCAAGTCTTAAAAGCATTTCATATTAGAATATAGTATTTCAACCTTTCGGGAATAATAACTTTCTTGGAAATTGAAGTGTTTCATATTATACACATTTATCTTAAATAGAATGAGAACACACACACATTGGGAGTTTCTTATAACCGACATAAGCCATGTGAGCCACATGGTGTCCAACGTCAAAACCACGTTGGGGAGAGCTATCCTATTCTTTCCATCGAGGTAGTACCTTAATCATTCATCCACTAGTGATCACTATATCAGCCTCAGGCTCATATTGTAAGGTGGCATGCAGTTCTAGGAAAGTACCATACTGCTATACCTCCTACTCGGTGCTAAAGACTACTCGTAGACTTAGATAAGATATTTTAAAATAAAATCCATAATAAATAGTTTAACAATTCACAACGGGAGTGAATATGCTACCCCTTTCATAATCAATCAAAAGGAGTGGATTTGTTTTCTCACTTGGCTTTAAAATCAATTCTTCCACGACCGCTTAGTTGTTTTAAATATTCATTTTATTTATATATCTATTACTATTAGAACACCTTGAGACATTTAATTATTAAAATGAGTAGGTATATTATTTGATTTTAATTTAAACATTAGGTAGATGTCACAACCCAATTTATGAGTCATGATGGCACCTACTCTATTTCGCTTATAGGTAAGCCAAACCATAGCCTAGAGATAGATGCAATGGGATAATTTGGTGAAAATGTCCTAAATGCTAGAAATTAACCATTAAAGACTTAACTAGAAATAATATAGTCATAAAGGTCAAATAGATAGATAGAAAGTAAACTACCATCCCAAGACTCAATAATGTCGATACAAGAGCCCCTACAAATGAACTATGAGTACTTAATAGTAAAATAAAATCCATCTTATATATGAAAGTCTATAAATTGATAGATAGAAGAAAAAGGGTAATTCTAACTCAAAGAACTTACCCAATCTCTAAATCAACCCTACATGAATATCATATCAGTAGTGGCAACTAGTACTCTAATCTGTACCAAAAAGGTACAGGAGTGTAGTATGAATACCAAAACTATGGGTACTCAGTAGGCATCATCGACCTACTGAGATAAATCATGATGTAAATATGATAAGATACAAGATTTAATAATCTAAGACATGATAAAAGGGAAAATCTTAAAACATACTCTGACGGCACTGTACATTCATAAATAAATACATATGAGATAATAACATAAATATAAAATAAATATGACTACAAGATTGACCCACATAAGCAAATAGTGCTGAAAAAAAATAGCCCAATATAGGCCTCCATAAGCCAAGAGAATTAAATTAAGGGATCTAAGCAATCGAATAGCCATATACACCGAATTAACATTTCATAACCAAGAATCCATACAAACTTTATTATAACATACATAATTAAAACACCCTAGGTTTTGGTCCTTGGAAATTTCCAAATCATTACATGACTCACCATACTGGTCGTATGGTGAGAGTACAAGTCAGGTGAACCAACTCTAATATTGTCCTGTGTGTGGTGGGTGAGTTTTTATGGTTTTTTGGTGATTATTTGTACATTGAGGTATGAGTGGTAAAGTCCAAGTCGTATGTTAAACAGAGTGTATAACCTTTAATTCTATCTTAGATACGATTTGAGGCTACTAGTCGTAAGGTAAGCATGTGTTTGGGCAAGGGGTTAATATAGTGGACATTATGTGGTGTCCAACATTTTGATCAACGTACGAATGGAGGATACCACTCGTACAATATGGCTATGTGTGAATGGTACAAATGCACCCTCCTGCAATTATTTTTATAGTTTATGTTGAGGGTATTCTAGATATTTTCCCTCTTAAATTCTTTTGACTCCATGACTTAAAAAACTTTTGGGACTTCATTTACCCTAGTATTATCAATTAAATACACTTTAATAAGCTAAAATATCTCTCAAGGCTCTTCTTTAAGAAAGGATAGGGTTTCTTCAATTCAATCAATTTAAGGCTTACACAGGTGATTTTTCTTCGTCTTCTTTGGTATCTAAGGCATGTTTCTCCTAATTTATTGTTATTTCAAACTAAAAGTATTTATTCATTAATGGTTTCAGTGGTATTATTGTTGGATGTTTTGTGTTTTGAAAAATATATTTGGGATTTTGGTTGTCTTTGTTGGATAATGTTTTCCCATGTTTTTATTTATAGTTTTCATGTTATAATTATTGTTTGGACTTGTAGTTTCATGGGAATTGTCAATTAATACTTTGTTTAAGTTTAGGAATCTATATTCCCTCAACATATTTGTTAAAATGCATATGAAAATGGTTCTATCACATAGTTTGACTTTCATTAAAAACATTCTACTACATAATATGGTAATGTAACTTAAATTAGTTTGAATGGTTTCAAATGGTTTAAAAAAGGCCTTGGTATCCATGGTTTTGATTGATTAGAAATCCTATGGGGTATATGGTTATCCCCTAAGTATTGCCTAATGACATTTATTTAAAGCTATAGTTGGTATTACGATACCACTTCATAATACCTTGGTAATTAACTCTTGGAATTGGTGGTTTGGTTAGATGCCAAAAAATTATAATCGGTCAATAATGATTGGGTTTTATAGATGATTGTGAAGGTGTGTGTCCGATGGAGGATACTAAAAACTCATATTTGTCCACATGAGGGTTTTCCAAGGTGACCATATACTTGTAGGGTACACAGTAATTGTTTAAGTTAAACATGTATATATGTATTATGGAGGACAAAGGATAGACGGGAATCCTTGACCTATATGATATCTCCAGTTTGTGCGGCGACATTCACTGGGTCTCGTTCATGGGGTAACACTAGACCTATATATCTCATGGATGGTTTTAGGATTGTAAAGCCACATAAACCAGGTTTTGGTTTTAAATGCATGTTAAACCCGATTCCCTTTCTAAGCATGGTATATATGTATTTATATGTGATTAGATATGGTTTTTCATTTTGGTTTGAATCACAATATTATTTTATCCTTATTCCTGAGTACATGTTAGCGTTTACTCCTCTAACAATCTTCAGGCACTGTATACCCATGTTATGTATGAATTGGACACACTACTCCTCTTGCTCAATGACTTAAATTTGGGGATATCTTAGAGTCAAACTGAAGTGGTGATCTTCCATACTAAAAAAGACTCCATTTCCTGTTTTGGATTTCTGTAAAAACAATTCTTAGACTTTGGTTTTGGATATGGTCGGGATCATGTCTCTTATGGATGTTCTTTATTTTCGGTTATAGGCTTTGTGGGACTACTATGTGTAGAGGTGGTGTCGGTATTGGTGTCAACGTTGGTATTCGTATTTGTATTGGCATTCATATTGGTACTAGTTGGACAATGGAGGTTGTTGGATTATGCTTTTATACTTCATTTAGTGTTTTTCATTTATTCTTATTCTATCTTGTTATATTTTTAGAATCCTTTCGACATACATTGTCAGGCGACTATGGTTAGGTCTTGGGGTGGTCTCTAGTCTAGGTTGGACTTAAGGAATGTGACACAACTAGGACATGGTTTGGGTTTTTTCAGATTATTATCAGAGCCCTAGGTTCATGGTAAATTGGGGTACACAAGTCGTGTTGAGTAGAGTCTATTTTAAAGGTGTGAAGCATACCACACTTATAAGGGAGAGGCTACAAGACATTTAGGAATGTCTCTCTTTCTTGTGTTATGATTTTAAGCTATAAAGTCTACGGTCCTGAATTCTCCTCTAATTCCTGTATAGTGTGGGTATACAACCACTAGTTAAAGGGGTTAGTAAGTAACCATTGTCATGATCTTAGGGTAAGGATAAAATACTGCCATTTATAAAACCATGTAACATAATCCATATGGACACGACCATACAAATATATATATATATATATAACACCATGCCGGGAAAGGAACCGGGTTTAGTATGCCTTTAAAATCTTTACCAGGGTTGTGTATCTTTGTCGTCCTAAACCACCCACAGTCTATATAAATTTAGATCCCCTTCTGAAAGGGCCCAGTTCATATAGACGCATGACCATGGAAATATCCCTTGGTATGACTAGTACTTCCCCCAAATATAGTGTGACATTATTCATACGGTTACTAAGACCAACCTCATATCGGCAAATATGAGTTTCCAATTATGGTCCCCCCCGGGACCTCTACCCTCCATGTATGAGCTGCACCTCCCGATATTATCGCCCAATTAAAATCAAGTTCCAAATAACCAAACCATTATCCATTTCTTAACCAAGTCTCTTAATATTGGTATCCCCATACCAACCCTTAGTTGCAAGTATCATCCATAGTCAGTAATTTATAGGATTAAGGGGACTTTCAACTGACCTTTTATTTGGGGGATTACATGATCCCCTCAATAATACCCATTAGACTTTTGCCATTCCAAACCATTTAAAGAATGCATAACTCTTTTACCAAGTTTTAAAACATGCAAGAGGTCCATTAAAAGTTGTCAATGCAACGAATATATCTTTATAAGCATTTTGTCACACATTAAAGGCATAATATGACCAAAACCAACTCCAATTACCATTAAACCATTCCCATGCAAACGAATTATCCAAAACCAACATTAATACATATAAAATTATAATTAAAATAATGGGAAACCATAACCAACCATTTAATATCAAAACCCCCAAATCGTATTTGAAAACTAAAATCATACAATTAATAAAATCATGAAAACATTTATGAAAACCACCCCTTTAGTTAGAATTAACAATGAGGGAAGAATACATTCCTTAAACCAATATGATGAAGGAAAGAAATCACCAAGACAAGCCCTAAATTGATCCATTAGTTAAAACCCTAGCTTTTCTTGTCCAAAAGCTCTTAAAAGAATTATGGAGTGTTGAGAGCAGTTTCTAAGTGTTAGTGCATGGAATAATAGAGTAAATAACTTCTGAAGTAGGTTAGAAGTCGTGGGACCCTAGTAGCATAAGTGATGAAATATCTAGAATGCCCCCACTTAAGTTGCACCAAAATCCTATTATAAGGATACTACTTACCTACAAGAGTCGTACCCTCTGATACAAAGGGTATCCTTCACTCATAACCCGATATCAACCCTTAGATCCAAGACTATCCAGCATATGTCTCATCTAACCAAGTTGTATTGATAGCATACGATCCGTACCCATGGCAGATTTACACCTAAGGAAGATTTAGACATTGTCCACTATATATATCTTTAGTACGACTCGTAGCATGGCTTACAAATCTTAGTGAGCCACTCATACTTTGATCCAACCTATGTATCTGAGTCTAAGATTAAGTTAATGAACTAAACAATTCATAACAACCAATATGAATCATACCCCTAACTTATATCCATTCAGCTAATAAAAATTAATCCCACCAACTAACACTAGTCAGTATACGACTAGACCTTACCATCCGTACACCAACATATGACTCGTACCCATGAGTCATATTGGGTCCAGAGACTAGAAATATAGGAAAATTTCCAACGTCCAGAAACTAGGCTCAGTCTCCTCCATATGGAAATTTGTCCCTGTATGGCGGACAAAGTCGGGGTAAATACAAACATGAGTCATTTGAATTATCTTATCAAATATACTCCCAATCTTTAACAAGGTTTGGAAAATAAAGAGGAAATTTCCTTAAACAATCTCTGAGCATAATGATTTGTTGAAGATGCATACCTTTCGTATGAATCCCGAGGGAAGAAAAGAAATGCGGATATTTGGATTTCATGTCCTCTACCGCTTCCCATGTAGCTTCTTCGACCATATGGTTCCGCTAAAGAACAATAATCTAAGCTATATCCTTGGTTTCCAATCGACAAACCTACCTATCTAAGATATTAACCGGGACCTCTTCATAAGACCAAAAATTAGTGAAACCCAGTCCTACCAAAGGAACAATCAAAGAAGGATCACCGATGCACTTTCTCAACATAGAAATATAAAAGATCCAATGAACAAAGCTTAAGATAGAAGGAAACTCCAACTCATAAGCAACATTACCAATTTAAAGAAAAACCTCATAAGGACCCACATACCGGGGACTGAGCTTCCCCTTCTTTCCAAACCTCACTTCTCTTTTCTTCTGATATACCTTGAGGAAAACCTTATCCCCAACCTCAAATTCCAATTCTCTATGCCTAACAACAATATATGACTTTTGGCAACTTTGGGTAGCCTTAAGACTATCCTGAATAACCTTCACCTTCTCCATTGCATGGTAGACCAAATCAGGACCAAACATGTCAACCTCACTAAGCTCAAATGAACCAATTGGATATCTACACCTCTTACTATACAATTCCCATAGAATGCCTCAAAATGGGCTATACCAATACTAGAATGATAGCTATTGTGGAAAGAAAACTCCACCAAAGGTAGATGCTTAACAAAATTGCCACCATAATCAATCAAAAAATCTCAAAAACATATCCTTTAATTTCTTACTAGTTATCTCCACTTGGCTATCGGTTTGCGGGTTGAAAGCAGTACTCAGACTTACCTTATACCCCAACCCTCTATGAAAAGATTTTCAGAAATGAGATGTAAATTGCATGCCATGATCATAAATAATTGAAATAGGCACACTATGCAGCGTCACAATATCCTGAAGATAAAGCTTCGCATAATCCTCTACCTAAAAGGTAGACCGCACTGGAAAAAAGTGCAAACACTTAGTCATCCTATCCACAATGGCCCAAATTGAATCATAGTGATTTAAAGATCGAGGAGTACCAGTGATAAATTCCATGTTGATCACTTCCAATTCCACTCGAGTAAATCAATTTAATGATACAACACTCATAACCTCAGGTGCTCAACTTTAACCTGTTGACCACCATGTACTTGGACACAAAATTAGCCACATCTTTCTTTATGTCATTCAACCAGTAAGTGTCCTTGAGATCATGATACATCTTAGTCAAGTTGGGATGCACAACATAGCATGAATCATGCATTTTATCCAAAATCCTTTATTACAACTCATCGACATTAGGAAAACACAACCTTCCTTAGTACTGTAAAGTACCATCACCACCAATCATAAACACCACTACCTTTTTCCAACAAATGTCATTCTTGATTTTCATAAACATAGGATATAGTACTTGCTTCTCCTTAATAGCTGCACCAAGAGATAATCGAACTACTTCTTGCACCACCACAGCACCATACTTGGGGTCCAAGAGGCAAACTTAAGGATTAGCAAAACGGTGAATGTCCTTCATCAGTTCCTACTTTCCTTTCTCTAGATGAACCAAACTCCCCATGGATAACCTTCTCATAGAATCAACAACAACATTAGCCTTACCTGGGTGATAGTAAAGACTCATATCTTAATACTTAAGAAGTTGAAGCCATCTCCTCCACCTGATATTAAGATCTTTTAGGGTGATCATATATTGTAGACTCTTATGATCAGAAAAGATATCCATGTGAACATCATATAAATAATGCCACCATATTTTCAAAGAAAACACAACCACCAACAAATCCAAACCATGAGTACGATAATTCCTCTCATTCACCTTTAACTGCCTGGAATCATAAGTAATCACCTTCCCATGCAATATCAACACACAACCAAGACTTACCCAAGATGTATCACAATACACGATGAATCCATCATTACCTTACAGTAAAGTTAGAATTTCAGCCGAAGTTAACTTATCATCTAATTTCTAAAAACTACATTCCCAAGCATCTGGCAAAGAAAACTTGACCTTCTTGTGAGTTAACCTAGTCAAAGGAGCAACTATGGATGAAAATCTTTCCAAAAACCACCTATTAATACCTGGCTAAACCCAACAAACTTCGAATGTCAAATGGAATCATATGCCTAGGCCACCTCTTAACTACAACAACCTTCTATAGATCAACCATGTTCCCCTAACTAGAAATAATATAACCCAAGTAAGTTACATATTTCAACCAAAACTCATACTTAGAGAACTTATCATATAAATTCTCTTTCTTTAAGGTTTGCAACACCACATAGAGGTCATTAGCATAATCTACCTCTCTCTTTGAATAAACCAAAATGTCATCAATGAACACATAATGAAGAGATCTAATTACTAATGAAAAACCATGTTCATCAGATCCATAAAAGCCACTATAGAATTAGTTAACCTAAATGACATCACCAAAAACATAAATTGCCCATACCGAGTACAAAAATCCATCATAGGGATATCCACTTCCCTCTTTAGCTGATGATACTCAAATCGAAGATGTATCTGAGAAAAGAACATGGCACCTTGCAACTGGTCAAACAGATCACCTATTCTTGGAAGAGGATACTTATTATTGACCGTTACCTTGTTCAACTACCTATAGTTAATGTAGATCCAAGGAGAACCATCCTTCTTGCGCACAAACAACACCAGTGCACCCCAATGAGATACACTAGGATGAATAAACCCTTTATCTATAATATCTTTAAGTTACTCCTTAAGTAACCTTAACTCAGTTCAAGCCATTCTATGCAGATGAATACAAACTGCACTAGTGTCTAAAATTACATTAATATCAAACTCTATTTTCTTATTCGTAGGAACACAAGGAAGATTATTCAAAAAGACCACTAGAAACTCATTAACCACTGGAAATGATTGGAAAGAAGGACCTTCTAAGTTAGAATATTTAAATTGGACTAAGTGATAAAGATATCCAGCAAAAATTAATATCTAAGCTCTATGATAAGAAATAAATCTCCCCCTAGGAGCTAAACAAACACCCTTTTATTCTATTATCAACAAAATAGGGAACCTAAAGATAAGCCTATGGGTGCTACAATCCAAGGAAATATAACAAGAGTGTAACCAGTTCATACGTCGAATGACATCAAAATCCACCATATCCATCTCAAATAGACCCACCAAGGTCTTCTTGCCACCAACAGATACCACACCCCCTATAGACTCTCTTAGAAATAATTGAGTCACCTACTTGGTAGAAATAGAAAAAAGGACTTTAAACAACTTCCAGATCAAAAACAAAAGATACAGCAACATAAGGAGTCACATAGGAGAGAGTAGACCTCAAATCAATCAAACAATATGCATCATTAGAGAAAAGCAGTAATATACCATTAATGAAATCAGGTGATACCTCAAATTCCTATCAGGATTATAAAACGTACAACTTATTGCGATAAATACTTGAACCAAGAGCATTAACAATAGCATATGCAAGACCACTAGGTGTAGTAGCATAAAATAAAGCTATAGGAATCTTATTCTCCCTCATAGAAACCTTATTAATAGGACAATCCTTGAGATGATGGCCTTTCTAGAAATACTTGAAGAATTTGTCCTTTTATTCATCACAACAACCTCAATAAGGACAACCACAAAACCAACAAAGAAGGGATGAAGAAATTAACTGACCTCTGCTTACCTGAGATTGCTCACTCTGTGCATGCAAATTGTTACCATCATGGGTACACCTTTCGCTAAAGTGGTAAAGAGAACTAGCAGAATATTAGGAACCATAACTCCCCCACTTTTTTTCTGCCACATGTCACCATCTCGACTATCCTAACACTGAGAACCTCCATTGTTAGGAAACCTATACCTCATACCCTGCCTATCCCTAAAAACTACCTGCTACCTATTTTCATCCTCCACTTGCTGTATATGAACATTTATCATAAAGATGCCTATATATTTAATCAGCAAGGTAGCTGTACTCTCCAAAAAAAATCTTGGCTCAACCCAGAAGTGAACTTCTTCACTCTAGCCCGCATGTCAGCCACCAAAGCAAGAGCATACCTTGACAATTGGTGAAACTTCAAGGAACATTTTTTGATAGACATTCTCCTCTATTTGATGTTTAAAATCTCCTCCATCTTTGATTCTCTCTACTCTTGGGGAAAGAAATGATCCAAAAAAGCACCAAATAAGGCATCCCATAAAGATGACTCTTACACCTCATCTCTATCCCTTTCCTACTCTTTATACCACTAATATGTAACCTATTTTAGATAATAAGTTGCAAAGTTTACCTATCCAAATTCGCAGCCTGTATCACATGAAATATCTTTTTTATTTCATCCAAGAAGAACTGTGGATCCTGCTCCGCCTTTACTTGAAAAAAAATAAAAAGACCCATCTTAATTAATTGGCCTACCCTTATGGCCTTAATATATAAAGAACTAGATACATTCCACTCAGCTTGAGCAAAAACTAATATAACAATAGCATGATAGACTGAAAAAATTTAACATCAGTCACCTCAGATTGAGGAGGACTAATATCAACTAATAGAACTCCAAAACTACCAAGGATAGGACTGTGAGATCAAAGATGAAACTGATATGCCCAAATTACAAGTCTCATTAGAAAGTGCAAGCGGTCACTGTCAAATATAGAACCCAACTAGGTTGGGTGTCGAATCCCATAGGGAATACTATGATAACTAAGTATTCTGATTATTATTAGACTGTTGATCGAAGGTTCCAAGATAAGGGGGTTTCAGTTTAGGTGCACAATAATAATATCAGTGTAAAGATGAGATGATATGTGTAATAATATTTGATCACAGAGAATGACAAGTTAGGGTTATGTCCACCTTGTAGCTTCTACTTCTCTATTAACTATGAATGATACAGATTTTATACATGCATGCACTTATAGAGAGACGTATTCTAAGTATAATCTGATACGCCCAAATTACAACTCCCTTTAGAAAGTACAAGAGGTCGTTGTCAAATATAGAACCCAGCTTGGTTGGGTGTTGAATCCCACAGGGAATACTCTGGTCACTAAGTGTTGCAATTATTAGTAAACTATTGGTCGAAAATTCCACGAAAAAGAGGGGTTTGGTTTAGGCGTGAACTAATGGTATCAAAGTAACGAATGAGACAATATATGTAGTACGGTTTAATCATAGAGAACGATAAGTTAGGGTTATGTCCACCTTGTAAGTTCTACTTCTCTATTAACTATGAGTAACGCGGAATTTAGACATGCATGCGCTTATAGAGAATCGTATTCTAATTCTAAATCCAAGTGTTTCTCAACCATCAAGGATTTATTTCACTTTAGCTCTCTCGAGCCTACAGTGTATAACAAATGGTACAAATTCTCCAAGAAGTTAATCCGGTTAAGGCATTCACGTGTAAATAGAGGTTGGAAGCCCTATTTCCTTGTCATACTCTCTTTTCCAAACATATAACTTTTCTCTCGAACAAGTTAATGCTATAATGGCGTATTGTCTATGTTTGCAACCATGAGAATTCAATTAAAAGGAAGAGAGTATTGATATAAGAAGCATAACACATCAATAATTCACAAACTCATAGCAATAGATAGTAGCTTACAAGGTTTCCATAACCCTAACAGAGAAGTTTAGCTACTCATGAATACAACAGAAAACAAAGTAGACATCATCATCATACCAAAACTAGAACAATCTCACGATTGAGATGATTTAGTGTCAATAGAAGGATAACGTTTTCCCCTCTCTAGCCGTTGGTGTAGTCTTCGCCGTTTTTTGTGTTCTATCGAATTATAGAATCTGAAAACTCTATAATGCAGAATGTCGAATGATGAATAATAATGCTGAAAATTTCAGCAATAAGGATTTTATTAATATCCTTGTCCACTAAGTTGCTACTGCATCCTTAAGTATTTAAAAATGGTGGGTTTGCCCGGAAAAAAGTTCCCATGCATCACTTTCAGTCCAAAAGCTGTCTTCCCTCTTATGTGAAGTTTTCCTTTGCTGCCCACAGATCCACAAAGTGCTGAAATCTTCATCATTAGTACCTGAAAACGTGCTAATCACATAGGTCAGATCACCTAAAGGAAAATGGACTAAAAGTGCAAGAATTATATATTTTATCCTCAAAACTTAGCTAAAACATGGGTAAATTATGGTGCTTAGGCGTGTAAATACGTCCAACATCACCACCCCACACTTAAAGCTTTGTTTGACCTCGAACAAAATATTACATCCATGCAAACACCTAACTAGGATTTCATAATAGCAACACAAAATGTTCAACAAGGCATACACAACAATCATTAACAAAGAGTAGGTTTCTCAATCACTACTAGAAAGAACTCAACCTCCAACATAGACTCATTAGGATGGTTAATTCGTATCCACAAGTTAAGACACAAAGAATCATATAAAACTACCCAACAACCATCAACCATGTGTGCTCACACAAGATATCACCCATAATCACTCATAGTTTTTCATTTTTCGCAACATGGGTATAATACTCTCCTTGCTCTCACTCTCACAAAGAATTCTTATATTGCAACTGATGACCATAGGCTTTCCCTTAGTGTAATACTCTACTAATATCAGACTGCTAAGTTTAGGATCAAATAGGTCTTTACAGGTTGTAATGTAGGCTAAGGGACAGGTAGGACTATTTTGGCCAGAAATAGTGATTATGTTCCCTAAGCGCTTTAATACACTACACTATGACATTTACACCAACTTTTAACAACCACTCTACCTCTCTTTCATCTACAAATCCCTTTTCACCCATTTTGTTATTCAATCATAAACACAACTATCTTTTTGTTTTTAATTTTATTTTTATTATTGTTTTTTTTTTATCTTTTATTTTTCATTTTTTTTATATTAAGCAAACATCTCTATAATAACCACTCTTTTTCATAACATTTTCAAATACCAATACACCCTGAGGCATCACTTTCACCATTCTCCTCTTATTTTCCATATGATTCTACAATTTAAAGTGCTTAGGAGTTTGGATCAAATTATGGTCTTAAAAAATGGATTAGGCTACATAATGAGGCTACCAAAGAAAATAGCTTAAAGTCTCAAAGGGGGTTCACTAGGACAATGTACAAAGGTACTTAAAAAGAAGGTAAACAATTTCAGGGCTGCTAAAGAAATGCCTAAATTATCTCCTACACTCACAATCATTATTTTGCTTCACACACACACCAGGAAAGTTCTAGCATCAGTCACAACAAAGAATATACAATACCCTCACACACACAAGGCACATGGTCAACTTCGTTGGGAGTATTATAGACTCTTGATCCAACAGATGAATGAATTAAACCACAATAATTTATCACACAGTGAGTCACAACTTAGAGCCTCAGTGTCTCAATAGTAATGATTTATCACAAACTGTAGTTATAATACCATGTAGTCTATCAGAACAATTTCATGCAAAATCTAAAAAAAAATATAAGATTTAACTAACTAATTACAACTAATTAAGTACGACTAATTCAAACAAACAACAACAAGAATAAATGTAGGCAAAGAAGTACACTATAGCATACAAATACCAGCACCCCACACTTAGACGGGACACACTGTCCTCAGTGGCAATAAATAAGGAAAACCTGATTAGTCGGACTCCTCTTCTATGTCTGGGGTCATGCCCCCTGCGTCGGAATCATCATCAGAGTCGTCATCCTCAGAGTAGTCCTCCACATTTGAGTCTGGTAGTCGACGATCATCGTCAGTCGGCATGTCATTATCAAGAGGTTCCTCAAAATGTACCCCTACTCCACATATAGCCCGCGCATGCTCATTCAGCGGGTAATCATAGTCCAACTGCTGAAGTTTTGCATCAGTCGGAACACGACCCCCACTCATCATGGTAAACTGAGTCATTCCATATAGATTGTGAAAGAAACTTTCATCTCGAGCATGTCTCTCAGCAGTGGTAAGGTTGATGCCATGACCAGTTTCAGGCTCTTTAACTTTCGTGAGATCAACCTTCTTTGGGTTGTGTGGAAGCTTATGATCTGCAGGTTCCTCTTTAATGTGCTCCTTCCTTAAGATCGCAGTAAACAAATTGCCAAAGCTGAAATGGGACCTTTTGTGCAGCCTAGCCTTACGCATTGACGATTGTATAACCGCACCAATGTTGATGGGAATATTCGTCATCAGAGCATACACCAAGCATACTCGATCAGGTGTGATCTTTGTGTACTGTGTCCCAGGAATCAAGCAAGAGTTGACTATCCTCAACCATATACGAGCTTCTCTGTTCAAGGAAGCATATGGGAGGGTATTGTGCCGACCATTATCCTTGTGACAAATCCACCTGGCCATGGACCTTGTTTCACACAGTGTATGTCTGATTTCCCTGTAGGGAGGTCTGTGATAAAGCTCCCTGAGTGGTGCTGGATCCACAAATGGAGTGCCCAGAAAAGAGTTGATGAATTCCGCATTCAATTGCAGGATTTGGCCCCGAATCTTCACTTCACTTCCAGTAGTCTTTGGGGACCAATTGGCATAAACTTCTCATGTTAGATCAATATTACATTCCCCCATATCTCAGAAAATGAAATCAAGATTTAGTGCCATGATTTTAGCCAAAATGCGGGGCTCTCTCTTTGCTAGACTCTCCTTCTGCATCAAATCCACGTGAACATATTTTTTTACTTTGTTGTTCTTGTACCACTCTTTTCCTTCATCCTCTAGGACCCACCTGATTCCAAAGGTGCGTCGAGGCACTTGCAGAGAGGAGGGCTCAGCTTGCTCTTTTCTCGACCTTTTCTGCCTTTTCTGTGAGGTGGACACTTTTTCTTTTCCTTGTCGTCCTTTTGGGGCCATTCTACCTGAGATCATAATAGAGTCATCTTAGCTTCATCTCAGAAGATTCAATTGAAAAGAAAATAGTAAAGGCCCCACCCCACACTTAATTTTGTGGCACAGACTAATTAAGTAAGTGATGTCGATTACTCAGACTTCATCGACATACATTTAGGCGATATGTTCCAACAGCATGTTTAGCACAGTCATACTTTCATGTAATCTTGACTATCCTTTCCAAATCTATTTCATTGGATTAATGCACTTTTTGTACAAGACTACCACATAGAGAACGGATTACGTTATTGCATAGAAATAATCATACCATCTTATGCTTGTGGTCAAT
This sequence comes from Capsicum pubescens, assembly GCA_030864215.1. Taxonomy (NCBI): domain Eukaryota; kingdom Viridiplantae; phylum Streptophyta; class Magnoliopsida; order Solanales; family Solanaceae; genus Capsicum; species Capsicum pubescens. The sequence goes on from CM061543.1 coordinate 25,250,895, forward strand.
CATGATCAATATCTCGAAGAACGAGTCATTCATACATTCCAGCTTATAATTTTCAATATTATGCATACAATTTCAATTGCGTAATAATATGACGGTGAATACCAATCAAATACAAGTCGGAGTAAAGTCAAGAACACCCACACGAAGCCTTTCACTCAACTAGATGCATGATAACAAGCCAATCATATTCTTATCACCAACACTACTTCAAAATCTAAAATACCATTATAAGCGTAGTATTTCAACAACTACGGAATATAAAAGAGTACTTACGTGGTGATGGATTCGGGAGATAAGCTTGCAAGATTAGATGAGCAAAAAGAAAAACTTTGAGAGAATTTGGGATCTTGGGCGGTGCCTATCTTGAGCAAACAATGGAATTGTGTTCTAAGGTTGAGGATCTATTTAAAGACTAAGCCATGGGTCGGGTTTGATCCATGTACAATTGGGTTAGGAGAAAAAAATGCATAAGTAGGCGGCGCCTATTGTTTTGCCTATGCTTAGCATATGCGGCGCCTTTGTTAATGCCTAGTTTGGCATAGGCGGCGTCTTGCCTATTGCCTAGTTTGGCATAGGCGGCGCCTTTCCTATCGCCTAGATTGGCATATGCGGCGCCTATACCATTGCCTATGTGAGGCAGTGAGCATAGGCAATGGCATAGGCTGCGCCTATAGCATTGCCTACATTGGTATAGGCCTTGCCTTATCGATTGCCTAGATTAGCATAGGCATTTCCTTGTCCATTGCCTATGTGAGGCAGTGAGCATAGGCAATAACATAGGCCTTGTCTTGTCATTGCCTAGATTAGCATAGGCATTGCCTTGTCTGTTGCCTAGATTGGCATAGGCAATGCCTAGCCTATATCCTTTCCTCCATCATTCCTAACATACCACCTTTAGCATGGCTCACTTTCAAATCAAAACTTGGGTCTAATCTCCTCCTTTGTATGTCTTGCACCTACACTTAATCAAAAACAACAAAAACTGATTAGAATGATGAGTTGCCTCCCATCAAGCTCCTTAGTTTTGGTCGTGGCTCGACTCTTCTTTTTGAATTTTGATTGAACAAAAACAAACTCCTAGTAAAACAAAATGATTAAAAACGATGGTTTTCCTCCCACGTAGCGTTTGATTTATTATCGCGGCACGACATGGTTATCTCGATTACTTAGACTTCATCGAGATAGATGGACCATTTTTTTCTGAATGGATTCAGACGACGCTGATGCTTAATAGTGGGTACACAATCTTCCTCAAGCTGAATCTTGTGCATACATATCCCAGGAGGGATACCAATTATATCAGCAATAGTCTAACCAATGGCTCTCTTGTACCTCTTCAGAACAGAGATGACAGCCGCTACTTGCTGTTCACCTAAATCAGATGCAATAATAACTCGAAGTATATCACCACTTCCCAAAAATGCATACTTCAGGTGATTGGGTAGCTCTTTCAATTCTAGCACTGGTGGCTCTTCGATGGATGGTTTTGCTGGAGGTGAAGTTCGATTCTTAAGATCAAGGTCTAGCTTCTTAGGGGCATGAGAATATGACCCCATTCTTGTTAGAACACAAATAGTTTCTTCATACTCTTCAACATCCTCACGCTCAAAATTTAAAAGCACAACAGACAATGGCTCAACAGTAAGCTGCTTCTCTCCAGATACTTCTTTCTCATCCTTATAATAAACATCAGCTATAGAGAACACATTCATATCTTTAGGCTGCTTCATCGATTTGCATAAATCAAAATAGAGCACTTCGTCATTCATCCGAAATAAATGCTCATTGGCTCGTAAATCAATAAGCACACTTCCTATTGCGAGGAAAGGATGACCCAAGATTATGGGTACTTCAAAATCCACCTCGCAATCCAAAATAACAACGTTTGCAGGAAAGATGAAGGTAGAAACCTTCACCAGTACATCATATAAGATACCAACAGGTCGTTTTACCGACCTATCTGCCATCACGAGCCTTATATTGGTTGGTGTAGGATCGCCCAACCCTAACTTTCTGTAATTGGATAGCGACATCAAATTGATGCTAGCCCCCAAATCGCACAACGCCATAGCAAAATCAAAAGATCCAACCGTGCAAGGAATAGTGAAAGCACCAGGATCTGCCTTATTCTGTACTAAATATCTCGTGGCAATCGCACTGCAATGATGAACATCATCTGCCAGTTCATAACTTGCTGCCCTTTTCTTTGTCAAAAGGTCCTTCATGAATTTGGCGTACCCTGGCATCTGCTCCAGTGCCTCCACCAAAGGCATATTAATAGTCAGCTGCTTCAACATGGTCATGAATTTACTGAACCTGGTGTCATCAGCTTTCTTCTTCAGTCTCTGAGGAAAAGGTGGTGGTGGAAGGGGAAGAGTTTTCTCCACCACTTCCTTTTTATCTTGCTTCCGATTATCAATCTTTTTAGGCTGGTGATATCTACGTGTAGTATTATGAAAGTTCTCATTCTGATTTTCAGCTTCTACAGAATCATCACAACCTGCTTCAATAACATTCTCTTCTGTATTATCAACCACCTATTTTCCTTTGGATGGATTTTCCAACACTTGACCACTCCTGGTAGTAATAGCCATACATGATCCATCATTTCTTAGATTTTGCACGGTGTCGCTAGGTAAGGTGCCGGCCTTTTTCTGATTGAATGCTGCTGATAATTGACTCATTTGTTGTTCTAGCTATTTTATTGCAATGGAATGCGAGTCAACCAGTTGATTTATTGAGGACAAATCATTCTTTACCTCAGCTACTCCCGTGTTAGTTGCTTCCACTCCTTTCAGCAGCTTAGACATCATGTCCTCCATGGACATCTTTCCAGAACCAGATGCAGCGACGTCACGACTTCTAGGAGGAACATACAAACCACTCCTGTCAGTCTTATTCTTCCAACTCCCTAGATCACGGTCCTTGTATCCGGATTTTTCATAATAGTTCCGACCTTGGTTTTCTTGGGCATTGCCTCGAAAACCCCCCTGATTATTCAAATAGTTTGCTTCATCCTCAGAATTAGACTCATCTCTTCCCTGCGACACAATATCTTTGACCTTTTCTGTCTTTCCTGATAATAAATGCTTGGTCAGAAGGTCCATCAGCGTTTTCATGTGAGCCATATCTTGGTCACGTTCCTCTTCTCTTCGTCTCTGTTCTGCAGTCATGCCAATAGATATAGTAGATCTTGCTACCTCATAATCCCTGGTATGCCAATCTCTACTCTTCTTTGTCATACGATCTAGCATATCACTTGCCTCCATAAAAGTAACATCCATGAATGACCCGCTCGCAACATTATCAACCACTGGCTTAGTCACTGAGTTCAAAGCCCTATATAATATTTCCATTAAGTGGATATTGGTCATCTGATGATTTGGGCACCGCATAAGCTTCTTCTTTAACCTCTCCCTTGTTTCGTGGAGAGCTTCAGTTGGAAGCTGCCGAAAATTGTTGATCTCATCTCGTAATTGTGCTCTCTTGGATGACGGAAAGAATCTTTATAGGAAAGCGTCTTTTAGTTTCCTCCAATTAGTAACAGAGTCAGGAGTTAGCACGTTCAACCATAGAGTTGCCTCTCCAGATAGAGACAATGGAAATAAGCGCAACCGGATCGCATTCTGTCCAACCCCTGGATTGTGAAACGCTTTGTATGTTGAGATAAAATTAATCAGATGCATATTTGCATCGTCGCCTGCAAGTTCACCAAATAATCCTTTGAGTTGCAATAGCTGAATCATGGTGCTAGTGATATTGAACTTGGCTCCGGGTGCCAAGGACGGAGGAATAATAGCCCCTGTGGCACCAACCCCATCCAAATCATCATCATCAAAAGAAGCCTGCACAGCTCGGCGTTCAGGTCTCATTCTAGCTTGACGATCTCTCCTGTTCATAGGCGCTACCACCTCATCTGCACGCCGTAGATTTAGTAACTCATCATCACCCAGGTCCTCTTCATCAGGATTTGTTGCCCGACCTGGGTTATCAATATTCTGTTGATGTACTTGAGCAGCTGCCAATACAGCTAATCTAGCATGCTCCTGTTAAGTAGCCATCCGTTCAAGGTTTCGTTGCGTATCCATTCTGCCAATGAGTTGTGGTTAAGGGTTTATAGGTAATAATGGCTGACCAGATCTTTGTGTATTTGACATGCACTCAACCAAACCTGAACAAAACAAAAACAACAAACAAAAAGTAAAATTTGAGAATCTTTGACCAAAGGGTCTATTAACTATCACAAACTTAGTTGTCAACCGTATTCCCTGGCAACGGCGCCAAAATTTGATACGCCCAAATTACAACTCTCATTAGAAAGTGTATGCGGTCGTTGACAAATATAGAACCCAACTAGGTTGGGTGTCAAATCCCACAGGGAATACTCTGGTCACTAATTGTTGCAATTATTAGTAGACTGTTGGTCGAAAATTCCACGGAAAAGGAGGGTTTGGTTTAGGCGTAAACTAATGGTATCAAAGTAACGAATGAGACAATATACGTAGTAAGGTTTAATCACAAAGAATGATAAGTTAGGGTTATGTCCACCTTGTAAGTTCTACTTCTCTATTAACTATGAGTAACGCGGAATTTAGACATGCATGCGCTTATAGAGAATCGTATTCTAATTCTAAATCCAAGTGTTTCTCAACCATCGGGATTTATTTCACTTTAGCTCTCTCGAGCCTAAAGTGTATAAGAAATGGTATAAATTCTCCAAGAAGTTAATCCGGTTAAGGCATGAACGTGTAAATAGAGGTTGGAAGCCCTATTTCCTTGTCACACTCTCTTTTCCAAACATATAACTTTTCTCTCGAACAAGTTAATGCTATAATGGCGTATTCTCTATGTTTGCAACCATGAGAATTCAATTAAAACGAAGAGAGTAATGATATAAGAAGCATAACACATCAGTAATTCACAAACTCATAGCCATAGATAGTAGCTTACAAGGTTTCCATAACGCTAACAGAGAGGTTTAGCTACTCATGAATACAACAAAAAACAAAGTAGACATCATCATCATACCAAAACTGGAACAATCTCATGATGGAGATGATTTAGTGTCAATAGGAGGATAATGTTTTTCCCTCTCTAGTCGTTGGTGTAGTCTTCGCCGTTTTCTGTGTTCTATCGAATTACAGAATCTGAAAACTCCATAATGCAGAATGTCGAATGATGAATAATAATGCTGAAAATTTCAGCAATAAGGTTTTTATTAATATCCTTGTCCACTAAGTTGCTACTGCATCCTTAAGTATTTAAAAATGTTGGGTTTGCCCGGGAAAAAGTTTCCATGCATCACTTTCAGTCCAAAAGCTGCCTTCCCTCTTATGTGAAGTTTTCCTTTGCTACTCACAGGTCCACAAAGTGCTGAAATCTTAATCATTAGTACCTGAAAACGTGCTAATCACATAGGTCAGCTCATTTAAAGGAAAATGGACTAAAAATGCAAGAATTATATATTTTATCCTCAAAACATAGCTAAAACATGGGTAAATTATGGTGCTTAGGCGTGTAAATACGCCCAACATCGTAATCCAAGTGTTTTTCAAACATCAAGGATTTATTCACCTTAGTTCTCTTGAATCCAAAGTGTACAACCAATTGTACGAACTCTCCAAGAAGTTAATCCTACTAGGGAATTAACGTGTAAAATAGAGGTTGGGAACCCTATTTTCTTGTCACACTCTCTTTTCCAAACTGTAACTTTTCTATCAAACAAGTTATTGCTATAATGGCGCATTCCCTATGTTTGCAACCATGAGAATTCAATCAAAATGAAGAGAGTGATGATATAAGTAGATTAACACATCATAAATTCAAAAAGCCATAGCAATAGAGAGTATGCTACAAGGTTTCCATAACCCTAACAAATAAACTTAGCTACTCATGAATAAAACAGAAATCAAACTAGAAATATTCATCATACCAAAACATAGAATGATAGTGGTGATAAAGATGACTAGCAAAAATAAGAGAGAAGCGCGTTTCTCTCTCTCTATCCTCAAGCTAAACCACTCTCTCCTATTTTCAAATAATACAGAATGTGAATAATTTTCTAAAAATTCAGCAATAAGGCTTTTAATAACATCCTTCTCTAATAAATTTCTACTGCATCCTTAACTATTTAAAAATATTGAGGGGAAAAAGATCTTATGCATCACATTCAGTCCAAGAGCTGTTTTCCTTTTTATGTGAAGTTTTCCTTTGCTGTCCATAGTTCTCCAAAGTGCTGTAATATTCCTCATTAGTACCTGAAAAGTATGCTAATCACATAGGTCATCTCACTTTTCTAAAAATAGACTAAAAGTGCAAGAATTATGCATTTTATCCTCAAAACTTACCTAAAACATGGGTAAGTTATGGTGCTTAGACGTATAAATACGCCCAACATCACCACCCCACACTTAAAGCTTTGTTTTTCCTCGAAAAAAATAGTACATCCATGCAAATACCTAACTAAAATTCACAAGAGCAACACAAAATTTTCAACAAGACATACACTGCAATTATTAACAAAGAGTAGATTTCTTGATTATTACTAGAAACAACTCACCCTCCAACATAGACTCATTCAGTTGGTTAATTCATATACCCAAGTTAAGCCAAAAAAATCATATAAAACTACCCAACAATCATCAACCATGTGTGCTCACACAAAATGTTACCCATAATCACTCATAGTTTTGCATTTTTCAGAAATATGGGTATAAAAACTTGCTTGCTCTCACTCTCACAAAGAATTCTTAGATTACAACGAATGACCATATGCTTTCCATTAGTGTAATGCTCCACTAATGGTGACTATGCTCCCTAAGCGCTTTAATACACTACATTATGCCATTTACACTAACATTTAACAACCACTCTACTCTTCTTCACCCATTTTGTTACTCAATTAAAAACACTATGATGGGAATATACAACCCTTCTTTTCTTTTCTTTTTTTTTGTTTATATTTTTTTTCTTTATTTTTATTAAGCATCGCTATGATAGCCACCCTCGATCACAATATTTTCATGTACCGATAACTAAACTTTAGGGCATCACTTTCACCATTTTCCTCTTATTTTGTCACACTCTTTACTCAACTTGATTCTACAATTTAATGCGCATAGGAGCTTTTGGATCAAATTATGGTCTTTTCAAAAAAATGGATTAGGCTACATATGGGGTTGCCAAAGAATATAGCTAAAGGCTCAATGGGTGTTCACTAGGACTACAAAGGTACGTAAAAAGAAGATAAAAAATCAGGGCTGCCAAAGAAATGCCTAAATCATCTCCTAAACTCACAATCTTTATTTCGCTTCACACACACACTAGGCAAGTTTTATCATCAGCCGCAACAAAGAATATACAATAACCTTACACACACATGGCACATGATCAACTTAATTGGGAGCATTATAGATTCTTGACCCAGCAGATAAATGAATTAAACCGTAAACAATTATCACAGAGTGAGTCACAACTTAGAGCCTAAATGTTTCAATAGTAGTGATTCAACACAAAGTCCTATTATAATGCCATGCCGTCTATAAGAATAATTTCATGAAAAATCTGACTAATTACAACTAACTAACTATGACTAAATCAAAATGACTATTGAATAAATGCAGGCAAGCAGTACGCAGTGCAACACCCCACACTAAGAAGGAACACACTGCCCTCAGTATAAGTAAATAAGCAAAAACCTGGTTAGTAAGACTCCTCCTCTACATCTGGGGTCATACCCCCTGCGTCAGAATCATCATTAGAGTCTTCATTATCAGAGTTGTCCTCCACATCAGAGTCTAGCAGCTGGTGATCAATGTTTGTCGGCACATCATCATCTAGAGGTTCTTCAAAATTTACCCGCACTCCATACATGGCCCGAGCATACTCATTAAGCGGGTAGTCATAGTCCAACTGCCGAAGCTCTACATCAGTCGGCACACTACCCCCATTCATCATAGTGAACCTAGTCATGCCATACAGATGGCAAAAAACACTCTCCTCTCGAGCATGTCTCTCAGCAGTGGTAAGGTTGATGCCTTGACCAATTTCTGGATCTTTGATTTTCGTGAGATCTACCTTCTTCGGGTTATGTGGCAACTTATGGTCTGCTGGATCCTTCTCAATGTGCTCTTTGCTTAAAATTGCAGTGAACAAATTGCCGAAACTGAAATGGGACCTTTTGTGCACCCTTGCTTTTCGCATCGACGTTCGTATAACTGCACCAATGTTGATTGGGACATTTTTCATTAGAGCATATACCAAGCAGACTCGATCACGCGTGACCTTAGTGTATTGTGTCCCAGGAATCAAGCAGGAATTGACTATTCTTAACCATATGCGAGCTTCTCTGTTCAAACAAGCATATGGGTAAGTATTGTGACGACCATTATCTTTATGACGAGTCCACTGGGTCATGGACCTTGATCCATACAACGTATGTCTGATGGCTCTGTAGGGAGGTCTGTTGTAGAGATCCTTGAGTGGTGATTGATCCACACTTAGAGTACCCAGGAAAGAGTTGAAGAAATCAGCGTTCAATTGCAAGAGTTGCCCCCGAATCTTTACTTCATTTCCCGTAGTCCTTGGGGACCAGTTGGCATAAAACTCTCGAGTCAAATCAAGATTACATTCGCCCATGTCTCGAAAGATAAAGTCAAGATTTAGTGCCATAATCTTTCCCAAAATACGAGGGCAGTTCTTTGCTAAACTTTCCTTCTGCATCGACTCCACATGTACATATTTCTTCACTTTATTATTTCTATACCATTCCTTCCCTTCCTCCTCCAAAACCCATTTGTTCCCAAAAGTACATTGAGGCACTTGAAGAGAGGAGGAATCAGCATGGTCCTTTCTTGACCTTTTTTGACCTTTTTGTGAGGTAGATGCTTTCTTCTTTCCCTGTCGTCCTTTCGGAGCCATGTTACTTGAGAGCATAATATGGTCATGTTAGTCTCATTTCGTGTAAAATTCAATATAATCAAAAAAGAAAATAGTGATGGCACCACCCCACACTTAATTTGTTTGCACAAACTAATTGAGTGAGTGATGTCGATTACTCAGACTTCATCGACATACATTTAGATGGTATGTGCCAACAACATTATTAGCGCAGTCACACTTTCAACCCTTCACTTTACATAACACTTTCTCAGTTTGATATAGAGAAGCAGCACACAATGGTCCTATAATCTTGACTATCATTTCCAACTTTATTTCATTGGAGCAATGCAATCTTTGAACAAGACTACCACATATAAATCTTATCATGCTATAGCATAGAAACAATTACACAATCTTATGCTTTTGGTTAACCATGATCATTACATCGATGAACGAGTCACTCGCATATCAAGCTTACAACTCCCAAAATTATGCATTAAACTTCAATATTTCAACTCCATAAAAAAAATTATGACAGTGAATACCAATCAATACATGCCGGAGTAAAATCAAGATTACCTACGAGAATCCTTTCACTCAATGAGATGTATTCTTCAAAAAATCATAACAAACTAATCATACTCTTATCACCAAGCACTACTACAAAATCTAGTTAACCATTATAAATGTAGCACTGAAACAACTACGGAACATGAAAGAGCAACTTACTTGGTGATTAATTCGTGATGAATCGGGAATGTGAGCCTACAAGATTAGATGAGAAAAGAGAAAAGCTTGGATAGGGCAAGGATGCTTGGGTGGAGCTTAGGTTTAAGAAAAATTGAGTGGTGTTTAGGGTAGAGGATATATTTAAAAGATGAGACATGGGTCGGGTTTGTCCATTGACACACGGGTTATTAGACAACATTTACGGTGATAGGCGACGCCTATAGAATTGCCTAAGCATAAGTAGGTGGCGTCTAACCTACCGCCTATGTTGACATAGGCGGCGCCTAGCCTATTTACTATGTGAGGCAGTGAGAATAGGCGATGTCATAGGCGGCGCCTAGCCTATCGCCCATGTTGGCATAGGCGGCGCCTAGCCTATCGCCCATGTTGTCATAGGCGGCGCCTAGCCTATTGCCTATGTGAGATCATTCCTAGACTTACCACCATTGACATGGCTTACTTTCAAATCAAAATTCAGGGCTAATCTCCTCTTTTGTACTTCATGTGCCTACACTTAATCAAAAACAACAAAAATGATTAGAAGGATGGGTTGCCTCCCACCAAGCGCCTTAGTTTTGGTCGTGGCTCGACTCTTCTTTTTGAACTTTTATTTATCAAAAACAAACTCCTAGTAAAACAAAAATGATTAAAAATTATGGATTGCCTCCCATGTAGCGCTTGATTTATTGTCACGGCACGACATAGTTATATCAATTACTCAGATTTCATCAAGATATATGGTGGCTACACATTTTATCCAGTCGGTTGGACCGATACATATCTTCACTCTTTGGCCATTCACCTTAAAGACACTACCATCATTGTTTTCTAACTCCACTACTCCAGATGAGTAAACTTGGCTGATTTTGAATGGACCAGACAATTTAGACTTCAACTTACCTGGAAACAGCTTCAATCTGGAGTTGAAAAGGAGTACCAAATCACCTTTCTGAAAGTTTCGTCGGATAATCCTCCAATCATGGTACTTTTTCATCCTTTCCTTATAAAGATCTGCTCTTTCATATGCATTTAGACGAAATTCATCCATCTCATTCAACTGCCCCAATCTCATATTAATAGCATCATCCCAGTTTAGGTTAAGCTGCTTCAGTCCCCACATTGCATTATGTTCTAGCTCGATTGGCAAATGACAAGCCTTTCCATAAACTAGTTGGTATGGTGACATGCTAATTGGTGTCTTAAACGTGTTCCTGTATTCCCATAAGGCATCGTCTAGCTTCCTGGACCAATCTTTCCTGCTGGCACTCACAGTCTTAGCAAGGATCAGCTTGATTTCCCGATTTGAAACCTCCACCTGCCCGCTAGTTTATTGGTGGTACGGTGTAGCTACCTTATGTTGCTTAACCCCATACTTTGCCAATACGGCTATGAACAAATTGTTGCAGAAATGTGATCCTCCATCGCTTATGATGGTACGAGGTACCCCAAAACGAGAGTATATATTTCTCTTTAAGAACGCCACAACACTCTTACCTTTATTATCAGCTAGAGCGACTGCTCCGACCCATTTGGATATGTAATCCATATCAACTAAGATATATTTCATCCCAAATGAGCTCACAAATGGGCCCATGAAGTCAATACCCCAAACATCGAATAACTCTACTTCAAGCATTTTGGACATGGGCATCTTATGGTGCTTTGAGATAGAATCTTGCCGCTAACACTGATCATATCTTCTTACAAAATTGTAGGCATCCTTGAATAATGAAGGCCAATAGTAGCCACTTTGTAGTACTTTATTGGCCATCCGTTCACCTGCATGGTGACCTCCAACTTGGGAAGCATGGCTTGCTTCCAGTATGCTAGGCACCTCTACATCTGGGATGCACCGCCTAAAAATACCATCAGCACATCATCGAAAAAGATAAGGCTCATCCCAGAAGTAATGTTTCACATCATGCATGAATTTTTTCATTTGATGAAAGGAGAGATTTTCAGGAATCACTTCGCTTACCCCGTAGTTAGCAAAATCTGCATACCACGGTATGTTTTCTACCATAGTTGCTAGAATATCTTCGTCGGGGAATGCATCATCAATATCAAGGTTGGTATGCACTGTGTGCTCACTCTCAAGTCTAGATAGATGATCAGCTACTTGGTTTTCACAACCTTTTCTATCCTTTACCTCAAAATCTAATTCTTGAAGTAGTAGCACCCACATAATTAGCCTTTCCTTGGCATCCTTCTTTTCCATTAGATATCTTAAAGATGCATGATCTGTACGTACCACTACCTTGGTTCCCAACAAGTAAGCACGAAACTTTTTGAAAGCATAAACAACTGCAAGAAGCTCTTGTGCAGTGACGGTATAGTTCTTCTGTGCTCTATTCAATGCCTTGCTCGCGTAGTAGATTGGATGAAATAACTTTTCTCTTTTCTGACCAAGTATAGAACCCAAGGCTACACCACTTGCATCACACATAATTTCAAAAGGTAGAGACTAATCGGGTGCTACAATTATAGGGGCTTTAACTAGCTTTCCTTTGAGGCATTCAAATGCCTTCAAGCAATCTTCACCAAAGTAAAACTTTGCCTCCTTCTACAAAAGTTTGCATAATGGGTTTGAAATCTTGGAGAAGTCTTTAATAAACCTTTGACAAAAACCAGTATGACCGAGAAAACTACGAACCCCCTTCAGAGAAATTAGAGGTGGTAGTCTCTCGATAACTTCAATCTTGGCTCGATCAACTTCAATTCCCTTTTCAGAGACTTTATGCCCGAGAACAATGCCCTCCTTAACCATAAAATGGAACTTCTCCCAATTTAACACCAGATTAAATTCCACACATCGCTACAAAGCCATACTCAGATTTGCCAAGCATGACTCAAATGACTCACCTACAACCGAAAAGTCATCCATAAACACCTCCAAGGTTTCTTCAACCATATCATAGAAAATGGACATCATACACTGCTGAAAAGCGGCAGGTGCATTACATATCCCAAATGGTATTCGTTTGAATGCAAAAGTACCATATGGGCATGTAAAAGTGGTCTTCTCGTAATCTTCAGGAGCAATGCAAATTTGATTATATTTGGAATAACCATCCAAGAAAAAGAACCATCCTTTCCCTGCCAATCGATCAAGCATTTGATCCATGAATGGCATTGGGAAGTGGTCCTTTAACGTCCACGACTTTAGCTTCCGGTAATCTAAACACACCCTCTACCCTGTGATAGGTCTGACTGGAATTAGCTCATTCTTCTCGTTTGCTACTATTGTCATGCCATCTTTTTTGGGCACACATTGTACAGGACTTACCCATTGACTGTCTGAGATTGGATACACCACCCCTGCATCTAACTACTTTATGATTTCTTTCTTCACCACCTCTTGCATAGGTGGATTCAGACGACGCTGATGCTCAATAGTGGGTACGCAATCTTACTCAAGCTGAATCTTGTGCATACATATGCCAGGAGGGATACCAATTATATCAGCAATAGTCCAACCAATAGCTCTCTTGTACCTCTTCAGAATAGAGATGAGAGCCTCTACCTGTTGTTCACCTAAATCAGTAGCAATAATAACCGGCAGTGTATTTCCACTACCCAACAACACATACCTTAGATGACTGGGTAGCTCTTTCAATTCTAGCACCAGTGGTTCTTCAATGGATGGCTTTGACGGTGGTGAAGGTCGATTCTTAAGGTTAAGGTCCAGCTTCTTAGGGGCATAAGAATACGACCCCATTTCTATCAAAGCACAGATAGTTTCTTCATACTCTTTAACATCCTCACGATCAAAGTTCAAAAGCAGAGTAGCCAATGGTTCAACAGTAAGATTCTTCTCTAAAGATAGTTCTTTCTCATCCTCATAACAAACATCAACTATAGAGAACACATTCATATCCTTGGGCTGCTTCATTGATTTACATATATCAAAACGTACAACTTCGTCATTCGTCCGAAAAAAAAGTTCATTTGCTCGCAAATCAATAAGCACACTTCCTGTTGCGAGAAAAGGTCGAACCAAGATTATGGGCACCTCAAAATCCACCTCGCAATCCAAAATAACAAAGTATGCAGGAAAAATAAAGGTAGAAACCTTTACTAATACATCATATAAGATACCAACAGGTAATTTTACCGACCTATCTATCATTACAAGCCGTATGTTGGTTTGTGTAGGATCCCCTAACCCCAACTACCTATAAATGGCTAGTGGCATCAAATTAATGCTAGCCCCCAAATCACATAAAGCCTTGGCAAAATCTAAAGATCCAACTATGCAAGGAATAGTGAAAGCACCCGGATCTTCCTTCTTCTGTACCAAAGACCTCGTGGCAATTGCACTGCAATGATGAAAATTATCTTCCAATTCATAGCTCGCTACCCTTTTCTTTGTCAAATGGTCCTTCATGAATTTGGCGTACCCTGGAATTTGCTCCAGTGCCTCCACCAAAGGCACATTTATAGTCAGCTGCTTCAGCATGGTCATGAATTTACTGAACCTGGTGTCATCAACCTTCTTCTTTAGTCTCTGAGGAAAAGCTGGTGGTGGATTCGGAAGAGTTTTCTCCACCACTTCCTTTTTATTGTGCTTCCCATTTAAATCTTTTCAGACTTCTGACATCTAGGTGTAGTATCATGAACGTTCTCGTTCCGATTTTCAACTTCTACAGAATCATCACAATCTGCTTCAATAACATTCTCTTCTATATTATCAAACACTGTCTTTCCCTTGGATGGATTTTCCAGCACCTTACCACTCCTGGTGGTAATAGCCAAACATGATCCATCTTTCCTTGGATTTTGCACAGTGTCACTATGTAAAGTGCCAGCTTTTCTTTGATTGAATGTCCCCGATAGTTGACTCATTTGTTGTTCCAACTATTTTATTGAAGTGAAATGTGAGTCAACCAATTGATTCATTGAGGAAAAAACAATTTTTACCTCAGCTACTTCCGTGTTGGTATCCTCCACTCCTTTCAAAAGCTTGGCCATCATGTCCTCTATGGACATCTTCCCAGAGCTAGGTCCGACAGCTTCACGATTTCCAGGAGGGACATACAAACCGCTCCTGTGGTTCTTATTCTTCTAATTCCCTTGGTCTCGGTCCTTGTATCCGGATTTTTCATAATAGTTCCTACCTTTGTTTCCTTGGACATTGCCTCGGAAACCCCTCTGATTATTTAAGTAATTTGCTTCGTCCTCAGAATCAGAGTCATCTCTTCCCTTTGATACAACAACTTTGACCTTTTCTGTCTTCCCTGATAATAAATAATTGGTAAGAAGGTCCATCTGCATTTTCATGTGAGCCATATCCTATTCACGTTCCTCTTTTCTTCGCTTCTGTTCTGCTGTCATGCCGGTAGATACAGTAGATCTTGCTACCTCAGAATACCTGGTATGCCAAGCTCTACTCTGCTTTGTCATACGATCCACCATATCATATGACTCAATAAAAGTAAGGTCCATGAATGACCCACCCGCAGTATTATCAACCACTGGCTTAGTCACCGAGTTCAAAGCCCTAAATAATATTTCTATCAAGTGGACATTGGTCATCTGAAGATTTGGGCATCGGATAAGCTTCTTCTTGAACCTCTCCTATGTATCATGGAGATATTCAGTTGGAAGCTGTCTGAAATTGCTTATCTCATCTCTTAATTATGCTCTTTTGGATGGCGGAAAGAATCTTTCTAGGAAAGCTTCTTTCAGTTGCCTTCAATTGGTAATAGAGTCAGGAGTTAGCCCATTTAACCATAGATTTGCCTCTCCAGATAGAGACAATGGAAATAAGCACAGCCGGATCGTATTTTGTCCAACCCCTGGATTGTCAAACGATTTGTATATTGAGATAAAATTAATCAGATGCATATTCAGATGGTCGCCTGCAAGTCCACCAAATAACCCTTTGAGTTGCAATAACTGGATCATTGTGCTAGTGATATTGAACTTGGCTCCGGGTGCCAAGGGCGGAGGAATAATAGCCCTTATGGCACCAGCCCCATCCAAGTCGTCATCATCATCATCAAAAGAAACTTGCACAGCTCGGCGTTCGGGTCTCATCCTATCTTGATGATCTCTGTTGACATTCTTGTTCACTGGTGCAGCCACATCATCTGCACGCCTTGGATTTAATAACTCATCATCAACCAGGTCCTCATCATTATGATTTGGTACCCGACCTGGGTTATCAGCATTCTGTTGATTTACTTGCGCAGCTACCAATGCAGCTAATCTAGCCTGCTCCTATTGAGTAGCTATCCTTTCAAGGTATCGTTGCGCATCCATTCTACCAATAACATGTGGTTCAGGATTTATAGGTAATAATGGATGACCAGATCTCCGTGTATTTGGCGTGCAATCCACTAAACCTAAACAAAACAAAAACAACAAACAAAAAGTAAAATTTGAGAATCTTTGACAAAAGGGTATATTAACTATCACAAACTTAGTTGACAACCGTATTCCCCAACAACGGAACCAAAACTTGATACGCCCAAATTACAACTCTCGTTAGAAAATGCAAGCTGTTGCTGTCAAATATAGAACCCAACTGGGTTGGGTGTCGAATCCCACAGGGAATACTATGATCACTAAGTATTGCGATTATTATTAGACTGTTGATCGAAGGTTCCAATGTAAGGGGGGTTTCAGATTAGGTGCACAATAATATTATCAGTGTAACGATGAGATGATATGTGTAATAATATTTGATCACAGAGAATGACAAGTTAGGGTTATGTCCACCTTGTAGCTTCTACTTCTCTATTAACTATGAGTAATACAGATTTTATACATGCATGCACTTATAGAGAGAGATATTCTAAGTCTAATCCAAGTGTTTTTCAACCATCAAGGATTTATTCACCTTAGTTCTCTCGAATCCAAAGTGTACAACCAATTGTACGAACTCTCAAAGAAGTTAATCCTGCTAGGGCATTAACGTGTAAAATAGAGGTTGGGAACCCTATTTTCTTATCACACTCTCTTTTCCAAATAGTAACTTTTCTATCAAACAAGTTATTGCTATAATGGCGCATTCCCTATGTTTGCAACATAATTCAATCAAAATGAAGAGAGTAATGATATAAGTGGATTAATACATTATAAATTCAAAAACCCATAGCAATAGAGAGTATACTAGAAGGTTTACATAACCCTAACAAATAAACTTAGCTACTCATGAATAAAACAAAAATCAAACTAGAAATATTCATCATACCAAAACTTAGAATGATCTTGGCGATAAAGATGACTAGCGAAAATAAGAGAGAAACACGTTTCTCTCTCTCTATCCTCAAGCTAAGCCGCTTTCTCCTATTTTCAAATAATACAGAATGTGAATAATTTTTTAAAAATTCAGCAATAATGCTTTTAATAACATCCTTCTCTAATAAATTGCTACTGCATCCTTAACTATTTAAAAATATTGAGTTTGGTCATTCAAAAATTCTAGAGTTTTGAGCTTTTGATCATCATATGAATCACCGTACTAGTCGTATAGTTAGGGTATGGGTAGGGTAACCTAACTCATACATTATACCATTATGGTGGGTAAGTTTCTATTATGGTAGGTTAGTGGTGATGAGCCATACTTTGAGTTACGAGTGGTAAAATCCAAGTCGTATGTTAAACAATGTGCCTAACCTTTGATTCTGTCTTGTATATGATTTGAGGGTACTAGTCATAAAGTAAGGATTCAATTTTGGCAAGGGGACTCATATGGTGGATGGTATGTTGTGTCCAATATTCTAATCAAGGTACGAGTAGAGGGTACCACTCATATTATGTAGGTATGAGTTAAGGGTCAAAACCGTACCCTACTGCGGTGATATTTAAACTTTAAGTTGAGAATATTTTGGAAATTTTTCCTCTTGACTTCTTTTGACCCCATGACTTAAAAAAACTTTTGGGTCCTTACACCCTATTATTCTCAATAAAATACACTTTAATCACTCTCAAATCTCTCTCAAGGCTCTTGGTTTAAGAAAGGCTTGGGTTTCTTAAATACAATCAATTCAGGGATTACAAGGATTATTTTCCTCCGTCTTCTTTCGTATATAAGGCATGTTACTCATCCATCATTGTTAGTTCAAACCTAAGTCATAATTTCATGGATGGTTTTCATTAAATTATTATTTTTATTATATTTTTGGGGTTTTGGTTGTTCGTGGTTGGATAATGTTTTCCTATGTTTTTACTTACGGTTTTCATATTATAAATATGGTTTGGACTTGTGTTTGAATAGGAATGGTCATTTGATACTTGGTTTTGATTTTGGAAACTATTGCCCTCATTATGTTTGTTAAATTGCTTATGATAAAGGTTTTTTCACATGATTTGACTTTCATTGAAAACTTAGCATTGCATAATATAATAATGGAATTTTTTTTTGAATGGTTTAAAAGTGGACTTGGTATATATATAACTCTTAGAAATGGTGGTTTGGTTATGTGCTAAAAGGTTTTAATTGGGCAATAATGATGGGGTGTGACAGCTGAGCGTGAAGGTGTTAGTTAGATTGATAGACACTTGAAACTCATGTTTGACAACATCAGGGTTGGTCATGGTGACCATAAACTTTTGGATACACCAGAATCCCCTAAGTTATACTTGTATATATGTATCATGGAGGGTGAAGGGTACATGGCAATCCCTGACCCATATTATATCTCTAGTTCGTTTGGCTATATGAACTAGGCCCATTCAAGGGGCAACACTAGACCCATATAGCCTGTGGGTGGTTTAAGGATGGTAAAGCTACACAACCCTAGTTAAGGTTGTAAAAGCATTTTAAACCCTGTTCCCTTTCCCGGCATTGTATATATGTATATATGTATGTGATTTCATATGGTTATTTATTTTTTCTTTGAATCATAACTTTATTTTATCCTTATACCTGAGTATATGCTAGCATTAACTCTGCTAACCATCTTAGGGCACTGTATACCCATGCGATGCAGAAACCATCCATACTACTCCTTCTTAGTAACTTGGATTCGAGGATAGCTTAGAGTCAGATAGAAGTGGTAAACTTCCATATTACGAAAGACTCCATTTTATACTATGGACTTATTTACATTATTTTAGTTTCTTGAACTTTGGTTTTGGATATGGTCGGGGCTATGTCCCGACTGAATGTTCTTTCTTTTTGATTATAAGGTTTTAGGGACTACTAAGGGTATGGGCGATGTCTGTATTGGTGTCACTCTTGGTATTGGTATTGTCATTGGGGTTGGCATGGGTTGGACATTTGATTGGGGTTTGGATTATGGTTTTATACTTTATTTAATTTAATTGTTTTATTCTTGTTCTATCTTATTATATGTTTAAAATTTATCCAACATAGGTTGTCAGGTAGTTATGGTTGGGTTTGGGGATGGTCTCCAGTCCTAGTAGGACTTGAGGAACCTGATACGACTTGGACCTAATTTTGGTTGTGTCAATAATTCACAATTCGGAACTTGATTAAAACTCAATAGTATCATGATTCTCATAGCATAACTTGAACCGGAACTCATATTATCAAGATCATTATCAACTGCTAGACTTAAACTAGAATTCATATTTATAAACTATATCAACAAACCATATCAACAAGTAATACCAATAAAATAATCTAATACATTATACATATACCACACTTATTAAGTCCTACTAATAACCGTGCCTATAGGATATGTCAATAGTCATAATCATAAGTTATGTTAATAATCATTTTTATAAGCTATTAATCATATTTATAATCCATTAATTATAGTAATGAGTCATATCATATCCATGATCCATTATTCATATATTTGAACCATACCATATCTATAAGCCATAACATATCTATAAAGCATTAATCATATTTATGATCTATTCATAATATCTATGAGACATTAACCGCTAATCACGTTGATATCTATACCATTAAGCATGTCGATAGGAAATATTATTATTCATATCCAAAATACATATCAATTTATATATAAGTCACATTAGAATTCATATATCTAGAACTCAATCATTAATCATGTCTAGAATCTATCTAAAGAATCATATATATATAAGAGATGTCATAAGTCATATCTATAAATCATATCATTAATCATGTGCATAAACAATATCAGTGGAATTAGCATCAATCTTTCAACATCCAATTAACATACTCAATAATTATAATCAATCCCCTCAAGTTTCAAACCAATAATTAATAATAATATATCATGTGTAACTAAGTCTACAAGGGTAGCACAATTCTAGGCCTAAGGTGGTCTGGAAGGGCAACTTCTAAACCACACAAGGATAAGGTATCTAAGTTTATTTCAAGATGTCAAGTAATCCATAAATAGACCTAAGATAGTAGTCCTTTTAAAATATGAAAAACTAAGTCAATCCTAGGTAAAACAATAGCAAATAAGGCAATCTCCATTAGCTGAAGCAACTAAGGACAATTTCACACTAAACATGAAAAAAGACAACTTCACCTTGTTTGAGTAATTAAGGGATTTTTATTCTAAAAATATATCATGGAACCCAATTTATCTAAGTCATGAATAACTATGCTAACTACTCCAAGTCTATGGTTTCAAGATGAAGTAATGGCCCAACTAAACAAAATATTCTTATTATAAATCCCCAGATTTTGGTCCTTAGAAGATTTCTAAAATTTTATCCTCACTACCCAGACTACGACTCTCTATACGAGTCATAAGGAGTCTTTATGGGTATTAAGGACCCAATTGTAGCCTATCCAGTATGTTGATATGGTTTCTACTATGATTACGACTTGGGGTTACATGTCATAAAGACTCAAAACGAGTTTTATGGTGTCTTCTATAGCCTAACTAGTATGATGCCCAATTGTTTCTTCTTTAACAATGACTGGACCATATGAATCATAATGACTGAATACAAGTTGTATGGTATGACTCATAGCCAAGATAATGTTGGTGATCATGGATACTATCTATACTACCAGTGGGAACTTATGATCCATAAGGTGACCCTGTGAGTCGTAAGGTCACTCATAGTGATTGGGCGGTCAATTTTCAGTCTTTTTATTAAGGACATTCTATTTAATTTCCTTTTTACTTTACTTAGACCCTATTACTATAAATCACTCAAGGGGGTATTTTTTATTCATTACAGTGCCTCTCTAAACACTCAACGGTTAAGATACTTAGGGTTCCCTATAAATTTATCATCTAAGGGCTCAAGGGTTAAATTCTTTCCATAAATCTTGCTATTTCTGGAATTTTACTGTTCCTTAATTCTTGATTTATTAAAATCATATGTTTACATGTTTTAAATTTTATGGATTTTAATGTGTGTTCTTGTAACGCCCCGAAATCGGATCCCGAGACGTCACACGGTGCTTAAGGTCACAAGTGACCCAAAGCTAACCCTTTTACTGGCATAAATCATAAGCAACTGAACAAAAAGTATAAATCTATACAAATCATCGGAAAATAACTCTTTTTGAATTTGATCAATACAAAACTAAAGTTACAAAATTACAACTCTGCATTTACAACCCAAACTAAAATGAAATACATCAACTTCTACTAACTGTCTATGAAGCCTATACTAGAACTGACTGTAGGTAGCCGGGTCATGACTCTCGACTACCATAACTCAATACGACTGAATAAAGAAAATACAACACTATAAATTCTGCATAACTGACCCAAGCCCTTGAATCAAAAGAACTCATCACCTGATTACTAAATACCACGAACTGACTAGATCTGAAGATGCAACTATACTGTGTACCTATATTCCGAGAAAATGTACCCCACATACGAATATGTGGGTCATTACCATGGAAATGTACCGAACATATGGGGGTGCAATGCATATATAAAATAATATCATAATATCGTCACATTTTATAAAATTATGCATGGTGATATAAATGACTCACTTAGCTCGAAGAAAATCATCATAATCATAAGAGAGTAAGATGTATTAGGTAAAACATGTGAGTCTTCATAATAAATCTCAATTCACTTCATCTCGATTTCAAATCATCAAAGCAATCAAATCTCATAATAATGCTCTTTAGAATATAAGCTTTAAACCTTTCGAAAATAACAACTTTCTCAATCATTCTTTCAAGCAAATATATTTTCATATTAGATAGAAGAGTACACACACAAATATTGAGAGTCTCTTACAATCGACATAAACCATGTGAGCTACATGGAGTTCAACGTCCAACCCATGTTGGGGAGAGCTGTCCTATCCTTGCCATCGAAGTAGGACCTTAATCTTTCATTCACTAGTGATCACTATATAAATCAGACTCAGGCTCACACCCTATGGGGGCATGTAGTTCTAGGTAAGTACAAAATCCTGCTATACCTCCCGCTCGGTTCTAAAGACGACTCCCGGACTTAGCTTAGATCTTTTCAAAAGAAAATCCACAATAAAACAATCCAACAATTCATAACGGGAGCCATTATGCTACCTCTTTCATAATATATCAATAAAAGTGGATTTCTTTTCTCACTTCAGTTCAAAATCAACTCTTTCAAGACCAAAAGGTCAAATCATTCTACATCATCATCTCAAGTTAGTCAATATTAAGATGCTTATAGCACATAATTTCTCAAAAGTACAATTTAAAATGGGGTTCAAAGACCCATATATCAATATCATTGAAAAATCTTTCAAGAATCATGCTTTATGTCATAAACACATATAAATTACTTAAAAATTTGGAAATTTCAGCTTTTGTACAATAATATCATCATTCTCATTCAATTCAACTTCCAAAACTTAGACAGTATCATAATCTCATGTAAAACTACATAGGGTATAAAGTCATGTTTCGAATCCATATTAAAACATATAAAAATCAATTATATTCATAAAACAAAATCAATTTGAGCACAAGAACGAAAAGGTGTTCTTGTTGAAAAACCCTACATACCTTGAATGATGAACTTTAGATGGTTACTCGCTTCTGAAATGTTAATCGTGCCTTTGAATGAAGGTTCTTGGAGTTCTTGAACTAAGAACTTGGAATCTTGAATAAATTTGCAGAATTAATGGTGAACTTTGGAGATTCTTGAAGTTGGATGTAGGAGCTTAGGGTTTTCTTTTTGAGGGAATTTGATGAAATATAACATATAATGCTTCTAATAGGCTTCAACCTAGTGTTTGGATGGATTTTGGGTGAGGGGGAGTGACCAAAATGTACCTAAACAAATAAAAAGCTGAAATTCACGTCTGAAACAGTGTTGGCACGCGATCTACGAGCAGCGCAGGCCTAATCGCCCTAGCTTACAGCTTTTCACTAAAAGGGTTGTACGTTTTTGCTCGGGTATCAAATTTTTGTTAAATTGGTATCGTTGGAAAGATAATTCAATTATCTACAATTTTATAGGTCTTGGAATGAAAAATTTCATATATATAAGGAGTTATACACGTTTGAAGTAGACCCTAGTAGAATAGGATGTCAAACTTTGAACGAATCAATTGGTCTTAGCTCAACCTTTCTCTAAGTCATTGCTATGAACATTTTCACCTCTAAGCTACTTAATAGACTAGGATAAGGATCATGAAAACTATATTCTCATGAGAATCACTTGGAATAGATTTTAGACTCATAGAAACGACGGTTAGAATTCTAGCACGAAAATAAGGGGTACTACATTATCTCCCCTTTGGGAACATTCATCCTCGAATGTGGATTACTAAGCTGAAATATAGAGGAATCTTAGCCTTTATGCTATCATTTACAACCGGTATAAACAAAATCACTGAATCTCAACATAATGAGCTTTTGAACTGATTTGCAAGTGCACAAATTCTTATGAAAATAACTATATGGCTAAGATAGAATCGAGAGTGTCAACTTATGAGTCACCATTACTTTGCACTAGACCCGATCTCATGAGAAAAGATGACAGGTTTATGACATGAACACTCGGGGCATTACAACATCCCCCTCTCAGGATCGTTCGTCCCCGAATGATAATAATTTGGTGAAAATACTATGAATAGACTGAGATACTGCACAGTATCCTTACGAACTGAATCATGACTTAATATCTGAAACTGAAACTGATGCATAAACTGAGATGATTTCATAATTTACATGCATGCAAACACATTACTTCTTGGAATGGATACACCCAGGAAAGTTCAGGTAGTAAGACTAGAATAAAATGGAAAAATGGAAAATTATAGAAATTTGTCTATCTGACTGATAAACTAAACTGCTGGATACACAGACTGATTCTTACTAAATGTTCACACCCAAATAGGGTATTTCTTCAACACTCTTTTAGGAAGTAATGACGATATTATGGAGTAAGGAACTATGATCATGCTTTCAACAAGGCATCTGAATAAGAGATTACAATATTGCTACAACTCTATAGCTTGGAGCATAGACATCTAGATTCTAATTATACTAGAATTTCTAGGCCTTGGGCAATGCAACTTCTTCCTTTCAAGCTTAGCATCACTCCTCAAATGCTCTCTCAACTATACCATTACCCTTAAATATCACACTCGCTTGATCCAACTTAAAGTTTTCATATGTCATTGATGAATCTATCTGCTAAAGTCTAAACTGAACTAGTTCCCTTTATCATGGTAAGGCCTAACTCAAAACCAGAAGGTGCTAAATGTAACTCCACACCAGAGTACAAATCTAAGACATGAATTGAACAATCCGAGCACTATCATAACTACTCACTCTAGGATGATTTTCCTCATTACTTTAAAAACTAAATTCAACCTCTTACATATTGACATGATATTCAAGCCTATCCTCATATCAACATCTACACCATTCAGTTCTTCGAAAGACACCCATAACTATTCTCAACTAAACAAATCATACATAAGACTTTACCTTAATATTCTCTACTCATAGACTTACATAAAACAAACTTACAACAATCCCTTCCAACATGACACAATTACTTATTTCTATCTGCACAATCGTTCTTCATCACTACCTTTATCTAATGGAAGGTCACTGAAAGGTTCAAATATTGGGATTTGAAGCATGAAGGATATTAAGCATAACTTAACACCTTACGGATGCCTGAGGAATAGAGCATTCATGGAATGGATTCATTAAAGAGATCAAATCTAAAGACGTATATAATATAAATCTAAATTTCACTGATCGTTAAGAGTGTTGCATGGGTACATGAGTCAGAAGATACATGACATAAATTTTTGGAATTCATAACTTCCGGAAGGTGATTCCGACTTCTGAATGATCTGGAAATCCTCATATTAAGAACTGGAAAGATACATAATTCTCTATTATGTGCATGAATATGAACTATGATCATTGAACTAACACATAAGGCATAAGTAGATATTGGAATAACTAAAATACCCACACTGAAATAAAAATGGGTTAAGACCCATCCTCACTGTCTCGATGTTTCTACACTACACTGGCATCACTACTAAAATTGGGAAGTCTAACTTTGTTACTTATTCTATCATCTCCTCTATAGCGTTAAGCCACCATTCTAAATCTACGGAACCCCTTAATACAAAGCTTTCTTGGAGTAACAATGGAGGATCTAGACTTCTTTGAAGAAGAGCTTTGGAGTTCTTAGAGCATTTTTTGAGAGAAAAGTAATGAAAACATGTCTAATGTGCTTAGAATAGGCTTAAATCTTGTGATTAGATGGATTGGGGGTGGGAAAAAGACTCTTTTGCCCTTAATGAAATGAAAAAAAATAGAAGCTGAAATTTGTCCTCGCGCGATCCAGTAGGCAGTGCCCGCTCTAGTGCGGTGCACTACCCGAGGCGGCGCTTGCTAATCACGGGATGCTACTGGCATAAAAACCAAATATGGTCTTAGGCTCATCAAAATATTCCGAAACTCACACGGAATATGCTAAGACCTTATCTCATTGCAACACAATAAAAATTTTAAGAAATGAATGTTGGGAAGGTCACCAAAAAAAATCAACAAAGATGAAGGGTTCAAAATAAAACTAAGTGTTGATACTCTTAGCTAAAAAAAATTCTAAGTGTTAAGATCAACTTGACTCATTTCGAAGGCTTTAACCATGAGGAAATTTATGGGGTCTTACATTACACGTAAATAGTAGAAATTATCCCAAAGGGCTACAACTGAAAGTGTAAAACTCTCTAATAATGCTCACTTCGCAGTCTCCTAATATCACATCTCTTAAACTTAAACCAGCATACCCAACATCATCAACCTATAACCCATAAGATAACTGACAAGAACATTATATACCGCATCGCCTCATTCATACTTATCAATTCAAGGGTACAACTAACTACACAATCACTTAATAATTTAGAAAATAATGAATCCCCATATCACCTTGGGAACACCTCTACATCATACCTGCAACATCATACTAAATTACGAATAATTAAACATAAGCTCTCGCATACACTGTTCAAGCCTACTAGATCACATCCATACATCTAATATCCATAAATACATCAATCATTATATCTACTTTACTCATCATCTACTACTCAAACCTAGTATCTAGTTCTAACCATGATTAACTACAACTTCTCACAATATTCTGACATGTTAAACATCTAAATATACTAGTCCGCTGAAACGTCAAAACAATAATAATCGATCATAATCATATGGTCTACCTTATTTACAATCCATCAACACATCCTCCTTTTACACATCATTACTATTCACCAATCTATATACCAAACTTATTTATTTCCCTATAAGTTTCAACAAAACTCCCTTTTTCCCATGTCAAGAAAGTCTAAATTAACAACACCCATCCACTAAATACTTTCACTGATAACCTATACCTTTCTAACACCGTAAATATCATCAATGACTCTTTCCTTACCCCAAGCAAACAACAATCCACCTTAACTAATAATATCCTCCTCTAACTTCCACTAAACTAACAAACAAGGGTATACCACTTCATTACTAATTCAATCATTAGCAAAAATTCAGCTATACATATTCAATAAATTACCCTTACCACCTTTCTTGTCACTACACTTCTAAACCCATACTTTTAACTAACACAAGAACAACAAGATAAACAAAAAAGTCCTAGTGAATCGAAACAGGCCTCACATGGCTTCACTAGACTTCAATTTTGTATTTTTGAACATGAAAATGACATAAATAACAAAGCAACTATGCTAGTGAATCGAAAGAGCCCCACACGACTTTACCAGACTTTGATTTTTGTGTTTTTAACAAGAAAATTAGATGAATAACAAAGAAACTATGCTAGTAAATAGAAATAGGCCCCACACGGCTTCACTAGACATTGATTTTCAAAAAAAAACTTGACAACAAGATTACATATTACAAGATATAGAAATTTGACACACGATATTCAATGATCTAAGAATACCCCTCACTCTGTCTTAATTTCATAACTCATAAGAACGAAGGCATAAATTAAATTTGAGGGACTTATCACACACTAAAAGGCTCCTCTCAAGCCACTTTATGAAACTTCCGCAAGCAATAAAAAGAGCATTATCTGGGGAGGAAAATGGAACTTACCAAATAGGTTACCTCAACAATAGTACTTAGATACAGAAGTATAGATTATCATAATGGATTCTGAGGAGAAATTTTTAAGTACATCTGACTCGAGCTTAGTGCACGATTTCAACAGGCCTGATAAATCACTTCAGTTTTTTTTTCAGAACTCAACAGTACTGATTGGATACTTTTCCATCTCTCTTACAATTCCATAACTATCTATGGAGAATTAAGCTCAACTGTTTCTGATACCTTGGATATAAGGCAGAGATGGCTTGAATAGAGTAAGATAAGAATCTGTATAAGTTTCTCAGAGAACTTTTTTTATAGAATGATCTTCGACTTACAAGAATGGAGATATTTCCTAAATTCCATGCCCTGTAGCACCTCGAAGAAAAGTACAGACGTCTCCATACCGTTCTGTAAGACTCTACTAGACACGACTTCATAGACACCCTAGGACAGTTGAACTCTGTGCTCTGATACCAAGTTTGTAATACCTCAAAATTGGATCCCGAGATGTCACACAATGGTTAAGGTCATAAGTGGCCCAAAGTTAACCCTTCTACAGGAATAACTCATAAGCAACTGAACAAAAAGTATAAATCTATACAAATCAGTGGAAAATAACTCTTTTTGAATTTGATCAATACAAATCTGAATTTACAAAATTACAACTCTGTATTTACAACCAAAACTGAAATGAAATACATCAACTTCTACTAACTGTCTATGAAACCTCTACTAGTACTGGTTGTAGGTAGTCGGGTCATGACTCCTGACTACCCTAACTCAATACGACTAAATAAAGAAAATACAAAACTATAAACTCTTCATAACTGGCCCAAGCCCTAGAATCAAAAGGACTTATAACCTGATGACTGGATACCACGAACTGACTGGATCTGAAGATGCAACTATACCGTGTACCTACATTTCGATAAAATATAGCCCATATACGAATATGTGGGTCAGTACCATAGAAATGTACCGAGCATATAAGGATGCAATTCATATATAAAATAATATCATAATATCATCACATTTTATAAAATTATGCATGCTGATAAAAATGACTCACTTAGCTTGAATAAAATCATCATAATCATAAGAGAGTAAGATGTATCAGGTAAAACATGTGAGTCATCATAATAAATCTCAATTCAATTCATCTCAATTTCAAATCATCAAAGCAATCAAATCTTATAATAATGCTCTTTAAAATATATGCTTTAAACCTTTCGAAAACAACAACTTTCTCAATCAGTCTTTCAAGCAAATATTTTCATTTTAGAGAGAAGAGTACACACACACATATTAGGAGTCTCTTACAACCGACATAAACCATGTGAGCTACACGGAGTCCAACGTCCAACCCACATTGGGGAGAGATGTCCTATCCTATCCATCGGAGTAGGTCCTTAATCTTTCATTCACTAGTGATCACTATATAAATCAGCCTCAGGCTCACATCCTACGGGGGTACGTAGTTCTAGGAAAGTACCAAATCCTACTATACCTTCTGCTCGATGCTAAAGACTACTGTCGTACTTAGCTCAGATCTTTTCAAAAGAAAATCCACCATAAAACAATTTAACAATTCACAACGAAAGCCATTATGCTACCCCTTTCATAATATATCAATAAAAGTGGATTTCTTTTCTCATTTGGATTCAAAATCAACTCTTTCAAAACCAAAAGGTCAAATCATTCTACATCATCATCTCAAGTCAGTCAATATTAAGATGCTTATAGCACATAATTTCTCAAAAGTACAGTTTAAAATGGGGTTCAAAGACCCATATATCAATATCATGGAAAAATCTTTCAAGAATCATGCTTTATGTCATAAACACATATAAATTACTTTAAAATCTGGAAATTTCAGCGTTTTGTACAATAATATCATCATTCTCATTCAATTCAACTTCCAAAACTTAGAGAGTATCATAATCTCATGTAAAACCACATAGGTTATGAAGTCATGCTTCAAATCCATATCAAAACATATAAGAATCATGTATATTAATAAAATAAAATCAATTTGGGTACAAGAACGAAAGGGTGTTCTTGTTGAAAAACCACACATACCTTAAATGATGAACTTTAGATGGATACTCGCTTTTGAGATGTTAATCGTGCCTTTGAATGAAGGTTCCTGGGAGTTCTTGAACTAGGAACTTGGAATATTGAATAAATTTGCAGAATTAATGGTGAACTTTGGAGATTCTTGAAGTTGGATGTAGGAGCTTAGGGTTTTCTTTTTGAGGGAATATGATGAAATATAACATATAATGCTTCTAATAGGCTTCAACCTAGTGTTTGGATGGATTTTGGGTGAGGGGGAGTGACCAAAACGCCTCTAAACCCATAAAAAATTGCAATTCACGTTTGAAACTGTGTTGGCACGCGATCTGCGCGCGGCGCGTGTTTGATCGCCCTGGCTTACAGCTCTTAACTAAAAGGGTTGTAACTTTTTGTTTGGGTTTTGGATTTTTACGAAATTGGTATCATTGGAAAGATAATTCAATTATCTACAATTTTATAGATCTTGGGATTATAAATTCCATGTATATAAGGAGTTATACTCGTTTGAAGTAGACCCTAGTAGAATTAGAGGTCTAACTTTGAATGAATCAATTGGTCTTAGCTCAACCTTTCTTTAAGTCATTGGTATGAACAATTTTCACCTCTAAGATACTTCATAGACTAGGATAAGGATCATGAAAACTATATTCACATAATAATCACTTGGATTAGAGTTTAGACACGTAGAAATGACGGTTAGAATTCTAGCACGAAAATACGGGGTATTATAGTTTTATTATGGTCGAGGGTTTTTATATGGTTAATTTTTAAATTGTTTTCCCATAATTTATTATGCATTTTTCATGCTTAATAAATAAATTTAAACTTATGAGGTAGATGGGTATGGTGAATAAACTAAGGGTATATTGTCTCCCCAAAATTTGTATTTTTAAATTGGTATTAATATTGAATAATTATGTTCCCACAGTCCACTTGTGTAAATGGATTTAAATTGCAGAATTATAACTTTGTTAGACTTACTCACCTTTTTTATTGCATTAAATTTATGATAAAACAATAACATACATTTTGAAAGCCTTTTTAGCTATGATTTAATTTAATAAACAAAGGGGTCGAGGTATTCCACCAAGCTAATATGTTTCTTATGGCATAGAGATAAGCTTGCAAGTGTTAGGACATAATGTTACCCATGGTTTGCCTTAATGGTTAGTTTTTTGGTTAATTAATAGTGTATGAAAAACTTGCTCTAAATAGGCTTTATAGGGGTTATGTATCAAAGCGTGAAGGTGTAGGTCTCAGATGGCTTATACTGGAAACTTAAGTATTCTGATGTGAGATTTAGTATTGATTACTGTGTACATGGGTCACACTTGATAGATATATTTTGGATGGCTTGTTGCATTTATGTATTTAGCTTTCCCTTAGCCTTCTCTGGTTCGTGCAGCTAACACTTACTAGGACTTTTTAGTATGGAAGTTAAACTATATAGCTCATGGCTTCCTTTTAAAATGGCTAAGCTACATAGTCTAGGATAATATTTTACCTTATGCTAAGCCTTGTTACCTATCCTGGAAAATTATTTACGTATGTATATAATGGTGTTTACATGGTTTTGAAATGGATTTGACTTGACATTATCTTATCCCAACTCCTGAGATACATGTTAGTTTTTAACCTATTAACTATCTCGGTTCATCGGTCATTATGGTAAAGCAGTGAGATTTCATTTTATGGAGGATTTCATGATGTCCTTAATTTTCTTTCATAGATTAGAATTGAAAGTTCAAATAATCATTGTCATTTTAATTTTCAAGGTCGGGGGAATGTCCTAATTTATATTGGTTTTTGGTATTGTTTAGAGGCTTTATGGATATTACTATTGATTGAGTTATTAGAATCAACACTATTAGCTGTTTTGAGTTTATTACCTTCTATCTTGGTATATTTTTGGATTTTATCTGCTGCTAGGTGTTATGTTCTATTTGTCCAGGCAAAGGGAGTGGTCTCTAGTCCTCGGTGAACTTGAGATACCTATCATGGACTAGTCATGGCTCAGATCAGGATAAAGTTGGTATAAAAGCCTGGGTTTGGTGAGATTAGGTATCCGTAAACCCATCTCAAGTAGAGTCTCTTTTATGGGTGTGTAGCTCAACATATTTATAAGGGAGAGAATAGGAGGCATTTAAGAATATTTCCCTTTCTTATGATCTACTTTCATGTTGTAGAGTCTAAGGTGTTGAAATCTCCTCTAACTCCTACTTGTTTTCTTTTTAAATCTTGCCTCCCAGAAGATTTGATACTCATGGAAACTCCTCTATCTAACTTGAGGACAATATGGATGGGGCTTGTCCAACTCAAGGAGTTCATAGCCGATCTAGGGTCGCTGCTTTTAATTTCCCTAGTAGAGTTCCACCGGTCCCCATTGATCTTTCTTGCACTGGTAACAGTCCTACTCGGTCACCTCTAGTAGATATTACTAATGTTGATTTCCATCATTCCATTTATCTGTTGACTCAGTTAGTTACAACTCAGTCATGTCAGTTGGGACCTATTAGTGCTGTTATGAGTTCTTCTAAGTCTACTAGAGTTGGATAGCTTATGAGATTAAATCCACCAATCTTTACTAGTTCTAACGTTAAGGAAAATCCATAAGGTTTCGTAGATGAGATAAAGAAGATTCTCTATATGAAGCATGCTTTTTACTTTAAGGATGTGGATTTTGGTGCATTCCAACTAAAGGATATGGCATATTAGTGGTATAAGAAGTGGGATCAGTCTAGGGGTGAGGATGTGGAGTTGTCATTATGGGAGGATTTATCTGGTGCATTTCTTGATCATATCATTCTTTAGGAGTTTAGAGAATTAAAGGTTTAGGAGTCTACGAATTTGAAGCAATGTAGGATGACTATGAAGGAGTATGCCTTAAATTTTCACCAGTTGTCCTGTTATGCGCTTGAGCTAGTATCTAGTAAGAGGACTAATATAATAAATTTTGCTACGGTTTTGTCTCGATACTTGGTGTTGGATTATAAGGTTACCTTTTTGAATAATGACATGGACCTCTATAGGATTATGGTTTTATATAATAAGTGGAGGATGGGAAGTAAAAACGGGCCGAGATTGGGAAAGGTAGAGTAAGATATCCCAATTTTTTAAGTTGATTTATGGCTAGCAAAATATTGGCAAGGATGGCAGGCAGTGGTCTAAAAAGAAGTGAGGGAGTTTGTTATTCATATTCTACGGCTATTTCTCTGTATCCTAAGTCATTTGGTGATCATTATTTTTAGAGAAAAAGTGTATTTAAGGAACAGGGCGCCAAGTCCAACGCTAGTGGGGCCCAGTCAGCTTCATTGCATCCTTCTTATCGATTTTATGGATAGTTGCACCATGGATTTTGTGATTAGGAGATGAATAAGTGTTTTAGATGTGGACAACACGACCACTTTCAGATGAACTGTCCTTCAATCTATGTTTCTATTGGGGCTAATAATTTCTCAATTGTTATTTCTTATGCTCACACACCAAAAGTTTCTACTTCTGGGTTTGGTACTGGTCAGAATTCTATAATCTCTTACCACTAATCTG
Organism: Capsicum pubescens; assembly: GCA_030864215.1. Taxonomy (NCBI): domain Eukaryota; kingdom Viridiplantae; phylum Streptophyta; class Magnoliopsida; order Solanales; family Solanaceae; genus Capsicum; species Capsicum pubescens. Next base: position 25,283,611 of record CM061543.1, read on the forward strand.
GATTTTGAGGCACCTCTTGATGTTATTACTGGTATACCAAAACTCTTCTCTCATGATGTATATTGTCGACTTGATCCTGGGTCTACTCTATTATGTAACCCCTGATGTGCCTATTCATTTTGGTTTTGGTCTTAATTATGTTCCAGATCCTTTTTTTGTGTCCACCTTTGTTGGTGACTCTCTTATTAATAGTAAAATCTATAGAGGTTTTGCGGTAGGTAGATGTTAGTGGATCAGATAGAGTTGGACATATTAGAGTTTGATGTGGTTTGGGGATGGATTGATTGCACTTGTTCTATACATCTCTTAATTGTTGGACCTGAAGGATCATTTTTATTTCCCATATGAGCTGGTGATTGAGCGGGTAGGTAGTTCCCTACTTCCTAAGGGAAAGTTCATTCTTATCTTAGAGCTCGAAAATTAGTTTTCAATGGTTGTCTCTACCATTTAGTGCATGTTAATGATTCAAGATTTGAAGGTCCTTAATTTTAACTGGTCCTGTAGTTTATAAGTTTCTCAAAGTGTTTCCTTATGATCTTCCTGGTGTTTCTCCCAATAGGAAAATTTATTTTGGGATTGATAATCTTCTAGAAACTCATCCTATTTTCATCCCTTCTTATAGAATTGCTCCGACCAAGTTGAAGGAACTATGAGTAGCCTTAATCTAACCCTTTCATACTACTAAGCCTAAATCTCATAATAATGTAAATATAGACATAAGGTTCGTGCTAAATCTGGAAACTATCTAAGGTATCAGAGGATAATCTAAACATAATATCTGAAATATCAAGACTTAATAATCTTTATCAAAACTAGTAGTCTGAAAATCCTATACTACTACTATATTGAGAGTCACTGGGATGGACCCTCAGTTAACTAAAACTGTCTAAAAAGAACTACTGAATCATATAAACTGCTAAGCAGTAACATCTAAATGAATAAGTCCCCAAACTATGAGGACTCACCAACTAGAGGGATATAGATGTAGATGCTCAAAGTGACTGTGCTGTTGAAACTGAGCATACACACCTACATTATGAGACAATGCACTTTGAGGATGTATTGAGTATGTGGGGGTGAAATTCATAAGTAAAACATCACCTCATAGTCATCATTTATAACACAATGCATGTTAAATGTAAATGACTCACATAAGCTGGAATATCTGAAAAACTGAATTATGTAGCAATAAGGTGTAAAACACACTTTATAAATCTCGTGAGCCATAACATTTAGTTCTAAAAGTTGTACTTGTATTATTTCTTTTAATCATACCGTCTAAGTGTAGGAAGGACTCACTCTTAAAGTTGAAAACTATAGCCAAAGTCTTTATGTATAATATAGTCAGAATAAATTTGTGAGCCTTTACACTTAGTTTTCTAAAATCTATTTTGTTATTCTTTTATTTTCATTTATCTAGCAGGGAGGTCCTTTTAACTGACATAAATTATGTGAGATACATGGAGTCCAGCGTCTTTTCCTCCAAAAGAGGAAACCTGATGTTGGGCAGAGGTGTCATACTCATGCCAGGGAGTATAGTCTACTTTACTTTTAATGGATCACAAACTAAATTTACCATCCATATAGAAATGGAAATAATCTCATTTAGTACCTATGTTGGCTTGTATTTCTGTGGAAGATAAGGCATGCTATTCCTACACCTCCCACTCGATGCTAAATACTAATCCCTCTTAAATCTATATGCTTAAACCATTTAAAATCCACTTTGTTAAAAAAAACTAGCATGATGGTTTATATGGAAAACTAGTTATGCATTTATGTGAGTAAATCTATAAATAAGGCTAATCTAAGTTCTGTAAATTGTAACAGTTTGTACTAGATCCAAAAGCTAAACCAATGATCGAAATATCAAACCTTTACAAAAAACCTGTAAATAATTTGGTCATAAGATTCTTAAAGCATCATCTTTCTTAAAATATCAACATAAGATCTTAGGGTAACAATGCATGCTTTAATATCATGTAAAAACATCATAAGGGTCATCCTTGATAATGAAAACAATGATAACTCATCTCATAATCTAGAAATTTCTGCAATAGATATGTAAATTTGATAATTGACATGCAATTTTATCTTCAAAATATCTCAAAACTCATAATTTTGCAAATAGCAATAATGTGTTTGAACCCTAATTTAAAATTCATGTATAATCATTCAAAATCGTATGAATTTAAAATAGAAAACTTGGTTTTGTGCACAAGGAAGAAAGAAGATCCTTGTTCATAACCCCACATACATTGATTGATAATTAGATGAAGAATCTTGAAATATTGATTCATAATTAAATTTTTGGGGATGAGTTCTTGCTTATCTTACTTTGGAAATCCTCAATTTTAAGTTTACTTGGAGAATATTTGAGGATTTTGATATCCTTAAGAACAAGTTTTGGAGTTTCAGGGTTTTGTATGAGAGAAAATAATAGGATTAGAATAGGTTTAATTTTGTGTTTGGACGATTGGGGCTTGGGAATGTACAAAACTACCCTATTTAAACTTCTAAACGGAGCAGGAAAAAGAAACTGGGATCCTGATTTAATAGGCCACCGCGACGCCCCACTATCGTGGTGGCTCACTGGAATTTAACAACTAGAAAATTGGTAACCTCCGTGACTCGGATCTATCACATTATCCCACTTGATTTTGGTAATTGAGACCTGGAACTTCAACGCGATGCGCCACCATCGTGGTGCCCTATAGAAATGCTATTTTACCTACTAGCGTGACGCACCATCATCGCATTGGACTTATGGAAATTGAAAATTGGGAATGTGTACCTCTCCGTAATGTGCCAAAATTGCAGAGGTCCACTGAAATATTACAATTGGGATTTTTCCAATCTCCGCTACGCGCCAAGTGCCTCGGTGTTACACTATAAACTTAAAAATTCTCTAACTCCTCAACCTAGTGTCAAAATTGTCCGAATTTGGTATTGATGGAAAGCTTATTCAACTTTCCACAAAATGAAAGGTCTAAATATGAAAAAAAAAAAAAATATTATTCATTTTGGAATCTATCCCTTAACATTCTATGGAGAAATTCAAGCAAGCAAAAGTAGAGAGTAGTACAATATTGCCAGATTGGGAACATTCATCCTCGAATGTTGCTAGTTAAGCTAAAAATACCGAGGAATATAAAGCTATAAGATATCATGCACAGTTGGATAAACTGAATAACTGAATCTCAACATAATGAGCTTACTAAACTGATCTGAGAGTACATGAATTTACATGGAGATAACTATATAGCTAAATCTGAGACTAGAAAAGAATTAAATGAAGGAAAACTATTACCTTAAGCTGAATCTGAAATCATGGAGAAAATATGAGGATGCTTGGTACGTATGTCTACCTTCAACGGACTGATTTCACCAGAGAACTTTGACCAAGGGAACTTCTTTGTTCCTTAGTCTAAAAATATAGTGAGCAAGAATTTCTATTGGGACTTCTTCATAAGAAAGACTATTCTGAATATCCATACTTTCTAGAGGACCCACAACACTTTAATCGTCAATGCACTTCTTCAGCAAGGACACAATCACTAAAGGATAAACTGAGGATAAATCTTCTTTATCTAATTTTAGGTTATTAATGCAGTTAATTATCTATTTTTGTTCTTCTCTTAATAAGTTCTTCAAATTATATAAACTATAATTTGTACTTTTTTAAATTTTCCAAGGTTTCTTTTGTCCATATTAATTTTTCTTTTTGGATTTCCATTATTATTCTAAGTTTATTTCTATTATTAATTTCTACATATAGGTCGTTTTGTTTTTCTCTAATTCTTCTAATATATTTCAACATTTCTAATCTGTATAATATCCATCTGAATAATAACTATTATTATGTGAGTAATAACTATCTGAATAATATAAGCTAAGATCATGTATATCTTCTAACCATTCTAGACTTAACGATTCTTCATGAAATATTTTTTCCCATATTGTTTTCTTTATGTCTTCTATTTCTAAGTCTTTAAGGACATAAGAAACAAGTATCATAATCTCATCGGATATATAGCTTGCCATATTGTTCATATGATGTTTAATTAACTATGGGTTATTAAATGATTTATCATAATATTTACTGGTTTTTTAATTTAATCTTAATAATTCTTGTATATTTTCATTAAAGTATTTTATATATTTTATATCTTTAGTTTTCATATATTCTTGTAAATTTGTTTTCATTAACTTTTCTATTAATTTTATGTTTTTCATATCCATTTTCCAATATTGTAGGTATAAGTAATGTATCATGGTTGGTGTGTAGGTTTGGTATGTAGGTATTTGTAGGAGTAGTTAGGTAGGTGTGGTATGTAATTTATTATAGTCATAAAATATTTATCAAATATTTTTCCCATATTATTTTTCTTGTATCTACTACCTTTATATCCTTAAGTACATACAAAAAAAGTATTTTAAATTTATCTATCATTTCATTAGATAAATAAGTATTCATTTTTCACATGATACTATTTCAAAATACTCTCTTCAATCATATACATAACAAAATATGGTCATCTTAGATCACTATGTACTAGATTATTCTTAAATAACATGTTCTTCAGTTACTATTAGCATGGTAATTTAGATACTTTGTCCTAAACAACGCCTCTACTCTGGTTACTCCCCTATCACGATCTTCTTACCTCACCGGTTTCACCTTTAGGATGGTATAGTTCTAGGAATTTTTTTCCTTTTCCTCTTTGATAATAAACTTATTAACATGCTATTCCTCGAATAATTCTACTATATTGTAACTAACATTAAATTATTTTATCATATCATGATTGTCAGGAATTTATGAATTTTAGCTATTCATAATCATAAATATATATACCTGTTTTGGTAGGTTTGATAATTCTGGGCTTTGTTTGTCCATATATTTTCCGTAGAAATATACTTGTTTTTATTAAATATTCAATAGTTGTTTGTGTACAAGAAAAGGCTTGCTTCAACATATGAAGTCTTGGCTTTATCTGAGCAAATGCTCTTCTATTTATAATTCTAAAAAGAAAAAGTGTATCCTACTCTATACTATTCCTAACTTCACACGTATTCTAATAATAATTACAACTATACAAAAAATTCTTGCAAAGACAAAAAAGTAATAATTGCTAATTCCAAAAAGTCAAGAATAATAATGGCACCTTTGCCACAAAAGTCTAAAAGCTATAATAATTTACGTAAAGGAATCAAGAAAATTTATCTACTCTTCCATATGTCGCTTTCATATCTTGTCTTGTTTATCTTTCCATTATTGCTCCGTATTTTTATTTATCCATTATTTATCTCTATCTTTTTATCTTTTTTCTATCTTCCAGCTAGCGTCCTTATCGGCGTTCTAGTTGTACCTTTGGTATAACGTTATCTTCTCCATGGCATCTGGAACATAAATGTTCTGGATATTTCTATCCTATTAATTTATAGTGTCTGGTCAATAACTCATCTGAAATAAATTTTTCTTAACTGCTCTGGTAGTTGGTTGTTTTTATGGACTAAGCAATGTCATGATCCATTGTCTGACTTCTTCCATATCTGATTGTTGTAGCTCCTTTGAATTTGAATAAATTATTAGCTGGTCTCTTCAATAATATTTCCAAATTGCATTTCCATTTGGGTAATTATTTGCTAACTCTTGGATGATTGTGGATGTTCCAATAATTCACTTATTTGTATAAAAATTAGGTATCTCAACTTTCGGTATCTCAGGTTGTTGAACAATATCTTCAAGTATAATCATATCTTTGGTCAATCCTATTTTTACAACTTGTATAACTGGTTTAATCTCGTCAAATAATATTTCCACTAGTGCAGTAGAAAACTTTATAAAAAATAGGTTTCGTCGGGTTATTCTTTTTTAGGTGGTGAATGCTATATATAATTCCGGTATAGTTGTTTTGTTCATCTCCGTTCTGGGTATATACAACACTTAGTAATCCATAACTAAAACATGTTTTAACTAAGTTTTGATTGATTTTTGGGAGTGTGATTATCTTGTTGTAACCTTATAGTCTTTGGGTTATATAGTCTGTATCTGGTTCTTGGATATTTTTAGCTTTGGGATTGAGATTTAGATAGGTTTGTATTTTGTGGATATTTCTATGTATGCTCGGGTTATATAATTATAGACTTTTTTATCTTGGTTCAAACTTTCGCAATATGTGGTAATTTGTGGGGGTATGAACAAGGAGTCTTTTGGTGTTTTTGTATAAATGGTTTTTCAATTATCTTGTTCATGTTCATATTCTGATATCTTTGTCCACGAACTCCTTTATTTGTACCTGTAATTGTAGATTGATAAACTTTATGGGTTTTATAGGGTGTCCCAACATCTCCTTTTAGCTCTGGAATTTTGATGCCTTTCGATCGACATAGCTCAGCATCTTTATAGTCATGCGGCTTACTTATAGCTATAGACTTCAGTTTATCTTCATTAGTCTTTAGCTTTTCTATCTCATTACACATACTGTCCACTTTCAGTAAAAGCGTAGTCAGGTTTTTGAGTATCTTTTCTAGGGTATCATCTTCTGTAATGTCAGTTTGTGTAGCTTTGTCTTGATATGTAATTTGCAATAACATTCTTGTCGGTCTTGATTACTTCAATTGTAAATGTAAAATTTAATATATTCAATACTAGTCTCCGTATTTCCTTTATTGTAAGTAAAATTTGTATTTTTCTTGTTAACCACCATCATACCTGTGTATCTGTTCTTACAATAAGTTTTTTATATACGATATATGGCTTAAATGCTAATAAGCATTTATATAATAATCATAATTCTTTTTTATTTATTTCCCATTTTATTTCTATTTCATTAAATGTTCCTGAGTAATATCTACAATGATGTTCTAATTTTTGTTCTTCATATCTGTATTTAAGTACTCCTCCACTATTACATTCCTAATATATATATAACGCCCCGATTTTCTAAATCGGAATGCTACACAATGCTTATTACCCCGGAGGACCACAAGCTAACCCATGACTGATATTTGTACCTGTAACTGCATAATGTACATATAAAAATGCGGAAACATGAACTAAAAGGACATAAGGTTCAATCTTGAACAATAAAACATCAAAATAAGGTGGTATTACAATACCAAAACAAAACTAAAAATACAAAATGTCTGAATCTGAAAACTCTGTAATTATCTGAAAGCCTCTAACTGTCTGCATAAGGAGTTGAAGGAACATGTCTCGAACTAACTCCTTGAACTAAAAATAAACTGATATACTGGAATAATAATTGCAATGATCATGTCCTCAAAAGATGAGGACTCATTGCTAACTGAACTACTACTGCTGGTCTAATATACGTGCCTCAGAACTTATGGTGTAATATAAAAGAAAACACCATAGCGCAAATATGTCAGTACAACTAAAGTACTAAGTATACGTGGGGGTAGGCTAAATGCATGGGGTTTATATGTATGAACATGCTGACTAATATGAACGTGAGAATACATACATACTTAACTGCTACTGAACTCGTGGAGATACTAACTACTAAGTTTGAACTCTAACAACATGAGTTTCGTGATACTGAGATACTGAGTGACTAATAACATGGATGACTGTATCAACAGTCCTAATTATGGGGGAACTATCTGAGTTCCAAACTGTACCTGAATATCTAAGTCTGAGATCAGTCCTAGCTAACGAGTGATCTTTGAAACTGATAATGAGAATGCTCAAATGAATCTGAGATTGAGATCAAGCCTATCTGTCGAGTGATATTTATATCTAATAATAAGCATCTAAATATGACACCAAGCCTATCTGACGGGATGGTCCCTGAATAAATGGAACTATTAGAGTTCCTCGCTGTATCTGCGTATATAAATCTAAGATCAGTCCTAAAAAATGGGTGATCTCTGAATACACTGATAAATAAGAATGACTTAGCTTAGTCTGAGATCAGTCCTACCTAATGGGTGATCTCTAAATCTGATAATACTGATAAGAATTGACCGTGTCTAACGGTCCTGAGTCTATACTACTGAGCTGAGTTGACTATATCTGACAGTCCTGATTTTTGTAACTGAAATTGTGGGATGTATTCATCTAACCGACATGCCCCATGCTAAGCTGACTGGGGTCCAGTCTCTGCCCTGACTGGAAGGGTGTCCGTACCGCGCCACCAGTAAAGACAACTGCTGTGGAATCAGTCCTAATCTAGCAGGTGACTTATGAGATCAGTCATATACATATAAATGTGCTAATGGGTGATCCCTGAGTATATCAGTCCTATCAAATAGGTGACATCTCGTACCTATGTTGACTACGTAGTTATGGATCTTAGGGATTTCTTCTAAGGATCTTAGTCCTTTCTAGTGGGTGAGTCCACATCCTTCAGCTCACTCGATGCTAAATCCTACTCCGAACTAAAAGACACTAAAAAGATTAACTGAGCTGAACTGACTAACCGAAATGAACTGATTCTGAGTTTACTGAGTTCCTTGGACTGGCGGAACACTACTAAAATCTGATATCTAACTGAGTCAGAAGATTACCGATCTTACTGAGTACTGAGTTTTCATAAGATTTCTGAGTTTTCCTGAGTCACATGGTTAACTACAATCTATAGAACATAGCTTGACTGAGGATGTCTTGAAACATGATACTAGCTCTAGGCACACAACTATAGTTTTCGGGTACAAGTACCCCTAGGACTCGATGGAAGGAAACTGACACACAAGACTGACTTGATCATAAAAGTAGAGTCCATAATTCGCAATATCATAAGTAGGGATTTCATACTAAGCATGGTTCTCAACAATATATCACATGGACGGGAACGCATACAACATATATATATATATACTTGTGTGGCTTTAATATCGTGGCCATTCCATTTCACAACAATATCATGGGCATCTCATACAACATTTTCAATTCAAGAGAATAGCTTGGAAATCACGTTGAACATAATCTTAGAACATGGAATAGTCATTTAGGACCTATTATGTCATAAAACCATGATTTCTATTCTCTTAGGTATTTTCACAAACACCTTACATGCAAATCTTAGGAATAGGTGGATTCATCAATATTACAAATATTCAACCACCAATTTCACAGATTTATACATCATATACCACCATGGCCTCACACAAACATACAAGAATCCCATATTGGGCATCATCAAACTCCAACAACATGAACATTAACCACCATCAACATAAATATCATAATACATAATTTCATAGATGGTTCTTAAGCTTCATGGATGAAAGAAGTCCATCAATCAACTCACGCATACCTTAGAAGGATGATTTTTGATGATTAATGGAGGAATTTCCTTAAAATTAGATCTTCAAGCTTAATTGTGCCACCCTAGTTGTTTTTCTCCTATTTGTGCTCTTGGATAATGAACTTAAGATGTTAATAGGGTTGTAATGTGATAAGGAGCTAGATATTTTGTGTTTTTAAGTTTAGGGACATGTAAGGAGTGTCAAAAGACTTAATTACCCTCAAAATAACTCAAAACAGAGTGCTTTCACTACCTAAAACACTAAGTGTGCGTCGCACACCTTATGGCACACTTTGAAGTGTGCGCCACATTCCTTATGGCACACATTGAAGTGTGCCTCGCACACCTTATCGCACACCCTTACTGCCCCTCACGAAAATGGGCATAACTCTTCGCTCGGGTATCTGAGTTTTGAGAAATTGGTATCGTTGAAAAGATAATTCAATTATCTACAATTTTATAGGTCTTGGGATGAAAAATTCCATTTATATTAATATATATACACGTTTTAAGTTGACCCTTGTAGAATCGAATGTCAAGCTTTGGATGAATCAATTGGTCTTAGCTTAACTTTGTTCTAGGTCATTGCTATGAACATTTTTCACTCCTAAACTACTACATAGACTAGCATAATGATCATGAAACTTCTATTCACATTCAACGCATTCGAAATATGTGACAACTCCAACCATCTAGTCTAGTCTGACAAGCCTCTAAAAATAAATAGAATCAGAGAGCCATTGGGACATGCCCCAAATGACTCATACTCAGTTCCAGAAGTAAACAACTTGAATGAAACAGAAGTCCAAATATCACTTCCTCGAATCATGAGGACTCACCACAACAGAGTATGTAGATTAGCGTGCCCAGAAAATTAGTGTCAAGCATGGGACTGAGCACCTGAACCTACATTCCGAGAAAATTTAGCCCACATCCGGAGATGTAGGTCAGTAGCATGGAAGGGTACCGAGCATATGGGGGTGTATGCAATTTAAATGATCAATATGGTAAACATTTTTAAGAAACATGCATGATATAATAAAAGACTCACATAGCCCAAATAAAATCATCGTAATCATGATAAAATCAAATATCTCAAGTAAAACATGTGAGTCATCATAGTAATCATCAATATAACCAGCTCTCATTTCTCTAATTCGTCAAAATGATCAACTTTCATAATTCAAACTTACAAACAATTGCATTTTCATCTCAGACAAAAGGATATAGACACACACTGGGAGTCTCTTACAACTGACATAAACCATGTGAGCTACATGGAGTTCAACGTCCAATCCACGTTGGGGAGAGCTGTCCAATCCTTGCCATCGGAGTAGGACCTTAATCATTCTTTCACTAGTGATCACTATATCAATCAACCTTAGGCTCACATCCTATGGGGGCACGTAGTTTTAGGGAAGTACCAATTACAGCTATACCTCCCTCTCGGTGCTAAATACTACTCCCAGACTTAGCTTAGATATTTTCAAAGACAATCTACCACAAAACGATTTCAACAATTCTTAACGGGAGCCATCATGCTACCCCTTTTCATAATCAATCACAGTGTGGATTTCTTTCGCATTCGAGTTTCAAAAATAACTCCTTTAAGACCAAAAAGATCAAATCATTGTCACCTCAAAATTATATCACACATTACTTTATAAAAATTAATAATCTCAATCCGGGTTCAAAACCCATAATTCAATATTTGAGAAAAATACTTCAAGATTCATACTTTATTTAGAAAACATGATATAATTCATATAAAATCTGAAAATTCGACTTCTAAATATGACATTCACATCAAACTCATGAAATTCATTCTCAAAACATCTAAAATATCATAACTTCTTGAACAAGGATATAGAATGTAAGTTTTCATCTCAAATTCACAATAAGACATGTAAAGTCGTATATCTTTCAAAATAATACAATTTGGGTACAAGAACGAAAGAGTGTTCTTGTTGAAAAATCCAATATACCTCAAGATTAAAGACGTTGAATGAACTCCCTACTCCGACGCTCTATTCATAGAGTTGTTAGGTGCTTCTCGTAGCCCTCGGAACAAGGATTTTGAATATATAAACATCTCTAAAAAGTGATGGATGAATCACGAACTACCTTGACTTCTCTATAGAAAACCCTAACTTTGTTCTTGGTAATTTTGAAGGAAAGTGTTCATATGTGGGAGTTGAAGGGGTTAAATCCCGTGTTAAGGAGAATAAGGTATTAATTAAACCATACCTGAACTAGATAGGACAAACAAAATTTGGCCAGGCGTCATCTAGCGGGAGGCGCCTGGCCTAAAGCGGTGAAATATAGCAGGCGGCACCTGGTGGATCGCCCACTATAAGGCAGGAGGAACCTGATGGATCGCCCCCATCAAAAATAATAAGGCACGCGATAAGGCGGGCGGCGCAGGCTAATCGCCTGCTGCCACTGGAATGGGAACCCAAACGCGGTCTTAGGCTCGTCTAAAAATTTCAAAACTCACCCATAACATCCTACGACCTTGCCCCATGCAACGCAACAAAAATATCAGAAAACAAAGGTTGGGAAGGAAACAAAATAATTCAACAAAGATTGAGGGTCCAAAATAAAACTAAGTGTGGAAACAAAGCATAACACTTAGTCATATTTCTAAGTATTAAGCTCACTTAACTCACATCAAAGTCTTTAACGACGTGGAAAAATTTTGGGGTCTTACATTATCTCCCCCTTGGGAACATTTATCATCGAATGATGCTTGACATGCCAAAAGTAGGCAGGAAACAAAGCATACAGCTAAAACCACTCATTAAACTCATCCCCTCATCATTTCAAACTCTAGATGCAACATAGAATGCATAAATTCAAGAAACTACTGTTGAACAATAAGGAATGACAACTAAATTACCGCAATTTTTCATAAAAAGGGCTTGAGTTAGGAAAGAACGGTACCTTCGGCTTGATCGGAGCTTACGAAAAATAGGTCTGGGTACTTGGATTGCATATCTGCCTCGGTTTCCCAAGTTTCACCATCGACAGATTGGTTTTACCACAACACCTTGACCAAGGGAACTTCTTTGTTCCATAAACTTCGGACATGGAAATCAAGAATATCAACAGGACTCTCATCAAAGGAAAGACTACCCTGAGCTTCAGCACTCATAGAAGAATCCACTACCACAGAATCTCTAATATGCTTTCTAACCATGGAAACATGGAACACTGGATGAATAGAAGACAACTTGGTAGGAAACTCAACCTCATAAGCTACCTTATAAACCTGGCTAAGAACTCTGTAAGGACCAACATAATGGGGACTAAGCTTTCCTTTCTTTCCGAATCTCTTCACCCCTTTCATGGGTGAAATTTTCAAATACACCAAGTCACCAACTTCAAACTCAAGGTCTCATCTCCTAATATCTGCATAAGACTTCTAACGACTCTATGCTATTTTCAACCTTTCTCTAATCACTTTGACTATTTCCATAGCCTCAAACACCGAATAAGGACCACTCACAGCAGCTTCATCCACTTCGAACCAACCTATGGGTGACCTACATTTTCTTTTATACAAAGCCTCAATCAGGGCCATGCCAATACTAGAGTGAAAACTGTTGTTGTAAGCAAACTCTATCAACGGTAAATGGTCATCCCAACTCCCTTTAAAATCAAGAGTACACACTCTCAACTTATCTTATAAGGCCTAGATGGTCCTCTCAGCCTAACCATTTGTCTGTGGATGGAAAGCAGAACTCAAATACACTTGGGTATCAAGACCCTTCTGAACTCCTTCTGGGTAAATACATACTACAGACTCTTATGGTCAGTGAAAACATCAACATGAACACAATACAAATAGTGTCTCCAGATTTTCAGAGCAAACACAACAACAGCTAACTCGAGATCATGGGTAGGATAATTTTTCTCATGGGGTTTCAATTGTCTAGAAGCATAAGCTATCACCTTACCCTTCTGCATTAATACACAACCCAATCCAACTCTAGAAGCTTCACAGTACACCAAAAAACCATCAACACCATCAGGCAATGTCAAAATAGCGGCTGAAGTGAGTCGAGTCTTCAACTCCTGAAAACTCTTCTCACAAGATTCAGACCAAAAGAACTTAACTTTATTTTGGGTCAACCTAGTCATAGGAGATGCTATAGAGGAGAAACCTTCAACAAAACAACGGTAATAGCCGTCTAAACCCAAGAAACTTTAGATGTCAGTCAGAGAAATTGGTCTAGGCCAGTTTCTAACAGCTTCGGTCTTTTAGGGATCAACTCTAATACCTTCAAAAGAAATGATATGACCCAGAAAAGCAACTGATTTTAACCATAACTCACACTTGCTAAATTTAGCGAACAGTTGATGGTTTCTAAGGGTTTGTAAGACAATTTCGAGATGGTCAGCATGTTCATTCTCACTACGGGAATACACTAGAATATCATCTATAAACACTATGATAAACATATTAAGATAGGATCTTAACACTTGATTCATGAGGTCCATGAAATCTATCGGGGCATTAGTTAACCCGAATGACATAAAAAGAAACTCAAAATGATCGTAGCGAGTTTGGAAGGCAGTTTTTGGGATGTTACACTCCCTAACTTTGAATTGATGATAGCCAGAACGAAGGTCTATCTTTGTGAAATAACTTGCACCTTGCAATTGGTTAAACAAATCGTCTATTCTTGAAAGGGGATACTTATTTTTGATAGTGAATTTATTCAGCTTGCGATAGTCAATACACATACGCAAGGAACCATCTTTCTTTCTCACAAATAACATAAGAGCACCCCAAGGAAAAACACTGGGCCTTATGAAACCCTTATCTAACAGATCTTTGAGTTGTTCTTTCAACTTCTTAAGTTCTCCAGGTGCCATACGGTAAGGAGGAATAGAAATAGGCTGCATGTCGGGAAGAAGATCAATCCCAAATTCTATCTCTCTATCAGGAAGTACCCCTGGGAGATCTTCCGAAAAGACATCAGGAAACTTATTAACAATGAAACAGACTGGAGAGTTGGAGTCTTAGACATAGTGTCCTTGACTCTAACCAAATGATAAAGGCACCCCTTAGAAATAAGTTTTCTAGCCTTGAGATATGAAATAAAATGACCCTTAGGAGATAGAGAACTCCCAGACCACTCAAACACGAGTTCATCAAGAAACTAAAACTTGACTACTCGAGTACGACAATCTATGGAGGCATATCAAGAATGAAGCCATTCCATACCCAGAATGACATCAAAGTCCACTATGTCTAACTCAATCAAATCAGCCAATATGAATCTATGAAGGACTGTAACAGGACACTTCCTATACACTTTCTGGGCAATAATTGACTCACCCACTGGGGTAGAAACTAAGATAGGCTCAGGAATATTTTCGGGACTCATTTCACAATTCACAGCAACCAGAGGGGTAACATAAGTAAAATGGATCCTGGGTCCAACAAAGCATAAACATCAAACTGAAATATACGAAGCATACTAGTGACAACATTGGGCGAGTCCTTCTTCTCCTGGCGAGATGGAAAAGAATAAAATGGATTCTGGCGTTGACCTCCAGTAGTGCTAGAAGAGGCGCCCTAAGCTAGGGCGGGGAAAGTCACCTAAACTAGGGCACTAGCAGTCTGAGTCTGAGTTCAGTGCGATTATCACAATTCCCTTGCCCGATATAGGGACACTCCCTAAGTTTGTGACCCATGTCACTGTACCCAAAACAACCTTTCTTTTCACCCCAACACATAACAGGATGGGTCCTACCACACTTAAGACACAGAGGATAATTTGGCCTACTGCCAACACTATACTGGGACCTGGATGCATAAGATCTGCTACCTTGCTCCTGCCTACCCCAAGGCATGGGAGCACTAGATGAAGATGGTGCTGGTGTAGATAAATAGTTCATAAACTGAGGGCGATTCGTTCCCTATGGTCTAGTCTGACCCTGTCCGTGTTGCTCGGACCTAGCTCTCTTATTCCCTCTTATTCTATCCCTCTCCTTAATATTTTATGCTTCAATCTATTGGGCATGAGTCATCAGCCTGGAAAGATTCATCTCACTATTAAGCATAGCATACCTACACTCCTTAACCACTTAGCTAGACACTGCTGTCACAAATATGCTCATACTGGCCTAATTATCAGCTACTAAGTCAGGAGTGATACGCCCAAATTACAACTCTCGTTAAAAAGTGTAAGCGGTTGTTGTGAAATATAGAACCCAACTAGGTTAGGTGTCGAATCCCACAGGGAATACTCTGGTCACTAAGTATTGCGATTATTAGTAGACTGTTGGTCGAAAATTCCAAGAAAAAAAGGGGGGTTTGGTTTAGGCGCAAACTAATATTATCAAAGTAACGATGGAATGATATGTGTAGTAAGATTTAATCACAGAGAATGATAAGTTAGGGTTATGTCCACCTTGTAATTTCTACTTCTCTATGAACTATGAGTAATGCGGAATTTAGACATGCATGCACTTATAGAGAGTCGTATTCTAATTCTAAATCCAAGTGTTTTTCAACAATCAAGGATTTAATCACCTTATCTCTCTCGAACCTAAAGTGTATAACAAATGATAAGAATTCTCAAAGAAGTCAATCCTGCTAAGGTATTAACGCGTAGATAGAGGTTGGAAACCCTATTTTCTTATCACACTCTCTTTTCCAAACATGTAACTTTTCTCTCGAACAAGTTGATGCTATAATGGTGTATGCTCTATGTTAACAACCATGAGAATTCAATCAAAACGAAGAGAGTAATGATATAAGTGGCATTACACATCATAAATTCACAAACACATAGCAATAGAGAGTATATTACAGGGTTTCCATAACCCCACAAGATGAGTTTAGCTACTCATGAATACAACGGAAATCAAACTAGACATAATCATCATACCAAAATTAGAACAATCCCTGCAATGAAGATGAATAGCAAGAATAAGAGGGAAACACGTTTTCCTCTCTACTTTCGCTTCTTTGAGCCGTTCGTCACTCTCTCTCTGGTTTCAAAATATTACCCAATCTGAATAATTCAATATTGAATGAATAATGCTGAAAATTCAGCAATAAGGTTTTTAATAATATCCTTGTCCAATAAGTTTCTACTGCATCCTTAAATATTTAAAAATGCTGAGTTTGCCCGGGAAAAAGTTCCCATGCATCACATTCAGCCCAAAAGCTGCCTTCCCTCTTATGTAAAGTTTTCCTTTGCTGCCCACAGGTCCACAAGGTGCTGAAATCTTCCTCATTAGTACTTGAAAAATATGCTAATCACATAGGTCAGCTCACGTAATTTAAAATGGACTAAAAGTGCAAGAATTATATATTTTATCCTCAAAACTTAGATAAAACATGGGTAAGTTATGGTGCTTAGACGTATAAATACGCCCAACATCAGCACCCCACACTTAAAGCTTTGTTTGTCCTAGAAAAAAATATTACATCCATGCGAACACCTAACTAGAATTTCACAAGATCAATACAAAATTTTCAAGAAGACATACACGGCAATTATTAACAAAGAGTAGATTTCTTGGATCATTACTAGAAACAATTCACCCTCCAACATAGACTCATTAAGGTGGTTAATTCGTATTTACAAGTTAAACCAAAAAAAATCATATAAAACTACCCAACAATCATCAACCATGTGCACTCACAAAAGATGTCACCCATAATCACTCATAGTTTTGTATTTTTCGAAACATAGGTATAAGACTTTGTTTGATCTCACTCTCACAAAGAATTCTTATATTACAACTGATGACCATATGCTTGCCCTTAGTGTAATGCTATACTAATATCAGAATGCTAAGTTTAGGATCAAATAGGTCTTTACGGGTTGTAATGTAGGCTAAGGGACAAGTAGGACTATTTTGGCCAGAAATGGTGACTACTTTCCCTAAGCGCTTTAATACACTACACTATGCCATTTACACTAAATTTTAACAACCACTCTACCTTCCTTTCATCTACCAACTCCTTTTCACCCATTTTGTTATTTAATCAGAAACACAATGATGGGAATATACAACTCTCTTTTTATCTTATTTTTTTCTCTTTTTTTTATAAAGAATCCCTATGATAGCCACTCTTTTTCACAAAATTTTCAAGTACCAATACACTCTGGGGCATCCCTTTCACCATTTTTCTCTTATTTTGCCACACTCTTTACTCAACTTGATTCTACAATTTAAAGCGCTTTGGAGCTTTTGTATCAAATTATGGTCTTAAAAAAATGGATTAGGATGTATATGAGGTTGACAGAGAAAATTGCTAAAGGCTCAAAAGGTGTTCACTAGGACATTATACAAAGGTAGGTAAAAAGAAAATAAACAAATTCAGGGCTGCCAAAGAAATTCCTAAATCATCTCCTAAACTCACAATCTTTATTTCGCTTCACTCATAGACCAGGCAAGTTCTAGCATCAGTCACAACAAAGAATATACAATAACCTCACATACACAAGGCACATGGTCAACTTAATTGGGAGCATTATAGATTCTTAACCCAACAGATGAATGAATAAAACCTCAAACAATTATCACACAGTGAGTCACAACTTAGAGCCTAAATAATTCAATAGTAGTGATTTAGCACAAACTGTTGTTATAATGTTATGCCGTCTATCAGAACAATTTCATGCAAAATCTAAAATATAACTAACTAATTACGACTAACTAACTACGACAAATTCAAAAAAATAAGAATAAATGTAGGCAAGCAGTACAATAGAACAGATATATACCCGTACCCCACACTTAGATGGAACACACTGCCCTCAGTGTATATAAATAAGTAAAACCTGATTAGTGAGACTCCTCTTCTATATTCGGGGTCATACCCCTGCGTTAAAATCATCATCAGAGTTGTCATCATCAGAGTTTTCCTCCACATTTGAGTCTGGCAGTCGGTGATCATCGTCAGTCGGCACATCATCATCGAGAGGTTCATCAAAATTTACCCCCAATCCACACATGGCCCGTGCATGCTCATTAAGCGGGTAGTCATAGTCCAACTGCCAAAGCTCTGCATCAGTCGACACACGACCCCCATTCATCATGGTAAACCTAGTCATGCCATACAGATAGCGGAAAAAACTTTCATCTCGGGCATGTCTCTCAGCAGTGTTGAGGTTGATGCCTTGACAAGTTTTGGGCTCTTTGATTTTCGTGAGATATATCTTCATCGGTTTGTGTGGAATCTTATGGTCTATGGGTTCCTCTTTAATGTGCTCTTTTCTTACGATTGCAGTCAACAAATTGCCAAAACTGAAATGGGACCTTTTGTGCTGCCTTGCCTTGCGCATGGGCGATCGTATAACTACACCAATGTTGATGGGAATATTCATCATCAGAGCATACACCAAGAAGACTCGATCACGTGGGATCTTAGTGTATTATGTCCCAGGAATCAAGAAGGAGTTGACTATCCTCAACCATATGCGAGCTTTTCTATTCAAGGAAGCATACGGGTAGGTATTGTGACGACCATTATCCTTGTGACAATCCACCGGGTCATGAACCTGGATGTATATGATCTGCTACCTTGCTCCTCCCTACCCCTAGGCACGGGAGCACTAGCTGAAGACGGTGCTGGTGTAGATAAATTGTTCATAAACTGAGGGCGATTCCTTCCATATGATCTAGTCTGACCCTATCCGTGATTCTCGGACCTAGATCTCTTATTCCCTCTTATTCTATCCCTCTCCTTAATATTGTCTGGCTTAATCAATTGGGCTTGAGTCATCAGCCTGGAAAGATTCATCTCACTATTAAGCATAGCATACCTACACTACTTAACCACTTAGCTAGACACTGCTGTCACAAATTTGCTCATACTAGCCCGATTATCAGCTACTAAGTCATGAGTGATACGCCCAAATTACAACTCTCGTTAGAAAGTGTAAGTGGTTTTTGTGAAATATAGAACCCAACTGGGTTGGGTGTCGAATCCCACTGGGAATACTGTGGTCACTTAGTATTGCGATTATTAGTAGACTGTTGGTCGAAAATTCCCAGAAAAAATGGGGGGTTTGGTTTAGGCGCAAACTAATATTATCAAAGTAATGATGGAATGATATGTGTAGTAAGATTTAATCACAGAGAATGATAAGTTAGGGTTATGTCCACCTTGTAATTTCTACTTCTCTATGAACTATGAGTAATGCGGAATTTAGACATGCATGCACTTATAGAGAGTCGTATTCTAATTCTAAATCCAAGTGTTTTTCAACAATCAAGGATTTAATCACCTTATCTCTCTCGAACCTAAAGTGTATAACAAATGATAAGAATTCTCAAAGAAGTCAATCCTGCTAAGGTATTAACGGTAGATAGAGGTTGGAAACCCTATTTTCTTATCACACTCTCTTTTCCAAACATGTAACTTTTCTCTCGAACAAGTTGATTCTATAATGGTGTATGCTCTATGTTAACAACCATGAGAATTCAATCAAAACGAAGAGAGTAATGATATAAGTGGCATTACACATCATAAATTCACAAACACATAGCAATAGAGAGTATATTACAAGGTTTCCATAACCCCACAAGATGAGTTTAGCTACTCATGAATACAACGGAAATCAAACTAGACATAATCATAATACCAAAATTAGAACAATCCCTGCAATGAAGATGAATAGCAAGAATAAGAGGGAAACACGTTTTCCTCTCTACTTTCGCTTCTTTGAGCCGTTCGTCACTCTCTCTCTGGTTTCAAAATATTACCCAATCTGAATAATTCAATATTGAATGAATAATGCTGAAAATTCAGCAATAAGGTTTTTAATAATATCCTTGTCCAATAAGTTTCTACTGCATCCTTAAATATTTAAAAATGCTGAGTTTGCCCGGGAAAAAGTTCCCATGCATCACATTCAGCCCAAAAGTTGCCTTCCCTCTTATGTAAAGTTTTCCTTTGCTGCCCACAGGTCCACAAGGTGCTGAAATCTTCCTCATTAGTACTTGAAAAATATGCTAATCACATAGGTCAGCTCACGTAATTTAAAATGGACTAAAAGTGCAAGAATTATATATTTTATCCTCAAAACTTAGATAAAACATGGGTAAGTTATGGTGCTTAGACGTATAAATACGCCCAACATCAGCACCCCACACTTAAAGCTTTGTTTGTCCTAGAAAAAAATATTACATCCATGCGAACACCTAACTAGAATTTCACAAGATCAATACAAAATTTTCAAGAAGACATACACGGCAATTATTAACAAAGAGTAGATTTCTTGGATCATTACTAGAAACAATTCACCCTCCAACATAGACTCATTAAGTTGGTTAATTCGTATTCACAAGTTAAACCAAAAAAAATCATATAAAACTACCCAACAATCATCAACCATGTGCACTCACAAAAGATGTCACCCATAATCATTCATAGTTTTGTATTTTTCGAAACATAGGTATAAGACTTTGATTGATCTCACTCTCACAAAGAATTCTTATATTACAACTGATGACCATATGCTTGTCCTTAGTGTAATGCTATACTAATATCAAAATGCTAAGTTTAGGATCAAATAGGTCTTTACGGGTTGTAATGTACGCTAAGGGACAAGTAGGACTATTTTGTCCAGAAATGGTGACTACTTTCCCTAAGCGCTTTAATACACTACACTATGCCATTTACACTAAATTTTAACAACCACTCTACCTTCCTTTCATCTACCAACTCTTTTTCACCCATTTTGTTATTTAATCAGAAACGCAATGATGGGAATATACAACTCTCTTTTTATCTTATTTTTTTCTCTTTTTTTTATAAAGCATCCCTATGATAGCCACTCTTTTTCACAAAATTTTCAAGTACCAATACACTCTGGGGCATCCCTTTCACCATTTTTCTCTTATTTTGCCACACTCTTTACTCAACTTGATTCTACAATTTAAAGCGCTTAGGAGCTTTTGTATCTAATTATGGTCTTAAAAAAATGGATTAGGATGTATATGAGGTTGACAGAGAAAATAGCTAAAGGCTCAAAAGGTGTTCACTAGCACATTATACAAAGGTAGGTAAAAAGAAAATAAACAAATTCAGGGCTGCCAAAGAAATTCCTAAATCATCTCCTAAACTCACAATCTTTATTTCGCTTCACTCATAGACCAGGCAAGTTCTAGCATCAGTCACAACAAAGAATATACAATAACCTCACATACACAAGGCACATGGTCAACTTAATTGGGAGCATTATAGATTCTTAACCCAACAGATGAATGAATAAAACCTCAAACAATTATCACACAGTGAGTCACAACTTAGAGCCTAAATAATTCAATAGTAGTGATTTAGCACAAACTGTTGTTATAATGTTATGCCGTCTATCAGAACAATTTCATGCAAAATCTAAAATATAACTAACTAATTACGACTAACTAACTACGACCAATTCAAAAAAATAAGAATAAATGTAGGCAAGCAGTACAATAGAACAGATATATACCCGTACCCCACACTTAGACGGAACACACTGCCCTCAGTGTATATAAATAAGTAAAACCTGATTAGTGAGACTCCTCTTCTATATTCGGGGTCATACCCCTGCGTTAAAATCATCATCAGAGTTGTCATCATCAGAGTTTTCCTCCACATTTGAGTCTGGCAGTCGGTGATCATCGTCAGTCGGCACATCATCATCGAGAGGTTCATCAAAATTTACCCCCAATCCACACATGGCCCGTGCATGCTCATTAAGAGGGTAGTCATAGTCCAACTGCCAAAGCTCTGCATCAGTCGACACACGACCCCCATTCATCATGGTAAACCTAGTCATGCCATACAGATAGCGGAAAAAACTTTCATCTCGGGCATGTCTCTCAGCAGTGTTGAGGTTGATGCCTTGACAAGTTTTGGGCTCTTTGATTTTCGTGAGATATATCTTCATCGGTTTGTGTGGAATCTTATGGTCTACGGGTTCCTCTTTAATGTGCTCTTTTCTTACGATTGCAGTCAACAAATTGCCAAAACTGAAATGGGACCTTTTGTGCTCCCTTGCCTTGCGCATGGGCGATCGTATAACTACACCAATGTTGATGGGAATATTCATCATCAGAGCATACACCAAGAAGACTCGATCACGTGGGATCTTAGTGTATTATGTCCCAGGAATCAAGAAGGAGTTGACTATCCTCAACCATATGCGAGCTTCTCTATTCAAGGAAGCATACGGGTAGGTATTGTGACGACCATTATCCTTGTGACAATCCACCGGGTCATGAACCTGGATGTATATGATCTGCTACCTTGCTCCTCCCTACCCCTAGGCACGGGAGCACTAGCTGAAGACGGTGCTGGTGTAGATAAATTGTTCATAAACTGAGGGCGATTCCTTCCATATGATCTAGTCTGACCCTATCCGTGATTCTCGGACCTACATCTCTTATTCCCTCTTATTCTATCCCTCTCCTTAATATTGTCTGGCTTAATCAATTGGGCTTGAGTCATCAGCCTGGAAAGATTCATCTCACTATTAAGCATAGCATACCTACACTACTTAACCACTTAGCTAGACACTGCTGTCACAAATTTGCTCATACTAGCCCGATTATCAGCTACTAAGTCATGAGTGATACGCCCAAATTACAACTCTCATTAGAAAGTGTAAGTGGTTTTTGTGAAATATAGAACCCAACTGGGTTGGGTGTCGAATCCCACTGGGAATACTGTGGTCACTTAGTATTGTGATTATTAGTAGACTGTTGGTCGAAAATTCCAAGAAAAAATGGGGGGTTTGGTTTAGGCGCAAACTAATATTATCAAAGTAACGATGGAATGATATGTGTAGTAAGATTTAATCACAGAGAATGATAAGTTAGGGTTATGTCCACCTTGTAATTTCTACTTCTCTATGAACTATGAGTAATGCGGAATTTAGACATGCATGCACTTATAGAGAGTCGTATTCTAATTCTAAATCCAAGTGTTTTTCAATCATCAAGGATTTATTCACCTTAGCTCTCTCGATCCTAAAGTGAATAACAAATGGTACAAATTCTCCAAGAAGTCAATCTTGCTAAGGCATTAACGTGTAGATAGAGGTTGGAAACCCTATTTTCTTATCACACTCTCTTTTCCAAACATGTAACTTTTATCTCGAACAAGTTGATGCTATAATGGCATATTCTCTATGTTTGCAACCATGAGAATTCAATCAAAACGAAGAGAGTAATGATATAAGTGGCATGAAACATCATAAATTCACAAACTCATAGCAATATAGAGTATATTACAAGGTTTCCATAACCCTAACAAATGAGTTTAGTTACTCATGAATACAACGGAAGTCAAACTAGACATAATCATCATACCTAAATTAGAACAATCCCGGCGATGAATATGAATAGCAAGAATAAGAGGGAAACACGTTTTCCTCTCTACTTTCGCTTTCTTGAGCCGTTCTTCACTCTCTCTCTGGTTTCAAAATATTACCCAATCTGAATAATTCAATAATGAATGAATAATGCTGAAAATTCAGCAATAAGGTTTTTAATAATATCCTTGTCCAATAAGTTGCTGCTGCATCCTTAAGTATTTAAAAATGCTGAGTTTGCCCGGGAAAAAGTTCCCACGCATCACATTCAGCCCAAAAGCTGCCTTCCCTCTTATGTGAAGTTTTCCTTTGCTGCCCACAGGTCCACAAAGTGCTGAAATCTTCCTCATTAGTACCTGAAAAACATGCTAATCACATAGGTCAGCTCACTTAATTGAAAATGGACTAAAAGTGCAAGAATTATATATTTTATCCTCAAAACTTAGATAAAGCATGGGTAAATTATGGTGCTTAGACGTATAAATACGCCCAACATCAGCACCCCACACTTAAAGCTTTTTTTGTCCTCTAACAAAATATTACATCCATGCGAACACCTAACTAGAATTTCATAAGATCAACACAAAATTTTCAACATGACATACACGGCAATTATTAACAAAGTGTAGATTTCTTGATCATTACTAGAAACAATTCAACCTCCAACATAGACTCATTAAGTTGGTTAATTCGTATTCACAAGTTAAACCAAAAAAAATCATATAAAACTACCCAACAATCATCAACCATGTGCGCTCACAAAAGATGTCACCCATAATCACTCATAGTTTTGTATTTTTCGAAACATGGGTATAAGACTTTGTTTGCTCTCACTCTCACAAAGAATTCTTATATTACAACTGATGACCATATGCTTTCCCTTAGTGTAATGCTCTACTAATATCAGAATGCTATGTTTAGGATCAAATAGGTCTTTACGGGTTGTAATGTAGGCTAAGGGACAAGTAGGACTATTTTGGTCAAAAATGGTGACTACTTTCCCTAAGAGCTTTAATACACTACACTATGCCATTTATACTCACTTTTAAGAACCACTCCACCTTCCTTTAATCTACCAACTCCCTTTCACCCATTTTGTTATTAGATAAAAACACAATGACGGGAATATACAACTCTCTTTTTATTATTTTTTATATTTTTTTAAATTTTTTTTATCTTTTTTTTATAAAGCATCCCTATAATAGACACTCTTTTTCACAAAATTTTCAAGTACCAATACACTCTGGGGCATCCCTTTCACCATTTTTCTCTTATTTTGCCACACTCTTTACTCAACTTGATTCTACAATTTAAAGAGCTTAGGAGCTTGTGGATCAAATTATGGTCTTAAAAAAATGGATTAGGCTACATATGAGGTTGCCAAAGAAAATAGCTAAAGGCTCAAATGGTGTTCACTAGGACAATGTACAAAGGTAGGTAAAAAGAAGATAAACAAATTCAGGGCTGCCAAATAAATGCCTAAATCATCTCCTAAACTCACAATCTTTATTTCGCTTCACATACACCCCAGGCAAGTTCTAGGATCAGTCACAACAAAGAATATACAATAACCTCACACACACAAGGAACATGGTCAACTTAATTGGGAGCATTATAGATTTTTGACCTAACAGATGAATGAATTAAACCACAAATAATTATCACACAGTGAGTCACAAGATTGAGCTTAAATGTTTCAACAGTAGTGATTCAGCACAAACTCTTGCTATAATGCCATGCCGTCTATCAGAACAATTTCATGCAAAATCTAAAATCTAACTAACTAATTACGACTAACTAACTACGACCAATTAAAACAAATAAGAATAAATGTAGGCAAGCAGTACAATACAACAGACATATACCCGCACCCCACAGTTAGATGGAACACACTGCCCTCAGTGTAAATAAATAAGCAAAACCTGATTAGTCAGACTCCTCTTCTATATCCGGGGTCATACACCTTGCGTCAGAATCATCATCAGAGTCGTCATCATTTGAGTTTTCCTCCACATCTGAGTCTGGCAGTCGGTGATCATCGTCAGTCGGCAAGTCATCATCAAGAGGTTCCTCATAATTTACCCCCAATCCGCACATGGCCCGCGCATGCTCATTAAGCGGGTAATCATAGTCCAACTGCCGAAGCTCTGCATCAGTTGGCACACGACCCCCATTCATCATGGTAAACCAATTCATGCCATACAGATGGTGGAAAAAACTTTCATCTCGAGCATGTCTCTCAGCAGTGGTGAGGTTGATGCCTTGACCAGTTTTGGGCTCTTTGATTTTCGTGAGATATACCTTCTTCGGGTTGTATGGCAGCTTATGGTCTGTGGGTTCCTCTTCAATGTGCTCTTTCCTTAAGATTGCAGTCAACTAATTGCCAAAACTGAAATGGGACCTTTTGTACACTTTGCCTTGCGCATGGACGATCGTATAACCGTACCAATGTTGATGGGAATATTCGTCATCAAAGCATACACCAAGCAGACTCGATCACGTGTGATCTTAGTGTATTGTGTCCCAAGAATCAAGAAGGAGTTGACTATCCTCAACCATATGCGAGCTTCTCTGTTCAAGGAAGCATACGGGTAGGTATTGTGATGACCATTATCCTTGTGAAGAATCTGCTGGGTCATGGACCTTGATCCACACAATGTATGTTTGATGGCCATGTAGGGAGGTCTGTGATAAAGCTCCTTGAGTAGTGATGGATCCATACTTGGAGTATTCAGAAAAGAGTTGAAGAAATCCGCGTTCAATTGCAAGACTTGTCCCCGAATCTTCACTTCACTTCTGGTAGTCTTTGGGGACCAATTTGCATAAAACTCTCGCGTCAAATAAAGATTGCATTCCCCCATATATCGGAAAATAAAGTCAAGATTTAGTTCCATGATTTTAGCCAAAATGCGAGGATCTCTCATTGCTAGACTTTCCTTCTGCATCAGATCCATATGAACATATTTTTTTACTTTGTTGTTCCTATACCATTCCTTCCCTTCCTTCTCCAGAACCCACTTGATCCCAAAAGTGCGTCGAGGCCCTTGTAGAGAAGAGGACTCAGCCTTGTCTTTTCTTGACCTTTTTTGACCTTTCTGTGAGGTGGACGCTTTCTCTTTTCCCTATCGTCCTTTTGGAGCCATTCTACCTGAGATCATAATAGAGTCATGTTAGTTTCATCTCGGAAGATTCACTATAATCGAACAACAAAATAGTGATGGCACCACCCCACACTTAATTTATTTGCACAAACTAATTGAGTGAGTGATGTCGATTACTTAGACTTCATCGACATACATTTAGGAGGTATGTTCCAACAACATTCTTAGCGCAGTCACACTTTCAACCCTTTACTTTACATAACAATTTCTCAGTTTGATATAGCGAAACAACACACATTGATCATGTAATCTTGACTATCCTTTCCAATCTTTATTTCATTGGATTAATGCAATCTTTGAACAAGATTACCACATAGAAATCTTATCATTTTATTGCATAGAAATAATAACACCATCTTATGCTTGTGGTCAATCGTGATCAGTACATCGATGAACGAGTCATTCAAACATTCAAGCTTACAACTTTCAAGATTACGCATTAACTTCACTATTTTGACTCCATAAAAAAAATTATGACAGTGAATAACAATTAATACAAGTCGGAGTAAAGTCAAGAATACCCATAAGAATCCTTTCACTCATTGAGATGCATCATAACAAATCAACCATATCCTTATCACCAAACACCACTTCAAAATCTAATAAACCATTATAAGTGTAGCACTGCAAAAACTACGGAATATAAAAGAATAACTTACTTGGTGATGGATCAGGAAGATGAGCTTGCAAGATTAGATGAGAAAAAAAAAAGTTGGAGAAAGTGGGAGAGCTTGGGCGGCGCCTAGGTTGAGCAAACAATGGAATGATGTTCTAAGGTTGAGGATCTATTTAAAGGATAAGACATGGGTCGGTTTTGGTCCATTTACAAATGGGTTAGGAGGCAAAAAAAAGACATAAGTAGGCGACGCCTATAGCATTGCCTATGCATAAGTAGACGGCGCCTTTTGCATTGCCTATGCTAGCATAGAAGACGCCTATAGCATTGCCAACATTGGCATAGGCGGCGCCTTGGATATTGCCTACATTGGCATAGGCGGCGCCTTTCCCATTGCCTATGTGAGGCAGTGAGCATAGGCAATGGCATAGGCGGCGCCTATAGCATTGCCTATATTGGCATAGGCGACGCCTAACCTATAGCCTTTGCTCCATCATTCCTAAACTTACCACCATTTGTATGGCTCACTTTCAAATAAAAATTTTGGAATAATGTACTCATTTGTACATCTTGCACCTACTCTTAATCAAAAACAACAAAAATGATTAGAAGGGTGGGTTGCCTCCCACCAAGCGCCTTAGTTTTGGTCGTGGCCCGACTCTTCTTTTTGAACCTTTATTTCTCAAAAACAAAATCTTAATGAAATAAACTCCTAATGATGGGTTGCCTCCCATGTAACGCTTGATTTATTGTCGCGGCACGACATAGTTATCTTGAGTACTCTGATTTCATCGAGATATATCGTGTCTATATATTTTATCGAATCAGTTGGTCCGATATATAGCTTCACTCGCTGGCCATTCACCTTAAAGACACCACCATCATTATTTTCTAACTCCACCACTCCATATGGGTAAACTTTGCTAATTCTGAATGGACCTGACCATTTAGACTTCAACTTACCTGGAAATAGCTTTAGTCTGGAGTTGAAAAGAAGTACCAAATCACCCTTCTGAAAGTTTCGTTGGACAATCCTCCGATCATGGTACTGTTTCATCCTTTCCTTGTAGAGATCTGCTCTTTCATAAGTATGTAGATGGAATTCATCCATCTCATTCAGCTATTCCAATCTCAGATTAATAGCATCATCCCAATTCAGGTTAAGCTGCTTCAGTGACCACAATGCTTTATGTTCTAGCTCAATTGGCAAGTGACAAGCCTTCCCATAAACTAGTTGGTATGGTGACATGCCAATTGGTGTCTTAAACGCAGTCCTATATGCCCATAAGGCATCGTCCAGCTTTTTGGACCAATCTTTCCTACTGGCATTCATAGTCTTAGCAAGGATCAGCTTGATCTCCCGATTAGAAACCTCTACCTGCCCACTAGTTTGTGGGTGGTATGGTGTCGCTACCTTATGTTACATAACCCCATATTTCACCAATACATCTCTGAACAGCTTGTTGCAAAAATGTGATCCTCCATCGCTTATGATGGTAGGAGGTACCCCAAATCAAGAGAAGATATTTCTCTTTAAGAACGCTACAACACTCTTAACTTCATTATCAGTTAGCGCGACTTCTTCTACCCTTTTAGATACATAGTCCACAGCAAGTAGGATATATTTCATCCCAAATGATCTCACAAATGGTCCCATGAAATCAATACCCCAAACATCGAATAACTCTACTTCAAGAATTTTAGACATGGGCATCTATGGTGCTTTGAGATAGAGCCTTGCCTCTGACACTGATCACATCTTCTTACAAAATCGTAGGCATCCTTGAATAATGAAGGCCAATAATAGCCACTTTGCAGTACCTTCCTGGCCGTCCGATCAACTGCATGGTGACACCCAACTTGGGAAGCATGACTTGCTTCCAATATGCTAGGAACCTCCACATCTGAGATGCATCGCCTAATAATACCATCATCACATCATTGAAAAAGATACGGCTCATCCCAGAAGTAGTGTTTCACATCATGCATGAACTTTTTCTTTTGATGAAAGGAGAGATGCTCAGGAATCACTTCGTATGTAGTTAGCAAAATCTGCATACCACGGTAAGTCTTCCACCATAGTCACTAGAATCTCTTCGTCGGGGAATGCATCATCAATATAAAGGTTCGTTTGCACTATGTTCTCACTCTAAAGTCTAGATAGATGGTCAGCTACTTGGTTTTCGCAACCTTTTCTATCCTTTACCTCGAAATCAAATTCTTAAAGCAGTAACACCCACCTAATTAGCCTTGGCTTAGCATCCTTCTTTGCCATTAGATATCTTTTAGCCGCGTGATCTGTATGAATCACTACTTTTGTTCCCAACAAGTAAGCACGGAACTTTTTGAATTCATAAACAACTGTTAGAAGCTCTTGTTCAGTAACGGTATAGTTCTTCTGTGCTCCATTCAAGGACTTGCTCTCATAGTAGATTGGATGAAATAGCCTTTCTCTTTTCTGACCAAGTACAACACCCAAGGCTACCCCGTTTGCATCACACATAACTTTAAAAGGTAGAGACTAATCGGGTGCTACAATAATAGGAGCTTCAACTAGCTTTTATTTGAGGCATTCAAATGCCTTCAAGAAATCTTCACCAAAGTCAAATTTTGCCTCCTTCTCCAAAAGTTTGCATAATGGGCTAGCAATCTTGGAGAAGTCTTTAATAAACCTCTAATAAAAACCTACATCACCGAGAAAACTACGAACCCCCTTTACAGAAATTGGAGGTGGTAGTCTCTCGATAACTTCAATCTTGGCTCGATCAACCTCAATTCCCTTTTTAGAGACTTTATGCCCAAGAACAATGCCTTCCTTAACCATAAAATGACACTTCTCCCAATTTAGCACCAGGTAGAATTCAACACATATCTGCAAAGCCATACTCATATTTGCCAAGCATGATTCAAATGAATCACCTACAATCGAAAAGTCGTCCATCAAAAACACCAAGGTGTCTTCAACCATATTAGAGAAAATGGACGTCATACACCGCTGAAAAGTGGCAGGTGCGTTACATAGCCCAAATGGCATTTGTTTGAATGCAAAAGTACCATACGGGCATGTAAAAGTGGCATTCTCCTGATCTTCAGGAGCAATGCAAATCTAATTGTATCCGAAATAACCATCTAGGAAATACAGCCATCTTTTCCCTGCAAATCGATCAAGCATTTGATCCATGAATGGCTTTGGGAAGTGATCCTTTAACGTCCACAAATTCAGCTTCTGGTAGTCCATGCACACTCTCTACCTTGTGACAGGTCTGAGTGGAATTATCTCATTCTTTTCGTTTGCGATTCCTATCATGCCCCCCTTAATTGGGCACACATTGCACTGAACTCACCCATTTACTGTCTGAGATTGGATACACCACCCCTGCATCTAACCACTAAATAATTTCTTTTTTCACCACCTATTGCATAGGTGGATTCAAACGATGTTGATGCTCAATAGTAGGCACGCAATCTTCCTCGAGCTGAATCTTGTGAATACATATCCCAGGAGGGATACCAATTATATTAGCAATAGTCCAACCAATGGCTCTCTTGTACCTCTACAAAATAGAGATGAGAGTCGCTACTTGTTGTTCACCTAAATCAGCAGCAACAATAACCGGAAGTGTATTTCTACTTCCCAAGAATGCATACTTTAGATGACTGGGTAGCTCTTTCAATTCTAGCACCGGTGGCTCTTCAGTGGATGGCTTCACTGGTGGTGAAGGTCGATTCTTAAGGTCAAGGTCCAGCTTCTTAGGGGCATGAGAATATGACCCCATTCCTATTAGAGCACAGATAGTTTCTTCATACTCTTCAACATCCTCACGCTCAAAGTTTAAAATCATAGCAACCAATGGCTCAATAATAAGTTGCTTCTCTACAGATAATTCTTTCTCATCCTCATAATAAACATCAGCTACAGAGAACACATTCATATCTTTAGGTTGATTCATTGATTTGCATACATCAAAACGGACCACTTCGTCATTTATCCGAAATAAAAGATCATCTACTCGTAAATCAATAAGCACACTTCCTGTTGCGAGGAAAGGACGACCCAAGATTATGGGAACTTCAGAATCCACCTCGCAATCCAAAATAACAAAGTCTGCAGGAAAAATGAAGGTAGAAACCTTCACTAGTACATCATATAAGATACCAACAGGTCGGTTTACCGATTTATCTTCCATTACGATCCGCATGTTAGTTGGTGTAGGATCGCCCAACCCCAACTGTCTATAAATGGCTAGCGGCATCAGATTGATGCTAGCCCCCAAGTCGCACAATGCCTTAGCAAAATCCAAAGATCCAACCATGCACGAAATAGTGAAAGCACCAGGATATGCCTTATTCTGTACTAAAGACCTCGTGGAAATTGCACTGCAATGATGAAAATTATCTACCAGTTCATACCTTGCTGCCCTTTTCTTTGTCAACAGGTCCTTCATGAATTTGGCGTACCCTGGCATCTGCTCCAGTGCCTCCACCAAAGGCACATTAATAGTCAGCTGCTTCAACATGGTCATGAATTTACTGAACCTGGTGTCATCAGCCTTCTTCTTCAGTCTCTGAGGAAAAGGTGGCGGTGGATTTGAAAGAGTTTTCTCCACCACCTCCTTTTTATTTTGCTTTCCATTATCGATCTTTCTAGACTGCTGACATGTAGGTGTAGTATCATGAACGTTGTCATTCTGATTTTCAGCTTCTACAGAATCATCACAGTCTGCTTCAATAACATTCTCTTCTATATTATCAACCACCGGCTTGTCTTTGGATGGATTTTCCAACCCCTTACCGCTCCTGGTAGTAATAGCCGAACATGATCCATCATTCCTTGGGTTTTGCAAAGTGTCACTAGGTAAAGTGCCAGCTTTTCTTTGATTGAATATCGCTGATAGTTGACTCAATTATTGTTCCAGCTATTTTATTGAAGTGAAATGTGAGTCAACCAATTGATTTATTGAGGACAAATTATTTTTTAGCTCAGTTACTCCCATGTTGGTTGTCTCCACTCCTTTCAACATCTTATCCATCATGTCCTCTATGGACATCTTACCAGAGCCAGCTGTCGCAGCCTTACGATTTCCAGGAGAAACATACAAACCACTCCTATCAGTCTTATTCTTCCAACTCCCTTGGTCTCGGTCCTTGTATCCGGATTTTTCATAATAGTTCCGACCTTAGTTTCCTTGGGCATTGCCTCGGAAACCCCCCTGATTATTCAAGTAATTTGCTTCCTCCTCAGAGTCAGAGTCATCTCTTCCCTGTGATACAACAACTTTGATCTTTTCTGTCTTCCCTGATAATAGATGCTTGGTAAGAAGGTCCATCTGTGTTTTCATGTGAGCCATATCCTGGTCACGTTTCTCTTCTCTTCGCCTCTGTTCTGCTGTCATGCCAGTAGATACAGTAGAGCTTGCTACCTCAGAATCCTTGGTATGCCAAGCTCTACTCTGCTTTGTCATACGATCAAGCATATCACCTGCCTCAGTAAAAGTAAGGTCCATGAATGACCCACCTGCAGCATTGTCAACCACTGGCTTAGTCACCGAGTTCAAAGCCCTATATAATATTTCCATCAAGTGAATATTGGTCATCTGATGGTTTGGGCACCGCATAAGCTTCTTCTTGAGCCTCTCCCATGTTTCGTGGAGAGCTTCAGTTAGAAGCTGTAGAAAATTGCTTATCTCAACTCTTAATTGTTCTCTCTTGGATGGCAGAAAGAATCTTTCTAGGAAAGCGTCATTCAGTTGCCTCCAATTGGTAATAGAGTCATGAGTTAGCCCGTTCAACCATAGAGTTGCCTCTCCAGATAGAGACAATGGAAATAAGCGCAGCCGAATTGCATTCTGTCCAACTCCTGGATTGTCAAACAACTTGCATGTTGAGATAAAATTAATCAGATGCATATTCGAATCATCTCCTGCAAGTCCACCAAATAACCCTTTGAGTTGCAATAGCTGAATCATGGTGCTAGTGATATTGAACTTGGCTCCGGGTGCCAAGGGCAGAGGAATAATAGCCCCTGTGACACCATCCCCATCCAAATCGTCATCATCATCATCAAAAGAAGCCTGCACATCTCGGCGTTCAGGTCTTATTCTAGCTTGATGATCTCTATTGACATTCCTATTCACATGTGCCACCACCTTATCTGCACGCCTTGGATTTAGTAACTCATAATCACCCAGGTCCTCATCATCCAGATTTGTTGCCCGACCTGGGTTATCAACATTCTGTTGATGCACTTGAGCAGCTGCAAATGTAGCGATCTATCATGCTCCGGTTGAGTAGCCATCCGTTCAAGATTTCGTTGCGTATCCATTCTGCCAATAAGATGTGGTTCAGGATTTATAGGTAATAATGGTTGACCAGAACTTCGTGTATTTGGCATGAACTCCACTAAACTTGAACAAAACAAAAACAACAAACAAAACGTAAAATTTGAGAATCTTTAAACAAAGGGTCTATTAACTATCACAAACTTAGTTGACAACCGTATTCCCCGGCAACGGCGCCAAAATTTGATACGCCCAAATTACAACTGTCGTTAGAAAGTGTAAGCGGTTGTCAAATATAGAACCCAACTGGGTTGGGTGTCGAATCCCACAGGGAATACTCTGGTCACTAAGTATTGCAATTATTAGTAGACTGTTGGTCGAAAATTCCAAGGAAAAAGGGGGGGTTTGGTTTAGGCGCAAATTAATATTATCAAAGTTACGATGGAATGATATGTGTAGTAAGATTTAATCACAGAGAATGATAAGATAGGGTTATGTCCACCTTGTAATTTCTACTTCTCTATGAACTATGAGTAATGCGGAATTTAGACATGCATGCACTTATAGAGAGTCGTATTCTAATTCTAAATCCAAGTGTTTTTCAACCATCAAGGATTTATTCACCTTAGCTCTCTCGAACATAAAGTGTATAACAAATGGAACGAATTCTCCAAGAAGTCAATCCTTATAAGGCATTAACGTGTAGATAGAGGTTGGAAACCCTATTTTCTTGTCACACTCTCTTTTCCAAACATGTAACTTTTTTCTCGAACAAGTTGATACTATAATGGCGTATTATCTATGTTTGCAACCATAAGAATTCAATCAAAACGAAGAGAGTAATGATATAAGTGGCATGACACATCATAAATTCACAAACTCATAGCAATAGAGAGTATATTACAAGGTTTCCATAACCCTAACAAATGAGTTTAGCTACTCATGAATACAACGAAAATCAAACTAGACATAATCATCATACAAAAATTAGAACAATCCTGGAGATGAAGATGAATAGCAAGAATAAGAGGGAAACACGTTTTCCTCTCTACTTTCGCTTCCTTGAGCCGTTCGTCACTCTCTCTGGTTTCAAAATATTACCCAATCTGAATAATTCAATAATGAATGAATAATGCTGAAAATTCAGCAATAAGGTTATTAATAATATCCTTTTCCTATAAGTTTCTACTGCATCCTTAAGTATTTAAAAATGCTGAGTTTGCCCGGGAAAAAGTTCTCATGCATCACATTCATCCCAAAAGCTGCCTTCCCTCTTATGTGAAGTTTTCCTTTGCTGCCCACAGGTCCACAAAGTGCTGAAATCTTCCTCATTAGTACCTGAAAAACATGCTAATCACATAGGTCAGGTCACTTAATTGAAAATGGACTAAAAGTGCAAGAATTATATATTTTATCCTCAAAACATAGATAAAACATGGGTAAATTATGGTTCTTAGACATATATATACGCCCAACATCAAGGAGAATATTTGGCCAATTGATTGAACTTCAGACAGTACTCTTTAACAGTCATAGAGCCCTGTCGTAAGTTCATAAACCCTTCTATCTTTGTTTCTCTCATCTCTAAAGGGAAAAAATTATCCAGGAATACATCCTGGAACTCTTGCCAAGTTGTAGGGGCGGTACCCTCACCTCTACCCTTCCTCCAAGAGACTAACCAATCATAATCAAGATCCTTCAACCGATATGATGCTAACTATACACAATGCTCCTAAGATACATGTATCACCTAAGTAATCTTTCACATATCTTCCAAGTACAACTGTGGATCCACATCTGACTTGGACCCATAAAATTTTGGTGGATTCATCTGCATAAAGTCACGGATCCTCACAACAGCTGAATCACCCTCTGCTGCTATAGATCCAGGGATGGATTAGCCTGAACATTTGCAGTAACATCTTGGGCCCGCGCCTGAAAAGCTACCCGAAATTCAGCATAGGACATATTCTCATTTAGTGGGTCAGCAGCTGAGGTTGCTAACCATCTTTATTTCTTCTAGCTCGATAAGGAGGCATATTTCTGAAAGAGGAGAGCTTTAATTAATAGCAGAGGGAGACACTTTAATAATGATAGACTTCTAAAAGAAAGAATCACACCTTTTCCTAAAATGTCTCGTAGCCTCTTGCTCATAGATGTGGCGCTCTACACACCGATGATCAAGACTCAACTTAACTCAGCTTTTCAGACTCCCTAGGACTCCATAGACCTTAGGCTCTAATACCAATTTTCTAACACCCCAAAAATGGATCCCGAAGCGTCACACTGTGCTTAAGGCTACAAGTAGCCCTAAGCTAACCCTTTGAGCTGTCCCCATACCATTCAACACTTATCAACAAGATTTCAATACTCAAACACCAAAATATCCTTATAATATCATAATTCAAAATAAAGGGAATGCTGAAAATAACAAAATACGACGTCATATGAAAACTCCAACAATCTAGTCTAGTCTGACAAGCCTTTAAAAGTTAACAGAATTAGAGAGCCATTGGGACATTCCCCAACTGACTTATACTCAGTTCCAGAAGTAAATAACTCGAATGAAATAGAAGTCCAAATATCACGTCCTCGGATCATATGGACTCACCACAACAGAGTATGTAGATCAGCGGGCCCAAAAAATTACTGTCAAGCCTTAGACTGAGCACCTGAACCTACATTCCGTGAAAATGGATCCCTCATCCGGAGATGTGGGTCAGTACCATGGAAGTGTACCGAGCATATGGGGGTGTATGCAATTTAAATGATCAATATGGTAAACATTTTTAGTAAACATGCATGATATAATAAAAGACTCATATAGCCCGAATAAAATTATTCTAATCATGATAATATCAAATATCTCAAGTAAAACATGTGAGTCATCATAGTAATCATCAATATAACCAGATCTCATTTCTCAAATTCGTCAAAATGATCAACTTTCATAATTCAAACTTTCAAACCATTGCATTTTCATCTCAGACAGAAGGATACACACACACACTGGAAGTCTCTTACAATGGACATATACCATGTGAGCTACATGGAGTCCAACATCCAACCCACGTTGGGAAGAGCTATCCTATCCTTGCCATCGGAGTAGGACCTTAATCATTCTTTCACTAGTGATAACTATATCAATTAGACTTAGGCTCACATCCTACGGGGGCACGTAGGTCTAGGAAATTACCAATTATAGCTATACCTCCCACTTGGTTCTAAAGACTACTCCCGAACTTAGCTCAGATATTTTCAAAGATAATCCACCACAAAACGATTTCAACAATTCATAACGGGAGCCATCATGCTACCCCTTTTTAGAATCAATCACAGTGTGGATTTCTTTTACATTCGAGTTTCAAAAATCACTCCTTTAAGACCAAAAAGATCAAATCATTCTCACCTCAAAAATGTATCACATATTACTTCATAAAAATTAATAATCTCAATCCGGGTTCAAAACCCATAATTCAATATTTGAGCAAAATACTTCAAGATTCATACTCTATTTAGAAAACATGATATAATTAATATAAAATCTGGAAATTCGACTTTTAAACATGATATTCACATCAAACTCATGAAATTCATTCTCAAAACATCTAAAATATCCTAACATGTACATATTCAAATCACCACAAAAGTTAGATATAATCTTTAAACTAAAATATCCTTATATATAATCTTTAAACAAAAACATCAATCATCAACATGTACAAATTCAAATCACCACAAAAGTTCAAAAAATAACATTTAAAATCATGATTCTTGAGCTCTATGAACGAATTGAATCCATAGATGAACACTACGCATACCATAGAGTAGTAATCCGTGAAAATTTTGGTGAAATAGGCTTGGAATCGAAAACCCCCAATTGAACCCTAGACTTGATCTTGGTTTTTCTTGAGAGAAAATTGATAAAACCATAATATTTTGGTGATTAATTGCTCAAATATCGTGTTAAAGACTATATATATGGTAGGGAAAATATACAAAATAACCACCAAGACGCGGAGGTGGAATGCAGAAAAATTGAGAGCACCGAACTAAAGTAGGCGGTGCCCGCCTTAGTGCACCGGGATATCCCAAGCGGCGCTTGCCTTAGTCCGTCGGGATATCCTAGGCGGCACTTGTGGATCGCCTGGTGCTACTATTTTGAAATCCAAATGAGCCCTAAATGGATTTCAAAAATTTTAAAACTTACCCGAGATGTACTACAACCTTGCCCCATCACAACGCAACTTGAAAATCGTAAAACGAATGTTTGAAAGGTCGTCAAATAAATCGCTAAAGTTTGGAGGTCTAAAATGAGACTAAGTGTTGAGTACTTGTGAAATTTGCCTAAGTTTTGAGGCTTGCAAAAGCCAAATGAGTTGTACTTGGACGTAATAATTTTTTGGGGTTTTACAATATCTCCTCCTTTGGAACATTCGTCGTCGAATAAGTATCAGCTATGAGGAGATACAAGACAGGCTGAACATGAACTGAACATAGAGGACTGAAACATGATCTCCTGACTGACATGCTAAACATACTCAACTCATGCATATCTGATGCATGGATAACTGATACATAAATGTGTAACTGAGTAATTTGATAAACTGAGTTTCTCAAGATGAGAATGCATATTTGATGTATGATCTTATTACTGAATTGACACATGAATGAATGACTGGTTATGCAATGGTAATAGATACCAAGCTTACACTGGAAACATAAATATGAAATTGAATAAGCTCAAGGAGAACTGTTACCTTAGGCTTGATCTGAGTTGGCGGGGAAGAGGTGAGGATACTTGGTCTGCATATCTAATTCTGTTACCCAAGTAGCTCCCTTATAAGACTGATTTTTCCAAAGAATCTTTACTAGAGGGACTTTCTTGTTTCTTAATCTGCGAGTCTGATAGTCTAAGATTTTGACTTGAATCTCTTCATAAGAGAGGCTATTCTGAATGTTGATGCTCTGAATAGGGACAACAACGACTGGGTCACCTATGCACTTCTTGAGCAAAGAAACAGGGAAGACTAGATGAACTGAGGCTAGATCTGAAGGCAATTCAAGCTCATAAGCTACCTTGCCGAAATGACTGAGAATCCTTATGGGACCGACATATTGGGGACAGAGTTTCCCTTTCTTGCCAAACCTCTTCACTGCCTTCATGGGTGAGATCTTAAGATAGACATAGTGGTTAACCTCAAACTCTAGATCCTTTTTATGAATAGCTGTATAAGACTTCTTTCAGCTCTGAGTAGCCCGAAGTCATTGTCTGATCAACTATAATTTCCCTAAGGCGTCGCATACCAAGTCAGGACCTATAACTTAGGCCTCACTAAATTCGAACCAACCGATCAGAGATCTACATCTCTTACCATAGAGAACTTCGAATGGAGCCATTTGAATACTGGAATGATAGCTATTGTTGTATGCAAACTCAATCAAAGGAAAGTGGTCATCCCAAATTCCCTTGAAATCAATTGTACACGTCCTTAGAATATCTTTAAGAGTCTGAATGGTCCTTTCTGCTTGACCATCTGTCTGAGGATGAAATGCTATACTGAGATGGAGTTGGGTACCAAGACCCTTTTGGAATACTTTCCAAGAGTGAGAGGTGAACTGGGTACCTCTGTCTAAGATGATAGATGAGGGGACACCATGTAATATATCTAACTCCCTGATATAGAGTTTAGCATAATCCTCGGCTGAATAAGAAGTACGAATAGGAAGGAAATGAGCTGACTTGGTCATTCTGTCTACAATGACCCACACTAAATCATGTTGATGATGAGTTCTAGGCAAACCCATCACGAAGTTCATGTTCACTTCTTCCCACTTCCAAGTAGGAATGGTGAACTCCTGCATGGAGCCACTAGGTTTCTAATGCTCTATCTTAAACTACTGATACGTAGAGAACTTAACCACAAACTCTGCAATATCCCTCTTCATCCCACTTCACTAATAGATCTCCCACAAGTCTCAGTACATCTTAGTGGCCCCTAGATGAATAGAGTATCGCGCACCATGCGCTTCTGCAAGAATTCGCTGCCTTAAGTCATCTACACCTGGAACACACAGACGACCCTGATAACGAAGAACACCATCTCCCCCTTTGGAGAAAACCTCAACCTTCTGATTCTAAACTGACTTCTTTAGCTTGACAAGACTAGGATCCCTGTATTGCTTCTGTTTCACCTCAGAAACTAGAGATGATTCTGAATTACTGTGAACATATACACCACCCTTTGAAGAGTCAACTAAGAAAACGCCTAGTCTGGCAAGCTGATGAATCTCCTGAGCTATCTTTTTATTGCTATCCTCAATGTAAGAAACACTACCCATAGAGAGTCTACTGAGAGTGTCAGCCACAACATTGGCTTTTCCTGGATGGTTAAAGACACTCATTGTAATGCCCCAATTTTATGAACCAGAATACAACACAGTGCTCATGACCCCGAAGGACCACAATCTAACCCATGACTAATATCTGTATCGGTAACAACATAAAATACATATAATGTGCGGAAACATGAACAAAAAGGCCGTAAGGTTCAACACTAAATTATAAAATATATGAATAAGGTGGTATGACAGTACCAAAGCATAACGGAAAAGACCAAAGTCTGGATCTAAAAACTCTATAATCATCTGAAAAAACTCTAAACTGTCTGAATAAGGAGTTGAAGGAACATGTCTCCAACTAACTCCCTAAACTGAAGATAAACTAAAATACTAGAATGATAAATGAAATGATCATGTCCTCGAAAGATGAGGACTTACTGCTAACTAAACTTCTACTGCTGATCTGGAACCTGTGCCTCAGAACCTATGGTGTAACATAAAAGAAAGCACCATAGAAAAAATACGTCAGTACAACTAATGTACTTAGTATACGTGAGGGGTAGGCTAAATACATGGGGTTTATAAGAATGAACATGCTGACTAATATGAACGTAAGAATACATCCATATATACGTAACTGCTAATGAACTCGTGGAGATACTGAGTATTGAGTTTGAATGCTTACTACATGAATTTACTGATACTGAGATACTGAATGATTGACAGACTGATAACATGGATGACTATATATAACAATCCTAATTCTGGGGAACTACCTGAGTTCCATAGCATATTTGAATGTCTGAGGCTAGGATCAGTACTAGCTAACAGGTAATATCTGGATAGGCTGATAAATATGAATGAATTAACTTAGTCTGAGATCAATCATACCTAGTAGGTGATCTCTAAATCTGATTTTGCTACTACTAATTGACTATAATTGAGATCAGTCCTATCTAGTGGGTGATCTGTAAGTCTGATATTACTGATACTGGTTGACTATAAATGAGATTAGTCCTATCTAGTGGGTGATCATGGAGTCTATTTATAATGATAGAGATTGACTGTGTCTAACAGTCCTAAGTCTGTACTACTAAGCTGAGTTAACTGTGTCTGATAGTCCTAATTTCTGTAACTGAAACAATGGGATGTATTCATGTAACCAACATGCCCCATACTAAGCTAGCTCTGGTCCAATCTCTACCCAGACTGAAAGGGTGCCAGTACCACGCCACCAGTAAAAACATCTATTGTGGAATCATTTCTAATCTAACGGGTGACTCTTGGGACCAGTCCTATATATATATAAATGTGATAATAGGTGATCCCTGAGTATGCCAGTCCTATATATCGGGTGACATCTCATATCTACGCTAGCTAAGTTGTTCTGGAACTTGTTGATCGCTACTAGGGATCTCAGTCCCTAGGTTTGCTCGGTGCTAAATCCTACTCCCATCTGAATGACACTGAACATGAGTTTTTGAGCTGAACTGACTAACTGCACTGATTAACTGAGCTGATAATATTTTCTTATCTGAGCTAAGATAAAGTTACTGAATTCCATTATCTGATGGAAAAGCTACTTGAGATCTGACTGAAAGTACTGAAATTAATGAGACTACTTAACTGCTGAGATTCCTGAGTCCCATGACTAAATGAATTATATTGAACATATCTTGACTGAGGATATATTGAAACATGACACGGCTCTAGGCACAAAACAATAGTTTTTTGTGACAAGTACCCCCAGGATTCGATGGAAGGAAACTGACACACATGACTGACTTGATCATAAGAGTAGAGTCCACAATTGACAATTCATAATACTATAAATAAGGATTTCATCCTAAGCATGGTTCTCAACAACCTATCACATGAATAGAATGCATAAAACATGTATATACTTGCATGGCTTCAATATCATAGTCAATCCAAATCACAACAATAGCATGAGTGTCTCAAACAACATCTTCAATTCAAGGCAATAGCATGGGAACCATGTGGAATGTAAACTTAGAGCATGGAATAGTTACTTAGGACCTATTATTTCATGAAAGCATGATTTCTAGTCTCTTAGGTATTTTCACAAACACCTTACATGCACATCTTAGGCATAGGTGGGTTCATCAAGATTCCAAGTATTAAAACACAAATTTACACATGTTTAAGCATCACA
The DNA here is from genome assembly GCA_030864215.1 of Capsicum pubescens. NCBI lineage: Eukaryota > Viridiplantae > Streptophyta > Magnoliopsida > Solanales > Solanaceae > Capsicum > Capsicum pubescens. The sequence goes on from CM061543.1 coordinate 25,325,798, forward strand.
TATCAGATAGTTTCACACAAACATACAAAAATCCTATCTTGCCCATCATCAACTCCAACAATATGATCACTAACTACCAATTAACATAAATATCACAATACATAATTTAGAAGAGTTTTCTTGATCTTCATAAACGAAAGGAGTCCATGAATCAACTCACGCATACCATAGTTAAAAGTTTCCTTGAAGTTCTATAGTGAAAACTCTTGATTCTTGGAGCTTCTATGAAAACCCTAACTTGAGTTCTTGGATTTTATTGAGAGAAAAGTGATAAAAGGAATGTATTATGGTGTTATAGAGCTCAAATCTCATGTTATAAAGTATATTTAGGGTGGCAAAAAGGCCAAAATTACCATAGGGACACGGGGGTTGAGTGCAGAAAAACTGGGTGAGTTACCTGCCTTAGTCCACCGAGATAGACTAGGTGGCACCTACTTTACTGCAGTGCAATAACTCGGGCGGCGCCTGCAGATCACTCGGAGCTATTGTTTTAATATCCAAATGAGCCCTAAATGGATTCCCAAAATTCTAAAGCTTACCCGGGATGTACTATAACCTTGCCCAATCACAACACAACTTGAAAATTGTAAAACGAAGGTTTGTAAGGTCATAAAATAAATCCCCAAAGTTTAGACGTCTAAAATGAGACTAAGTGTTGAACACTTATGAAAATTTGCTAAATCTTGAGGCTTGTAAAGCTAAGTCAGATGAACTCGGATGCAACGATTCTGCGGGGTCTTACAATATCTCCCCCTTGGGAATATTCATCATCAAATGGAAGATGACTAAGAGGAGAGAATGATCAACTGAAGTATGTATAAGACATACGCTACTGAGAATGGGTTCATGACTGACATGACTGAAAGCTGAGCACAACATACTGAACATGCATATCCGATGCATGGGTAACTGATAGCTAAAACCATGCATATCTAATGCAGGACTTTATGACTAACATGATACGTGAAGGCATGGCTGAAAAAACTAATGAGTTGATCACGTATATCTGATGCCTGAATGCATAACTAAATTGACTCATGAACATGCAACTAAACGTGCAATGGTAAAGATACCAAGTTTGAGCTGAAAACTAAGCAAGGAACTGAATACTAGGTTTGCTACTGAGATCTGAACATGGGAATGATTAAGTTCAAAGAAGGCTGTTATCTTAAACTTAAAGTATCAATGGGTATTAGATTAATTACTCAATATGCATGAGATGAAGCATGAGAACATAACTGAGGCTAAGGCGTGACACATAAACTAAAAAGTCATGAACTGATCTAACCCTTGAGTACATGGCTTACGGTTGAGACTGGTACTTTGAGGGTTATCTTAAGAGCACTCTCTAATCAAAACTGAACTAATCACGTAAAGAAAAACGAAATGGTTTAGGACATGAGAGCGTTAAGGAATGCTGGGATATATCCCCCTTAGGACTCTATGTCCCTCTAAGAATGCTCACCTTACTTAGAAACTGGGGAAATGCACAGGGCATCTACGAACTAGATTTAACTAAAACTCGGGAGTCTAAAACTAATGCATGGTGCATGAACTGAACTAGACCTGCTAATGCTACTAACTAACTCATGCGAAAACATAAGCCTAAATGAGAGCAATATATCTAACAATGCTTACATTAATCATGAAAAACTCATAACATACCTGAATCTAGGTTAGGTAAACTTTTCAGATCATGACGGGTCTAGAGTGCATAAAATCTATTTTGTCGTTGACAACTCCTGGTGCCCTGGTGGTGTAAATCCTCAACCCTCTGTTCTAGAACTCTACACTCTCGCATCCTGTGACCTGGCTTACCACATCAATAACATACATCACTGCCTACTCTACACGCACCTAAATAATTCTTACCACACTTTTTGCAAAGCGGATAGGTAAGACCTCTACTCTCACTACCCTAGGCCTCAGAGCCTGGCGCCCCACCCTTAGACTTGGGTGCTTATACACTAGATGAAGATGGGGATGGGACTGAGAATTTCTGACTATTCTGGAAATGATTACCATTCTATGACCCTGGCTGAGAATAACTATAACTGCTTATTCTTACTTTCTTACTCTGCTTCTCCTTCATCGTAACTTTCTATTTCTCTATCTGATGGGCATGTGTCATAAGGCTAGATAAAGTCATATCGCCTATCAACAAAGCGGATCTGCACTTATTCACCATGTTATCATTCACCCCTGACACAAACTTACTCATCTTAGCACGATTGTCTGCAACCACATAAGGGGTATATCTGGCTAATTGAGTAAACTTAAGAGAATACTCTTTCACCATCATATTTCCCTGTTTGGGGTTGATGAACTCTAAAACTTTTGCCTCTCTCAACTATTGGGGAAAGAATCTGTCTAAGAAAGCTGTGACAAACTTCTTTTACCCAATAGGACCTGCATCCTCTAACCTCTCGGACTTTCACTGTTTGTACCAAGTGTGAGCATAATCCTATAACTAGTATGCGTCTAACTCAGCACTTTGACAAGAAGTGACCCCTATGATGTTTGCAACTTTCTAGACTTGATCTGTGAATTCTTGTGGGTCCTCGTCTGACTTAGACCCTATGAAAGAAGGATGATTCATCCGAGTGAGGTCCTGAATTCTAGCTGCAGTTGGATTTGATACTGGGTTGACAGAACGACTGCTGGTCATTCATTCTGAAGAGTGATTGACTGAGCAAGAGTGGTAAATGTGGCCCTGAACTCCGTATGAGAAACATTATCGCCTAAAGGGTCTTCGGGCTAAGCTGACTGATTCCCATTTATTTTTTTAGCAGGCATGTCTGTAGAAGAATGAGAGAAATGGATTAGACTGATATTATTCTCACTGGCATGACATGAATACTGAAAGAAGGGAAACTATTCCTAAAACCTCTCATAGCCTCTTGCACATAAGTGTGGCGCACAACACAAGCATGCATGACTCTACTAGATTTGGCTTTCAGACTTCCTAGGACTCTATTGAACCTTAGGCTCTGATACCAAGTTTGTAACACCCTGATTTTCAGAACCGGAATGCTACACGATGCTCATAACCCCGAAGGATTATAAGATAACCCATGACTGATATTTGTACCTATAATAGCACAAAATACATATAATATGAAAACAAATAAACAAAAAGGCCATAATGTTCAATACTAAATAATAAAACGTCTGAATAAGGTGGTATCATAGTACAAAAACATAACTGAAAAGACCAAAGTCTAAATCTGAAAACTCTATAATCGTCTGAAAAGACTCTAAACTGTCTTAATAAGGAGTTAAAGGAACATGTCCCCAACTAACTCCCTAAACTGAAAATAAACTGAAATACTGGAATGATAAATGAAATAATCATGTCCTCGAAAGATGAGGACTCACTACTAGCTGAACTGCTACTGCTGATCTGGAACTTGCACCTCAGAACCTATGGTGTAACATAAAAGAAAGCACCAGAGTGCAAATGCATTAGTACAACTAAAGTACTGAGTATACATGGGGGTAGGCTAAATGAATGGGGTTTATATGCATGAACATGCTGACTAATATGAACGTGAGAATACATACATACATACTTAACTGCTAATGAACTCGTGGAGATACTGACTATTGAGTTTGAATGCTGACTACATGAATTTAATGATACTGAGATATTGAATGACTAAGAGATTGATACCATGGATGACTGTATCTAACAATTCTAATTCTAGTGGAACTACCTGAGTTCCATATCGTATTTGAATGTCTGAGTCTAGGATCAGTCATAGCTAACGACTGATCTCTGGATAGGCTGAGAAATAAGAATGACTTAAATTTTTCTGAGATTAGTCCTACTTAGTGGGTGATCTCTGAATCTTATTCTGCTAATACTGATTGACTATAAGTGAGATCATTCCTATCTAGTGGGTGATCTTTATGTTTGTTATTACTGATAATGGTTGACTATAAATAAGATCAGTCCTATATAGTGGGTGATCTTGGAGTCTATCTATAATGATAGAGATTGAATGTGTAAAATAGTCCTAAGTCTGTACTACTAAGTTGAGTTGACTGTGTCTGACAGTCCTAATTTCTATAACTAAAACTATGGGATGTATTAATGTAACTGACATGCCCCATACTAAGTTAGCTAGGGTCCAATCTCTGCCCTGAGTGGAAATGTGTCAGTACCGTGCCACGAGTAAAGACATCTGTTGTGGATTCAGTCCTAATCTAACGGGTGACTCTTGGGACCAGTCCTATAAATATAAATGTGCTAACAGGTGATCCCTGAGTATGCCAGCCCTATCTATTGGGTGACATCTCATACCTACACTTTCTACGTTGTTCTGGAACTCGGGGATTGCTTCTAGGGATCTTATTCCTATCTAACGGGTGAGCCCCTATCCCTAGGTTCCCTCGATGCTGAATCCTACTCCCATCTGAATGACACTGAACATGATTTTATGAGATGAACTATCTGACTTAACTGATTAACTTAGCTGATAGTATTTTCTTAGCTGAGCTAAGCAAAACTTACTGAATTCCATTAACTGATGGAAAAGCTACTTGAGATTTGAGGTCTGACTAAAAGTACTAAAATTACTGAGACTACTAAACTACTGAGATTCCTGAGTTTTACCGGGTAACATCTCGTACCTACGCTAGCTAAGTAGTTTTGGAACATGGGAATTGCTACTAGAGATCTCAGTCCCTAGGTTTGCTCGGTGCTAAATCCTACTCCCATCTGAATGACACTGAACATGAGTTTTTGAGATGAATTGACTAACTGAATTAATTTACTGAGCTGATAATATTTTATTAGCTGATCTAAACAAAATTTATTGAATTCCGTTAACTGATAAAAAAGCTACTTGAGATCTGACTGAATGTACTGAAATTACTGAGACTACTTAACTGCTGAGATTCCTGAGTTTTCCTGAGGCACATGACTAACTGAATTATATTGAACATAGCTTGACTGAGGATATCATGAAACATAACATGGATCTAGGCACACAACTACAATTTTTGGGTACAAGTACCCCCAGGACTCGATGAAAGGAAACTGACACACATAACTGACTTGATCATAAGAGTAGAGTCCATAATTCACAATTCATAATACTATAAATAAGGATTTCATCCTAAGCATGGTTCTCAACAACCTATCACATGAATAGAATGCATACAACATGTATGTACTTTCATAGCTTCAATTTCATAGTCAATCCAAATCACAACAATATCATGAACGTCTCAAACAACATCTTCAATTCAAGGCAATAGCATGGGAATCGTGTGGAATATAATTTTAGAGCATGGAATAGTTACTTAGGACCTATTATGTCATGAAAGCATGATTTCTAGTCTCTTAAGTATTTTCAAAAACACCTTACATGCACATCTTACGCATAGGTGGGTTCATCAAGATTACAAGTATTCAACCATAAATTTACACATGTTTATGCATCACACATCACCATAGTTTCACACAAACATACAAAAATCCCATCTTGGATATCATCAACTCCAACAACATGATCACTAACCGCCAATCAACATAAATATCATAATACATAATTTAGAAGAGGTTTCTTGAGCTTCATGAAGTTTCCTTGAAGTTCTACGGTGAAAACTCTTAATTCTTGGAGATTCTTATGAAAACCCTAACTTGAGTTCTTGGATGTTCTTGAGAGAAAAGTGATAAAAGGAATGTCTTTTGCTCTTATGGAGGTCAAATCCCATGTTATAAAGTATATATAGGGTGGGAAAAAGGCCAAAATAACCATAGGGACACGGGGGTTGAGTGCAGAAAAACTAGGTGAGCACCGGTGTTTAGCAGGCGTTGCCTACCTTAGTCCACCGAGATAGACCAGGCGGCGCCTGCCTTATTGCAGTGCAATATCCCGACAGTGCCTGCAGATCTCTTGGGGCTACTATTTTTAAATCCAAACGAGCCCTAAACGGATTCCAAAAATTCTTAAACTTACCCGGGATGTACTATAACCTTGCCCTATCACAATGAAACTTGAAAATCCAAAAATGAAGGTCGGGAAGGTCATAAAATAAATCCCCGAAGTTCAGAGGTCTAAAATAAGACTAACATTTTAACACTTATGAAAATTTACTAAATCTTGAGGTTTGTAAAGCTAAGTGATCTGAACTCGGACGCAATGATTCTACGGGGTCTTACACTCATGCATAATCCTTCAAGACCTCTAACCACATTCTCTAATAAAGATTTAGATCTTTTTGGGAAAAGACATACTGGATAATCTTATGATTTGTGAAGATATCTACATGAACCCCAAATAAATAATGTCTCCAAATCTTTAGAGCAAAAACCACGGCTGCTAACTCAAGATCATGAGTAGTATAATTCTTCTCATGTGGCTTTAATTTTCTGGAGGCATAGTCTATGACCTTACCATGCTGCATGGGGACACAACCTAAATCCAGTCTGGATGCATCACAATAAACTACAAAACCATCTGAACCATCTGGAAGAGCTAGGATCGGGGCTGAAGTGAGTTGAGCTTTCAACTCTTGAAAACTCTTCTCGCAAGGATTTTACCACTGAGACTTGACCTCTTCTGGGTCAATCTAGACATGGGATACGCAATAGAATAAAATCCCTTGACAAACCATCTGTAATAGCCAGCCAAACCCAAGAAACTCCTGATATCTTATGGAGATACGGGTCTGAGCTAATTTCTTCCTACTTCAGTTTTCTGAGGATCTACCCTAATGCCATCACCAAAAATAATATGGCCAAGGAATGCTACTGATCTTAGCCAAAATTTGCACTTGCAAAACTTAGCGAATAACTGATGATCCCTGAGAGTCTGAAGAACAATTCTGAGATGGTCTGAATGATCACGCTCCGTGCGAGAATAAATAGAATATCATCTATAAAGACTATAACAAACATGTCCAAGTACTGCTGGAACACCCAGTTCATCAAGTCTATGAAATCTGTAGGGGCATTGGTAAGACCAAATGACATGACTAAAAATTTGAAGTGACCATACCGAGTACGGAAAGTTGTCTTCGGAATGTCACATTCTCTAACTTTGAGATGATGGTAGCCTAATCTGAGGTCTATCTTGGAGAAGTAACTAGCACCCTGACGTTGGTCAAATAGATCATCAATCCTGGGAAGAGGATATTTGTTCTTGACCATGACCTTTTTGAGTTGACGATAATCAATACACATCCTGAGAGAACCTTCTTTCTTGTGCATGAATAATACTGGCTCACCTCATGGGGAAATGTTGGGTCTGATGAATCCCTTATCTAAGAGATCCTTTAACTGATCTTTTAGTTCCTTGTGTTCTGTTGGTTCCATGATATATGGCAGATTAAAAATAGGCTAAGTATCTGGAAGAAGGTCTATATCAAAGTCTATTTCCCTTTCGAGGGGAATGCCTGGAAGATCTTCGGGAAATACATCTAAATATTCATGAACAACTGGGACTGATTCAAAACTGGGAGATTCAGAACTGGAATCTTTAACATGCACAAGATGATAAACACACCCCTTAGAAATAATCTTCCTTGCCTAAAGGTAGGAAACAAGTTGACCCCTAAATACTAAAATACTACCCTTCCACTCTAGGATGGAATCATGCTGGAACTAAAATTGAACTATCCTTTTTCTGCAGTCGACTATGGCATAGTAGGAATGAAGCCATTCCATGCCGAGAATGACATCAAAAGCAGTCATCTCTAATTCGACTAAGTCTGCTGACGTGGATTTCTAAAATATCATAACTGGACAGTTCCTATATACCCGCTGAGCTATGATGGTTTTAACCACTGGGGTAGAGACTAAATAAGGGTCTGCTAAGATTTTGAGACTAATTCCAAAATCACTTCCTATGTATGGTGTAACAAAAGATAAAGATGCACCTGGGTCAAGCAAAGCATAAACATGAATATGGAAAATATGTAACATACCAGTAACGACATCAGGAGAATTTTCCTGATCCTATAGAGTTTGAAGAGCATAGAGTATATTTGGGCATTGCCCATTAGTAGCACTGGAAGTGGCACCTTGCTGATTTGGGCGACCAAACTAAGCTGTGGAATGATTTTGCTGACCCTGAAGACCTGACTGTGGACACTCTCTAATCCTGTGGCCTAGTTTGCCACATCAAAAACAAACATCACTACCTGATCTGGAAACACCCTTGTGGTTTTTACCATAAGTCTTACATAGGGGACTAGTACGGGAATTGCTTACACTGCCTTGACACTTAGAGGTTGGTTCTCTATCTCTGAACTTAGGAGCTGGAACTGATGGCTTGGGATATAACGGTGAATGGTTTCCTCCCTCTGATTTGGGTTAAGCAAAATTGAAATTGCTTGATTTTGCTCTCTTGTTCTACCTCTCCCTAGCCCTAACCTTCTGCGCCACTATCTGATGGGCATAGGTCATGAGTCTAACTAAAGTCATATCACTGTTCAGCATTGCAGACCTAGACTCATTCACCACACTATCGTTTACCCCTGACACGAACTTGCTCATCTTAGCTCTATTATCTGCAACCACATGAGGGGCATACCTGGCTAGCTGAGTAAATCTAAAAGAATACTCCCTAAACATCATATTTCCTTGCCTAAGGTTGATAAACTTAAGAACTTTGGATTCCCTCAGCTCTTGAGGAAAGAATCTATCTAAGAAGGTCATGACAAATTCCTCCCACTCAATAGGACCTGTATCCTCTAACATCTCGAACTTCCACTATTTGTACCAAGCATGAGCAACATCCTGTAACTGGTAGGAGACTAAATTGGCACTCTCTATAGAAGTAATACCCAAGATGTCAATGACCTTCTAGATTTGGTCAATGAACTCCTGAGGGTCCTTATCAGATTTAGACCCATGGAAATATGGAGGGTTCATTCGGGTGAAGTCCCGAACGCTAGATGCTACGGAATTGGCCACTGGATTGGCTGGAATAACTAGTGGCCATTCATTCTGGGTAGCCACGGACTGAGCAAGTGTGGTGAATGCATCTCTAAACTCTGCATGGGAAACATGTTCGCCCAACGGATCTTAGAGATGAAGAGTTGGTTGGTTTCTTCTCTTTGGATCCATGGTCTAAAATAAGAGAAGAACAAATTAGACTGAGAGTTTAACTTGTGATTATGCTCACTAGCACGACATGAATACTGAAAGAAAGGAAACTATTCCTAAAACATCTTATAGCCTCCTGCAAATAAATATGGTGCACAACACACCCATGTACAAGAATCTACTAGATGTGGATTTCAGACTTCCTAGGAATATATTGAAAACCTAGCTCCAATACCAAGTTTTTAATGCCCCAATTTTCTGAACCAGAATGCTACACGGTGCTCATGACCCTGAAGGACCATAATCTAACTGATGACTGATATTTGTACCTGTATACTGCAAATCATGACAATATAATGTGGAAAAACATGCACAATAGGCCATAAGGTTCAATTGAAACGTATATGTATCAAAACAACATCTGTGGGTTAGTAATACCCAAAACAAAACTGAAATAACTATCTGACATGATGTAGTCTAAAAGTCTCTAAACTATATGAATAAGGAGTTGAAGAAACATGTCTCCAACTAACTCCGTAAAACTGAACTGAAGAAATAAATGAATAATCAAAAAATGTCATCCTCGAATAAAAAGGAATCACTGTAACTCTGTATACTGAAAGCAATTGCTACTGCTGTTCTGGGACTCATGGCTCTGAACCTACGGTGTAACATGAAAAGAAAGCACCTTAAAGCAAATGCTTCAGTATAATTGGAGTACTGAGTATACGAGTGAGGTAGGTTGAATATAAAAAGGGTTTCATGCATGAACAATACTAACTAACTAACTGATATGAACGTGAGCGTGCAAACATACATACATAGAAACTGAGATCGTGAAATGCGTGATATACTGATAATTGATCATTAAAAATATTTGAATTCTGATAACATGGATGACTGTAACTAACATTCCTGAATCTGGTGGACCTATCTGAGTTCTGTACTGTAACTGAGTTTGACTGTATCTGATATTCCTGATATACAGAAGTCTGAAGAACTATTTGAGTTCTTTTATTGACACTGATACTGAAACTGTGGGAGGTAGTTTTTTAACAAACATGCCCCATGTATGCCATAATGGCAAGGCTGGGGTCCAATCTTTGCCCCGACTGGAGGGGTGTCAGTACCACGCCACTGGTAAGGACAGCGGTGAGTGACCCTTATCTGGCAGGTAGTCAAGATGAGAATGGTGGGAACACTAAACTGACAGGTTAAGCCACCTCATCAACCCTAATCTGACAGGTTATAATGTCTCAACCTACGCTAGCTACGTAGTTCTAGAACACAAGGATGACTGCTAAGAATCACACCCTGAACTGGCAGGTGAGTTCCCATCCTTGGGTTTGCTCGGTGCTAACTTCAACTCCCATCTGGAGACACTAAACATGAATAACTGACTGTACATGAACTTGAACTTACTAAATTCTATTTACTGATGGAATACTATAGATATTTGACAACTGACTGAGATCATGAGGTTTTCCTGAGTCACATGACTGACTGAATTCTATGGAATCATATCTTGAGTTCGGATATCATGAAACATGACATTGTTCTAGGCACACAACTATAGTTTTTGGGTACGAATACCCGCAGGACTCGATAGGAGGAAACTGACTCACATGACATGAATTGATCACAAGATTTGAGTCCCCAATTCATATTATCATACATAGGGGATAGCATGCTTCATGGGTTTATTCAACATCTCAACATGGTAGGAAAACATGGATATAATTCGCATACATAATTCATATTTCCATCATCATACATGCTTCATGACACCTCAATAAAATACATACTAGCATGAAAATTCATATTGAAGTGTATAGCTAACATGGACTTGTCATTTAGATATCATGGAATCATACACATAGGAGTTTCTAGCATACTATGCATATTATCAAACACCTTGCATGCATTCTTTAAGGCATAGGTGGATTTCATGATCTCATTACTTCAAAGCATCAGAATTTAGGATTTTTAACCAACAACCACATATATTCCATGAAAACATCCTTAGATATAATCTTGAAACTAAAACATCAATCATCAACATGTACATAGTCAAATCACCACAGAAGTTCACAAAATAACATTTAAAATCATGATTCTTGAGCTCTATGAATGATTTGAATCCATATATGAACACTATGCATACCTTAGAGTAGTAATCCATGAAAATTTTGGTGAAATAGGTTTGGAATCAGAAACTCTCAATTGAACCCTAGACATGCTCTTGGTTGTTTTTGAGAGAAAATTGATGAAACCATAATATTTTGGTGATAAATGGCTCAAATCTCCTGATAAAGACTATTTATAGGGTAGGGAAAATGTCCAAAATACCCTCTAAGATGTGGAGGTAGAATGGAAAAAAATTGAGAGTACCAGACTAAAGCAAGCGGCGTCCGCCTTAGTGCATCGGGATATCCCAGGCGGCGCCTGCCTTAGTCTGCCGGGATATCCCAGGCGGCGCCTACAGATCATCTGGTGCTACTATTTCGATATCCAAACGAGCCCTAAATGGATTCTAAAAAATTGAAAACTTACCCGGGATGTACTACAACCTTGCCTATCATAACACAACCTGAAAATTGTAAAACAAATGTCGAGAAGGTTGTGAAATAAATCCCAAAAGTTTGGAGGTCTAAAATGAGACTAAGTGTTGAACACTTGTGAAATTTTGCTAAGTTTTGAGGATTGTAAAGCCAAATGAGCTGGACTTGGACGCAATGATTTTGCGGGGTCTTACATGAACCCTCTTAGTCATCCAATAGTAGCAGTGATATAATTAAGTTCCCAATGACGGAAAGGGTAATCCAAGGGGAAAAAGACCTGCTTGAGGAAAGAAAGTAGCAACCCCAAAGGACACACCTCCAGGGGGCGAAGAATGCAAAACTCAAGTACCCTCTTCCTTAATTACCTCCATCTTCAGAGGCAGAAGAAGTTAAATCAAGCATTGATAAAGAAGATAGGATAATCCTAGTGATGCTTTGGGAGAAGTTGATATGCCATCGATTGATGTCCAGAACCCCTCACTAGCCATCACATCGGCTTCTGTGCCAATCGTTGAACCATGAGGGTACCCTGGTATGCAGGCTACATATAATGATGGATTGAGCGGACTCCAAAATGGAAAAATGAAATGATTTTTATATTTGGAGAGACAATTGACTTCTACTAGAATGACAGAGCTTTCCATGATTGAGGAACATTTCAAGTTATATAGTTTTGAGTAGATGACTAGAGTACCCAATAGGTACAATTGATGTTGGGCGTATTTACACGCCTAAGCACCATAATTTACCCATGTTTTAGCTAAGTTTTGAGGATAAAATATATAATTCTTGCACTTTTAGTCCATTTTCCTTTAAGTGAGCTGACCTATGTGATTAGCATGTTTTCAGGTACTAATGATGAAGATTGCAAAACTTTGTGGACCTCTGGGTAGCAAAGGAAAACTTCACATAAGAAGGAAGAAAACTTTTGGGCTGAATTCTTATGGTTGCAAACATAGAGAAGACGCCATTATAGCATTAACTTGTTCGAGAGAAAAGTTCTATGTTTGGAAAAGAGAGTGTGACAAGAAAATAGGGCTTCCAACCTCTATTTACACGTTAGTGCCTTAACCGGATTAACATCTTGGAGAGTTTGTACCATTTATTATACACTTTAGGCTCGAGAGAGCTAAAGTGAAATAGATCCTTGATGGTTGAGAAACACTTGGATTTAGAATCAGAATACGACTTTCTATAAGTGCATGCATGTCTAAATTCCGTATTACTCATAGTTAATAGAGACGTAGAAACTAAAAGGTGGACATAACCCTAACTTATCATTCTCTGTGATTAAATCTTACTACACAAATTGTCCATCGTTACTATGATAATATGAGTTCACGCCTAAACTAATCCCCCTTTTTTCCTTGGAATTTTTGACCAACAGTCTACTAATAATTGCAACACTTAGTGACCAGAGTATTCCTTGTGGGATTCAACACCCAACCCAGTTGGGTTCTATATTTTACATGGACCGCTTACACTTTCTAACGAGAGCTGTAATTTGGGCGTATCAAATTTTGGTGCCGTTGCCGGGGAATACGGTTGTAAACTAAGTTTGTGATAGTTAATAGACCCTTTGGTCAAAGATTCTCGAATTTTACTTTTTTTTTATTGTTTTTGTTTTGTTCAGGTTTGGTAGAGTGCATGTTAAATACACGCAGATCTGGTCAGCCATTACTACCCATAAATTCTGAACCACAACTTATTGGCAGAATGGATGCACAATGAGATATTGAAAGAAGGGCAGCTCAACAGGAGCAAGCTAGATTAGCTGCATTGGCAGCTTCTCAAGTGCATCAACAGAATATTGATAACCCAGGTCGGGCAACAAATCTGGAGGATGAGGACCTGGGTGACGATGAGTTACTAAATACAAGGTGTGCAGATGAGGTGGCAGTTCTTGTGAACAGGAGAGATCATCAAGATAGAATGAGAACTGAACGCCGAGCTGTACAGGCTCCATTTGATGATGATGATGACGATTTGGATGGGGCTGGTGCCACAGGGGCTATTATTCCTCCACCCTTGGCACCTGGAGCCAAGTTTAATATCACTAGCACCATGATTCAGCTATTGCAACTCAAGGGGTTATTTGGTGGACTTGCAGGCGATGATCCGAATATGCATCTGATCAATTTTATTTCAACATGAAAGTCGTTTGACAATCCAGGAGTTGGAAAAAATGCAATTCAGCTGCGCTTATTTCCATTGTCTCTATCTGGAAAGGCAACTCTATGGTTGAACGGGCTAACTACTGACTCTATTACTAATTAGAGGCAACTGAAAGACGCTTTCCTAGAAATATTCTTTCCTCCATCCAAGAGAGCACAATTACGAGATGAGATCAGTAATTTTTTATAGCTTCCAACTGAAGCTCTCCACGAAACATGGGAGAGGTTCAAGAAGAAGCTTATGTGGTTCCCAAACAATCAGATGAGTTGGAAGAATAATACTGACAGGAGTGGTTTGTATGTTCCTCCTGGGAGTTGTGAAGCCGCTGCATCTAGTTCTGGAAAGATGTCCATGGAGGACATGATGGCTAAGCTGTTGAAAGGTGTGGAAGCAACCAACACGGGAGTAGCTGAGGTAAAGGATGATTTTTCCTCAATAAATCAATTGGTTGACTCGCATTCCACTGCAATAAAATAGCTGGAACAACAAATGAGTCAACTATTAGCGACATTCAATCAAAGAAAAGCTGGCTCTTTACCTAGTGACACTGTGCAAAACCCAAGGAATGAAGGATCATGTTTGGCTATTACTACCAGGAGTGGTAAGGTGTTGGAAAATCCATCCAAAGGCAAGCAGGTGGTTGATTAGACAGAAGAGAATGTTATTGAAGCAGATTGTCATGATTCTGTTGAAGCTGAAAATTAGAATGAGAACGTTCATGATACTACACCTAGATGTCACCAGCCTGAAAAGATTGATAATCGGAAGAAAGATAAAAAGGAAGTGGTGGAGAAAACTCTCCCAACTCCACCACCTTATCCTCAGAGACTGAAGAAGAAAGCTGATGACACCAGGTTCAGTAAATTCATGACTATGTTGAAGCAGCTAACTATTAATGTGCCTTTGGTGGAGGCACTGGAGAAGATGCCAGGGTACGCCAAATTCATGAAGGATATGTTGACGAAAAAAAGGGCAGCAAGCTATGAATTGGTATATGATTTTCATCATTGCAGTGCGATTGCCACGAGATCTTTAGTACAAAAGAAGGCAGATCCTGGTGCTTTCACTCTTTCTTGCACGGTTGGATCTTTGGATTTTGCTAAGACGTTTTGCGATTTGGAGGCTAGCATCAATTTGATGCCACTATCCATTTACAGACAGTTGGGGTAGGGCGATCCTACACCAACCAATATATGGCTCGTGATGGCAGATAGGTCGGTAAAATGACCTGTTGGTATCTTATATGATGTACTGGTGAAGGTTTCTACCTTCATTTTTCCTGCAGACTTTGTTATTTTGGATTGCGAGGTGGATTCTGAAGTACCCATAATCTTGGGTCGTCCTTTCCTGGCAACAGGAACTGTGCTTATTAATTTACGAGAAAATGAGCTTTTATTTCGGATGAATGACGAAGTGGTCTGTTTTGATGTATGAAAATCAATGAAGCAGCCTAAAGATATGAATGTGTTCTCTATAGCTGATGTTTATTATGAGGATGAGATAGAATTATATGTAGAGAAACAGTTTACTATTGAACCATTGGCTGCTGTGCTTTTGAATTTTGAGCGTGAGGATGTTGAAGGGTATGAAGAAACTATTTGTGCTCTAACAAGATTGGGGTCATATTCTCATGCCCCTAAGAAGCTAAACCTTGATCTTAAGAATCGACCTTCACCACCAGCAAAACCATCCATTGAAGAGCCACCAGTGCTAGAATTGAAAGAGCTGCCCAGTCACTTGAAGTATACATTTTTGAGAAGTGGTAATACACTTCTAGTTATTGTTGCGGCTTATTTAGGTGAACATCAAGTAGCGGCTCTCATCTCTGTTCTGAAGAGGTACAAGAGAGACATTGGTTGGACCATTGCTGATATAATTGGTATCCCTCCTGGGATATGTCTGCACAAGATTCAGCTTAAGGAAGATTGTGTACCCACTATTGAGCACCAACGTCGTTTGAATCCACCTATGCAAGAGGTGGTGAAGAAAGAAATTATTAAGTGGTTAGATGCAGGAGTGGTGTATCCAATCTCAGATAGTAAATGGGTGAGTCCGGTGTAATGTGTGCCCAAGAAAGGGGGTATAACAGTAGTCGCAAATGAAAAGAATGAGTTAATTCCACTCAGACCTGTCACAGGGTGGAGAGTGTGCATGGACTATATGAAGCTGAATTCGTGGACGTTGAAGGATCACTTCCCAATGCCATTCATGGATCAAATGCTTAATCGATTGGCAGGGAAGGGATGGTTTTATTTCTTCGATGGTTATTCCGGATATAATCATATTTGCATTGCTCCTGAAGATCAGGAGAAGACCACTTTTACATGCCTGTATGGTATGTTTTCCTTCAAATGAATGCCATTTGGGCTATGTGACGCACCTGCTACTTTTCAGCGCTGTATGAAAGCTTGAAGGCATTTGAATGCCTCAAAGGAAAGCTAGTGAAAGCTCCTATTATTGTAGCACCTGATTGGTCTCTACCTTTTGAAGTTATGTGTGATACAAACAGGGTAGCCTTGGGTGTTGTACTTGGTCAGAAAAGAGAAAGGCTATTTCATCCAATCTACTATGCAAGCAAGGCCTTGAATGGAGCACAAAAGAACTATACCGTCACTGAACAAGAGCTTCTAGCAGTTGTTTATTCTTTCAAAAAGTTCCGTTCTTACTTGTTGGGAACCAATGTAGTGGTTCATACAGATCATGCGGCTCTAAGATATCTAATGGCAAAGAAGGATGCTAAGACAAGGCTAATTAGGTGGGTGTTACTACTCCAAGAATTTGATTTTGAGGTAAAGGATAGAAAAGGTTGTGAAAACCAAGTAGCTAATTACCTATCTAGACTTGAGAGTGAGCACATAGTGCAACCCGACCTTGACATTGATGATGCATTTCCTGAAAAGGAGATCCTAGCCACTATGGTGGAAGTCTTACCGTGGTATGCAGACTTTGCGAACTACGTGGTAAGTAAAGTGATTCCTGAGAATCTCTCCTTTCATCAGAAGAGAAAGTTCATGCATGATGTGAAACACTACTTATGGGATGAATTGTATCTTTTTTGACGATGTGTTGATGGTGTTATTAGGCGATGCATCTCAGATGTGGAGGTGCCTAGTATATTGGAAGCAAGTCATGTTTCCCAAGTTGGGGGTCACCATGCAGGTGATCGAACGGCAAAGAAGGTAATCCAAAGTGGCTATTACTGTCCTTCATTATTCAAGGATGCTTACGATTTTATGAGAAGATGTGATCAGTGCCAGAGGCAAGGCTCTATCTCGAAGCACCATAAGATGCCCATGTCTAAAATTCTTGAAGTAGAGCTATTTGATGTTTGGGGTATTGATTTCATGAGCCCATTTGTGAGTTTATTTGGGATGAAATATAACCTAGTTGCTGTGGATTATGTATCCAAATGGGTCAAAGCAGTCGCACTAGCTGATAATGAAGGTAAGCGTGTTGTAGCGTTCTTAAAGAGAAATATCTTCTCTCGTTTTGGGGTACCACGTACCATCATAAGCGATGGAGGTTCACATTTTTGCAACAAGTTGTTCAGAGCCGAATTGGTGAAATATGGGGTTAAGAAACATAAGGTAGCCACACCATACCACCCACAAACTTGTGGGCAGGTAGATGTTTCTAATCGGTAGATCAAGTTGATCCTTGCGAAGATTGTGAATGCCAGTAGGAAAGATTGGTCCAAAAAGCTGGATGATGCCTTATGGGCATATAGGACTGTGTTTAAGACACCAATTGGCATGTCACCATACCAAATAGTTTATGGGAAAGCTTGTCACTTGCCAATTGAGCTAGAACATAAAGAACTGTGGGCACTGAAGTGGCCTAACCTGAATTGGGATGATGCTACTAATCTGAGATTGGAACAGCTGAATGAGATGGATGAATTTCGTCTACATGTGTATGATAAAGTAGATTTCTACAAGGAAAGGATGAAAAAATATCATGATCGGAGGATCGTCTAATGAAACCTTCAGAAGGGTGATATGGATCTTCTTTTCAACTCCAAATTGAAGCTATTTCAAGGTAAGTTGAAGTCTAAATGGTCTGGTCCATTCAGAATTAGCCAAGTTTACCCGTCTGGAGTAGTCGAGTTAGAAAACAACGATGGTGGTGTCTTTAAGGTGAATGGTCAGCGAATTAAGCTATATATCGGACCTACTAATTTGATAAAATATATAGCCACCTTATATCTCGATGAAGCCTAAGTACTCGAGATAGCTATGTCGTGCCGCGACAATAAATCAAGCGTTATATGGGAGGCAACCCATTATTAAGAGTTTGTTTCACTAGGCTTTTGTTTTTGATAAATAAAATTTCAAAAAGAAGAGTCGAGCCACGACCAAAACTAAGGCGCTCGGTGGGAGGCAACCCATTTTTCTAATCATTTTTGTTGTTTTTTATTAAGTGTAGGTGCAAGACGTACAATGGAGGAGATTAGTCCCAAAGTTTGATTTGAAAGTGAGCCATGTTAAAGGTGGTAAGTTAGGAATAATGGTGCAAAGGCTATAGGCTAGGCATTGCCTATGCCAATCTAGGTAACAAACAAGGAAATGCCTATACAAATCTAGGCAACAAACAAGGGAATGCCTATACCATTGCCTATGCTCACTGCATCACATAGGCAATGGAAAAGGCAAGGCCTACACGAATGTAGGCAATTTTATAGGCGCCACCTATGCAATTGCCTATGCTCACTGCCTCACATAGGCAATGCCATAGACGTCGCCTATGCCAATCTAGGGTATAGGCAAGGCACCGCCTATGCCAATCTAGGCGATAGGCAACGGGCCGCCTATGCCAATCTAGGCATTGCTATAGGCGCCGCCAATGCTAAGCATAGGCAAAGCACTAGGCGCCGCCTTCTTATTTTTTTTGCCTCCTAACCCGATTGTACATGGATCAAACCCGACCCATGGCTTAGCCTTTAAATAGATACTCAACCTTAGAACACAATTCCATTGTTTGCTCAAGATAGGCGCCGCCCAAGCCCCCCAATTCTCTCAAAGTTTTTGTTTTTGCTCATCTAATCTTGCATGCTTATCTTCCGGATCCATCACCACGTAAGTTACTCATTTATATTCCGTAGTTGTTGCACTACTACGCTTATAATGGTTGGTTAGATTTTGAAGTGGTGTTTGGTGATAAGAATATGGTTGGTGTGTTATGATACATCTAGTTCAGTGAAAGAATACGTGTGGGTGTTCTTGACTTTGTTCTGACTTGTATTTTATTGTTATACACTATCATATTTTTATGGAGTCAAAAATGTGAAGTTAATACATAATCTTGAAAGTTGAAATCTTGAATGTTTGAATGACTCGTTCATCGAGATACCGATCATGATTGACAACAAGCATAAGATGGTGTGATTATTTCTATGCAATAACCTGATACGATCACTATGTGGTAGTCTTGTTCAAAAAGTGCATTAATCCAAACATGAAAGGATAGTCAAGATTACATGAAATAGAGTTGGAAAGGATAGTAAAGATTACATAAAAGTATGACTGTGCTAAACATGTTGTTGGAACATATCGCCTAAATGTATGTCGATGAAGTCTGATTAATCGACATCACTCACTTAATTAGTCTGTGCCAACAAATTAAGTGTAGGGTGGTGCCATTACTGGTTGTTGTTCGATTATAGTGAATATTCCGAGATGAAGCTAACATGATTCTATTGTGATCTCAGGTACAATGGCCCCAAAAGGACGACAAGGAAAAGAAAAAGTGTCCACCTCACAGAAAGGTCAGAAAAGGTCGAGAAAAGATCAAGCTATGTCCTCCTCTCTGCAGGTGCCTCGACGCACTTTTGGGATAAAGTGGGTCCTAAAGGAGGAAGGGATAGAGTGGTACAAGAACAACAAAGTGAAAAAATATGTTCACGTGTATTTGATGCAGAAGGAGAGTCTAGCAAAGAGAGAGCCCACATTTTGGCTAAAATCATGGCACTCAATCTTGATTTCATTTTCAGAGATATGGGGGAATGCAATCTTGATCTAACGCGAGAGTTTTATGCCAATTGGTCCCCAAAGACTACCGAAAGTGAAGAAAAGATTTGGGGCCAAGTATTGCAACTGAATGCGGAGTTCTTCAACTCTTTTCTGGGCCTTCCATCTGTGGATCCATCACCGCTCAAGGAGCTTTATCACAGACCTCCCTACAGGGCCATCAGACATACACTGTGCGGAACAAGGTCCATGGCCCAGTGGATTCGTCACAAGGATAATGGTCATCATAACACTTTCCCGTATTCTTCTTTGAACAGAGAGGCTCGCATCTGGTTAAGGATAGTCAACTTTTTCTTGATACCTGGGACACAGTACACAGTCTGTTTGGTGTACGCTCTAATGACAAATATCCCCATCAACATTGGTGCGGTTATATGATCATCAATGCATAAGGCAAGTCTACACAAAAGGTCCCATAAGCTGCCACACAACCCGCTGACCATAAGCTGCCACACAACTCGAAGAAGGTTGATCTCACGAAGGTTAAAGAGCCTGAAACTGGTCAAGGCATCAACGTTACCACTGCTAAAAGACATGCTCGAGATGAAATCTTCTTTCGCCATCTATATAGCATGACTAGATTTACCATGATGAGTTGGGGTCGTGTTCCGACTGATGCAGAGCTTCAGCAGTTGGACTATGACTACCCACTTAATGAGCATGCGCAGGCTATGTGTGGAGTGGGAGTACATTTTGAGGAACCTCTCGATGATGATGTGCCAATTGACGATGATCACCGACTGCCAGACTCAGATGTGGAGGGTAACTCTAATGATGATTCCGACGTAGGGGGCATGACCCCAGACATAGAAGAGGAGTCCGACTAATCAGGTTTTCCTTATTTATTTCCACTGAGGATAGTGTGTCCCGTCTAAGTGTGGGGTGCGGGTATATATCTGCTGTATTGTATTTCTTTGCCTACATTTATTCTTGTTTGTTTGAATTATTCGTAGTTAATTAGTCATAATTAGTTAGTTAGATTTTAGATTTTGCATGAAATTGTTCTGATAGACTGCATGGTATTATAACTAGAGTTTGTACTAAATCATTACTATTGAGACACTTAGGCTCTAAGTTGTGACTCACTGTGTGATAAATTGTTGTGGTTTAATTCATTCATCTGTTGGTAAAGAGTCTATAATACTCCCAACGAAGTTGACCATGTGCCTTGTGTGTGTGAGGATATTGTCTATTCTTTGTTGTGACTGATGCTACAACTTGCCTGGTGTGTGTGTGAAGCAAAATAAAGATTGTGAGTGTAGGAGATGATTTAGGCATTTCTTTGGCAGCCCTAAAATTGTTTACCTTCTTTTTTTACCTACCTTTGTACATTGTCCTAGTGAACCCCCTTTGAGCCTTTAAGCTATTTTCTTTGGCTGCCTCATTATGTAGCCTAATCTATTTTTTTAAGACCATAATTTGATCCAAACTCCTAAGCGCTTTAAATTGTAGAATCATGTGGAAAATAAGAGGAGAATGGTGAAAGTGATGCCTCAGGGTGTATTGGTACTTGAAAATATTATGAAAAAGAGTGGCTATTATAGAGATGCTTGCTTAATATAAAAAAAAAATTTAGAAAAACAAAAAGATAGTTGTGTTTATGATTGAATAACAAAATGGGTGAAAAGGGGTTGGTAGATAAAACAGAGGTAAAGTTGTTGTTAAAAGTTGGTTAAATGGCATAATGTAGTGTGTTAAAGCGCTTAGGGAACATAGTCACTATTTCTGGCCAAAATAGTCCTACCTGTCCCTTAGCCTACATTACAACCTGTAAAGACCTATTTGATCCTAAACTTAGCAGTCTGATATTAGTAGAGCATTACACTAAGGTAAAGCCTATGGTCATCAGTTGCAATATAAGAATTCTTTGTGAGAGTGAGAGCAAGGAGAGTCTTATACCCATGTTTCGAAAAATGCAAAACTATGAGTGATTATGGGTGATATCTTGTGTGAGCACACATGGTTGATGGTTGTTGGGTAGTTTTATATGTTTCTTTGTGGGTTAACTTGTGGATACGAATTAACCATCCTAATGAGTCTATGTTGGAGGTTGAGTTGTTTCTAGTAGTGATTGAGAAACCTACTCTTTGTTAATGATTGTTGTGCATGTCTTATTGAACATTTTATGTTGCTATTGTGAAATTCTAGTTAAGTGTTTGCATGGATGTAATATTTTGTTCGAGGACAAACAAAGCTTTAAGTGTGGGGTGGTGATGTTGGGTGTATTTACACGCCTAAGCATCATAATTTACCCATGTTTTAGCTAAGTTTTGAGGATAAAATATATAATTCTTGCATTTTTAGTCCATTTTCCTTTAAGTGAGTTGACCTATGTGATTAGCATGTTTTCAAGTACTAATGATGAAGACTTCAGCAGTTTGTGGACCTCTGGGCAGCAAAGGAAAACTTCACATAAGAGAGAAGGCAGCTTTTGGACTGAAAGTGATGCATGGGAACTTTTTCCCGAGCAAACCCAATATTTTTAAAGACTTAAGGATGCAATAGAAACTTAGTGGACAAGGATATTATTAAAAACCTTATTGCTGAATTTTTCAGCATTATCATTCGACAATTGTTGTTCGACATTATTCATTATTCAGTATTCAGATTCTGTAATAGTTTTGAGAGCAGAAAAATGCTAGACTTGGGCAATGGCTAGAGAGGGAAAAACGTCAGCCTCGTATTGATGCCAAAGCAGCTCCATCGTGAGATTGTTCTAGTTTTTGTATGATGATGATGTGTACTTTTTTTTCCGTTGTATTCATGAGTAGCTAAACTTTTCTGTTAGGGTTATGAAAACCTTGTAAGATACTATCTATTAACTATGAGTTTGTGAATTCTTGATGTGTCATGCTACTTAAATCATTACTCTCTTCGTTTTGATTGAATTCTTATGGTTGCAAACATAGAGAAGATGCCATTATAGCATTAACTTGTTCGAGAGAAAAGTTATATGTTTGGAAAAGAGAGTGTGACAAGAAAATAGGGCTTCCAACCTCTATTTACACGTTAGTGCCTTAACCGGATTAAATTCTTGGAGAGTTTGTACCATTTATTATACACATTATGCTCGAGAGAGCTAAAGTGAAATAGATCCTTGATGGTTGAGAAACACTTGGATTTAGAATCAGAATACGACTTTCTATAAGTGCATGCATGTCTAAATTCCGCATTACTCATAGTTAATAGAGACGTAGAAACTACAAGGTGGACATAACCCTAACTTATCATTCTCTGTGATTAAATCTTACTACATAAATCGTCCATCATTACTTTGATAATATTAGTTCACGCTTAAACCAATCCCCCCTTTTTCCTTGGAATTTTCGACCAACAGTCTACTAATAATTGCAACACTTAGTGACCAGAGTATTCCTTGAGGGATTCGATTCCCAACCCAGTTGGGTTCTATATTTGACAACGACCGCTTATACTTTCTAACGAGAGCTGTAATTTGGGCTTATCAACAATCCCGCACTAGTACAATAGTTTTATCCAGCATATAAGGGATAGCTAAAGATAGAATATCCATAGGGACAATTGCAGAAAGGTGGTTACCCCATTACCTCATTGATAATTATAGGTTTATGGTCAATATCTCTCCATATACTATTTCCAGATTCTTGTACGAACTAAAATATTAGTACCTGGTAAACACTAGTGAAAGGGATTACTTCCCAGATGAGACAGAAAAAAATACTCAAAAGTATATGGGGATAGATGAGAAGGTTGGTTAATTTAGGTGGATTATTTGGCATATAGTGTGGAATAACGAGGATACAGTTTGGGTAGTTGGTGGTTCGGGTGTCACTTTGCAAAAGATAGATATGAACATGCTTAAATTTGAGTCCAAGTCATGGTGGACACTGGTCCGATATCTATTATGTCCCAATATTAGGGATACTGCATAGATTTTAAGTTTGGGATATAGATGTACCAAGATATCTGCGGGATATACTTTCCATATTTCAAAGCCTATGGCTACATTCTAAAAATTAATGAAGAACTGGCATGTTTTGTTTATGTTCTTGTGTTGTGATTGTTGTTGTTGTGGTGTTTGTATGCTGGAAATAGCTAAATTAGAAGGAGAATTTGTATATGTGGTAGTTGTCTAGGTCCAAGATAGTCAAGTAGGAAATGATCATAGGCCATTTTTGTTGAAAGTACACTTAATCCTAAATGCCCAACCAAATGAATGAATCCTTTTAATCAAAATGTACGATCCTGAATTGACCAAATTTTTTGTTTAAACCAATTTCGCTTGCCTTTTTCTACAATGAACCTGCATTATCCTTGATCCTCCTTTGACATTATGTACCTCAACTCAGGCAAATTTCCTAAGTTAAGGGTTGTTATTATAGGGTGCATAGGAAAAATGAGTCTAAAGAAAGGTGTGTGAAAGAAAAAAATAAATAAAAAGGATAGGTTCGGTACAAATAAAAGAAAATTACAAGAACAGAGAAAGGAAAGTGAGAAAAACAAAACCGTACTTGGTTCAACATGAAATGTCTTAAAATAACAAGGGAGACAAAAGGGCAGAAATAAAAGCAAAAAAATGAAAATTGAGTGGAACCCAAAAAAGGCATAGATTAAAGGAGGCTTAATCACTAAAAATTCCCAAACAGATAACATACCAACCCCTAACCTAAGTTATACGACAAATAAAGTTCTTTAGTGATCCTAACTCAACCATGTGAAAACTTAGAAAAAGAGCATACGAGAAGCCATAGTATTATATAAAGGAAGAGTAATAGAAACAGGAAGAGAAAAAAAAGGAACAAAAAGACGAAGAAAAAAAGAAGAGGTTAAAGAAGAACAAGAAGAAGAAGAAGAAGAACAAGAATAAGAGGAAGAAGAAGAAGAAGATGATGATGATTAGGAATAAGAAGAAAAAGAAAAAGAAGAAGAAGAAGAAGAAGAGAAGGAAAAGGAAGAAGAAGAAGAATAAAAAACAAAAGAAGAGGAAGAAGAATAATAAAAAAACAAAGAAGAGGGAGAGAAAAAAGAAGATTAAAAGAAAGAATAAGAGGAAGAAGAACATAAAGAATAAGACGAGGAAAAATAAGAAGAGGAGAATAAAGAGAAAAGAGAGTAAGAGAAAGATAAAGATGATAAGAAGAGGAAGAAGAAAAAATAAGAGGAAGAAGAAGAAGAAGAGAAAGAAGAAGAAGATAAATAAGAAGAAGAGGAAGAAGAAGAAGACGAAGATAAATAATAAGAAGAGGAAGAAGAAGAATGGGAAGAAGAGAAAGAGAAATAGGAAGAAGTTTCTTTGATTGTGAATGAACATGGGGTATGTTGATAGGTTTCTAGACTATTTGGCGAACGTTCTTTGTATATTCCTGGTTGATTGTGACTAATGAAATACCATCATTGGATTTCCTGTTTTCATTCAATGTATCGATTCTATCCACAGTTTGTTTATTTAAGAGTTGTAATTATTTAGGGGGGATAAAATGGTTGAAAAGTGAATTAAAAAATCTTTGTCATAGATATCTTAAGATTTTCCTATTTAATAATCATTTTTTGTCATAAATTTTGATTTTGATTTTGCTTGAGGACATGCAAACTTCTAAGTTGAGGGTGTTGATGTGTCGTGGAAACACATAACTTTCAATGTTTAAAATAATGAAATCATGCTTGTACTTAGGTTATTTTGGTTGATATAATATGGTTTGTTGCTTGTTGCGGGTAAAACAGGCCTAGCATAGTGTTGGAAAGAAACTGAAATAAAAAGACCTAAAAAGACCAAGATTGGAGAAGATACTAGTAAGCATAAGAGTTGTCAACACATCAAAGAACTTGTTTCTTGAATCATAAACATAATGGAAGCAAAATGCAAACTATGAAGCAAAGTATAAATAAGATATGACTGGAGTAACCAAGTCATCAGCTGAGGATATGGGTCGTATCATCAAGTTGACAAGATAATAGAAACCATAAAATCAATTTAGAGTGGAAGTCTTATAAAAATATGAGTCGAAAGTCTTATAACAACTCATATATATAACTCGTAAGAAGTCAATTATTCAAATGGTTGAAATGAAAAGTCCCAGGTGGATACGAACGAAGTCTATGAGTCATATAGTCAAGGTACAACTCGTGAGCATAAGTCATTAGAATAACAAAAAGATAAATCCTTGAAGATCAAATACTTGAGTGGATACGAGATGCACAATACAACTCATAAGAATACTTACGAGTAGATGAGCAAGCCATACCTTGTGCCGACATTACCTTTGACCTTTTAATTTTTATTAGGATTTCTAAGTAATTTTGAGATACTATAAATACCCTGGGGTTTATCAATTTTTAGGTTATACTCTGTAACATTATTTTACTCTCTTTACTTCATTCACATACTTTACAATTACTCTTAGGATTTGGGGTTTTTATCAACTGAAGACTTTGGATTTTATTGATCCTATTCTTCTGCAATTAATTACACGTCTTATTCATTGATAATTATGGATTCTTGAATGAACATGAGAGGATAATTTCTCTTACTAGGGTTGTGGGAACCCTGGTGGATTAGCTATGTAGAGGAAGTAAGAGATTCATCTATTATAGGATTTATGCATGAATCTTAATTCTCTTCACAGTAATTAACCTCAGAGCTACTACAGAAGCTTGGGGACAGCCCATATTTGCAAACCTCCTCACAAGGGAGTTTAGTACAAGAGGATTAAGACAATAATTTGAGATTCACTTCCATCTTCTTATCTAATAAACTTAAGACTCAAAAGGTAAAAGTTGAACTAAAGTCATAAACAAGGATCAATATGGTGATTCCCTGAGACTCATAAGTTAAAGGGTGAGATTTATCAACACGTCCAAAAGACAGTTGATAATACATATGTTGTAGACTTTACAAGTAGAACAGTAGAGTAGGTGGATTGAACACGAGAAATTTATGAATTTGAGAAGCCAGGAGAAACACAAGCCTAGTGTTCGTCTTCTATTTTTTATAACTCAAACCATTCAAAATTTGGTTACTTGTTAATGATAATTCAAAATTACAACCATTTACTTTTCGTCATGGCTCGTGAACTAAATCAAGGTAAGCAACTATTCAATGTTTTCCCTTGTGGGATCTACCCTAACCTAGTTAGGTTACTATATTTGGCATCGACCATAGCATACTTCTTTTGGAGGTTAGTTTAGGGCGTCATCATCCATCACCTTAACCCTTGAATGAAATAAATTCACACTTTGGTAAAATTCTTCTTTCACAAGGTTCCCTGTAGTTTTCACTAAATCAAAATATAAGCTTAAGTCAATTTCTATTACAGGTTCTAAAGTAACACCTCCCACATGGTTTGATTTATTTTTTTGAATCCATTGTACCTAGAAATAAAATACATCAACAAAGACAACAAACAATGTTAGCATTATCAAAATAATCCTCATAACCACTCATGATTAGAAACCTTTTACTGCCTCACAATTAGTCGGCTAATGTTGAATATTCCTTATACTTCGGTGGTACACAAGGTGTTAATTGTTACTCTTGGTTGGAGTGGATTATTGTTTATAGAAATAATTGATGAATCTATCAAATCAAAAGGAATAGAATCAAATAATTTAAGCACAAAATTAATATAGAAACGCACACGAAGATATTGGATAAAGAAAGAAAATAGACTCAAAGACCACTTAATTACGGACTCAGAGACTTATCGATAAATAAGGACAATTATCATTTGATAATTATTTTAGGAATCATTAAATTAAACAAGGAATTAAAAATTGAAACTAAGAAATTGAAACTTGAGCAAAATTAAATTTTAGATGCTTGAGATGCATATTGGTGATGTGTGGATGTAGGACGGGACCTGCCCTCGTAGATGGGGGCCGCAGGTCAAGAAATAGAAAGATGGAAAATGATTTGATTTTTCATATACACCAATGTATGGTAATCTACATGGGAAATGGAAGGCATAGGTGACCCTGCAAATTAGATGAAGCCTCTGATTTTTCACCTTTTTGTGCGCCCTCTTGGATTCTCTTTCCTGGAATATTTCCTTTTTCTTTTGAATATTATTTTGCATAAGACCTTTTCTTTCCTTTTTCTTATTTTCTTGTATCAAACAATTGTTTTTGGATGAATATTCGCCTTTAATATATGAAGATCTTCAAGAACACCATTAACTTCAAATTTCCAAACTAATACCTTTTTTCCCAGAACATCACCAAACTTCAGATTTACGTTCCATTAAATATGGAGAAAACTTTCCTCCACTTTTTAACACTCAACTCCATACTAAAATATTAAGATTTTTAAAGCCATTTGCAATTTTCTATAAGATCAAAACTCAAGAATGTTGGATATTCGAAAAAACTCATAATAACACCATATATCAGATCTAGGGTTATTTAAATATGAAGATACTTTCTACTAACCCTTATCCCTAAATTTTGACCCCAAATTTGGTAGATCTAATAACCACTTCACTTTTTCTTTAATCTTAAGAACTCTACAATGGATTTTCTTCAAATCCACATAAATCAAGTCCAAATTTTAGATTCTTACTCTAATAACACTTGATGAAACAAATATAGAATAGAAATGACAAAAATGACTTGAAAGCACAAATATATTTTTGGGGTATTAAAAAATTCTAAATTATTTTAAATTATGGTTTCAATTCACACCCATGACCATAATCATGGTAGAGTTTCTAAGAATGGATTTGATATCGAATGATAATGACCAAACTACCAAATTACTATAGCCAAATTATGTAAAAAAATAAACAATAAAACTAAGATAACAAAGGATAGTATTTATAAAATTGATAGATAGATAGATATAAGAAGATAACAAAAGGACAACCAAAGAATATATTATGTCCAAAAACCATCCTTGTGATTATCAACAAAAACCAATATCTTATATGACCACAAGGCATTCATAATTCCCTTAAAACCATCATTTCAAATCAATCGTCAACATAAGATTTTCCAAGATAAACTCACTCAAGAGTTTCATAACATCAATATTAAACAACAATTAATATAAATGAATAATAACGCTACTATTTATATACACTATCTATTTATTACAAATATAGGCCTAAAACTAATGTATTTTCATCAAAGAGAGTAAGTGTCGCATAGGCCCATAAGCCCACACAGGTCACCACCTTATAGAGTAGGTAAGGGGTGAAAATGACACCTATTGGTGTAGTTTAGGGGGTATATGCCACCTATAAATATAGTTGAACTTACATATGGCTCCAGAACATCTTATAGCTCTTCTTAGCTCTCCAATGACCTCTTTAATAGGTTTCTTCACTCCAAGATATCTTTCATATGTGATATTTCCCTAATTAGATCTTAATATAGACCTTTCACACATATTTTTATGGTTTGGATGCATTGTTATTTATCTTGAAATATAATCCAAGAATGATTTATACTGCTTTGGCTTATATATTTATCTAGAGACCAAACTTAGTATCTAACCCTTTATATATTTTTGTCCAAATATGGTGAACACTAGAGTAAATGGACCCAGAGAAGAAGCCCTTACACAAATAGCTCTAATCGAAAAAATGATTTCTTAAGGAGTGGGAAGGGGTAGAGGCATAGGGATAGGTTGAGCAACACCCAATACAGGTGAGGCTCGGGTGGCGGCTAATCAGACCTATCAGTAATTTGAGATACCACCTCCAAAAAAGTTTATGGATTTATTAAAAAAAAGAAGTTATAGAGTTGGAGGAGACAGTACCAATTAGGGAGCAACTCTTTCCTTGATGTCTTTCAAGATAATTTAGCATGTGTTTTTTAGTTAATTGGTAGGTATTGGAGGAACTCTTTCTATGGCCATTTTTTAATTTATAGGTGGCCAGATGAATCACACTATTTCTCCTAAAATGGGTAAGGCCTTGGGGATTGAGATTTTTCATAATTGGTGGTAGGTTCTATCATAATCGAGATTGAACGTAACATACTAACTAAGTTTATTTAAATGAGACCTCCTACTTTTGTTACATTTAAGACAATTATGTTTGACTTTATTAGTGATTGTTATGACATGCTATATAAAATAGTTATTATTGAGTAGTATGGTGTTGATATTATGACCTTCCAACTGTAAGGTGATGCAAAATAGTGGTGGAGAGCGCATGTGGAGTGTTGGTCACCAGTTTAACCTTTATTGGCATGGTCTCATTTCCATACTCTATTTTAGGAGAAATATGTACCCTATACTCTTTATAATTCTAAGAAGTTTTAGTTTCTGGCCCTTGAGCCAGGAAATATATCTTTCACAACCTATAAGGCGATGTTTCATCCTAATTCCATTTTTCTACTCAATTACTTGAGAAAAAAAGGAGAGTATTTGATTATTTGTTAAAGTTGTATACACTGAGTTACAGATTTTATTTGTGCACATGACTTTACTAGAAAGACATTCAACGATGTTGTTGATTATATGAGAAATAAAGAAGAAGATAAATGGTTATCTAAAGGTATTAGCAAGAAAGTCATGGCTCGAGCTATTCATTTTGCTCTACCAGCTTCTATATTATGTCAATCAGGGGCCACTCATCTACCCTCAGTTTAATAAAACCAAGGAGCTTTTTATTCATTAGCTAACAGGCTTCCTAATAGACATTGATATATTTATAGTGTTATGGGTCAATTTAAGAGGGAGTATCTTAGACCTTTGGTTCTTGTTGGTAGTGGTGAAAAGGTAATGATAAGGGTCATCGATTAGGTTGGTAGGATAGTAATCAAGAATGTCGTGGTAGAAATTAAGGTACTGGTAATCCAGAGACAGATAGTGTCTAACCTACTAAAAAAATGCCTATATTGATAATAGATCTCTTTTTTAGGCCTTCTAATGAAAGATCAAGATTGAGGCTTCTGATATTCTTATTATAGGTACTAGTCTTATATATGAGCAGATGGATACCAATTATTTGATTTGAGTTTCATTTTTTCTTATATACCTACTAAATTTGCATTAGTATTAGAATTGTTTTGTGATATATTTGATTCTTCTATGTATGTGCCTTCTCTAGTTAGAGACTTTATGATAGTAACAAATGTACATCATACTTGTGTTGTCATATTTATAGGTTTCCAGACTTTAGTAGACCTAATAATCTTGGATATATTTTATTTTGACTTCATCCTGGGTATGACTTGGCTATTTTCATATAGTTTTGTTCTACATTATAATGTTAAGACTGTGACTTTAGATATTCTTGGGATGGATAATTTAGATGGAAAGGTGTATGTAAGCTGAGACCTATGAAAATGTTATCTTTCAATTGGGATAAGAGATTAGTTAGGAAATGTTGTTTGACCATTATAGCATATCTTTAGGTTGTTAGTAGAATCTACTTATATTTAGTCATATCCTATAATGTCAAGATTTTAGTAAGCATTTCCCACAGACTTTCCTGGTATGTCTCCAGACTAGGGAATTAACTTTCTTATTGATTTAAATATGGTCACTATCTCTATTTTTATCCCTTCATATTAAATATCTCTGATATAGTTAAGAGAATTCAAGACATAATTGTAGGAGTTACTTGACAGGTATTTATTCATTTTAATGCTTCATCTTGGGGTTCTCAGATATTGTTCATTAAGAAAAAAGTGTAGCATGAGAATGTTGAATACTGTTACCATTAGGAGTAAGTATCTTTTGACCCAGATAGATGATATTTTCGACCAGTTGTAGGGTGCTTCAATTTTCTCCATATAGACTTTAGGCCGAGTTATCACTAGTTAAAGATTTGGTTTGAAGATATACCCAAGAAAACTTTCATGACTCAGTATGGGCATCATAAGTTTTTTGGGATGTCATTTGGTTTAACCAATGCTCCAAAAGCCTTTATGAGTTTGATGCAAGGTACTTTTAAGTATTTCATGAATTCAGTTGTGATTGTTGTTATAAATGGCATTTTAGTTTACTCCAAGGTTGAGAATAAATATGTAGGACATCTTCGTATTGTTTTGAGGATTTTGAATAAGAAGAGGTTATATGCTAAGTTCACTAAATATGAATTTTTGTTATATTCCGTTGCCTTTGGGGCATGTGGTTTCATAAAAGGTGGTAATGGTAGATCCCTAAAAATTGAGTCTATTAAAAGTTGGATTGATCTTATCTTTGTGATTGAGGTTTGACATTTTGTGAGTCTTACTAGTTATTATTGATAATATTTAATATTAATGAATGGCTCCATTACAGGATTATGGTAAAATAAAATAAGGATTCTTGGCTAAAGAGCAAAAAGGGAGAAATATCAAAATTAGCTGCCAATATCCAACTCATTAAAGAATTAGTTATAGTATCCTACCTCAAAGTAAAGAAATATTGAATATAGTACCAAGCATTAAAGAGGATGTAGACTTCTAATGAAAGGGGATTTTGGGTAGTTAAGGATCATTAGTATGATCCAACCTTTTTCTTGCAAATAGGATATTTCACATCCTATTTCCAAGGATCAAATTTATTATGTTGCTTTTTATTTTTAGATCTTCCCTAAGGTTATTAGAATTATCTTTAATATTTGTTGTGTGGAAGATCAAGAAAGAGACATATACTTGTAACGCCCCAATTTTCTGAATCGAAATGCTACACGGTGCCCATGACCCAAAAGGACCACAAGCTAACCCATGACTTATATCTGTACCTGAGAAATGAATAACTATATTGTAAAATATGCGGAAACATAATACTGTAAGTCCATAAGGATCAAAACTAAAAATAATACAAAACACCTAAAATGTAGTATAATAATACCAAAAATGAAAATACTGAAGTCTAAACATGCTGTAATCTGAAAGCCTTTAAACTATCTGAATAAAGAGTTAAGGGGACATGTTCCAAACTAGCTCTATCTACTAAAAATTGAACTGAAATACTAAAATAATAAATAATAATAAATTAATCGTATCATCCTCGAATGATGAGGATTCACTGTGAATCTACTGCTACTGATACTTTGGAATGCGTGCTTCTGAACCTATGGTATTGAATAAAAAACCATAGCGCGAATACGTCAGTACGCTTAAATGTATCGAGTATGCAAGTGAGGTAGGGTAATGGATGGGTTTTATATGCATGAACAATGTTACTGACAGGATAACATAAACGTGAGAATACATACATGAATACATGAAACTATAACTGAAATTTTTATAGTACTGAATACTGAGTTCTGATTTCTGAGGTCTACTGATAACATGGATTTACTGATATCTGAGGAACTGATACAAGGATACTATATAAATGAGTCTACTAATAATGAGGTCAGAGTTTACTGATAACTAATATCTGAATATCTTTTTCTGATAGTTCTGAGTATGAAGAATTGATCTATGTTTTTATGCCGAACTGGGTGACTGTATTTGACAGTTCTAAATTTGAATACTGATAATATGAGTTTACTGATAACCTGAGCCACTGTATCTGAAAGTCTTGAATTTGATAGAATTATCTGAGTTTTGTACTGTATCTGAGTTGACTGTATCTAACAGTCCTGATATTTTATAGAAGTATCTAAGTTCTATTACTTAGATTAAATGACTGTATCTAAAAGTCCTAGTTTTGTAATTGAAACGGTGTGAAGTACTGGTTTAATAGATATGCCCCATGTATGCTAATATAGCAGGAATGGGGTCCAATCCTTATGCTTATTTGAAGGGTTTCAATACTGAGCCACTGGTAAAGACAAGCTGTGAGTGAACCTTAAATCTAGCAGTGTCCCCAAAAGAGAACGAAGGATTCCCACCTCATCAACCCTCAAGCTGGTAGTGCTGATATCTCGACCTATGCTGGCTATATAGTTCTAGAACATAAAGATTGCTTTCAGGAATCATACCCTCATCTGAAGCAGGTGGGTTCCCATCCTTAGGTTTACTCAGTGCTAACACCTACTCCAATCTAAATCAGATCTGAACATGATTAGTTGAACTTATTAACTGAACTTATTAAATGGACAGATAGTGTTGCTTAGCTGAGATAAGCTGAATTCACTGAGTTCCTTTAACTGACGAAATACTACTAAGATCTGTGGACTGACTGAGAGTACTAAAGTCGCTGAATACTGAGTAGGACTGAACTGATACTCAATTTACATGAGTTTTTCTGATTTATGAGACTGACTGAAGTCTACTGAACATGGATTGACTGAGAGTATCATGAAACAATGACATGGCTCTAGGCACACAACTATATTTTTTGGGTACATGTACCCTCAGGACTCGATAGAAAAAAACTGACATAACTTGACATTCTTGAGTATATGATCAACATTAACAATCAATAATATCATAACTTGGGGGATTTCATGGAATACATGGTTATCATACATCTTGTGCATAAGTAGGATTTACAAGTAAGCATAGCATAATCTCATAAGTCAAGTTTATAAGCAATTCAACAACATTTACAAGGCACATTATCAACATAGAAGTCATTGGAACATAAGGGCATATCATGAATCCTTCACTTAGTAACAATTTAGCTATATTGCATGATTTCTAGTATCTTAGGCATTTTAACAAGAACTTTGCATGCACATCTTTGCATAGGTGAAATCATTACTTCGTTAATTCTTAAACCACCAATTTCACAATTCTTAAGTCAATAAACTTAAATCCTTTCTTGCACTGTTCAAGCCTACTGATGTACTCTGGTATGATTATTCCCCTGAATACATAATCTGTTCAATCTGAATAATGCAATACTATCCGAAACTCTAACACTGTTAACTCCTGGGTTCATGCTTAAAATTCTAGGTTATAGGCTATCATATGATTCTTAGAAGGGATCTGATGGCAAATTTAAAATTGGGTTCGTGAAGGATTTCTCATGGTTATGAATAAAATCCATAAGAATTTGGGACATAATGGGACTGATGGGGTATTTCTGAGTTTGTGGCCAATTCGAAAACTGACTGCAGGGATGTCTGAGAAAAACTTATATGTAGGACTATGAGCTTCACTGTCTCTGCTACCTTGAAGGTAAGGTGAAGTTGACATGCGTGGAGCATGATAAGAGTGTACATGAGTTTCTTAGAGAACCTTCTTTAACACGATTTGAGACATGAAAGAAGGAAAAATGTTCCTAAAATATCTTATTGCCTCTTGCACATAAGTGTGGTACACAACACACCCATGTACAAGACTCTATTATATGCGTCTTTCAGATATTCTAGGACACTATTGAACCTTAGGCTCTGATACTAAGTTTTAACACCTCAATTTTTTGAATCGAAATGCTACATGGTGCCCATGACCCCCAAGGACCACAAGCTAACCCGTGACTTATATCTATAACTGAGCACTGAATAACCATACTACAAAATATGCACAAACATAATACTGTAAGGCCATAAGGTTCAAAAATAAAAATAATACAAAACATACGAAATGTAGTATAATAATACATAAACTAAAAATATTAAAGTCTGAACATGCTATAGTCTGAAAGCCTATAAACTGTCTAAGTAAGGAGTTGAGGGGACGTGTTCCCAACTATCTCCGTCTGCTAAAAATTAAATTGAAATACTGAAATAATAAAAAATAATAAAGTAATCATATCATTCTAGAATGATGAGGATTCACTGTGAATCTACTACTACTGGAATCTGAACTGCTACTGATACTTTGGAACATGTGCTTTTGAACCTATGGTATTGAATAAAATACCATAGCACGAATGCGTCAGTACGTTTAAATGTACTGAGTATGAAAATGAGGTAGGCTAATGCATGGGGTTTATATGCATGAACAATGTTAATGACTGACTAACATAAATGTGAGAATACATGCATGAATACGTGAAACTGTATCTAAAATCGTGATAGTACTGACTACTAAGTTCTGATTTCTAAGGTCTACTAATAACATGGATTTACTAATATCTAAGGAAATGATACTAGGATATGAGATAACTAAGTCTACTGATAATGAGGTTTGATTTTACTGATAACTAATATCTAAATATCTATTTCTGATAGTTCTTATTTAAAAGAACTTATCTATGTTTTTATACTGAACTGGGTGACTGTATAGGAAACCCCTCTTCTTGATCTTGAGAGGATTTTCAAAAAAGGAGTATATCTTTTTTTCAAATGAGCGTTAATCCTATGTTTGTGGTATATATAGGGGTAGAGGATGACCAAATTACCCCTAAGAAAAGAGAAAAAGATGAAGTTGTCCCTCTGTTGACTGTTTGATAGGCTGAAGTAAATTGATCATAACTTTTTACTCTGATGGTAAAATTGGATGAACCCAATTGAATTGAAAAATAAGACTCAAAGATATTTCCATTGATATATAGAATCTCTCACAGTTCATTATATTCAAGAAGTATGATCATTTGAAGTTGACCCTGAAATGCTGAAAATTTTTGTAGCATACTATAGAGCATGCGACACATGCTAATAGTATGGTGCCACTATTTTGGGCACCCAAATGTGCCTTTATGCTATTCCAAAAATTCCAAACTTACCCGAGATGTACTACGACCTTGTCCCATCACAACGCAACTTGAAAAGTCCAAAAATGGAGGTCGAAAAGTTCGTCAAATAAATCCCCAAAGTTTGGAGGCTTAAAATGGGACTAAGTGTTAAATCTTGAACACTTAGCAAATGAAAAAAAAATTCTATGTCTTGGGATCTTTAATGGAGCTTTATGAGCTGAATTTGACAAGTGATTTTTTGGGTATTACAATACTTGTTTCAACTTTGTTTTGATCCTTGCTCTACTTTCCTTAAGCATTATATTTTATTGAAGTTTATTGTGTACTCAAATTGAGAGAAAATAAACACATAGTTGGTGAGGCTTTGAATTAAAAGACATATAAGAAAAAGAGTTTGATTTAATGCCAAATATCTTAACTCAACTCTTGTAATTTTGATTTACAAAAAAATCTATTAGAATCTCAAGCAACCTATGGGGACCAATATAAGACTTACTACAGGTCTGAACTAGTATAGACAGTTGGTTTCAAGTTTACTTTCTAAGAATTATATTTTTATAATATTTCTTTTACTATAGTCTTAGAAGTCAATTGGCCATAATTTCTAGTCAACTAACAAATAAAAAAAGTAATTCAATCCTTCTTACTACTTTCAGGTGGTATTAAAGTGAGGAATCACATCTATTTTCATAATAATAAAGTGAGAGAAGACCATGTTCCAAATAGTGTTTGGAGCTCTATTCTCAGAAGGAACATCTCAAACTACAGCCCCTTACTTAAATGCAAAAATATTTCTCTCATTGAAAGATAAGGATGGAAACCTACGTTAAGTCCTATGATATCAATGTATGGAAAGTTATCAAGCTTAGTGATCTTTCACTTGTTCTTGCCAATAAAGATGGAAAAAAATAAGATAATGTTCAAGCATCTTGACAACACACAAACTTAGAAGAACCACATTGATGAATAAATAAATACCATTAAGATAATCTCAATGGAAAAAATATACTATACGCTATCATTGGTGAATAATATGAAAAGATCTTTTCTTGTGAAATTGTTAAAGAAATATGGAATAAACTAGAAGTCTCCTATGATGGAACTGAGAAGGTCAAGTGAACTTTTGTCAATTTTCTTGTCTAAGAATATGAACACTTTAAAATGAAGGATGGAGAATCCATTAAAGAAACATTTTTGTGATCTGGCAAGATTATTGATGGACTTGAAGTAACAGGAAAGACTTATCCTATATTAGACCAAATCACTAGGATTATCGAAAGTTTGCCTCCCATGTGGTTTTCTAAGTTTATGGTTCATGAGAGTATGAATCTAAACAAAATGACTTATGATAAAGTAAGAGTAGATCTCATTGCCTTTAAAAACGCTCATCTAAAGAAGAAGGCTCAACTGCAAGATGAAAAGAAAAAGATTGTGGTCCTTAAAGCTACATGTGATGAAAAAAACTGATGCCTTAGATGAAGATGGCCTTTCTCTTCTCACCAGGATGTTTGTTGAAAATAACAGGAGGTCTTGAAATCAAAAAATGGTAAAACAAAATAACTCAAAGGGAAAATAAAATTGTAAACACAACGGAAATAAAGGTAAGTGCTATAATTGTGTTAAATATGGTCATACTATTTATGATTGTCCAAAATCTAGATGAGAATCCTCCAAAGAAAATCAAAAGGCTTTCAGTTGTTAGGGTGATGAAGATCACTGTGACAATTAAAATAACAACATTGGAGATAGTTATTTCATGGCCATTGTAGAATCTAGTTTGGTAAGAACAAATCCTTGCAATAAATGCTTAAATTTACAAAATTTGTTGGATCATGCTATAGTTGATTTAAATAAAGCTCGAGATGAAAAAAGACCATTATTGATGGAAAGAAAAGATTGGGAAATTAAAATTGAAGTTTGTATAACTGTAAAAGATTTTCAACAAGAATAAATTGATGAAGTAAAAATTAAAATCAACAATGCTGGAAATTCATCTAATCGTAGTATTGTCAAATCCACTCAGCTGACTTGTTATTCTAAGTCTGCTAACAAATATTTTGAGAGTGATAGATCTATGTATGATAATAGATTTTATAGCTGTGAGGGACCTGGATGGTCAACTAACTCAAGTAAGTCGACCACAGAAAGCAGTCACAATCATAATACTCATCATAATAGATATTATAGCTGTGAAGGATCTCAATGGTCAACTATCTCTAGCAAGTAGACCAAAATATATAGTAACATTCAGAATAACTATAATATATCCTTAACCACTGAAATATACACATATTTATCTTTCTATCATTATTACCACATCACCAATATTTATATTTGCCAATTTTATTCTAGAAATCCTGGCAAATTGCAATACCTCATATTTTTCTAGCTTAGTTTAGTTATTAGTACACAATAATACCTTTATATATATATTCAAAAATACTAAGTATTTTCCATCTTAATACCTATCATTGTGTAGAAAATTCAGTCATCTTTCCAACTATATAAATTTCACCCAAATTCGATAACGGGTAAGAAGTTATGGCAATTTTAGTGAAAATAGTATGTCAAATTGTGTAGAATCACATAGCGGTGAGGGTCAAAATGGTATTCGTTAGTTTCCAATGGGATACCATGATTCCAGCACGTCACAGTAAAGTTCCAGTTCCAACTTAGCATTTTCTAGTAAGGTACCGTGATTGGCCTGCATCGCGCCAAGGTGCCATTTCAGAATTATCAATTTCTAGTAGCCCAACGCGATCCCACCACATCACGCCAAAAGGGAATTTTGCAACTTTCAATTTTTAAACAAGTTTTATCCAACTTCTAGTGGCTCACCTCGATGCCACCGTGTAGCGGTTAAAGCCAATATTGGGATTTTTAGTGACGAGAATTTAATTCTTTCAAGGGTAATTTAGTTTTTTTCATAGCCCTAATCAGTCTAAACACGTGATTTAACCCATAATAACCTATTTAAGTCATTATTCACTTACTTTTCCAACAAATCAATATCATTCTCTCTCAAAATAGCAAAATCCTAGCCTTCAAAAATCAAGGTCAAATGTCAAGGACACTACCAAGAATCCTCAAGAAGTTAATTTCTTAGTTATGTTAGGTGTTCATCCTTGAGATCATACCACTCATGGAGTACATGAACACTTTTCCAAGAATACAAGTTTTCAAATTTATGATTTCCTTACTTGAATTAGATTGTATGCATGTTCATGATGTTGTTTCGGTTTCAATACATGATTAATTACAAGTTACATGAAATTAAGATAACATGTGTGATGAATTATATGATTCTCATGTTATACTTGGATTTACAAGTTTAATGTTGTAGCCATGATATTTATACAAATGTTTATTATTATGTGAAATCATCAGGCTACCTAAGTGTTTTTTAGAATTAATATGTGAATTGAATATTCAAATCATGACATGTTAGCATCTGTTCCTATTTATGTACAAGTTCATGCCTAAAAGTGTCTAACAAAATGTCTCAATGAATGAATCATGATAAAGTGATAAGATACTATGCTTTCAAGATTGTGCCATGTCTTAGTATTGATTCTATCAATTCATAGGGTATTCAATACCCAAAAAATTTGGTTGTTTACCTAGATCACAGTAGCTACAAAATAGTCTCGATAAAGTCAAGAATAGTATTATTCAATTAGTTACATAACTTAATGAAAATCAGTCCAATTCAGTTTAGTTTAATAATCAGTGTCATTTAGCTGGGAGTAGTATTCAGCACTGAGTGAACCCAAGGATGGGATCTCACCTATTAATAGAGGGTGTGATCCTTTGTTGCAGTCTTTGGATTCTAGAACTATGTAGCCCCTATAGGGTGAGATATCAACCTTCCAGTTAATGGTGGATAAGGAATTTACCTGTCAGTTAAAGCTAATACTATTTTCATCACGGAACCTGCTAGTAAAGGGTGACCCTTAGTCCTTGGAGGCCACATTCAAAAGAATCCATAGAGCCAATGTCTATACCCGTGGCACGGTACTATCACCCTTCTAATTGGGGTTATAGGTTTGAACCCAATTATTTCATAGAGAGGCATGTTGGTTACATGATTACCTCCCGTAGTTACAGTTTTAGTCTTTAGAATAGAACTCATTTCAGTTCTACAGAATTAGGACCATCTATAATAGCCACCCAGTTATCGGTAACCTAGTTATCACTAAATTAGTTATCACAAATTTCATATAAAAGTTACTTAGCTATTAGAACTCAATACTCAGTTTCATTATAGATCTCAGATACAATATATATATATATATATGTACAGTATTGTATACTCAGTATTTATTGAAGCTTCATTTATCCATGTACTTACATTCAGTTATATTCATATCAATCAGTTAGTTACTGTTATGTATATGAACCCATATTTTTCATCGTTACCTCATCTAGCATACAAATACATTCAACGTACTGATTGAAAACTCATTTCTTATACTATGATGTCTTATATCATTGGTTTGGATGCTAGGGTTCCTGATCACACTTAGCACGATTCAGTCAGCAGCAACAGATTTAGTAGTGAGTCCTCATCTATTGAGGATATTCCTTTATTTAAGTATTACGATGGATTTATATAATTCCTCAAGTATGGTACACCAGATGCTACACGGTGCTAACAATCCTGAAGGACCACTAGCTAACCCATGACTGGTACCTGCTTGCAATAACTGTATAATAATAGTGAATAATGTAGAATAATAGGATAAAATTTCCATAAGGTTGAATACAAAAACATAAATAATAAAAAAATGTTTTAACAAGTTATAATAATACCAAAACTAAAATAAACTATCCGAACATGCTATAGTTTGGAAAAACCTTTAGATTGTCTAACCAGTGGAGTTGTAGGGACAATCCCCCAACTAACCCCGAGTGCTAAATAACTACGTACAGAAATAATGAAATAATTATGTCCTCAAACTACGGGGACTCACCACTCACTCTGACTGCTAAAAACTAAATTGTTAAGTGCGGTCGAGAATCTGAGCATCTAAACCTATGGTATAAAACACCATAGCACAATAGAAAAGTATGCATCAGTATGTGGGAATGTATTAGTATGCAAATTAGGATAGGCTGAATGCATGTGTTTATATGCATGACCAATAATAATTGGATAACATGAGTATAACTGAATGACAGTACATGTATGAATACGCGAACCTTAATTTAGATAATGATAACAACGAATAATGACTTTGAATATTGATAAGATAGATTTTAGAAAACAAATATACTATTAATTGAGTGAATATGTTTGACAGTTAATAATCTGATGGAACTAGCTGAGTTCCGTACTGAGCTCAGTTACTGTATCTGACAGTCTTGTATTTTGTAGAACTATCTATTACTGAGACTAAGACTATGGGGGTATTCATCTAACCGACATGCCCCAAATAAGATAATATAGCTGAGTTGGGGTCCAATCTATAATCCCAATTGGACATTTTATGAAACACATAGGATGCATAACTTTAGGCGTAGGCATGAACATTAAATCAATACATCATGGTTACTTTAATCAACCCAAATTCATAGATTTCAAACAATATGATAGAATAATTTCATAAAACAAACTAAAGATTCCAATTTGGAAATCTTACAACTGCATCAACATAGTTATAATCAATCCACAACATAAATATCCCAATTCATGATTTAAAAATTGGTTTCTTGAGCTCCAAAGATGAAATAGATCCTTTGATGAATGGTTTACATACCTTTGATGAAAGTTTCTTGAAGACTAACGGTGAAATCTCTAGGATTTTGATCTTTAATAAAAACCCTAAGTCTTATTCTTGAGAGAATTTTAGAGAAAACAAGTTTAATATGCTTAATAAAGACCGAACCTCATGTTTTAGGGCTATATATGGGTAGAGAAATTACACTTTTACCCTTAATAGTTTGGGGATGAATTACAGAATATTGGCCCAGGGGAACTAGCCAGTGCGGCGCCTTGCCTGGTGCGGAGGACTAGCCAGGATAGTTCCTTGCCTGGAGCCCTAGACTGATCTAGGTGGTGCGGGCTAATCGCCGTAAGATACTATTTTGGGAACCTAAACATTCCCTTATGCTATTCCAAAAATCCTAAAGCTCAACCGAGATGTACTATTGACTTTCCCCATCGTGAATTAACTTGATAATTGACAGTCGGAGGTCAGGTAGGTCATGAAATAAATCCTCGATGGTTGGAGGCTTAAAACTAGACTAAGTCTTTAACACTTCACTAAAATTTTCTATCCTTTAACAAGCCTTAAGGGGCTAAATTAGACTTAGGATTTTGGGAGATCATACAATATCTCCCCCTTGGGAACATTTGTCCTCTAATGAAACTGACTGAGATGGGAGAAATGATAAACTGAAGTACATACTGAACATGAATAACTGAAATATAATTTCATGACAGGCATGAATGATAAGCTAAATGTATCATATTGAACATGCATAATCGATGCTTGAATAATTGACTCATGAATAAATGACTGGGATTACTGATAAACTGAGTTTCTTATACTGAGTATGCATATCCGTTTCATGAATACATGACTGAACTGACACATGAATACATGACTAAATATTCAATGGTAATTGATACCAAGATTATAATGGAAATCTGAGCATAAAACTGAATAAACATAAGGAACACTATTACCTTGAGCTGAGTTCGAATATGTGGAGAAAAGGTAAGGGTACTTGGTTTTCATGTATGTTTTTGCATCCTAAGTAACTCCCTTAACGAAAAAATTTTGCCAAGGAACATTGGCAAGAGGGACATCTTTGTACCTCAGTCTGTGAATCTGGTTGTTAAGAATTGCAATTGGTATTTCCTTATAAGATAGACTATTCTAAACATCTATACCCCCTATAGGGACAACAACTATTGGGTCACCTATGCATTTCATGAGAAAGGAGACATAAAACACTAGATGAACTGAGGCTAGATCTGGAGGCAATTCGAGTTCATAGCTACTTTACCAAGTCAACTGAGAATTTTGAAGGAACTAACATATCGAGGACTGATCTTTCCCTTCTTTTTAAATATATTCACTCCCTTTATGGGAGAGATATTTAAATACACATAGTCATAAATGTCAAACTTGAGATACTTTCTGTGCATATCTGCCTAAGATTTTTGTCGGTGCTGGGCAGCCAAAAGTATTTCATTGATCAACTAAACATTTTCTAAGGTTTCAAATACTAAGTCAGGACCTACAATTTTGGCCTTCTAACTTTGAACCAATCGATTGGATTTTAGAACCTCCTACCATTGAGAGCTTTAAACGGAGCCCTCTGAATACTGGAATGATAGTTGTTGTCGTATGGAAAACTCGATCAAAGTAAAGTGGTCATCCCAACTTCCCTGGAAATCTATTTCATACGCCCTTAGCATATCTTCCAAGGTCTAAATGGTCCTTTCTTCTTGACCATCTGTCTGAGGATGAAAGGATGTACTGAGATAAACTCGGGTACCAAGACCCTTTTAAAATGCTTTCCAGAAATAAGAGGTGAATTGGGTACCTATATCTGA
The DNA here is from genome assembly GCA_030864215.1 of Capsicum pubescens. Lineage (NCBI taxonomy): Eukaryota > Viridiplantae > Streptophyta > Magnoliopsida > Solanales > Solanaceae > Capsicum > Capsicum pubescens. The sequence goes on from CM061543.1 coordinate 25,369,638, forward strand.
GATAATAGATAACGGAACATCGTGCAATCTAACCAACTCCCTAACATAGAGTTTTGCATAATCCTATTCTGAATAAGAGGTATGGACTGGAAGGAAATGAGATGATTTGGTCACCCTATCTAAAATGACTCAAACTAAATCATACTGATGATGAGTACGAGGCAAGCGCGTCAAAAATTCCATGTTCACATCTTTCCACTTCTAGATAGGAATACTAAACTGCATGGACCCACTAGGTTTTTGATGCTCTATCTTAACCTGCTAACATGTAGAGCACTTAGCCCCAAATACTTCAATATCTCTCTTCATCCTACTCTACCAGTAGATCTTCCATAATTTGCGGTATATCTTAGTGGCCCCTGGATAAATAAAGTAATGCACACCATGCATTTCCTCAAGAATTCACTTCCTTACTTTATCTACATCTAGCACACAAAGATGACCCTAATAACGCAAAACCCCATCTCCTTCTTAGAAGAAAACCTCTTCTTTCTTATCTTTGACTGGCTCTTCCAACATGACTAAACTGGGGTTTCTATCATTCATTTCCGTCACTTTGGAAAATAGAGATGACTCTGAGCTATTCTGAACCCATATACTACCTTTAGCCGAGAAAAATAAGAAGATAACTAGTCGGGCAAGTTGATGGACTTCCTGAGTTAACTTTTTGTTTTCCTTCTCAATATGAGAACTGATAACACTCAAACTACAGCTCTCTTAAGAGTGTAAGCGGTCGTTGTCAAATATAGAACCCAACTGGGTTGGGTGTCAAATCCCACAGAGAATACTTGGTCACTAAGTAAGCAAAGATTAGTAGACTTTTGGTGAAAGTTTCGTAAAAGGGGGGATTGTAACGTGCAATAATGTAACAAAGTGAAAACGGAAAATAGCAAAGTAAAAAGAAAGAATGTTTAGTAAGATTCTAATTAATGAGAATTGAGAGTTGGGGTTATGTCCACCTTATGAGTTATACATCTCTATTGGCTATGAGTTATGCGGAATTCAGACATGCATGTGCTTATAGAGAATTGTATTCTATGGTAAATCCAGGCGTCTTTCGACCATCAAGGATTATTTCACTTTAACTCTTTTAATCTTAAAGCGTATCTAACGGTACAAATTCTCCAAGAGGTTAATACAGTTACGACACTAACTTTTTAACAGGGATTGGTGCCCTGTTACCTTGACATTATCTCTTTTCCAGACATATAACTTTTCTTTCAAACAAGTTAATGCTATACTGGCATATTCTATATGTTTGCAACCACTAGAATTTAGATTAAGATGAAGAGAGTAATGATATAAGCAGCATACGTGTCACGAATTCACAAACTCATAGCAATAGATAGTATCTCATAAGGCTTCCATAACCCCAACAGAGAAGTTTAGCTACTCATGATTGCATACGGAGATCACAATACACATCATAATGATCTCACGTTGGTCACAAGGGTCGTGCTTTCTCTGTCAAAAAGTAACGTGAATAGTACTAAATGTCGAAGAAAATAGAATTGAATAGAAAATAGGATGAATGAGTTGAATTGTAAGGGTTGACTGAATTAATGAGTGAATGAATAAAAAGTTCAGCACAATATGGTATTTATAACACCCATATCCTATTCCTACTAGGCTACTGTGTACTTATCCTAATCCTACTAGGATACTGCGTGCTTATCCTAATCCTAATAAGTTACTGCTGATCCCCAAAGTCTTTAGAATTGCTGTTTTTGCCCGGGATGGGTTTTCCATGCGTCACTTTTAGTCCTTAGGCGTCCAAGCTCTCCTTTCCTTCTTTCGTGAAGCTTCCTTGGGCATCAAGTTATCCATAAAATGCTGAAATCTTCATCATTTATACCTGAAAACTTGCTAATCACGTTTGTTAGCTCACTTACAGGAAAAAGGACTAAAAGTGCATGAATTATATATTTTGTCCTCAAAACTTAGCTAAAATATGGGTAAATTATAGTACTTTAGGCGTGTAAATACGCCTATCATCAACACCCCACACTTAAAGCTTTGTTCGTCCTCGAACAAAATATCATGTACATCTAAACATCTACTTAGGGTTTCATAGTAACAGAACAAAATATTCATCAAGACAGGCACAACAATTATTAACAAAGAGTAGTTTTCTGATCACTACTAGAAACAATTTAACCTCTAACATAGACTCGGGATGATGGCTAATTCATATTCAAAATTTAAGGCACAAAGAATCATACACAACTACCCAAAACTCATCAACCATGTGTGTCTCACAATATATCACCCATAATCACTCACAAGAATTTTCATCTATCGACGCATGGGTATATGATTATCCTTGCTCTAGCTCTCACAAAGAATTCATATGCTGCAACTGATGACCATAGGCTTTCCCTTAGTGTAATGCTCCACTAAATATCAGAATGCTAATCTTAGGATCAAATAGGTCTTCTACAGGTTGTAATGTAGGCTAAGGGACGGGTAGGACTATTTTCGCCAGAAATAGTGACTATGTTCCTAAGCGCTTTAATACATCACATTATGCCGTTTAACACTCTCTTTTGAAAAACCTTTCTACTTTCTTTTAATCTACCACCCCTTCTCACCTTTTTTGTTTTTTAATTTTAAACATAACTAACTTTTTAGTTTTCTTTTCATAACACACCTCTTATGATAGCAATTCTTTTTCATAACAACTTCAAGCACCAATACATTCTAAGGCATCACACTCATCCAATTTCCTTTTATTTTGTCACATGACTTTACAATTTAAAGCGCTTAGGAATTTGGATCAAATTATGGTTTGAAAAAATGGATTAGGCTTACATATGAGGCTGTCAAATAAAATAGGCTTAAAGGCTCAAAAGGGTTGACTAGGATAATGTCCACGGGTAGGTAAAATGAAGGTAAACAATTACAGGTTGCCAAAGAAATGCCTAAATCATCTCCTAAACTCACACTTTTTGTTTCGCTTCACACACACACCAAGCAAGTTCTAGCATCAGCCACAAACACAGAATATATTATATCCTCACACACACAAGGCACATGGTCGACTTTATTGGGAGTAATATAGACTCTTTACCCAATAGATGAAGGAACTGAACCACACAATTATCACAAAATGAGTCATATTTAGAGCCTAAACATCTCAATAGCAATGATTTTATCACAAACTTTTGTCATAATTCCATGCTGCCTATCAGAACAATTTCATGCAAAGTTAAAAAAAAATAATTTAAAATTTAACTACTAACCAACAAAACAAACAAACATAAATAAATGCAAATGCAGATAAAGAAGTATAGCATACAAATACCAGCACCCCACACTTAGACGGGACACACTGCCCTCAGTGAAAAATAAATAAGAAGAACCTGGTTAGTCGGACTCATCCTCTATGTCTGGGGTCATACCCCCTGCATCAGAATCATCATCAGAGTCATCATCCTCAGAAGTTCCTCATAAGTACCCCACTTGATTCCAAGAGTGCGTCGAGGTATTTGCAGCACGGAGGATTCACCTTGCTCTTTTCGTCCCCTTTTCTGGCCGTTTTGTGAAGTGGTTGCTTTTTCTTTTCCTTGTCGTCCTTTTTGTGCCATTCTACCTGAGATCTCAATAAAGTCATGTTAGCTTCATCTCGGAAGATTCAATCGACAAACAGACAATAGTGGCACCACCCCACACTTAATTTGTTGACACAAACTAATTAAGTGAATGTTGTCGATTACTCAGACTTCATCGACATACATTTAGGTTATATGTTCCAACCATATGTTCAGCGCATTCATACTTTCATGTCATCTTACTATCCTTTTCGATTCTATTGCATGTAATCTTGACTTATGTTTTCATGTCTTGGACTAATGCATCACTTTGAACAAAACTACTACATAGCTATTGTATCAATTTATGGCATAGAAATAATCACAACATTGCATGTTTGTAGTCACCCATGATTTTCATCTCAATGAACAAGTCATTTCAACATGTCAGCTTTCGAGTTGCAAGATTATGCAATTATCTTGACCATGTCGATTTCGCAAAAGTATGACAGTGTATCAAAATCAAATACAAGTTGGAAATAAGTCAAGATCATCCTTACGTATTCTTTCACTCACTTAGTTGTATCATAACAAATCAACCACATTCAAATCACCAATACTACTTCAAGATTTAACAATTCATTATAGGCTTAGTAGTGTAGTACTTACGGAATATAAAAGAAAAACAAAGAAGTACTTACTTGGTTGATGGCCTCGGATGATGTTCTTGCAAAGTTAAAAGAGCAAAAGGAAATTTTTTGAGAGATTTTGGAGAGGTAGGCGGCGCCTAGGTTGAAGTTGCAATGCATTTTTGTTCTAAGACTAAGGTTCTATTTATAGGACAAGCTTGGGTCGGGTTTTGACCCATTTGAAATCGGATTTGGAGACCAAAAGTTACCATAGGCGGCGCCTAATGCTTTGCCTATGCTTGGCATAGGCGGCGCCTTTTGCAAAGCCTAGTTGAGCATAGGCGGCGCCTATGCTATGGCATTGTTAGGCATAGGCGGCGCCTATGCCATGGCATATGAGATTCAGAGACAAAAGGCTTTTGCATAGGCGGCGCCTATGCTATGGCATTGTTGAGCATAGGCGCCGCCTATGCTATGGCACTCTAGAATCCGAGAGCTTAGGCCATAGCATAGGCCTTGCCTTGTTCGTGGCCTAGATTTACATAGGCCTTGCCTTGTTCGTTGCCTATATTTTCATAGGCAATGCCCAACCCATAGCCTTTTGCTTCTTTAATCCTAACTTACCATCTTCAACATGCAATTCTTCCAAATCAAAATTTGAAACCAATCTCCTCCTTTACACCTATTGTACCTACATTTACTCAAAAACAACAAAAATGATTAGAACGATGGGTTGCCTCCCACCAAGCACCTTAGTTTTGGTCGTGTCTCGACAAAATCTTAAGAAAACAAAATAATTAAAAACGATGGGTTTCCTCCCACCAAGCGCTTGATTTATTGTCGCAGCCCGACATAACTATCTCGATTACTTAGACTTCATCGAGATAGATGGGGCATCGTTTTCTGAATGGATTCAGACGACGCTGATGCTTACTTGTAGGAATGCAATCTCTTTCGAGATGAATCTTGTCCGTACATATCCCAAGAGGGATACCAATTATATCATCAATAGTCCAACCCATAGCTCTCTTGTATTTCTTCAGAGCAGAGATGAGAGCCTCTACGTGCTGTTTACTTAAATCATCCGCCACACTCACCGGAAGTGTATTTCCACTTCCCAAGAACGCATACCTTAGATAATTGGGGAGCTCTTTCGATTCTAGCACTGGGGGCTCTTCAATGGAAGTCTTCGCTGTTGGTGACGGTTGATTCTTAAGATCAAGGTCCGACTGCTTAGGAGTATGAGAATAGGACCTTATTTCTATTAGAGCAAACATAGTTTCTTTATAATCTTCATCGTCCTTATGCTCAACATTCAGCAACGCAGCAGACAATGGCTCAACAGTAAGCTGTTTCTCTACAGATAATGCTTTCTTATCCTCATAATGAACATCAGCTATGGAGAACACATTCATATCGCTGGGCTGCTTTATTCCTTTGCATATATCAAAGCGGACCACTTCGTCATTCAACCGAAATAAAAGCTCATTAGCTCTTATGTCAATGAGCACACTTCCTGTTGCAAGGAAAGGACGTCCCAAGATTATGGGAACATCAGAATCCACCTCGCAATCCAAAATCACAAAGTCTGCAGGAAAAATGAAGGTAGACACCTTCACCAACACATCATTCAAGATACCCATAGGTCGTTTTACCGACCGATCTGCCATCACAAGCCGCATATTGGTTGGTGTAGGGTCACCTAACCCCAACTTTCTGTAGACAGATAGTGGCATCAAATTGATGCTAGCTCCCAAATCGCACAATGCCTTAGCAAAATTCATTGATCCAACCGTGCAAGGAATAGTGAAAGCACCAGGGTCTGCCTTCTTCTGTACTAAGGACCTTGTGGCAATTGCACTGCAATGATGAATATTATCTGCCTGCTCATAGCTTACTGCCCATTTCTTTGTTAAAAGGTCCTTCATGAATTTAGCGTATCCGGGCATCTGCTCTAGCGCTTCCACCAAAGGAACATTAATAGTCAGCTGCTTCAACATAGTCACGAATTTACTGAACCTGGTATCATCATCTTTCTTCTTCAGTCTCTGCGGAAAAGGTGGTGGTAGAAGGGGAATTGTTTTCTCCACCACTTCTTTTTTATCTTGCTTCCGATTATCAACCTTTTCAGGAGTGTCATCAGCCTTCTTCTTCAGTATCTGAGGAAAAGGTAGTGGTGGAAGGGGAATAGTTTTCTCCACCACTTTCTTTTTACCTTGCTTCCAACTATCAATCTTTTCAGGCTGCAAACGTCTAGGGGTGACGTCATGAACACAATCTTCAGCTTCTTCGGCCTCTTCACATTCTGCATCAATAACATTATCCGCTATATCATCAACCACCTACTTGTCCTTGGATGGATTTTCCAACACTTTACCACTCTGGGTAGTAATAGCCATGCATGATCCGTTGTTCCTTGGGTTTTTCACCGTATCGCTAGGTAGTGTTCCAGCCTTTCTTTGGTTGAATGCCGCAGATAATTGACTCAATTGTTGCTCCAGCTGTTTTATTGAAGTGGAATGCGAGTCAACCAATTGCTTCATTGAGGATAGATCATTTATTACCTCAGTTACTCCTGTGCTGGTTGCCTCTACTCCTTTCAGCAGCTTAGTCATCATATCTTCCATGGACATATTTCCAGAACCAGATGCAGCGACGTCACGTCTTCCAGGAGGAACATACAAACCACTCCTGTCGGTATTGTTTTTCCAACTACCTTGATCGCGGTCCTTGTATCCAGATTTATCATAATAGATCCGACCTTGGTTTCCTTGGGCATTGCCTCGGAAACCCCCTGATGATTCAAGTAGTTGGCTTCTTCCTCTGAATCGGATTCGTCTCTTTCTTTTGACGCAACTTCTTTGACTTTTTCGGTCTTCCCTGATAATAAATGCTTGGTAAGAAGATCCATCTGCATTTTCATGTGCGCCATATCTTGATCACGTTACTCTTGTCTACGCCTCTGCTCTGCAGTCATGCCAATAGATACGGTATAGCTTGCTACCTCAGAATCCCTAGTATGCCAAGCTCTCCTCTACTTTGTCATACGATCTAGCATATCACTTGCCTCAAGAAAAGTAAGGTCCATGAATGACCCACCTGCAGCGTTATCAACCACTGGCTTTGTCACTGAGTTCAAAGCCCTGTATAATATCTCCATCAAGTGGATATTCGTCATCTGATGGTTTGGGCATCGCATAAGCTTCTTCTTGAACCTCTCCCATGTTTCGTGGAGAGCTTCAGTTGGAAGCTGTCGAAAATTGCTGATCTCATCCCTTAATTGGGCTCTCTTGGATGGCGGAAAGAATCTTTCAAGGAAAGCGTCTTTCAGTTGCCTCCAATTAGTAATAGAATCAGGAGTTAGCCCGTTCAACTATAGAGTTGCCTCCCCAGATAGAGACAATGGAAATAATCGCAGCCGAATTGCATTCTGTCCAATGCCTGGATTGTCAATGACTTGCATGTAGAGATAAAGTTAACCAGATGCATATTCGGATCATCACCTGCAAGTCCACCAAATAGTCCCTTGAGCTGCAATAACTGAATCATGGTGCTAGTGATATTGAACTTAGGTCCGGGTGCCAAGGGTGGAGGAATAATAGCCCCTGTGGCACCAGCTCCATCAAGATCGTCATCATCATCATCAAAAGGAGCCTGCACAGCTCGACGGTCAGGTCTCATTCTAGCTTGACGATCTCTCCTGTTCACAGTTGCTGCCACCTCATCTACACGCCGTGGATTAAGTAACTCCTCATCACCCAGGTCCTCATCATCAGGATTTTTTTCCCAACCTGGATTATCAATATTTTGTTGATGCACTTGAGCAGCTGCCAGTGCAACTAGTCTAGCTTGCTCCTGTTGAGCCGCCCTTCTGTCAATATCACGTTGTGCATCCATTCTACCAATAAGTTGAGGTTCAGGATTGATAGGTAATAGCAGTTGACCTAAACTTTGAGTGTTTGGCATGCACTCAAGCAAACCTGAATAAAACAAAAACAACAAACAAAAAGTAAAATCTACGAATTTTTGACCAAAGGGTCTAGTAACTATCACAAACTTAGTTGACAACCGTATTCCCCGGCAGCGGCGCCAATTTTTGATAACGCTCAAACTACATCTCTCGTAAGAGTGTAAGCGGTCGTTGTCAAATATAGAACCCAACTGGGTTGGGTGTCAAATCCCACAGAGAATACTTGGTCACTAAGTAAGCAAAGATTAGTAGACTTTTGGTGAAAGTTTCGTAAAAGGGGGGATTGTAACGTGCAATAATGTAACAAAGTGAAAATGGAAAATAGCAAAGTAAAAAGAAAGAATGTTTAGTAAGATTCTAATCAATAAGAATTGAAAGATGGGGTTACGTCCACCTTATGAGTTATACATCTCTATTGGCTATGAGTTATGTGGAATTCAGACATGCATGTGATTATAGAGAATTGTATTCTATGGAAAATCCAGGCATCTTTCGACCATCAAGGATTATTTCACTTTAACTCTTTTGAGCTTAAAGCGTATCTAACGGTACAAATTCTCCAAGAGGTTAATCCAGTTACGGCACTAACTTTTTAACAGGGGTTGGTGCCCTATTACCTTGACATTATCTCTTTTCCAGACATATAACTTTTCTTTCGAACAAGTTAATGCTATACTGGCATATTCTATATGTTTGCAACCACTAGAATTTAGATTAAGATGAAGAGAGTAATGATATAAGCAGCATACGTGTCACGAATTCACAAACTTATAGCAATAGATAGTATCTCATAAGGCTTCCATAACCCCAACAGAGAAGTTTAGCTACTCATGATTGCAACGGAGATCACAATAAACATCATCATGATCTCACGTTGGTCACAAGGGTCGTGCTTTCTCTGTCAGAAAGTAACGTGAATAGTACTAAATATCGAAGAAAATAGCATTGAATAGAAAATAGGATGAATGAGTTGAATTATAAGGGTTGAATGAATTAATGAGTGAATGAATAAAAATTTCAGCACAATAGGGTATTTATAACACCCATATCCTATTCCTACTAGGCTACTGTGTACTTATCCTAATCCTACTAGGATACTGCGTGCTTATCCTAATCCTAATAAGTTACTGCTGATCCCCAAAGTCTTTAGAATTGCTGTTTTTGCCCGAGACAGGTTTTCCATGCATCACTTTTAGTCCCTAGGCATCCAAGCTCTCCTTTCCTTCTTTCGTGAAGCTTCCTTGAGCGTCAAGTTATCCATAAAATGCTGAAATCTTCATCATTTATACCTGAAAACTTGCTAATCACGTTTGTTAGCTCACTTACAGGAAAAAGGACTAAAAGTGCATGAATTATATATTTTGTCCTCAAAACTTAGCTAAAATATGGGTAAATTATAGTACTTTAGGCGTGTAAATACGCCTATCATCAAGAACCCATAGACATTTTACTATGAGCATCAACCACTACATTGGCCTTGCTCGACTAATAAAGTACACTCATGTCAAAATCTTTCAAGATATTTAACCATCTTCTCTGATATAGGTTAAATTTTTCTAAGAGAATACACGCTGAAGGATTTTTTTATCTATGAACACAACTACATGAACTCCATACAAGTAATGCCTCCAAATATTTAAGGAAAAAACTATGGCTGCTAACTCAAGATAATGAATCGAATAATTCTTTTCATGTGGCTTAAGATGTCTAGAGGCGCAGTTTATTACCTTACCAATATACATGAGGATATTAGCCAAACCTACTATGGATGCATCACAGTACATGACAAACCCATCTGAACCATGTAGAAGAGTCAAAACTAGGGCTGAGGTGTTTCATATCTTCAACTTTTGAAAACTCTTCTCGCATGAATCTGACCATTGAAACTTTACTTTCTTATGGTTCAATCTGAACATAAGGAATGCAATAAAAGAAAAACTTTTAATGAACCAATGGGAGTAGACCGCCAAACCTAAGAAATTCATGATATCTGATTGATAGATGGGCTTAGGCCAATTTCTCACTGCTTCAGTATTTTGGGGATCAACTCTAATGCCATCACAAGAAATAATATGACCAAGGAATGCTGACCTTAGCCAAAAATTAGCACTTATTGAATTTGGTGAACAAAGGATAATTTTTGAAAGTCTGTAATACTATTCTGAAATAGTTTGCATGATCATGCTTTGTGCGGGAATATAGAACGATGTCATCTATCAATACTATGAAAAACATATCCAAGTACTATTTGAATACATAATTCATGAAGTCCATAAAAGTTGTGGGGTATTAGTAAGACTAAAGAACATGACTAAGAAATCGAAGTTGCCATATCAAGTTCTGAAAACTGTCTTCAGAATGTTATATTCTCTGACTCTGAGCTGATGATAGCCTGATCTGAGGTCTATCTTGGAGAAATAGTAGGTAACCAGAAGCTGGTCAATATGTCATTAATTATGGGAGGTTGCTACTTGTTCTTGACTGTGACTTTATTGAGCTGATGGTAGTCTATACACATTCTATGAGAATCATTATTCTTTTGCACAAATAATACTGGTGCACCCCACGGGGACACACTAGGATAGATAAATCCCTTATATAAGAGGTCCTTCAACTAATATTACAATTCTCTTAGTTTTGTCGGTGCCATTTTGAATGAAAAAAATAGATATAGGCTGAGTATTTGGAAGAAGGTCAGTGCCGAAGTCTATTTCCCTTTTGGGAGGAATTCTAGAAAGATATTTGTGAAAGACATCTGAGTATTCATTCACCACTGGTACCGATTCAAGACTGGGAGATTCTAAAGTAAAGTCTTTGACTCACACAAGATAATAGACATATCCTTTAGAAATCAATTTTCTCTCTTCCAAGTAAGAAAAAAGTTGACCCCTAAATTTTGAAGTACTACCCCTCCACTCTAGGATAGGTTTATTTGGAAACTGAAATTGGATAATTCTATTCTTGTAGTTGATGTGGCAAGCAAGAATAAAGACAATACATGTCGAGAATGACATAAAAATTAATCATCTCTAATTCGACTAAGTCTGCCGAAGTGAATTTCTAAGATACCATAATCGAACAGTTCCTGTATACACATAAGTCTATGATAGTTTTACCCGTTGGAGTAGAGACTGAGAAGGGCTCTGGTAAAATTTTAGTACTGACTCCAAAATCAAATACTATATAGGGAGTAAAAAAAATAGAAAACCTCATGGATCTAGCAAAGCGTAAACATAAAAATGGAATATATGTTATGTAATAGTGAAAACATAAGGATAATTTTTCTGATTCGAATGAGACTGAAGAGCATAGCGTCTATTTGGGCATTGCCCACTAGTTGCACTAGAAGTGGCACCCTGCTAATTTAGGAGACTGAACTGATTTGAGGAATGGTGATGCAAACCCTGATAACCTGACGGAGGACACACTCTAACTCTATGGCCTGGCTTGCCTCATCTGAAATAGACATCACTTCCAGCTCTACAAATACCCTTGTGGTTCTTATCGCAAGTCTGACAAAGAGGATTATTTTAGGAACTTCTAACACTGCCTTGAGATCTAAGGCCTTATACCTTATCTCTATTGTCATATCTGAATTCTGGCACTACGGTACAGGCAAAGAAAGGAGCTGGAACTGGAGACTTTGAGAAAAACTGAGAATGATTACCACCCTCTGACTTAGGCTGATTAAAACTGAAGCTATATGTTCTAGCTCTCATATTCTGTTTTTCTCTATCCTTAATCTTCTACTTTACTATCTGTTGAGCATGGATCATAATCCTACCTATGTCTATATCACTAATAAGCATTGCAGTACTTCACTCCTTGACCATTCTATCATTCACCAAAGATACAAAATTACTCATCATATACCTATTATCTACCACCACATAAGGAGCGTATCTAGATAATTGAGTAAACTTGTGAGAATACTCTTTCATGGTTATACGTGAGATTAATAAATTCTAACACCTTAGCTTCTCTTAGCTGTAGGGGAAATAATATATATAGAAAATATGTAGCAAACTCCTCCAACTCAATGGACCCTGCATTTGTGGCCCTTTCTAATTTCCTCTATTTGAACCAAGTTTTAGCCACATCCTGCAACTAATATGTAAAAAGCTCAGCACTCTCACTAGTAGTAACCCCCATAATATTTGTAACCTTCTGAACCTGATCAAGGAATTCTTGAGTGTCCTCTTCTAACTTATACCCAATAAAAGATGGATGGTTCATTCGGGTGAAGTCCTAAATCCTGGATGCAGTAAAATTGGCCACTAGGTTGGCCAAAATGACATTTGGACATTCACTTTGAGCAGCTACTGATTTATAAAGAGTAGTGAATATAGCTTTGGACTCTTCATGGAGACGTGCTTTTCTAGAGGATCTGTCTGGATGGGCTGAGGTGCTGACTGATTTCCATTTTTTCTTTTAGGAGGCATGTTCTGTAAAATGAAAAAGAAAAGGATTATACTAAGAGTTAAATTTGATTTTATGCTCACTTGCACAACATGAATACTAAAATAAGGGAAAAATATTCCTAAAACATCTCATAGCCTCGTGTACATAAGTGTGGCGCGCAATACACCCCTGTACAAGACTCTACTGGATGAAACTTTTTAGACCTCCTAGGACACTATTAAACCTTAGGCTCTGATACCCGGTTTGTAATACCCCGAGTCTGGTACCCCATACACTACAATGTGCTAACAATCCCAAAGTACCACTATCTAACTCATGACTGGTACCTATTTGCAATAACTGTATAATAATACTAAATAATGTGAAATAAATATAACTGATAAAATAATGTTTGTACAATGTATAATAATACCAAAACTAAAATAAACTGTCTGAATATGCTATAGTCTAGAAAAGCCTCTAAACTGTATGAATTGTGGAGTTGAAGGGAAACTCTCCAACTAACTCCGGCTGCTGAATGACTAAGTATTGAAATAATGAAATAATTATGTTCTCAAACTATGAGGATGCACCATTGACTCTAGCTATTGAAAGTTGAATTACTAACTGCGATCAAGAACTTAAGCATCCGAACCTATGGTATAAAACACCACAGCACAAGAGAAAACTACGTGTCTGTACGTTATAATTTACTAGTATGCAAAGTGGAGTAGGATGAATGCATAGGTTCATATTCATGAACAATAATAATTGAATAATATAAGTATGACTTAATGAGAGTACATGCATGAATACAGTAATTGTAACTAAGATCATAATACCACTGAATACTGACTCTAAATACTGGTAACATGGATTTATGATAATTGATATATTATTAACTGAGTCACTATGTTTGACAGTCTTGATTCTGATGGAACTAGCTAAGTTCCATACTGAGCTGAGTGACTGTATTTGACAGTCCAATATTCTGTAGAACTATGTGATTTCTATTAATGAGAATGAAACTGTAGAAGGTATTCATCTAATCTACATGCCCTAAATAATGTAATATAACTAAATTGGGGTTCAATCTGTAACCCCAATTGGAAGGGTGTTAATACTACACCACTAGTAAGGACAAGTTATGAGTGACCCTCATTTGTCAGGTACTCTAATAAGAATTATGAGACGCTCATCTATTGGTTAAGCCACCTCATCAACCCTTAGTTTTTATGTATAACATCTCAACCTATGCTAGCTAAATAGTTCTGAAACACAAGTAATGTTTCTAAGGATCACACTCTCTACTGTCAGGTGATCTGTCATCCTTGGATTCACTCAGTGTTGAATCCTACTCCCAACTTAATAGACACTAAACTAATTAGAATGAATTGAATTGGACTAAATTTATAGAGTTCTGTTGACTGATAAAATACTACTGAGATCTATTAACTGACTGAGTTTACTAAGATTACTGAGCACTGAATAGGACTGGACTGATACTTTGTTTATTGAGTTTTCCTGAGTTAGGTGACTGCCTGAATTCTACTTATCACAACTTGACTGAGAGCATCTTGAAAACTACACTGTCTTTAGTCACACAGCTAAATTATCAGGTATTGAATACCCTCAGGACTCAATAGCTTGAATAGTAATAGGATATGATACTTCTTGAATACATGGTCTGTAATGCCTCGATTATCTGAACTGGAATGCTACACAATGCTCATGACCCCGAGGGACCACAAGATAACCCATAACTGATGTTTGTACCTATATACAACAAATCATGACATAATAATGTGGACTACGTAAAAGTTATAAGGCCATAAGGGTCAACTAAAACGTCTATATGAAAACAACATCCGTGGGGTAATAACACCTAAATCAAAAATAAAATAACTGTCTGACATGATGTAGTCTAAAAGCCTCTAAACTGTCTAAATAAGGAGTTGAAGGAACATGTCTCCAACTAACTCCATAAAAACTGAACTGAATAAATAAATGAATAACTCAAATAATCTCATCCTAGAAGGAAGAGGATTAACTATAAGTATATATACTGACTGAGACTGATACTGTTGGTCTGGGACTCATGGCTATGCACCTATGGTTTAACATGAAAAGAAAGAACCATAGCGCAAATACGTTAGTACAACTGGAGTAGAGTATAAGAGTGAGGTAGGCTGAATATAAAAAGGGTTTCATGCATAAATAATGTTAACTGACTAATATGAATGTGAGAGTGCCAACATACATATATAGAAACTGAGACAATGAATGAGTGCCAAAATACGAGATTTTTGATAGCATGGGTAACTGTAACTGACAGTCACGTATCTAATGGAACTATCTAAATTCCTTATTGTAACTGAGTTTGACTGTATCTGACAGTCATGGTATAATGAAATCTGAAGAACTATCTGAGGTCTTTTACTATGACGATACTGAAACTATGGGAGGTAGTTGTTTAACCGACATGCCATATGTATGCCGAAATGGCTAAGCTGGGGTCCAATCTTTGCCCCAACTAGAGGGGTGTCAATACCGCACCACTGGTAAGGACAACTATGAGTGACCCTTATCTGACATGTACTCAAATAAGAATGATGGGAACCTTAAACTGATAGGTTAAGCCACCTCATCGACCCTAAACTGATAGGTTAAGATAACTCAACCTACACTGGCTATGTAGTTCTGGAACATAAGGATGACTGCTAAGAATCACACCCTAAACTGGCAGGTGAGTTCCCATACTTGGGTTCACTCGGTGCTAACTACTACTCACATCTTGAGAGACTGAACATGAATAACTGAATGTACATGAACTTGAACTTAATGAATTTTGTTAATTGATGGAAACTACTGATATCTGATAACTGACTGAGATCATAAGGTTTTCCTGAGTCACATGACTGACTGAAATCTACGAAATCATAGCTTGAGTTCGGATATCGTGAAACATGACATGACTCTAGGCACACAACTATAGTTTTTTGGTACGAATACCCCTAGGACTCGATAGAAGGAAACTGACTCACATGACATGACTTGATCACAAAATTTGAGTCCATAATTCACATTATCACAAATAGGGGATAGCATGCTTCATGGGTTTATTCAATATATCAACATGGTAGGAAAACATGGATATAATTTGCATACATAATTCATAAATCCAACATCATGCATGCTTCAAGAAACCACCATAAAATACATAATTAGCATGGAAATTCATATTGGAGTTGATAGCTAACATGGACTTGTCATTTAGATATCATGGAATCATACACCTATGAGTTTCTAGCTTACTAAGCATATTGTCAAACACAATGATTGCATTCTTTAAGGCATAGGTGGATTTCAAGCTCTCATTACTTCAAACCACCCAAAGTTTAGGATTTTCAACCAAAAATCACATATATTCCATGAAAACCTCCTTAGATATAATCTTGAAACTAAAACAATAATCATCAACATGTACATATTCATATCACCATAAAAAGTTCACAAAACCATATTTAAAATCATGATTCTTGAGCTCTATGAACGAATTGAATTCAGAGATGAACACTACGCATACCTTGGAGTAGTAATCTGTGAAAATTTTGGTGAAATAGGCTTGGAATCGGAAACCCTCAATTGAACCCAAGACTTGATCTTGCTTGTTCTTGAGAAAAAATTGATGAAACCATAATATTTTGGTGAAAAATGGCTCAAATCTCGTGTTAATGACTATATATAGCAAACTTAGTAAACTATATGCACCTTAATTATTTAGTGTATTAGCAAACTTAGCCCTTTTGGAATCATTGAAAAGAATTTAAAGTAAACCATAAGTAAAGATAAGTACAGATTAGTTAACTTATGGCCACTGGGAAAACACTATCATGAAGAACAAATTTGCAGTTTAAAGATAACAAATTTAACATACAAAAAAAATATTTGTTCCCAAGTAGGATAAGTATGATTTCAATGCATAACTTAAATGTTCATAGGGAAAAATCCATATGATTCAAGATGGATTTACAAGTGAAGGAATGGAAAAAAGATTTTTAAGGAGTAGGGTCAAGTTGTTGTTGACATTTCTTATCTTGAATTTGACCTAAGACTTCATCAGTTAAGGTTGACACCCTCTTCTTCAAATCAGTATTCTCAGTTCTAAGTATTTCTTTATCACATGGGTTTTCTTTGGGGAGATGTTGAATTGTTTCCTGAATCTATTTTTTCATCCTTGGCATCTCAATTTCCCTTTAGTTCCTTTATTTCCTTGATGAGCTCCCTTTGGACAATGCTACCTGGTTTGACACAACAAGTCTGGATTGATGTTTTCATGACAAGCATTTGAAACACAGATCCTTGGGTTCCAGACTCACAGGTAATGTCAAAATGATTAAGTACTTTATTTAGTCTAAATCCATAAGGTATGCCATGGTTCCCATTCTTATAAGGAACCACTTTGTGAATGTCTTCTCTCATCAATGAAGTTTTATTAATGAATTCAAAGCTACTAAGGAATTCCATTACATACAAACTAGTGGATGAGGAAATGATTTTCTTTTGATACCTAGGCAAAATCACCTTGTTCGTAAAGTCAAAGACCAATTGAAACTCACTCTTGAGTGATTTCCTTTTCAATGAAGCCACATATTTCCCATTGACCTTGGATACCTATGCTAAGAATTCTATTCAAGGATCTTGTTCTTAGAATTATGAGCATCCTTTCCTTTAGACTCAACAATTTGGAATTTTTGTTGATAGCCTAGACCTCTACTATCATTACCACCTTGACTAGTCAGGTTAGAAATGATCAGTGAGGAAGTATTCTACTTAAGAGACTTCTTTAACACTTCTTTAAAGCGGACTACGTCCCTCTCTAACTCTTTATTCATGTGAATTTCTAAAATAAGTTTTGTTATGAAGTTTTCAACTCCTCTTTAAGATCAATATGAATAATTGAGGCTTTCTTCATCCCTTTACTATTTACACAATTTATCTCTTTCAAATTGTTCATCAAATTTAGATTTTTAGATTTCATCTTTGTGAACAACATTTTAGTTTTAGAAATATGGAGAGTTAAAGAAAATAGATCGTTCTCTTGATTTGGTACTTTTTATGCTAAAGCACTGTTCTCAGTAGTTAGTTCACATTTATAGTCCATCAACACAATTGCAAGACTTTTTATCTTCCTAGTAGAGTAATTTTCAAGAATTTTATTAATGGAAAAGATAGTACATTATTTTTGTCTTCATTTTTAGTGTGTACTATGAAGGAAAACAATCCGTTGCAAGCATGGAGACATCTACAAACTTCTCAGCTTTATCAAATTCACTAGACCCCAACCAACAAAGGCTTATTTAACTCCGAAATCAGCTGCAACCTGTCTTCTTAATTTTATAAGGACGTGGCCCCCATTTATTCCCTTTTCACCTTCATTGTTGTGATAATCCTAATAGTCCATTTTGTGTATTAGACAATTCTTAATAAAATGCTCAAGACTTCCACATCTGTGAAAAACTTTCATAGTGGCTACTTTATTTGAACATGAACTTACAGTTTTTAGAGCCAAAGATTTTCCAATTTTGACTTCCTTCTTGTCTTATCCATTTTGCTTCTTTTAGTTCATAGGTCTTCATGTTTCTAGTAAGTTCATCCATAGTGAGGGTATTTTTTTGCCTCAGATATGGGATATAATTTACTTTACCATGAATTCAGAAGAAAACCAAGAATCTTTCTCACTTGGTTGTAAACTGGAATCACTTCACCTTAACAATAAAGCTCATTTGTAATAGAAGTGAATTGTTTGCATTTATTGGAATGTTTCTCCTTTTTTCAAGATGAAGGTTTCATACTTAGTAGTGAGCATGTCTACTATCCTTCTCATTAGTAACACCTTCATGTTCAGTTCTCAAGCAATCCCAGATCTCTTTAGCATTTTCACAAGATCAGATCCTATTATATTCATCAGGACCAATACCACAAAATAACAATTTATTAGCTGTGTAATTATTTTTAATTTTCTTTCTATCTTAATTATCATTCTCTCCCTTGCTTTTAACAACCATTTTAGTAATTTCTCCTTCTTTGACTTCTTCAATAGGAACGTAACATCCATTAAGGATTATGTCCATCAGTT
This sequence comes from Capsicum pubescens, assembly GCA_030864215.1. Classification (NCBI taxonomy): domain Eukaryota; kingdom Viridiplantae; phylum Streptophyta; class Magnoliopsida; order Solanales; family Solanaceae; genus Capsicum; species Capsicum pubescens. Next base: position 25,388,307 of record CM061543.1, read on the forward strand.
CACTATCTTCAACTATAATAAAGTCAAATATCCTAGCTTTCCACCACCCATAATAATTTCTATTAAATCTTGGTAGTTTAGTGGTAGATTGCTTTTCTCCTAGAATAGGTAGAGTAGCCATACTAGCCAAGACACTCTAGGTGTGAACTTTTTATAGTGACCTTGGTCTACTACTAATTTTTGAAACCCTGAGGGTTACGGCATAGATTGAGGGATCAGGTCTCTCAAAATAAATCACATGCAAAGTATACAAAAATAACCAGAAAATAATAAATAGAGTAGGATGAGTAAAAACATAAAAAAATTTATGTGGAAACCCAGGAACGTAAATATCATAGTCTTCCCTCACAAGTACCAAAGAAATCCACAAAAATCAACTTCCTGATTATAGTATAGATTTTAGCATACCTCTAGGCTCCTTTTGCTTATAGAAACCCTACTACACGCTTATCTTGGTAACTATACCACGGACTCTCAATTGATTACCTCTAATAAAAAAACAATAATAGATAACTCTACCAAAGAAACTCTCTCAAAAGAAAACACTACTCTTATAAGATGAGTAGTTTGATTTTAACTCATTACTCACTCAAGAATATTTCAATTGAAGCACACATAAAGCTAAGAACTTGAGCTGTATTTAAATAGGGGATACCGTAACGCCGCGATTTTCTAAACAAGAATTGTACACAATACTCAAGACCCCAAAGGATCACAAGCTAACCCATGAATAATATTTGTACCTGTAAGCTGGATAATATATGTATAGGATGCGGAAACATGAACTATAAGTCCATAAGGTTCAATACAGATATATATCATAAAAAATGGTATAATAATACCAAAAAAAACATAAATACTGAAGTATGACTATCTAATTTGAGATCTAGTCCAAAATCCTATAACTAAACTAAATAAGGAGTTGAAGAAACATGTCTTCAACTAATTCCACAAAATTGAAACTGCACTGAAATACTATGATAATAAATATAGTAATCATGTCCTTGAAATAGAAGGAATCACTACTAACTGGGCTGCAACTGCTGATCTTGAACCCGCGCCTCTTAAACTATGGTGTAACATAAAAATGAAAGCACAATAGTGTGAATACATCAGTACGTCTGAATGTACTATGTATACAAGGAGGTAGGCTAAATGCATGGGGTTTATATGCATGAACATACTAACAGATATGAACTTGAGAATACATAAATGCACCGATAACTATAACTAAACTCGTGATGATATTGACTACTGAGATTGAATTCTAACTACATGAGTTTACTGATACTGAGGAACTGAATAACCGAAAGACTACTAACATGGATAACTGTATCTAACAGTCCTAAGTCTGGTGGAGCTATCTGAGTTCCATACTATATTTGAATATCTAAGTCTAAGATCAGTCCTTGCTAGTGGGTGGTCTCTAAATATATTGATAAATAAGAATGACTTCACTTAGTTGAGATCAGTCCTACCTAGTGGGTGATATCCAAATCTGATAATACTGATACAGATTGACTATAAATGAGATCAGTCCTATCTAGTCGTAGAGTCTGATGTTACTATTGCTAAAACTGTAATTGATATCAGTCCTATCTAATGGGTGATCTTGGAGTCTGATAAGATTTGAATGTGTCTGCCAATCCTGAGTCGGTCCAACTAAGTTGAGTTGACTATATCTGACAGTCCTGATTTCTATAACTGAAACTGTGGGATGTATTTATCTAACCGACATACCCCTTTCTAGCTAGTCTGGGGTCCAATCCTTGCCCTGATTAAAAGGGTGTCAGTACCGCACCACCAGTAAAGACATGTACTATCGAGTCATTCCTAATCTTGTGGGGTACCCCTGGGAATAGTCCTATACATATAAATATGCTAACGGGTGATCCCTGAGTATGTCATTCCTACCTAATGGGTGACATATCATACCTACGTTGGCTACATAGTTCTGGAACTTAGGGATTGGTTCTAGGTATCTCTATCATATCTAATGGGTGAGACCCCATCCCTAAGTTTGGTCGATGCTGAATCCTACTACCATTTGAATGAAACTGAACATGATTATATGAGCTGAACTGACTAACTTAGCTAAACTAAGTAACTGAGCTGAACTACATAACTAATCTGATTAACTGAGCTGATAGTATTTTTTAAGCTGAGCTAAGCTAAATTCACTGAGTTTTGTTGACTGACGGAAAAGATACCATAGATCTGGGAACTAACTGAGAGTACTTAAGTTACTGAATACTGACTAGGACTGAACTGATACTGAATTTACATAAGTTTTCCTAAGTTATAAGACTAACTAAAGTCTACTGAACATGGCTTGACTGAGAGTATCATGAAAACATGACATGGATTTAGGCACACAACTATATTTTTGGGTGCAAGTACCACCAGGGCTAGATGGAAGGAAACTGACACACATAAATGAGTTGATAAGAAGAATAGAGTTCATAATTCACAATATCATAAATAGGAGATTTCATACTAAGCTTAATTCTCAACCATATATCACATGGAAGGGGATGCATACAGCATGTATATACTTGCATGGCTTCAATAGCATGGTCATTCCATATCACAACAATAACACATAGTAATAACGTGGAGTTCATGTAAAATCATAAAGTATAGAGCATGAATTGTCATTTAAGCACTATCTACATCATGGAACGTGAATTCTATATCCTAGACATTTTATCAAACACCTAACATGCACCAATTTGGGCATAGGCTTATTCATGAATTCAACAAACTAAATCACCCAAAATTCATATACTTCAACTAACATGCCAACCTAGTTTCATACAAAACTGTAAAGATTCTATCTTGGCATCATTAAACAATTAAACATGATCAAACATCTATTCATAAGATAAAACCATAATGTATAATTTTGGAAAAAGGGTTCTTGGACTTCATGGACAAAAGAAGTCCATGAATGAACACACGCATACCTTTATCTCATGCATTTACGAAGGTTGAAGGAGAGATTCTTGAATTTGAGCATTGAATTTGGATTCCCTATTGAAACCCTAGCTATGTTCTTGAAAGGAATTTGAGAGAATATAGAGTATTTTAGTGTTTATGACCCATAATCCCATGTTATTGAGTATATATATTACGGAAAAATGACCAAAATACCCCTAATAGCACAGAAGTGGAATGTTAAAAACTGGGCACACACCAGAGTTAGCGGCCAGCACCCAGTCTAGTCCATCGTTTTTAGCAGGTGTTGTCTGCCTTAGGGTGGCGCTCTAGGCTAGGTGATGCAGGCTTGTTATGAGGAGCTACTATTTTTCAAATACAAACATTCCCTTATGCTATTAAAAAAATTCTAAAACTTACCTAGGATGTACTATGACCTTGCCCCATCACAACGCAACTTAAAAATCCAAAAACAAACGTCGGGAAGGTAATTAAATAAATCCCCGAAGTTTGGAGGTCTAAAATGAGACTAAGTGTTGAATCTTTAACACTTAGAAAAATTTCTAAGTATTGAGACCTTTCAAAGAGTTTTATGAGCTGAATTTGACACGCAATTTTGTGGGGTATTATAATATCTCCCCTTGGGAATATTCATTCTCAAATGGAAACAAACTAAGAGGAGAGAACGATCAACTGAAGTATGTACAAGACATTCTATACTGAGACATGATTTCCTGGACCGACATGACTGAAAGCTAAGCATAACATACTTAACATGCATATCTGATGCATGGGTAACTGATAAGATAAATCCATGCATACCATATGCAGGATTATTGACTGTCATGATACATGAAGGAATGGATAAAAGTACTAATGAGATGATCACACATATCTAATGCATGAATGCATAACTAAACTGACTCATGAACATGCGACTGAATATGCACTGGTAAAGGTACCAAGTTTGAGCTTAAAACTGAGCATGGAACTGAATACTAGGTTTGCTACAGTGATTTGTCAATGAAAATGAATAAGTTAAAAGAAGGTTGTTAACTTTGAACTAAAAATACCGATGAGTTCGATATTAATTACTCCATATGCATGAGCGAAATAATAAGAACATAACTGAGGCTAAGGCGTAACACATGAGATGAACATAGTGAACTGAACTGAACCTCTGAATATATGACTTGCGGCTGTGGTTTGAATCTTTGAGGGTAAATTTATGCGTACCATTTATTCTAGAGTGAATTTATTATGCAAAGAGAACTGAAGGATCTAAGGCATGAGAGCATTAAAGAAGGCTAGGGTTTCTCCCCCTTCAAACACTATGTCCCTCTAAGAGTTCATATCTTAATTAGATTTTTGGGTGATGCATAGGGCATCTATGAACTAGATTATGACTAAACATCGGGAGTCTGAAACTAATGCATAATGCCTGAACTAAACTAGACCTATTGATGCCACTAACTCATGCTAAAACATAATCTCATATTAGAGCAAGAGATCTAACAATGCATACAATGAACATAAAATACTTGTAATGTACCGGAATATAAGTCAGGGAAACTTTTCAGATCATGATGAGTGTGTAATGCATAAAGCATATTCTGACGCTGACCACTCCCAGTGGCCTGCTGATGAAAATCTTTACCCCTCTGTGCTAGGAGTCTACCCTCTTGTATCCTGTGTCCTGGCTTTCCATATACATAACATACATCACTGCCTGCTCTATATGAACCTAAGTTATTTTTACCATATTTTTTGCAAAACGGTTAGGTAAGAATCCTACCCTCACTACCCCAGGCCTCAGATCCTGGCACCCCATTCCTAAACTTGGGTGCTGGTACACTAGCTGAATATGAAGTTGGGTATGAGAACTTCCACTATTATAGAAATGGTTACCACCCTGTGACCCTGACTGAGAAAAACCATAACTGCCTGTTCTTGCTTTCTTACTATGTTTCTCCCTCATCTTAACATTCTACTCCTTTATCTGATGGGCGCGAGTCATAAGCCTAGCTAAAGTCATGTTGTATATCAACATAGCAAAGATGCACTCATTCACTATGCTATTATGCACCCCTGACATGAACTTACTCATCTTAGCCCGACTGTCTGCAACCACATAAGGGGCATATTTGGATTATTGAGTAAACTTTAGAGAATACTCATTCACTATCATATTTCCCTATCTTTGGTTGATAAACTCTAGAATTTTTTCATCCCTCATCTCTTAGGGAAAGAATCTGTCTAAAAAAGCCGTGAAAAATTCATCCCACTCAATAGGACCTATATCCTCTAACCTCTCAAACTTCCACTGTTTGTACCAAGAGTGAGAAACATCCTGTAACTGGTATGCGGCTAAATCGGTACTCTGACAAAAAGTGACCCCAATGATGTATTTGACTTTCTAAAATTGTTCAATGAATTTCTGCGGGTCATCGTCTAACTTAGACCAAAGAACAAGGGAGGGTTCATTCGGGTGAAGTTCCGAATCTTAACAACGGCTGAATTAGACTCTGGTTGTCCAAAAAAACTGGTGGTCATTCATTCTGGGTAATGATGGTCTGAGCAAGAGTGGTAAATATGGCCCTAAACTCCATATGGGAAATATGTTCGCCCAAAGGATCTTCGAGTGAAGGAGCCGGTTAGTTTCTTCTCTTTGGAGGCATGTTCTGAAACCAAGAAGAGAAACGAATTAGATTAAGAGTTTAACTTAATATTTATGCTCACTGGCATGACATGAATACTAAAAGAAGGGAAAATATTTCTAAAACATCTTATAGCATCCTACACGTAAGTGTGGTGCACAACACATGCATGTACAAGACTCTACTAGATGCAACTTTTAGACTTACTAGGACACTCTTGAACCTTAGGCTATGATACCAAGTTTGTAATGCCCCAATTTTCTAAACTAGAATGCTACATGGTGCTCATGACCCCAAAGGACCACAAGCTAACCCATGACTGATATCTGTACCTGTAAGCTGCATAATATATGTATAGAATGCAGAAAGATGAACTATAAGTCCATAAGGTTCCATACTGATACATATCTAAAAAATATGGTATAATAATACCAAAATGAAAAATAAATACTGAAGTACGAATATCTAATCTGACATCTAGTCCAAAAGCCTCTAGCTGAATGGAATAAGGAGTTGAAGGAACATATCTCCAACTAACTCCACAAAACTGAAATTGCACTAAAATACTAAGATAATAAAGATAGTAATCATATCCTCGAAATAAGAGGAATAACTGCTAACTAGGCTGCTACTGCTGATCTAGAACCCGCACCTCTGAACCTATCGTGTAACATAAAGAGAATGCACTATAGCACAAATGCGTCAGTACGTCTGAATATATTGAGTATACGTGCGGTAGGCTAAATGCATGGGGTTTATATGTATGAACATGCTGACTGATATAAATGTGAGAATACATACATGCACCGGTAACTACAACTAAACTCATGATGATACTAACTAGAGAGACTGAATTCTAACTACATGAGTTTACTGATACTGAGGTACGAAATAACTGAAAAAATAATAACATGGATGACTATATCCAATAGTCTTATGTCTAGTGGAACTATCTGAGTTCCATACTATATCTGAATATCTGAGTCTAAGATCTGTCCTAGCTAGCAGGTGATCTCTGAATATGATGATAAGTAAGAATGACTTAACTTAGTTGAGATCATTCCTACCTAGTGGGTGTCTCTAAATCTGGTAATACTGATAATGATTGACTATAAATGAGATCAGTCCTATCTAGTGGGTGATCCCAGAGTCTGATGTTACTAATGTTAAAATAGTAATTGAGATTAGTCCTATCTAATGGGTGATCTTAGAGTCTGATAAGATCTAACTATGTCTAAAAGTCCTGAGTCTGTAATAAGATGATTTGATTGTATCTGACACTCGTGATTTCTATAACTGAAACTGTGGGATGTATTCATTTAACCAACATTCCCCTCTCTAGCTAGACTGGGGTCCAATCCTTGCCCTAATTGGAAGATGTCAGTACTGTGCCATAAGTAAAGAAATCTTTTGTAGAGTCAGTCCTAATCTTGTGGGTGACCCCTAGAACAGTCCTATACATATAAATGTGCTAACAGGTAATCCCTGAGTATGTCAGTCCTACCTAATGGGTGACATCTCGTACCTACATTGGCTACATATTTCTGTAACTTAAGGATTTCTTCTAGGGATCTCAGTCCTATCTAACGGGTGATCCCTTATCCCTAGGTTTTCTTGGTGTTGAATCCTACTCCCATCTAAATGAGACTGAGCATGATTATCTGAGCAGAATTGACTAACTGAGCTGAATTGAGTAACTGAACTGAATTGAGTAACAAATCTAATTAAATAAGCTGATAGTATTTTCTCAGTTGAGCTAAGATGAATTCACTGAGTTCCTTTGATTGACAGAAAAGATACTAGAGATCTGGGGACTAACTGAGAGTATTGAAGTTACTGAATACTTAGTAGGACTTAACTGAGACTGAATTTACATGAGTTTCCTGAGTCATGAGAATGACTAAAGTCTACTGAACATGGATTGACTGAGAGTATTATGAAAACATGACATGGATCTAGGGAAACAACTATATTTTTCAGGTAAAAGTTCCCCCAGGACTCGATGGAAGGAAACTGACACACATAACTGACTTGATCATAAGAATAGAGTTCACAATTCACAATATCATAAATAGGAGATTTCATAGTAAGCTTAATTCTCAACCATATTTCACATGGAATGGGATTCACACAATATGTATATACTTACATGGATTTAATATCATGGTCATTCCTTATCACAACAACAACACATAGCAATAACGTGGAGTTCACATCAAATCATCAAAATCATAAAGCGTGGAGCATGAATTATCATTTAAGCACTTTCTAAATCATGGAACATGAATTGTATATCCTAGGAATTTTATCAAACACCTTACATGCACCACTTTGGGCATAGGCTTATTCATGAATTCAAAAATATAAATCACCCAAAATACATATTCAACTAACATGCCATCTTAGTTTCATACAAACCCATAAAGATTCTATCTTGGCATCATTAAACAATTAAACATGATCAACCATCCATTCATAACATGAAACCATAATATATAATTTTGGAAAAGGGTTCTTGGACTTCATGGACGAAAGGAGTCCATTAATGAATACGCGCATACCTTTATCTCATGAATCTATGAAGGTTGATGAAGATATTCTTAAATTTGAGCCTTGAATTTGGATTCCCTATTGAAACCCTAGCCTTGTTCTTGAATGGAATTTGAGAGAATATAGTGTATTTTGTTTTTTATGAGACTTAATCCCGTGTTAATGAGTATATATACGAAGGTAAAATAACCAAAATACCCCTAATAGCATGAAAGTGGAATACTAAAAATTGGGCACGTACCGAAGTTTGCGGGCGATGCCTGGTCTAGTCCACCACTTTTTGCAGGCATCGCCTGCCTTAGCGCGGTGCTCTAGGCTAGGCGACGCGGGCTTATCGTGTGGATCTACTATTTTGCAAATCCAAATATGCCCTTACGCTATCTGAAAACTATAAAACTTACTCGAGATGTACTCAACCTTTCCCCATCGCGACGAAACTTAAAAATTTAAAAAGAAACATCGGGAAGGTCATCAAATAAATACCCAAAGTTTGGAGTTATAAAATGAGACTAAGTGTTGAATCTTGAACATTTAGCTAAATTTCTATGTCTTGAGACCTTTCAAGGAGCTTTACGAGCTAAATTTGACTCGTAATTTTATGGGGTATTCCAGCTACCTCTCTTTATTCTTTGTAATTTATGAAAAAAATAATTATTGAAGAGGCATGTCTTTCCGTTTATAGTTGTGTGATGAATAGGACTTGAAATATCATTGGACCAGCTATCCGAGTCAGAACGTAATAATACCTGAAAGTTAGTTACACAAGATGACATAATTATGTAGAATGTTCATGCCATTTGTACTGTATTTTCCATATCCAGGGACCTGGTACCTAATAGTATTGCTTCTCACCATCAGAACTACATATAGCATAACATCTCTCTTGAGTTGTCCCTTAAGTTGTTGTGGAAAATATTGCAAAAATAAAGTTTTTTGGTAGTATCGATTATGTTTGGATTACAAAGTCTGAAGGTGGTTATTTTCGTACTCCCTCTTCCCATAAGTCAATTTCCTCTCCTTCTCCTACTCATAGCACTTTTTCATTTAATTCTATCATTCGCTTGACAGGGATACATTTAAAGCTTAATGCTATCAAAGATCTTGTCCTTTCTTTGTACTTTAATCTTAGAGAAATCAATTATGTTAGCAAAAAAACTAGTACAGATATTACTCCTCTTATTGTATTTTTAGTCCAGGTGGTCAAAGAGGCGATGAAGATTGCTTCCAAGATTTAGGTCATAATTAATACTCTCTCTATTTCCATATTTAATCAATTCACCAATTTGAAGCATGCCACTACTTAAACATTGTCATACTTCTTTCATCACTTTGATAATCCACCTCCTCTTCCTCCTCCTATTGCTACTCCTTGATAGTTTTAGATTTGTGTTTTAAAAACTATGTTATTTTTTGGCGTGTATTTAGTTGTACACCTAAGAATATTGTCTTTCTATTTACTACATTATCCTTGATGTTGTCTATCTCCTTATTTTCTTTTCTTCATTTTTGATTGATGTCAAAGGGGGATAAAAGTATATTATACAAGTTGAGTATAGAAAAATACAACAATTCAGGGAGACCTACTATGTATATAATTCGGGGTGATCTTAGCAGTGAAGACGACAAGATTATTTATTTATATTGGCATCCATCACAAAAAGGAGAGATTGATAATGTTTAATTTTAATGAATGACTCTCTTGCAGGATTATGGTAAAGAAATAATCAAGGATTTTTAGCTAAAGAGCAAAAAACTAAATATCAAGATCGACTGCCAAAAAGTAAAAGAAATATGCCACTACTTCAAGAATTAACTACATCATCCTACATAAAAAAGAAAGGATTATCAAACCTAGTACAAGCATTAAAGTCGATGCAGAATTTTATGGAAAATGGATTTTGGGTAGTTAAGGATCATTAGTATGATCCAGCCTTATTTTGAAATAGGATATTTCACATCCTATTTCCAAGGATCAAATTTCTTGGGTTATATTTTATTTGCAGGGCCAACCAACGGATAGTAGCCCTATGTTTAGTATCTATAGGGTGGAAGATTAAGGAAGAAACATACACTTGTCTCAACCTTCTTTAGCTCTTTCTCTACTTTTATCAAGCATTGTATTATCTTTAAGTTTTTATGTACCTAAAAGAAATAAAGAACCACATAGATGGTGAGGCTTTGTTTCAAATGAAAAAAAAGGAGTGTGCTTTAATGTAAAAAAGCTTAATTCAATTCCTATAATTTTGTTTTACCAAAAGATCTAGTAGAATTTCTTGTAACCCAAGGGGACTAGAACAAGGTCTATTAAGGATCCCAACTAGGACTAGATCAAATTTATGTTTCAATGCTTATGTTGCATTCACTAGAGCCTTAGAAGTCGACTAACCATTCACGCTAGTCGAATGACAAATAAAAAAAAAGTAATTCACCTTTGTTCTTCTTTCAATTATTGTAGGTTTGTGAAGAACATTGTCTTTATTGCTATTCACTTTGCATGGTTGACTCAAAAGGTGGTACCATTTGTATAGATCTATAAGTGTAAGGAAAGCATTCTAATGCTCAGATCTCTTTTAACTACAACCCCCATTATCACCTTGCTAGTTGTAGGTAAACACTATAATGAATTTTATGATGATTTACACTTTTATTTGGGTGTTTTTTTAATATTGAATAGTAATGTGATTGCCTATGCTTCAAGTAAATTAAATCCTCATGAAAAGCATTATCTAAAACATGATTTGGAGTTAGAAATAGAGGTTCTTGCACTTAGGATTTGGATACACTACCTCTATAGTGTCAAGTGTAAGTGTTTACAAACCATCAGAGTCTACAATATGTTTTCACCCATGAAGATTTAAACTTGAGTCAGACAAGGGAAATGGAATTTTGGATGGTCTATAATGTGACCAACCAGTACCATCTAGGAAATTAAGATTTAAATTGGTATGTAAGGGTAGTTTGTCTTATTTGAGGGTGTCAAGGTGACTATTGGCTAGAGAGATTCAAACGCTAGCATCACAATTCATGTAGTTTGGTATGTTTGATAGGTGTGGAGTGTTGTCTAGTGTTGAGGTAAATTCAATATTCTACTATCAGATTAAGTTCTGAAAATTTGAAGATGTAAACTTGAATAAACTATGAAACAATATTGTTCTTGGTGAAGCTCCAATTACCATAGTTGATGTGTGGGGGGTATGTATGGTGAAAGGGCATATGTGTGTGCCTCAAGTTGGTGATTTGATTTAGGGTTTTATTCAAGAAGCTCGGTTCTTTATACTATATTTATTTAGGTACAATAGGATGTACCATGTATTGAGATAGCTCTACTGGTGGCCCAAGATGAATAGAGAAATAGTGGAGTATGTATCTAAATGCTAGTAATTCAAATAAAAGCATTGAATTCCAGCAAATTTGCTTTATAGAATATCCATTCCTAAGTGAAAAATCGGAAAGGATAGCCATGAACTTTATAGTGGGTTTTTATGAGACCTTGTGTTAATATGACTCTATTTGTCTCATAGTGGATTGGCTAACCAAGTTAGTTTATTTCATTCCAATAATATCAGATTAAATCTTCATGGAATGCCAATTCTCGTCATTTATAATAGACGTACGTGGTTCACATTTCTGTTTTGGGAAAGATTACATGAAGAGTTGGGAAACAAGCTTAATTTCAATACTGCTTTCTATCCTCAAGATGATGGGAATTTAGAGAGGACTATTTATATGTTTTAGGATATGTTAAGGGAATATATGATTTACTTTGGTGGGTATAATAATAAGTTATCAACGTTGTGTAAGTTTTCATACAACAATAGTTGTCATTCTAGCATCGACATGGCTACATTCGAAGCACTCTATAGGAGAAGATATAGATCACTCACAGGATGGTTTAAGGTTGGTGATATAAAGTCATTAGTTACAAAAATTTTAAGGAAACTCTAGAAAAAGTGAGGTTTATTTAACCAAAGCAGTTGGCAGCCAAAGTAGGCAAAAGAAGTATATAGATTGAAAAGTAAGGGACAAGTTATTCAACTTCCGTGATAATGTTTTCTTGGAAGCATCTCCTTGAAAGGAATTAAGTGGTTAGTAAAGAAGGGTGAGCTTAGTCGTTGATATATTGGTCTATTTAAAGTTCTTGATAATATGGGATCGATAGATAATAGGCTATTTATGCCATTAAACAAGGTTCTACTCAATATTTGTAACACCCTAATGATCTAAATTAGAACGTTACATGGAGCTAATAGTCCTGAAAGACCACTACCTAACCCATGACTAATATTTGTACCTGAACACTGCATAATATATCATACAAATGCAAAAATAAAGGCTGAAAGGCCATAAGGCTCAAAACTAAATTAATCTGTAGTCTGAATACTTAAAACTAAAGTACTGCTGCTGCTCGGGAATTGGGTCTAGGACTCATGCTCCTGAACCTATGACATAAGAAACCATAGAATGAATGCATTAGCACGATTGAATGTACTGAGAATGTAAGTGAGATAGGCTAAATGGATGGGGTTTATATGCATGAACACTTCTAACTGACTAACATGGAAGTGAGAATACATGCATGAAGTACGAAATCGAAACTAATATCGTGACAACATAATTGCTAAGTATGAATACTGATAACATAATTTTTCTGATAATTGATAACATAATATAACTAATACTGAGTCACTATATCTAATAGTCCTAAATCTAAAGAGCAATCCGAACCTTTTTTCTGATACTGATGTTGAGACTGAGAATATGGGGAGTAGTCATCTAGCCGACAAACCCCGAATGAGCTATTATAGCTGAGTTAGGGTCTAATCTGTTACCCGATTTAAATGGTGTCAATATCGCACCACTAGTAAATACAAGATGTGGGTGACTCTCATAATATCTAATAGTGTCACAAAAGGAGAATGGTGGGGACCTCATCTTGTAGTGTTGGTCCACCTCATCAACCCATAATCTAATAGTCTTGATGTCTTATCCTTTGCTGGCTACATGGTTCTGGAATACAAGGATCACTTCTTGGGATCACACCCTCACTCTAGTATTGTGTGTTCTCATCCTTAGGTTCACTCGGTGTTAACTAATACTCCCAACTGATATACTCTTAACATGACTAATTGAACGGAACTGGACTGAGTTTTAATGAATTATTGACTGACACTAAGTACACTAATGTTTTCCTGATCCATGTGATAGATTGAGTTCTGTGAAACATGCATGCACTTATAGAGAATCGTATTCTAATTCTAAATCCAAGTGTTTCTCAACCATCAAGGATTTATTTCGCTTTAGCTCTCTCAAGCCTAAAGTGTATAACAAATGGTACAAATTCTCCAAGAAGTTAATCCGGTTAAGGCATTAATGTGTAAATAGAGGTTGGAAGCCCTATTTCCTTGTCACACTCTCTTTTCCAAACATATAACTTTTCTCTCGAACAAATTAATACTATAATGGCGTATTCTCTATGTTTGCAACCATAAGAATTCAATCAAAACGAAGAGAGTAATGATATAAGTAGCATAACACATCAGTAATTCACAAACTCATAGCAATAGATAGTAGCTTACAAGGTTTCCATAACCCTAACAGATAAGTTTAGCTACTCATGATTACAACGGAAATCACAATAGGCATAATCATCATACCACAACTTAGAATAATATTAGCGATGGAGATGAATAGCGACAGTGAGGGAGGAACATCGTTGTCTCTTTCCGTAGCTCAAGTAAGCCGTTCTGTTCTCAAAACTATTACAGAATCTTCCCACTTGAATACTGAAGAATAGTCGAATGATAATAATGCTAAAAAATTCAGCAATAAGGTTTTTAATAGCATCCTTTTCTAATAAATTGCTACTGCATCCTTAAGTCTTTAAAAATACTGGGTTTGCCCGGGAAAAAATTTCCCATACATCACTTTCAGTCCAAAAGTTGCCTTCCCTCTAATGTGAAGTTTTCCTTTGCTGCCCACAGGTCCACGAAGTGCTGAATTAGTACCTGAAAAACATGCTAATCACATAGGTTAGCTCACGTAAAGGAAAATGGACTAAAAGTGCAAGAATTATATATTTTATCCTCAAAACTTAGCTAAAACATGGGTAAATTATGGTGCTTAGGCGTGTAAATATTCCCAACATCACCACCCCACACTTAAAGCTTTGTTTGTCCTCGAACAAAATATTACATCCATGCAAACACCTAACTAGAATTTCACAATAGCAACACAAAATGTTCAACAAGACATACACAGTAATCATTAACAAAGAGTAGGTTTCTCGATCACTACTAGAAACAACTCAACCTCCAACATAGACTAATTCGGATGGATAATTCGTATCAACAAGTTAAGCCACAAAGAAACATATAAAACTACCCAACAACCATCAACCATGTGTGCTCACACAAGATATCACCCATAATCACTCATAGTTTTGCATTTTTCGAAACATGGGTATACGACTCTCCTTGCTCTCTCTCTCACAAATAATTCTTATATTGCAACTGATGACCATAGTCTTGCCCGTAGTGTAATGCTCTACTAATATCATACTGCTCAGTTTAGGATCAAATAGGTCTTTACAGATTGTAATGTAGGCTAAGGGACAGGTTGGACTATTTTGGCCAGAAATAGTGACTATGTTCCCTAAGAGCTTTAATACACTACAATATGCCATTTACACCAACTTTTAACAACCACTCTATCTCTCTTTCATCTACCAACCCCTTTTCACCCATTTTGATATTCAATCATAAACACCACTATCTTTTGGTTTTCCTAATTTTTTTTTTGATTATTTTTTCATATTAAGCAAGCATCTCTATAATAGCCACTCTTTTTCATAACATTTTCAAGTACCAATACACCCTGAGGCATCACTTTCACCATTCTCTTATTTTCCACATGATTCTACAATTTAAAGCACTTAGGAGTTTGGATCAAATTATGGTCTTAAAAAAATAGATTAGGCTACATAATGAGGCTGCCAAAGAAAATAGCTTAAAGGCTCAAAGGGGGTTCACTAGGACAATGTACAAAGGTAGGTAAAAAGAAGGTAAACAATTTCAGGGCTGCCAAAGAAATGCCTAAATCATCTCCTACACTCACAATCTTTATTTCGCTTCACACACACACCAGGGAAGTTCTAGCATCAGTCACAACAAAGAATATACAATATCCTCACACATACAAGGCACATGGTCAACTTCATTGGGAGCGTTATAGATTCTTGACATAACAGATGAATGAATTAAAGCACAACAATTTATCACACAGTGAGTCACAAGTTAGAGCCTAAGCGTCTCGATAGCAATGATTTAGCACAAACTCTTGTTATAATACCATGCCATCTATCAGAACAATTTCATGCAACATCTAAAATCTAACAACTAACTACTAATTCAAACAAACAAGAATAAATGTAGGCAAAGAAATACAATACAACAGACATATACCCGTACCCCACACTTAGATGGGACACACTATCCTCAGTGGAAATAAATAAGGAAAACCTGATTAGTCGGACTCCTCTTCTATGTCTGGGGTCATACCCCCTACGTCGGAATCATCATCAGAGTCGTCTTCATCAGATTTTTCCTCCACATCTGAGTCTGGCAGTCGGTGGTCATCGTCAGTCAGCACGTCATCATCGAGAGGTTCCTCAAAATGTACCCCCACTCCACACATGCGTGCATGCTCATTAAGCGGGTAGTCATAGTCCAACTGCTGAAGCTCTGCATCAGTCGGAACATGACCCCCATTCATCATTGTAAATCTAGTCATGCCATACAGATGGCAGAAAAAACATTCATCTCAAGCATGTCTCTTAGCAGTGGTAAGGCTGATGCCTTGACCAGTTTCAGGCTCTTTAACCTTCGTGAGATCAACCTTCTTCGGGTTGTGTGGCATCTTATGGTCCGCGGGTTCCTCTTCAATGTGTTCTTTCCTTAAGATCGTAGTCAACAAATTGCCGAAACTGAAATGGGACCTTTTGTGCAGCCTAGCCTTGCGCATTGACGATCGTATAACCGCACCAATGTTGATGGGAATGTTCGTCATCAAAGCATACACCAAGCATACTCTATCACGTGTGATCTTAGTATATTGTGTCCCAGGAATCAAGCAAGAGTTGACTATCCTTAACCATATACGAGCTTCCCTATTCAAAGATGCATACGGGTAGGTATTGTGGCGACCATTATCCTTGTGCCGAATCCACCATGCCATTGACCTTGATCCATACAGTGTATGTCTGATGGCCCTATAGGGAGGTCTGTGATAAAGCTCCTTGAGCGGTGATGGATCCACAGATGAAAGGCCCAGAAAAGAGTTGAAGAACTCTGCATTCAGTTGCAAGACCTGGCTCCGAATCTTTACTTCACTTCCGGTAGTCTTTGGGGACCAATTTGCATAAAACTCTCGCATTAGATCAAGATTGCATTCCCCCATATATCGGAAAATGAAATCAATATTTAGTTCCATGATTTTAGCGAAAATGCGGGGCACTCTCTTTGCTAGACTCTCCTTCTGCATCAAATCCACGTGAACATATTTTTTTAATTTGTTGTTCTGGTATCACTCCTTTCATTCCTCCTATAGGACCCACTTTATCCCGAAAGTGCGTCGAGTGATAACGCTCAAACTACAGCTCTCGTAAGAGTGTAAGCGGTCGTCGTCAAATATAGAACCCAACTGGGATAGGTGTCGAATCCCACAGGGAATACTCGGCAACTAAGTATGCAACTATTATTAGACTGTTAGTCGAAAATTCTACGAAAAAAGGGGGGATTTGGATTGTGACGTTAAGTAATAAAATCAAAGTAAAAACGGAATGCTTGGTAGGTTTTAATCAATGAGAATTGTAAGTTAGGGTTATGTCCACCTTATGAGTTCTACGTATCTATTGGCTATGAGTTATGCGGAATTCAGACATGCATGCGCTTATAGAGATTCGTATTCTATGGTAAATCCTAGCGTCTTTCGACCATCAAGGATTATATCACTTTAACTCTTTCGAGCTTAAAGCGTATACTAATGGTACGAATTCTCCAAGAGGTTAATCCAGTTACGGAACTAACTTTTAAACAAGGTTTAGTAGCCCTATTTCCTTGTCATTCTCTCTTTTCCAGACATGTAACTTTTCTTTCGAACAAGTTAATGCTATACTGGCGTATTCTATATGTTTGCAACCACAAGAATTCAATTAAGATGAAGAGAGTAATGATATAAGCAGCATACGTATCAAGAATTCACAAACTCATAGAAACAAATAGTATCTCATAAGGCTTCCATAACCCTAACAGAGAAGTTTAGCTACTCATGAGCGCAACGGAGATCACAATAAACATCATCATCATATCAAAACTAGAATGATCTCACGTTGGAGAGGAGTGTGGCATCACAACAAGGGTGACGTTTTTCCTCTTGGTGTTTCCCACGAGTTAGCGTTTTTCTCTATTAACAATTGTAACATGAAGCGGAAGTTGAAAGAAAAAGAATTGAATTAATGAATGAGTGAATTGTAAGAGTTGAATGAATTGTATGAATGCAGAGAGATATTAAAAAGCTTCAGCAAAATAGGGTATTTATAACACCCATATCCTATTCCGACTAGGCTACTGCATACTTATCCTAATCCTACTAGGTTACTATATCCTTATCCTAATCCTACTAAGTTACTGCTGATCCCCAAAGTCTTTAGAAATACTGTTTTTGCCCGGGACAAGTTATCCATGCATCACTTTCAGTCCATAGGCGTCCAAACGCTGCTTTCCTTCTTTCGTGAAGCTTTCTTTGGCGTCAAGTTATCCATAAAGTGCTGGAATCTTCATCATTTATACCTAAAAACTTGCTAATCACGTTTGTTAGCTCACTTATAGGAAAAAGGACTAAAAGTGCATGAATTATATATTTTGTCCTCAAAATTTAGCTAAAATATGGGTAAATTAAGGTTCTTTAGGCGTGCAAATACGCTTATCATCACCACCCCACACTTAAAGCTTTGTTCGTCCTCGAATAATATATCATGTCCATATAAACATCTACTTAGGGTTTCACAGTAACATCACAAAAATGTTCAACAAGACAGGCACAACAATTATTAACCAAGAGTAGTTTTCTAATCACTTCTAGAAATAATTCAACCTCCAACATAGACTCGTGATGATGGTTAATTCGTATTCAAAAGTCAAGGCACAAAGAATCATACAAGACTACCCAAAACTCATCAACCATGTGTGTCTCACATAAGATATTACCCATAATCACTCACAAGTATTGCATTTTTCAGAACATGGGTATAAGATTATCCTTGCTCTCACTCTCACAAAGAATTCATATGTTGTAACTGATGACCATAGGCTTGACCTTAGTGTAATGTTCCACTAATATCAGAATGCTATGCTTAGGATCAAATATGTCTTTTACAGGTTGTAATGTAGGCTAAGGGACGGGTAGGACTATTTTGGCCAGAAATAGTGACTATGTTCCTAAGCGCTTTAATACATCACATTATTCCATTTACACTTTCTTTCAAACAACCTTTCTACTTTCTTTTAATCTACCACCCCTTCTCACCTCTTTTGTTTTTCAATTTTAAACATAACTAACTTTTTAGTTTTCTTTTCATTTTTCTTTTCATAACACACCTCTATGATAGAAATTCTTTTTTCATAACAAATTCAAGCACCAATACATTCTAAGGCATCACACTCACCTAATTTCCTCTTATTTTGTCACATGACTTTATAATTTAAAGCGCTTAGGAATTTGGATCAAATTATGGTCTTGAAAAAATGGATTAGGCTACATATGAGGCTGTCAAAGAAAATGGCTAAAGGCTCAAATAGGTTGACTAGGATAATGTCCACGGGTAGGTAAAACGAAGGTAAAAAAATATCGGCTACCAAAGAAATGCCTAAATCATCTCCTAGACTCACACTCTTTATTTCGCTTTACACACACACCAGGCACGTTCTAGCATCAGCCACAAACACAGAATATACTATCACCTCACACACACAAGGCACATGGTCGACTTTATTGGGAGCAGTACAGACTCTTGACCCAACAGATGAAGGAATTAAACCACATACTTATCACATAATGAGTCACATTTAGAGCCTAAATGTCTCAATAGTAATGATTCTAGCACAAACTCTTGTCATAACACCATGCCGCTTATCAGAACAATTTAATGCATCAAAATCTACGACAAACAAAAAAAATATGACCATAAATGTAGACAAAGAAGTACAGCATACGAATACCAGCACCCCACACTTAGACGGGACACACTGCCCTCAGTGGAAAATAAATACGGAAAACCTGATTAGTCGGACTCCTCTTCTATGTCTGGGGTCATTCCCCCTGCGTCGGAATCATCATCAGAGTCTTCATCCTCAGAGTTTCCTCAAATTGTACCCACTTGATCCAAAAGTGCATTGAGGTATTTGTAGTGAGGAGGATTCATCTTGCTCTTTTCTTCCCCTTTTCTGGCCTTTCTGTGAGGTGGTTGCTTTGTCTTTTCCATGGCGTGCTTTTGGTGCCATTGTACCTGAGATTAAAATGATAGTCATGTTAGCTTCATCTCGGTAGATTCATTCGGAAAAAAAAATAGTAGTGGCACAACCCCACACTTAATTTGTTGGCACAAACTAATTAAGTGAACATTGTCGATTACTTAGACTTCATTGATATACATTTAGGCGTTATGTTCCAACAATATGATCAGCACAGTCATACTTTCATGTCGTCTTAACTATCCTTTCCAACTCTATTTCATGTAATCTTGATCATACTTTCATGTTTGGATTAATGCACTTTTTGAACAAGACTACTACATAGAGATCGTATCAAGTTATGGCATAGAAATAATCACAACATCTCATGCTTGTATTCAATCATGATCTTTATCTCGATGAACTAGTCATTCAAACATTCAAGCATTCAATTTTGAAGATTATGCAATTAACTTCACCATGTCGACTCTGCAAAAGTATGACAGTGAATAACAATCAAATACAAGTCGGAACAAAATCAAGAACACCAACACGTATTCTTTCACTCAACGAGATGTATCACAACAAATCAACCACATTCAAATCACCAATACTACTTCAAGATTTAACAATTCATTATAGGCGTAGTAGTGTAGTACTTACGGAATATAAAAGAAGAACAAAGAAGTACTTACTTGGTTGATGGCCTCAGAAGATGTTCTTGCAAAGTAAAAGAGCAAAAGGAAATTTTTTGAGAGATTTTGGAGAGGTAGGCGGCACTTAGGTTGAATTTGCAATGCATTTTTGTTCTAAAACTAAGGTTCTATTTATAGGACAAGCTTGGGTCGGGTTTTGACACATTTGGAATTGGATTTGGAGGCCAAAAGTGACCATAGGCGGCACCAAATGCTTTGCCTATGCCTGGCATAGGCGACGCCTATGCTATGGAATTGTTAGGCATAGGCGGCGCCTATGCTATGGCATACTAGATTCAGAGACAAAATGCCTTTGCATAGGCGACACCTATGCTATGGCATTGTTGAGCATAGGCGACGCCTATGCTATGGCACTCTAGAATCTGAGAGCTTAGGCCATAGCATAGGCCATGCCTTGTTCGTGGCCTAGATTTACATAGGACTTTCCTTGTTCTTTGCCTATATTTTCATAGGCAATGCCTAACCCATAGCCTTTTGCTTCTTCATTCCTAACTTACCACCTTCAACATGCAATACTTCCAAATCAAAATTTGAAACCAATCTCATCCTTTATACCTCTTGCACCTACACTTACTTAAAAACAACAAAAACGATTAGAACGATAGGTTGCCTCCCACCAAGCGCCTTAGTTTTGGTTGTGGCTCGACAAAATCTTAAGAAAACAAAACAATTAAAAATGATGCGTTGCCTCCCACCAAGCGCTTGATTTATTGTCGCGGCACGACATAGCTATCTCGATTACTTAGACTTCATCGAGATAGATGGGGCATCATTTTCTGAATGGATTCAGACGACGCTGATGCTTATGTGTAGGCATGCAATCTTCTTCGATATGACTCTTGTGCATACATATCCCAGGAGGGATACAAATTATATCATCAATAGTCCAACGCATATCTCTCTTGTATCTCTTCAGAGCAGAGATGAGAGCCTCTACGTGTTGTTCACTTAAATCATCTGTCACACTCACCGGAAGTGTATTTCTACTTCCCAAGCATGCATACCTTAGATAATTGGGGAGCTCTTTCGATTTTAGCACTGGGGGCTCTTCGCTGTTGGTGACGGTTGATTCTTAATATCAAGGTCTGGTTGTTTAGGAGTATGAGAATAGGACCCTATTTCTGTTAGAGCACACATAGTTTCTTCATAATCTTCATCATCGTCATGCTCAACATTCAGCAGCGCAGCAGACAATGGCTCAACAGTAAGCTGTTTCTCTACAGATAATGCTTTCTTATCTTCATAATGAACATCAGCTACAGAGAACACATCCATATCTCTTGGATGTTTCATCGATTTGCATAAATCAAAATGAATCAATCGTCATTCATTCGAAATAAAAGCTCATTATCTCTCATGTCAATAAGCACGCTTCCAGTTGCGAGGAAAGAGCGTCCCAAGATTATGGAAACTTCAGAATCCACCTCGCAATCCAAAATGACAAAGTCTGCAGGAAAGATGAAGGTAGAAACCTTTACCAACACATCATTCAAGATACCCACAGGTCGTTTTACCGACCTGTCTACCATCACAAGCCGCATATTGGTTGGTGTAGGGTCGCCTAACCCCAACTTCCTGTAGACGGATAGTGGCATCAAATTGATGCTAGCACCCAAATCGCACAATGCCTTGGCAAAATCCAACGATCCAATCGTGCAAGGGATAGTGAAAGCACCGGGGTCAGCCTTCTTCTGAACTAGTGATCTGGTAGCGATTGCACTGCAATGATGAACAGTATCCGTCAACTCATAATTTTCTGCCCGTTTCTTTGTAAAAAGATCCTTCATGAATTTAGCATACCCAGACATCTGTTCCAGTGCCTCCACCAACGGAACATTGATAGTTAGCTGCTTCAACATGGTCATGAATTTACTGAACCTGGTGTCATCAACCTTCTTCTTCAGTCTCTGAGGAAAAGGTGGTGGTGGAAGAGGAATCGTTTTCTCCACCACTTCCTTTTTATCTTGCTTTCGATTATCACTCTTTTCAGGCTGGTGACGTCTAGGTGTAACATCATGAGCACTCACTTCAGCTTCTACGGCATCTTCAAACTCTGCTTCATCAACATTCTCTGCTCTATCATCAACTACCTGCTTTCCTTTGGACGGATTTTCCAACACTTTACCACTCCGGGTAGTAATATCCATACACGATCCGTCATTCCTTGGGTTTTGCACAGTGTCGCTAGGTAAGGTGCCAGTCTTTCTTTGATTGAATGCCGCTGAAAGTTGACTCAATTGCTGCTCTAGTTGTCTTATTGCAGTGGAATGTGAGTCAACCAACTGATTTATTGAAGACAAGTCGTTCTTCACCTCATTCACTCCCGTATTAGTTGCCTCAACTCCTTTCAGCAGCTTAGCCATCATATCATCCATGGACATCTTTCCAGTGCCAGACGCCACTGCCTCACGGTTTCCAGGAGGAACATACAAACCACTCCTGTCAGTCTTATTCTTCCAACCACCTTGATCGCGGTCTTTGTATCCAGATTTGTCATAATAGTTCCGACCTTGGTTTTCTTGGGCATTTCCTCGGAAACCCACATGATTATTCAAGTAGTTTGCTTCTTCCTCATAGTCGGATTCATCTCTTCCCTGTGATACAATGGCCTTAACCTTTTCAGTCTTCCCTAATAATAAGTGCTTGGTAAGAAGATCCATCTGCGTTTTCATGTGGGCCATATCTTGGTCACGTTCCTCTTTTCTTCGCCTCTGCTCTGCAGTCATGCCAATAGATATAGTAGAGCTTGCTACCTCAGAATCCTTGGTATACCAAACTCTGCTCTACTTTGTCATACGATCTAGCATATCACTTGCCTCAATAAAATTAAGGTCCATGAATGATCCACCTGCAGCATTATCAACCACTGGCTTAGTCACTGAGTTCAAATCCCTGTAAAATATCTCCATCAAGTGGATTTTGGTCATCTGATGATTTGGGCACCGCATAAGCTTCTTCTTGAACCTCTCCCATGTTTCGTGGAGAGCTTCAGTTGGAAGATGTCGAAAATTACTAATCTCATCTCTCAACTGTGCTCTCTTGGATGGCGGAAAGAATCTTTCTAGGAAAGCGTCTTTCAGTTGCCTCCAATTAGTAATAGAATCAGGAGTCAGCCCATTCAACCATAGAGTTGCCTCCCCAGATAAAGACAATGGAAATAAGCCAGCCGAATTGCATTCTGTCCAACGCCTGGATTGTCGAATGACTTGCATGTAGAGATGAAGTTGATCAGATGCATATTCGGATCATCGCCTGCAAGTCCACCAAATAATCCCTTGAGCTGCAATAGTTGAATCATGGTGCTGGTGATATTGAATTTTGCTACAGGTGCCAAGGGCGGAGGAATAATAGCTCCTGTAGCACCAGCTCCATCCAGATCATCATCATCATCATCAAAATGAGCCTACACAGCTCGGCGGTCAGGTCTCATTCTAGCTTGACGATCTCTCCTATGCATAGGTGCCCCCACTTCATCAGTACGCCTAGGATTCAGTAGCTCCTCATCACCCAGGTCCTCATCATTAGGATTTATTGCACGACCTGGGTTATCAATATTCTGTTGATGCACTTGAGCAGCTGCCAGTGCAGCTAGTCTAGCCTGATCCTGTTGAGCCACCCTTCTGTCAATGTCACGTTGTGCATCCATTCTGCAAATAAGCTGCAGTTCAGGGTTTATGGGTAATAATGGTTAACCAGAACTTCGAGTATTTCGCATGCACTGAACAAAACCTACAGAAAACAAAAACAACAACTAAAAGTAAAGTACAAGAATCATTGACCAAAGGGTCTAGTAACTATCACAAACTTAGTTGACAACCGTATTCCCTGGCAACGATGCCAAAATTTGATAACGCTCAAACTACAGCTCTCGTAAGAGTGTAAGCGGTCATCTTCAAATATAGAACCCAACTGGGTTGGGTGTCGAATCCCAGAGGGAATACTCAGCAACTAAGTATGCAACTATTATTAGACTGTTAGTCGAAAATTCTATGAAAAAAGGGGGATTTGGATTGTGACGTTAAGTAATAAAATCAAAGTAAAAACGGAATGCTTGGTAGGTTTTAATCAATGAGAATTGTAAGTTAGGGTTATGTCCACCTTATGAGTTCTACGTATCTATTGGCTATGAGTTATGCGGAATTCAGACATGCATGCGCTTATAGAGATTCGTATTCTATGGTAAATCCTAGCGTCTTTCGACCATCAAGGATTATATCACTTTAACTCTTTCGAGCTTAAAGCATATACTAATGGTACGAATTCTCCAAGAGGTTAATCCAGTTATGGTACTAACTTTTAAACAGGGTTTAGTAGCCCTATTTCCTTGTCATTCTCTCTTTTCCAGACATGTAACTTTTCTTTCGAACAAGTTAATGCTATACTGGCATATTCTATATGTTTGCAACCACAAGAATTCAATTAAGATGAAGAGAGTAATGATATAAGCAGCATACGTATCAAGAATTCACAAACTCATAGAAATAAATAGTATCTCATAAGGCTTCCATAACCCTAATAGAGAAGTTTAGCTACTCATGAGCACAACGGAGATCACAATAAACATCATCATCATATCAAAACTAGAATGATCTCACGTTGGAGAGGAGTGTGGCGTCACAAAAAGGGTGACGTTTTTCCTCTTGGTGTTGCCCACGAGTTAGCGTTTTTCTCTATTAACAATTGTAACGTGAAACGGAAGTTGAAAGAAAACGAATTGAATTAATGAATGAGTAAATTGTAAGAGTTGAATGAATTGTATGAATGGAGAGATATTAAAAAGCTTCAACAAAATAGGGTATTTATAACACCCATATCCTATTCCTACTAGGCTACTGCGTACTTATCCTAATCCTACTAGGTTACTGCATCCTTATCCTAATCCTACTAAGTTACTGCTGATCGCCAAAGTCTTTTGAAATGCTGTTTTTGCCCGGGACAAGTTATCCATGCATCACTTTCAGTCCATAGGCGTCCAAACGCTGCTTTCCTTCTTTCGTGAAGCTTCCTTTGGCGTCAAGTTATCCATAAAGTGCTGGAATCTTCATCATTTATACCTGAAAACTTGCTAATCACGTTTGTTAGCTCACTTACAGGAAAAAGGACTAAAAGTGCATGAATAATATATTTTGTCCTCAAAACTTAGCTAAAATATGGGTAAATTAAGGTGCTTTAGGCGTGCAAATATGCCTATCATCATCGAGGAACTTGCAATGAGGAGGACTCAGCCTGATCTTTTCTTGCCCTTTTCTGACCTTTTTGGGAGGTGGACACTTTTTCTTTTCCTTGTCGTCCTTTTGGGGCCATTCTACCTGAGGTCACAATAAAGTCATGTTAGTTTCATCATGGAAGATTTACTATATTTGAAAAAGAAAATCGTGATGGGACCACCCCACACTTAATCTATTTGCACAACGTTAGTAATCATGTAATCTTGACTATCCTTTCCGACTTTACTTCATTAGATTAAGGCAATATTTGAACAAGACAACCACATAGAAATGTTATCAGGTTATTTCATAGAGATAAACACATTATCTTAGGCTTGTGGTCAATCATGATCAACACCCTCGATGAACAAGTCGTTCAAACGTTCAAGCTTACGACTTTGAAGATTATGCATTAACTTCACAATTTCGACTTCATAAAAATAGGACAGTGAATACCAAACAAATACAAGTCGGAGTAAAGTCAAGAAGACCCACACGAATCCATTCACTCAGCTAGATGCATCATAACAAACCAACCATGTTCTTATCACCAAACACCACTTCAAAATCTAACCAACCATTATAAGCGTAGTAGTGCAACAACTACGGAATATAAAAGAGTAACTTACGTGGTGATGGATCCGGAAGATGAGCTTCCAAGATTAGATGAGCAAAAAGAAAAAAATTTGAGAGAATTGGGGATCTTGGGCGGCGCCTATCTTGCGGAAACAATGGAATTGTGTTCTAAGGTTGAAGATCAATTTCAAGGCTAAGCCATGGGTCGGGTTTGATCCATGTACAATCGGGTTAGGAGGCCAAAAAGGATAAGTAGGATACGCCTATTGCTTTGCCTATGCTTAGCATAGGCGGCGCCTATGGCAATGCCTAGTTTGGCATAGGCGGTGCCTTGCCTATTGCCTAGATTGGCAATGGTGGCGCCTTGCCTATCGCCTAGATTGGCATAGGCGGCGCCTATACCATTGTCTATGTGAGGCAGTGAGCATAGGCAATGGCATAGGCGGCGCCTATAGCATTACCTACATTGGTATAGGCCTTGTCTTGTCCATTACCTATGTGAGGCAGTGAGCATAGGCAATGGCATAGGCATTGCCTTGTTCGTTGCCTAGATTGGCATAGGCATTGCCTTGTTCGTTGCCTAGATTGGCATAGGCATTTCCTTGTTCGTTGCCTAGATCGGCATAGGCAATGCCTAGCCTATAGCCTTTGCTCCATCATTCCTAACTTACCACCTTTAGCATGGCTCACTTTCAAATCAAAATTTGCGTCTAATCTCCTCCTTTGTACGTCTTGCACCAATACTTAATCAAAAACAACAAAAATGATTAGAAGGATGGGTTGCCTCCCACCAAGCGCCTTAGTTTTGGTCGTGGCTCGACTCTTCTTTTTGAACTTTTATTTATCAAAAACAAAATCCTAGTGAAACAAACTCCTAACGATGGGTTGCCTCCCATGTAGGGCTTGATTTATTGTCGCGGCATGATATAGCTATCTCGAGTACTCAGACTTCATCGAGATATAAGGTGGCTATATATTTTATCAAATCAGTAGGTCTGATATATAGCTTCACTTGCTGACCATTCACCTTAAAGACACCACCATCATTATTTTCTAACTCGACTACTCCGTACGGGTAAACTTGGCTAATTCTGAATGGACCAAACCATTTAGACTTCAACTTACCTGGAAATAGCTTCAATCTGGAGTTGAAAAGAAGTACCATATCACCCTTCTGAAGGTTTCGTTGGACGATTCTCCGATCATGATACTTTTTCATCATTTCCTTGTAGAGATTTGCTCTTTAATACGCATGTAGATGGAATTCATCCATCTCATTCAGCTGTTCCAATCTCAGATTAGTAGCATCATCCCAATTCAGGTTAAGCCGCTTCAGTGCCCACAGTGCTCTATGTCCTAGCTCGACTGGCAAGTGACAAGCTTTTCCATAAACTAGTTGGTATGGTGACATGCCAATTGGTGTCTTAAATGCAGTCCTATATGCCCATAAGACATCATCCAGCTTTTTGGACCAATCTTTCCTACTGGCATTCATAGTCTTCGCAAGGATCAACTTGATCTCCCAATTAGAAACCTCTACCTACCCACTAGTATGTGGGTGCTATGGTGTAGCTACCTTATGTTGCTTAACCCCATATTTCACCAATATGGCTCTGAACAGCTTGTTGCAAAAATTTGAACCTCTATCGCTTATAACGGTACGAGGTACCCCAAAACGAGGGAAGATATTTCTCTTTGAGAACGCTACAACACGCTTACCTTCATTATCAGCTAGTGCGACTGCTTTGACCCATTTGGATACATAATCCACAGCAACTAGGATATATTTCATCCCAAACGAACTCACAAATGGGCCCATGAAATGAATACCCCAAACATCAAATAGCTCTACTTCAAGAATTTTAGACATGGGCATCTCATGGTGCTTCGAGATAGAGCCTTTCCTCTGGTACTGATCATATCATCTCACAAAATCGTAAGCATCCTTGAATAATGAAGGTCAGTAATAGCCACTTTGGAGTACCTTCCTTGCTGTTCGATCACCTGCATGGTGACCCCCAAATTGGGAAGCATGACTTGCTTCCAGTATGCTAGCCACCTCCACATCTGAGATGCATCGCCTAATAACACCATCAGCACATCATCAAAAAAGATACGGTTCATCCCAGAAGTAGTGTTTAACATCATGCATGAACTTTCTCTTCTGATGAAAGGAGAGATGCTTAGGAATAACTTTACTTACCACGTAGTTCGCAAAGTCTGCATACCACGGTAAGACTTATGCCATAGTGGCTAGAATCTCTTCATCTGGAAATGCATCATCAATGTCAAGGTCGGGTTGCACTATGTGCTCACTCTCAAGTCTAGATAAGTGATCAGCTACTTGGTTTTTGCAACCTTTTCTATCCTTTACCTCGAAATCAAATTCTTGGAGCAGTAACACCTACTTAATTAGCCTTGGCTTAGCATCTTTCTTTGCCATTAGATATCTTAGAGCCACATGATCTGTATGAACCACTACTTTGGTTCCCAAAAAGTAAGCACGGAACTTTTTGAAAGCATAAACAACTGCTAGAAGCTCTTGTTCAATGACGGTATAGTTCTTCTGTGCTCCATTCAAGGCCTTGCTTGCATAGTAGATTGGATGAAATAGCCTTTCTCTTTTCTGACCAAGTACAGCACCCAAGGCTACCCCAC
This sequence comes from Capsicum pubescens, assembly GCA_030864215.1. NCBI lineage: Eukaryota > Viridiplantae > Streptophyta > Magnoliopsida > Solanales > Solanaceae > Capsicum > Capsicum pubescens. Next base: position 25,417,112 of record CM061543.1, read on the forward strand.
TTTCATCACACATAACTTCAAAAGGTAGAGACCAATCGGGTGCTACAATAATAGGAGCTTCAACTAGCTTTCCTTTGAGGCATTCAAATGCCTTCAAGCAATCTTCACCAAAGTCAAATTTTGCATCCTTCTCCAAAAGTTTGCATAATGGGCTAGCAATCTTGGAGAAATCTTTAATAAACCTTCAATAAAAACCTACATGGCTGAGAAAACTACGAACCCCTTTTACAAAAATTGGCGGTGGTAATCTATCGATAACTTCAATCTTGGCTCGATAAACCTCAATTCCTTTTTCAAAGACTTTATTCCCAAGAACAATGCCTTCCTTAACCATAAAGTGACATTTCTCCCAATTTAACACCAGGTTGAATTCAACACATCTTTGCAATGCCATACTCAGATTTTCCAAGCATGATTCAAATGACTCACCTACAACATAAAAGTCGTACATGAACACCTCCAAGGTGGCTTCGACCATATCAGAAAAAATGGACATCATACAACACTGAAAAGTGGCAGGTGTGTTACATAGCCCAAATGGCATTCGTTTGAAGGCAAACGTACCATACGGGCATGTAAAAGTAGTCTTCTCCTGATCTTCAAGAGCAATGCAAATCTGATTGTATCCGGAGTAACCATCTAAGAAACAGAACCATCCCTTCCCTGCCAATCGATCAAGCATTTGATCCATGAATGGCATTGGAAACTGATTCTTTAACGTCCACAAATTCAGCTTCCGGTAGTCCATGCACACTCTCCACCCTATGACAGGTCTGAGTGGAATTAGCTCATTCTTTTCTTTTGCGACTACTGTCATGCCCCCTTTCATGAGCACACATTGCACCGGACTCACCCATTTACTGTCTGAGATTAGATACACCACCCCTGCATCTAACTACTTAATAATTTCCTTCTTCACCACCTCTTACATTGGTGGATTCAAACGACATTGGTTCTTAATAGTTGGTACACAATCTTCCTCGAGATGAATCTTGTGCATATATATCCCAGGAGGGATACTAATTATATCAGCAATAGTCCAACCAATGGCTCTCTTGTACCTCTTCAGAACAGAGATGAGATCCGCTACCTGCTGTTCACCTAAATCAGCCACAACAAAAATCAGAAGTGTATTTCCACTTCCCAAGAACGCATACTTTAGATGACTGGGGAGCTCTATCAATTCTAGCACTGGTGGCTCTTCAATGGATGGTTTCGCTGGTGGTGAAGGTTGATTCTTTAGGTCCAGGTCCAGCTTCTTAGGGGCATGAGAATAGGACCCTAGTCCTGTTAGAGCACAAATAGTTTCTTCATATTTTTCAACATCCTCACGCTCAAAATTCAAAAGCACAGCAGCCAATGGCTCAATAATAAGTTGATTCTCTATAGATGATTCTTTCTCTTCCTCATAATAAACATCAGCTACAGAGAACACATTCATATATTTAGGATGCTTCATCGATTTGTATACATCAAAATGGACCACTTCATCATTCGTCCAAAATAAAAGCTCATTTGCTCGTAAATCAATAAGCACACTTCCTTTTGCGAGAAAAGGGAGTCCCAAGATTATGGGAACTTCAGAATCCACTTCGCAATCCAAAATAACAAAGTCTTTAGGAAAAATGAAAGTAGAAACCTTCACCAGTACATCATATAAGATACCAAAAGGTCGTTTTACCGACCTATCTACCATCATGAGCCACATATTGGTTGGTGTAGGATCACCCAACCCCAACTGTCTGTAAATAGATAGCGGCATCAAATTGATGCTAGCCTCCAAATCGCACAATTCCTTAGCAAAATCCAAAGATCCAACCATGCAAGGAATAGTGAAAGCACCAGGATCTGCCTTCTTCTGTACTAAAGATCGCGTGGCCATTGCACTGCAATGATGAAAATTATCTGCCAGTTCATAGCTTGCTGCCCTTTTCTTTATCAACAGGTCCTTTATAAATTTGGCGTACCCTGGCATCTGGTCCAATGCCTCCACCAAAGGCACATTAATAGTCAGTTGCTTTAACATAGTCATGAATTTACTGAACCTGGTATCATCAGCTTTCTTCTTCAATCTTTGAGGAAAAGGTGGTGGTGGATTTGGAAGAGTTTTCTCCACCACTTCCTTTTTATCTTGCTTCCGATTATCAATCTTTTTAGGCTGGTGACATCTAGGTGTAGTGTCATGAACGTTCTCATTCTGATTTTCAGCTTCTACAGAATCATCACAATCTGCTTCAATAACATTCTCTTCTGTATTATCAGTCACCTGCTTGCCTTTGGATGGATTTTCCAACACCTTACCACTCCTGGTAGTAATAGCCATACATGATCCATCATTCCTTGGGTTTTTCACAGTGTCTCTAGGTAAGGTGCTAGTTTTTCTTTGATTGAGTGCCACTGATAGTTGACTCAATTATTGTTCCAGCTATTTTATTAAAGTGGAATACGAATCAACCAATTGATTTATTGAGGACAAATCATTTTTTACCTCCGTTACTCCCGTGTTGGTTGCCTCCACTCCTTTCAACAACTTAGTCATCATATCTTCCATGGACATCTTCCCAGAGCCAGATGCCGCAGCCTCACGATTTACAGGAGGAACATACAAACCACTCATATCAGTCTTATTCTTGTATCCAGATTTTTCATAATAGTTCCGACCTTGGTTTCCTTGGCCATTGCCTCGGAAACCCCTCTGATTATTCAAATAATTTGCTTCCTCTTCAGAATCGGATTCTTCTCTTCCCTGCGATACAACAGCCTTGACCTTTTCTATCTTTCCTGATAATAAATGCTTGGTAAGAAGGTCCATCTGCATTTTTATGTAAGCCATATCTTGGTCATATTTCTCTTCTCTTTGCCTCTGTTCTACCGTCATGCCAGTAGATAAAGTAGAGCTTGCTAACTCAGAATCCCTGGTATGCCAAGCTCTACTCTGCTTTTTCATACGATCCAGCATATCACTTGCCTCCATAAAGGTAAGGCCATGAATGACCCACCCGCAGTATTATCAACCACTGGCTTAGTCACTGAGTTCAAAGCCCTGTATAATATTTCCATCAAGTGGATATTGGTCATCTGAGGATTTGGGCACCGCATAAGCTTTTTCTTGAACCTCTCCCATGTTTCGTGGAGAGCTTCAGTTGGAAGCTGGCGAAAATTGCTGATCTCATCTCGTAATTGTGCTCTCTTGGATGGAGGAAAGAATCTTTCTAGGAAAGTGTCTTTCAGTTGCCTCCAATTAGTAATAGAGTCAGGAGTTAGCCCGTTCAACCATAGAGTTGCCTCTCCAGATAGAGACAATGGAAATAAGCACATCCGAATTGCATTCTGTCCAACTCTTTGATTGTCAAACGACTTGCATGTTGAGATAAAGTTGATCAGATGCATATTCGAATAATCGCCTGCAAGTCCACCGAATAACCCTTTGAGTTGCAATAGCTGGATCATGGTGCTAGTGATATTGAACTTGGCTCCAGGTGCCAAGGGTGGAGGAATAATAGCCCCTGTGGCACCAGCACCATCCAAATATTCATCATCATCATCAAAAGGAGCCTGCACAGCTCGGCGTTCAGCTCTCATTCTTTTTTGACGATCTCTTCTGTTCACAGTTGCCGCCACCTCATCTACACGCCTTGGATTTAGTAGCTCATCATCACCCAGGTCCTCTTCATCAGGATTTGTTTCCTGACCTGGGTTATCAATATTCTATTGATGCACTTGCGCAGCTACCAATGCAGCTAATCTAGCCTGCTCCTATTGAGCAGTTATCCGTTCAAGGTTTCGTTGCGCATCCATTCTGCCAATAAGATGTGGTTTAGGATTTAGAGGTAATAATGGCTGACCAAAACTTCGTGTATTTGGCATGCACTTTACCAAACCTGAACAAAACAAAAACAACAAACAAAAAGTAATATTCGAGAATCTTTGACCAAAGGGTCTATTAACTATCACAAACTTAGTTGACAACCGTATTCCCCCGCAACGGCGCCAAAATTTGATATGCCCAAATTACAACTCTCGTTAGAAAGTGTAAGCGGTCACTGTCAAATATAGAACCCAACTGGGTTGGGTGTCAAATCCCACAGGGAATACTCTGGTCACTAAGTGTTGCAATTATTAGTAGACTGTTGGTCGAAAATTCCAAGAAAAAAGGGGGATTTGTTTAGGCGTGAACTAATGTTATCAATGTAACAATTGAATGATTGTGAATTAAGATTTGATCACAGAGAATGATAAGTTAGGGTTATGTCCACCTTGTAAGCTCTACTTCTCTATTAACTATGAGTAACGTGGAATTTAGACATGCATGCACTTATAGAGAATCGTATTCTAATTCTAAATCCAAGTGTTTCTCAACCATCAAGGATTTATTTTGCTTTAGCTCTCTCGAGCCTAAAGTGTATAACAAATGGTACAAATTCTCCAAGAACTTAATCTGGTTAAGGCATTAACGTGTAAATAGAGGTTGGAAGCCCTATTTCCTTGTCACACTCTCTTTTCCAAACATGTAACTTTTATCTCGAACAAATTAATTCTACAACGGCGTATTATCTATGTTTGCAACCATAAGAATTCAATCAAAATGAAGAGAGTAATGATATAAGTAGCATAACACATCAATAATTCACAAACTCATAGCAATAGATAGTAGCTTACAAGGTTTCCTTAACCCTAACAGATAAGTTTAGCTACTCATGATTACAACAGAAATCACAATAGGCATAATCATCATACCACAACTTAGAATAATCTTAGCGATGGAGATGAATAGCGACAGTGAGGGAGGAATGTCGTTCTCTCTTTCCGTAGCTCAAGTAAGCCGTTTTATGTTCTCAAAACTTTTGCAGAATCTTCCCACTTGAATAATGAAGAATAGTTGAATGATAATAATGCTGAAAAATTCAGCAATAAGGTTTTTAATAGCATCCTTGTCTAATAAGTTGCTGCTGCATCCTTAAGTCTTTAAAAATACTGGGTTTGCCCGGGAAAAAGTTTGCATGCATCACTTTCAGTCCAAAAGCTGCCTTCCCTCTAATGTGAAGTTTTCCTTTGCTGCCCACAGGTCCACAAAGTGCTGAAATCTTCATCATTAGTACCTGAAAAACATGCTAATCACATAGGTTAGCTCACTTAAAGGAAAATGGACTAAAAGTGCAAGAATTATATATTTTATCCTCAAAACTTAGCTAAAACAAGGGTAAACTATGGTGCTTAGGCATGTAAATATGCCCAACATCAGTGAGCATAATCACAAGTTAAACTCTCATTCTATTTTTTTCTTCTCTTATTTTAAACCATGGCCCCAAAGAGAAGAAACCAACCATCTCCTCAGCCCGAAGATCCTTTGGGCGAATATGTTTCCCATGCAGAGTTTAGAGATGTATTCACCACACTTGCTCAGTCCGTGGCTACCCAGAATAAAAGGCCACCAGTTATTCTGACCAATCCAATGGTTAACGCAGCCGCATCGAAGGTTTGGGACTTCACCCGAATGAACCCTCCATCTTTCCATGGGTCTAAGTCTGATGAGGACCCTCAGGAGTTCATTGACCAAGTCCAGAAGGTCATTGATATACTGGGTGTTACTTCTATTGAGAGTATCGAGTTAGCCGCCTATCAGTTATAGGATGTTGCTCATGCTTGGTAAAAATAGTGAAAGTCTAAGATGTTAGATGATGCAGGTCCGATTGAGTGGGAGAAATTTTTCACGGCATTCTTAGATAGATTCTTTACCCAAGAGATAAGAGAACCCAAATTTATTAAGTTTATCAACCTCAGTAAGGGTAATAGGACGGTTATGGAGTATTCTCTCAGATTTACTCAGCTAGCCAGGTATGCCCCTCATGTGGTTGCAGACAATAGGGCTAAGATGAGAAAGTTCGTGTCAGGGGTGAATGATAGTGTGGAAAATGAGTGTAGATCTACGATGCTGATAAATGATATGACCTTAGCCAGAATCATAACCCATGCACAGCAAGTAGAAGAGCATAAGGTTAAGACTAGGGAAAGGCCGAACAAGAGAGCAAGGTTTGGTAACTTCAACTTTGCTCACCCCAAGTCAAATGGAGGAAACCATTCATAGTTTTGCTCTAAGGAAGCAGTTCCAGCTCGTTCTTCTTCCACCACTCCAATGCCAAAGTTTAGAGACAACAACAAAGACAAGGCGCGAGGCTCTAAAACTTAGGACATTGTTAGCAATGCCCGAATAAATCCCCTTTATCAGACTTGTGGTAAGAACCACATGGGTATTTGCAGAGCTTATAGTGATGTCTGTTTTGGTTGTGGAAAGCAAGGCCATAGGATTAGGGAGTTTCCACAGTCAGGTCTTCAGGTTCAGAATGATCGTGCCACAACTCAGTTCAATCACCCAAACCAGCAGGGTGTCGCTTCCAGTGCCACCAGTGGGCAACGTCCAAATAGACTCTATGCTCTTTAGACCCAAAAAGATCTGGTAAATTCTCCTAATGTCATTACTGGTATGCTGCAGATTTTCCTTATTCATGTTTATATTTTTCTAGACACAGGTGCATCATTGTCTTTTGTTACTCCATATATAGCAGGCGACTTTAGAATCAGTCTCACAATTTTTAGTAGAGCCCTTTTCAGTCTCTACCCCAGTCGATAAAACAATCATAGCCCAGTGGATATATAGGAACTTCCCGATTATGATATTTCAAAAATCTACATTAGCAGATTTAGTCGAGTTAGAGATGACTGATTTTGATATCATTCTCAGCATGGATTGGTTTCATTCCAGCTATTCCACAGTCAATTTCATAAATAGGATAGTACAGTTTTAGTTCCCCAATGATCCCATCCTAGAGTGGAAGCGTAGCATTTCAGCGTACAGGGGTCAACTTATTTCCTACCTTCGGGCAAGGAAAATGATTTCTACGGGGTATGTGTACCATCTCATTCATGTTAAGGATTCCAGTTCTGAATCACCTAGTCTTGAAATGGTCCCAGTTATTAATGAATACTCAGATTTCTTTCCCGAAGATCTTCCAGGAATTCCTCCCGAGAGGGAAATAAACTTCGATATAGATTTTTTCTAGACACCCAACCTATTTCTATTCCACCATACAGAATGGCACCAGCAGAACTCAAGGAATTGAAAGATTAGTTGAAGGATCTCTTAGATAAGAAATTCATCAGGCCTAATATATCCCCCTGGGGTGCGCCAGTATTATTCCTGCGCAAGAAAGATGGTTCTCTCAGGATGTGTATTGATTACCGTCAACTCAATAAGGTCACGGTCAATAACAAATATCCTTTTTCCAGGATTAATGATCTATTTGACCAACTTCAGGGTGCTAGTTACTTTTCCAAGAAAGACCTCAGATCAGGCTACCATCAGCTCAGAGTCAAAGAGTGTGACATTCCAAAGCCATCTTACTGTACTCAATATAGTCACTTCAAATTTCTAGTCATGTCATTTGGTCTTACCAATGCCCCTGCAACTTTCATGGACTTGATGAACTGGGCGTTCAAGCAGTACTCGGATATGTTTGTCAAAGTCTTTATAGATGATATTCTGGTCTATTCTCGCATAGAGCGTGATCATTCAGACCATCTCAGAATTGTTTTTTAGACTCTCAGGGATCATCAGTTATTCGCTAAGTTCATCAAGTGTGAATTTTGGATAAGATCAGTAGAATTCCTAGGCCATATTATTTTAGGTGATGGCATTAGGGTAGATTCTCAGAAAACTGAAACGGTAAAAAACTGGCCTAGACCTGTATCTCCATCCGATATCAGGAGCTTCTTGGGTTTGGCTGGCTATAACAGATGGTTTGTCGAGGGATTTTCTTCTATTTCATCTCCCATGTCCATATTGACATAGAATAAGATTAAGTTTCAGTGGTCAGATTCATGCGAGAAGATTTTTCAGGAGTTGAAGACTCGACTCACCTCAACTCCACTTCTAGATCTTCTAGATGGTTCAGACGGTTTTGTAGTCTATTGTGATGCATCAAGAATGGCTTTAGGATGTGTCCTCACGTAGTATGGTAAGGTCATAGCCTACGCCTCCAAACAATTAAAGCCACATGAGAAGAATTATCCTACTATGATCTTGAGTTAGCTTCTGTAGTTTTTGCCATGAAAATTTGGAGGCATTATCTTATGGAGTTCATGTATATGTCTTCACAGACCATAAGAGAATTCAGTATGTCTTATCCCAGAAAGATCTCAATCTTCATCAGAGAAGGTGGTTAGAGCTCTTGAAGGATTACGACATAAGTGTTCTCTATCATTCGGGCAAAGACAATGTTGTGGCCAATGCTTTTAGTAGAATCTCTATGGGTAGTATTTCTCACATTGAGTATAGCAAGAAAAAGATAGCTCAGGAGATCCATCAGATTTCCAGACTAGGTGTTCGCTTAGTCGACTCTTTATAGGGTAGTGTATGTATTCACAGTAGTTCAGAGTCATCTCTAGTTTCCGAGGTGAAAGAGAAGCAAGACAGGGATCCTGTCCTTGTCAAGCTCAAAGAGTCAGTTTAGAATCAGAAAGTAGCGGTTTCCTCCCAAGGGGGAGCTGATGTCCTTCATTTTCAGTGTCGTTTGTGTGTTCCATGTGTAGATGACTTGCGACAGTGAATTCTTGCAAAAGAGCATAGTGCGCGATACTCTATTTATCCAGGGGCCACTAAGATGTACCACGATTTATGGGAGATCTATTGGTGGAGTGGGATGAAGAGAGATGTTTTAGATTTTATGGCTAAGTGCTCTACATATCAGCAGGTTAAGATAGAGCATCAGAAACCTAGTGGTTCCATGCAGGAGGTCACCGTTCCTACTTGGAAGTGGGAAGAAGTTAACATGTATTTCGTGACGGGTTTGCCTAAAACTCGTCATCAACATGATTCAGTTTGGGTCATTGTAGACAGAATGACCAAGTCAGCCTATTTCTTTCCTATTTGTACTTCCTATTCAGTCGAGCACTATGCTAAACTCTATATTAGGGAGTTAGTCATATTACATAGTGTCCACTCATATATCATCTCACACATAGGTACCCAGTTCACCTCTCACTTTTGGAAAGAATTCCAAAAGGGTCTTGGTACCTAAGTCCATCTCAGCATAATGTTTCATCCTCAGAAAGATGGTTAGGCAGAAAGGACCATTCAGACTCTTGAAGATATGCTAAGGGCGTGTGCAACTGATTTCAAGGGAAGTTGGGATGACCACTTTCCTTTGATTGAATTTGCATACAACAACAACTATCATTCCAGTATTCAGATGGCTCCATTCAAAGATCTCAATGGTAGGAGATGTAGATATCCTATTGGTTGGTTCAAAGTTAGTGAGGCCTCAGTTATAGGTCCTGACTTAGTATTCGATTCCTTAGAGAAAGTTTAGTTGATCAGAGAGAGACTCTGGGCTGCTCAGAGCCAACAAAAATCTTATGCAGATGTTCGTAGAATGGATCTCGAGTTTGAGGTCAATTATTATGTCTATCTTATGATCTCTCCCATGAAGGGAGTGAAGAGGTTCGGCATGAAAGGAAAACTTAGTATGCGATATATTGGTCCCTTCAGGATTCTCAGTCTCTTCAACAGGGTAGCTTATGAGCTTTAGTTGCCTTCAGCTCTAGCCTTAGTCAATCAATTCTTCTATGTCTGTTTGCTCAAGAAGTGCATAGGTGACCCAGCAGTTGTTGTCCCTATTCAGAGCATCGATATTCAGAACAGCCTCTCTTATGAAGAGATTCCAGTAAAAATCTTAGACTACAAGACATGTAGATTAAGGAAAAAAGAAGTCCCTTTAGTCAAGGTTATTTGGTGAAATTAGTCTCATGAGGAAACTACTTGGGAAACAGAGTCAGATATGCATAGCAAGTATCCTCACCTCTTCCCCGGAAATTCAAATTAAGCTCAAGGTAACAGTTCTCCTTAAGCTTATTCAGTTTCTTATTTATCTTCCCAATATAAACATGGTATCTATCACCATTGCATACTCCATTATGCATTTATGTATCAGTTCATTTATAAGATCATGCATCAGATATGCATTCTTATCTTGAGAAATTCAGTTTATTATATTACTCAATTACACATTCATGTGTTAGTTTTCCATGTATCAGATATGCATGAGTTCTATATGTTTAGCATGTCAGTCATGAGATCATGTTTCAGTCCTTCTTGTTCAGCCCATGTTCATCTTGTCTTGTATCCCCTCTTATTTGATTATCATTGGAGGACGAATGTTCCCAAGGGGAATATATCGTAAGACCCCGCAAAATCATTGCGTAGAAGTTAAGCTCATTTGGCTTTACAAGCCTTAGCACTTAACAAAATTTCATTAGTGTTCAATACTTAGTCTCATTTTAGACCTCCAAAATCGGGGATTTATTTGACGACCTTTCCGACAGTAATTTTATGATTTTCAAGTTGCGTTGCGATAGGGAAAGGTTGTAATACATCCCGGGTAAGTTTCACAATTTTTGGACTCTGTTTAGGGCTCGTTTTGATTTGGAAATAGTATCCCCGGGCGATCTGCAGGCGCCGCTTGGGGTAGTGCACTGCAATAAGGCAAGCGTCGCCTGGTCTATCTCGGTGAACTAATGAAGGCAATGCCTACTATAGTCTGGTGCTCCACCCAGTTTCAGCATTCAACCTTCGCATCTTGGAGGGTATTTTAGACATTTTCCCTACCCTATAAATACTTATAAACATAGGATTCAGCTCATAGTTCACCAAATTATATATGTTTTGTGGATTTCCTCTCAAGAACAAGCAAGAACAACTTAGGGTTTAATTGGGTGTTTCTAAATTCAAGTCATTTCCACCAAAAATTTCATAGATTACTACTCTAAGGTATGCGTAGTGCTTATGTATGGACTCAATTCGTTCATAGAGCTCAAATACCATGATTTTAAATAATGTTTTGTAAAATTTTTGTGGTGATATTAGCATGTACATGTTGTTGATTGTTGTTTAAGCTTCGAGACAATATCTATAGATGTTTTCATGGATTATATGTGATTGCTAGTTGATAAACATGAATTTTAGGTGGTTAAATGTAATGCATGTATGAAATCCACCTATGCTCTAAAGAATGCATACAAGGTGTTTGATAAAATGCTTAGTATTCTAGAAAACCCCTATATGCATGATTCCATGACATCTAAATGACAAGTTCAAGCTAGCTATATACTATAACATGAATTTCCATGCCATTTATGTATTATGTGGTGGCATTATGAAGCATGTATGAATATGAATATATGAATTATGAATGCAAAGTATATCCATGTTTTTCCTACCATATTGAGATACTTAATAAAACCATGAAGCACGCTATCCCCTACTTATGATAATAAGAATAGTGAACTCAACTCTTGTGATCAAGTCATGTCATGTGAGTTAGTTTCCTTCTATCGAGTCCTGTGGGTATTCATACCCAAAAACTATAGTTGTGTGCCTAGAGCCATGTCATGTTTCATGATATTCAAACTAAATATTTGATTCCAGAGACTTCAGTCAGTCATGTAACTCCAAGAAAATCGCATGATCTTAATCAGATGTCAGATATCAGTAATATTCCACCAGTCAATAGAATTCAGTATATTCAAGTTCATGTGTAGTCAATTATTTATGTTCAGTCTCTCTGGATGGGAGTAAAGGTTAGCACCGAGTGAACCGAAGAATAGGAACTCACCTGCCAGTTCAGGGTGTGATTCTTAGTATTTATCCTTACGTTCAAGAACTATGTAGCCAGCATAGGATGAGACATCTTAACCTATCAAACTAGGGTTGATGAGGTGGATTAACCTATCCGTTTAGGGTTCCCACCATTCTTATTTAAGTACCTACCAGATAAGGGTCACTCACAAACTATCCTTACCAGTGGCGCGGTATTGACACCCCTTCAGTCGGGATAGATATTAGACCCCAGCTTAGCCATAATAGCATAAATGGGGTATGTTAGTTAAACTACTACCTCCTACAATTTCAGTATCAATCTCAATAAAAGAACTCAGATAGTTCTTCAAATTTCTGTGTATCAGGACTGTCAGACACAGTCAAACTCAATTACAGTACGAAACTCAGATCATTCCATCAGATTCAAGACCGCCAATTATAGTCATCCATGTTATCAGAAATCCAGTAATTGTCATGATCAATTATTAGTATATCACGCATTCACGGTCTCAGTTTCTATATTTATGTGTTTTAACTCCCATATTCATATTAGTCAGTTAGTATTGTTCATGCATGAAACCCTTTATGTTTAGCTTACCTTTCTCGTATACTCAGTACTCCAGTTGTACTGACGCATTTGTGCTATGGTGCTTTATTTCATGTTACACCATAGGTTCTGAGACACGAGCTCCCGACCAGCAGTAGCGGTAGCATTCCAGTCGTAGAGATACAGTGAGCCCTCATTCATTCGAGGATAGTATGATTTGATTTATTCATCTATTTATTCAGTTTTATCTTACAGAGTTAGTTAGAGATGTGTTCCTTCAACTCTTTATTCAGATAGTTTAGAGGCGTTTAGACTAAATCATGTCAAATAGTTATTTCAGTTTTGTTTTGGGTATTATTACCCCACGGATGTTGTTTTGATATAGATATTTCAGTTGAACCTTACGGCCTTATAGTTTTACGTATTTCGCATTACTATGTCATGATTTGTAGTATACAGGTACAAGTATCAGTCATGAGTTAACTTGTGGTCCCTCGAGGTCATGAGCCCTATGTAGCATTCCGGTTCAGCTAATCGGGGTGTTACAATAACCAAGTGAGGCTCTCAGATTGTAGTAGTGATGTCATGATGATATAGAATGTCATAAAGTAAGGGTGATACTCAACTCATTCTTATTTTAATATTTTTCAGTGATCCCAATGTCTACTCAAGCTTTACATTTTAGTTCCATAATCATAGTTCATGTTCACGTATATGATAGAGAATCACATGCTCTTCCAGTTCTAAAATGAGAAGTTCCAGTGTATTCAGTAGTCGGAATCACATTACATATGTTATAAAATTCAAATTGAGGTCATGAAACTCATGACTCATATACTCATGCTTTATGGTGTGTTCAGTTCCCATAATTCATGATATACTCTTTATGATTGATGAGATTCATCTTATAGTAATGTATGCCCCAATTCAGATTTTCTTTGATAAATCCCGGATGTTGATTTGTTATTCCTCAGGCCTCTGTTGAGTGTCAAGTTTCATATAATATCCTTCCATGATTCCAGATCTTATGTTCTAATCTTTAGTGACTCCTCTTTATGTGATTATAGTGGTGAGGAGTAAATATTTCTTGTTGATGGAAGATCATGGTATGCTTGTTTTAGATAAGGCCATAAGTGTAAAGTAAGGTTGGGGCCAAATCTTTGATGAATATGATGGTTAGCTGAAAGGTGTGTGTGTATATATTCTTGGGGTAGCGTGTGGGAGCAATATCGATAGATGGTTAGTAGAATATGCGAAGTGTGTCTTTATGAGAATATTTTTTGAAGTTCATATGTGGCTATAATAATAGGCTTAGGGTGTGATCTTGTAAGAGATATAAAAGGTTGAATCTTATGGTTTAGACTTGTATCGTGGAGTGGCATGTAGTATTTGTGAGTTGGAGTTAGTCCTGATCAAGGTGAAGAGGATTAAGCTATTTTAGACATTAGTAGAAAGATTTCTCAATGCTCATATGATAATTTTAAGCTAAATTGAATGATTATGGTATTTATTGAAAATAGTATAGTTAGGGATATTTGAGAAGTGTGCTAACCTTGAAAGTAAGAAGTTGTGTTGCCAAAGTCCTTCCATCTTAATTTATGAGTTATATGTCTATATTCCAGACTACAGAGTTATGATTCAATTTATACATGCCCTGTGTATCACCTCAATTTTCTGAGAATCTTAGTAAATTGAGTTTTCATAGAAGGACATAGGGTCCCAAGGGGGAGATACCCCATTCAGTTGTATATATGTGTTTTTCCTTGAAATATGAATTCAGATCATGATTTAGATGAAATCCCTCTCTTGATGTAATTTTTCCATGTTTCACATGATAAGATTGTTTTGAAATACATCTTTAAAAATAATGATATAAAATACTTTGACTTTTGCTATGTTTGGAATACAATTTTGAACACAAAAAAGAGGGTTATAAATGTTAAATATACATATACTGAAAGAGTGCATCGTTTTGCCAAAAGCACATGACCACCATATGTTTGATGAAAGTTTTTGCATGGTTTTGACTTGAGTTTCGTAATATGAAATCTTCTATGCAAATTATATGTTTGGGTGGTCTGAAACTATATTTTTATGAAAGATCATGCTAAATTAATTATGACTCAGAAATAGGACTTGCAAGTCTTGGTATGACGATACCAACTCAGACAAATGCCATAACCGACACAGACTAGTTCAGAAATCAGATTTTATCAGAATTTCATGACATAGAAATTTCAGAATGATACATGTTCAGAAAAGGTTAAAAATTGGGCATAAAGAGATGTTAGGTGGTCCCTGAAGAAGGTGTGAGTTTAGACAACCATTGCCCAAAACCATGATTCTCCGATCTGGGTATATTATTATACGCTGGCTTAAGTGTCGTGTGGCGTATCAGATTCAGACACTCCAACCCTAGCGGTACACTTGGGATGGAGGGTTCCCCGCCGAGTCAATAGAAGCTTCCATATATCTCGTGGAATATTAGACTTGTAGGGGAGTGCCACCTAACTTAGAAGTAATACAAAGATCAAAAATTGTTTTGACAAGAATGTCTTATGATTTTTGAATGATGCCCATGTGTTTTCATAAACTATTTTATTCTTAATTTGTTGATGAAAATTTATCTCATCTATTATATATATATATATTCAAATTCTTTATTTTGGATTGCGTCGCATGCTAATACATTTGTGCTGACCCCCCCTCCTTCCAGGTTTTGAGACATAGTCTAGGAGTCCAGATAAACAATAGGTATTTCAGATCACAGAGTACATTGTGTAAGGGTGAGCCTTCTATATTCCAGAAGTCCTATTTACTTTCACATATTTATCTTTAATTATGCTTCGGTCTACTGGGGGCCTTGTCCTAGTTTTTAGACAGTTTTGTTTAGTTCATAGTAGAGATTTCGCATACTGAGTCAGACATTATTATTATCCAGATATATTTTGGATTTCAGTTTTTAGTAGTATGATCACATTCAGACTGACCATGTTTCCATATTAGATTTTTGTTTCTGCATTATCTTTTATTATATGAATGTTGTGCATGATTACCAGATAGAGAGATGGCATCCTGGGCCTTCACAATTTTGGAATGCTTGTCACGACTAGGTCCCTTGTTGGGGTCGTGACATTGATGGAAGTGATAAGGTGAAGAAATATTCTTAAAGAGATGTAAAGTATAGGGTCACATAGCTTATGTTAGCACCTTATAAATCTGTGTTAGGCTTCAACATAGAAGTACTAAATAGTGGGTCTCAAATTTTATTGGATAGATGTGTGATTGGGGAATTGTATGTTGCCGAGTGTGAAGTATGCTATTTATTGTTTGGGGTGTAAACAATTAGTGCCTCTATGTTTAAGTCTATTCGTGGTAGCTTGTAAGGTAGATAATGCTTGTAATCCTGTCTACCGTGAAATCTTATTTCATGATTAGTACCAATAAAAATTAGGTCTATTATCATCAATTAAACTCCTACCATATGTTGCGATGATAATGATTCACAGAGCTCATGTGCAAGATCATCACTATATAAGGTCTCATTATCCCAAATTTTGAGATTTCATGTTTCACTAGGTGTTATCATAAAGCTTTTTTGATTCCATTGCATATTTTGTTAATGAAAAATATTTAATGCGACGTTTCATTCTTTATTCTGCACTTTGAGAGCTTCAACAAGTCACTACCCAAAATTCAGGGACAAATGATCCCAAGGGGGAGATAATGTAACACCCCGCATTTTTGGAATAAAAATCCGAACCGTCATTTCTAAGTGTGATCTCTAATTCCATGGTTTATATTTAAATTCATGTGTTGTGATCTTTATCCTAGCATATGAAGTGATTATTATGTGAAAAATGTTCATAGAAATTTCTTAAAGAAAAGTTGAGCTAAGAATCCTTCATTCGTACAAAGTTAGATATTCGATTCTACAAGGATCATATTTTAACTCATAAAACGTTCTGTATATAAAGAATTTGGAATATTAAGACCAAAAAAATTATAGATAATCTAATTATCTTTCCAACGATACCAATTTCACCTAAATTCGATAACCAAGTGAAAAGTTATGTCACTTTCCGTGCGAGGCAGTAAGCCGACGTGATAGAAACACGACGTGTTGGACAGCGCATTACGAACCTGCTTCACAGGCTATATTAGTTCTAAATGGCTCTGGGGTACTTTGGTCACTTCCCCTCACTTAGATTTCGTCCATAATATACAATTTCAGCCCCAAGAAGCATCAAATGCCTCTTTATTCAATTTCTCTCAAAGAAAACCCTAACTACCTCCCCAATAAACAAAATTCAACTCTTCTCCTTCAAGTAATCTATAAATCAAGACTTTTAAGTCCAAGAGTCTCAAGAAAGTATCAATGTTAAGGTTTCATCCTTCAAGATAAAAAACATAAGGTACGTGGGGTTTTCCTAAAACTACATGGGCATGGTGAAATTGTTTTAATGATGAATAAATATGTAGAAATCATGAATTTACAAAGGGGTTTGGATTTACAGTTACAGTTATGCATTATGAAACCTCTTTGATGACAAAGTTTTGGTCTAAAGGACTTTTTCCCTTGAATTTGATTTTTGTTCATATATGTTCATATGTGGGTTGAATGTTTGAAACTTAATTTGAGAGCATTAAAATTTATACTCCCTCTCTCATTATGAATTATTCGATTGCATATTGAGAAGCATGACATAAATATCTTTACTATTATTTGTTGACTTGGTTTTGATAATGACTTATAGAGAGGGTGTCTTTCTTAATTGCATAAATGAAAGTGATGATTTTAAAGAGAAGTGAATAATTTGTCTCAAGATACTTGACCACCATGTGTTTGTGAATTGAATTGAGGATCCTTGAATCTGTTTTGATGAATTTCACTATACATATCCTCTTATACTGTTTGACTAATTTGGTGGTCTGAAAATAATATTTTGAAAGACAAGACTGTAACATGATGTTGTATGGCTTAAAAATATGACATACAAGTTTTGGTATGACGATACCAATGTAGGTAATGCCATGATAACACAGAATAGAATATAATAGAATACAGATTTATCTTCAGATTTCTAGATTTTCAATTCAGAAAGATACATGTTTAAAAAGGGGTAAAAATTGGCTTAAAGAGAGTTAGATGGGTACCCAAAGAAAGTATGAGTTGAAAGACTCAATGATAGAAATCATGATTTGTCGATATGGGGTTATCGTATCACGTTGTATGGTCTGTGTACCTTGATTTTTGTTGTCCCACTTTGGGGCTATTGTTAGGAGTCGTGCTTTATGGTCTTTTGCACTGCCATGACATGTTGATTTGACTGGGAATCATAGCACCATGTTGTGTGGTCTTGTGTGTCTCCCAATATTGATACTCCAATCCTTGCAGAAAACTTGGATTAGAGGCTTAGACGCCGAGTTAAGGGAAGATTTCATTTAGCTCATGGAATTACAGATTGTAGGGTGTATCATCTATCTCAGAAGTATCATAAAAACTGGTTTATGATTTCAAAGAAATGTTTCAAGGTCTTCAAAGTGTGCCTATGTATTTTCATATATTATATGTAAATAGTTTTATGAATTTCTCTAACTTTTGTTATATATAAATACATTATTTTTTATTTCTCTACGTACCATTACATCTGTGTTTGCACCCTATATTTTAAGATTTGAGACAGTCTCGAGGTCCCACTAAGAAGCAAATTGGGTTGTCAGAAGTTGCAATTGGTGAGCCTTACTTCTTTAGGAAGGACTTGTTGATTTGATATTCATATTTTATTTTCGATTGTGGTCCAAATGGGGGCCTTGTCCCAGTCATTAAACAGATGTTATTTTCAGTTGGTAGAGATTTTGCAGACTAGTCTCAAGTGTTTTTGAATGTTTCATTGACCCATTTTTTGTATTGTTCAGTTGATGCAAAAGAATGAAATTGTTTCCATATTGTGTTATTTTTTCGCTAATTTACTATATTGAATGAATGTTGTGCATGATTTTCAGGTAGAGAAGGTATGTTCGATCCTTCATGATTTGGGATGCTCATTACGGTCAGGGCTTCAGCTCGGGTCGTGACATTGGATTAGGTTGTAATCTTTGAATATAGGTAATTATTTTAATTGTATTCATGTTATTATTTTTAGCCCACAACCAAGCAGAGATGCATGAAAAAGGCAAGGCCCAGACTCAGTATAGTGGTCCAATCTTAGATTGAGCTAAATGATGGTTTAACGTATTTGAAACCCAAGTGCATTTATGTGTGTACGTTAACTATTTATTTATATACTTGTTACAATGAATGTCTAATAAAATAAAATATTTGAATGATATCAAAGTATTAATGAAATGCAATGAGGTTATACTTAAAGCTTGTTTATTTTACAAATATGATTTAAAAGACAAGGTTTAGCATATTATTGATGAGTTATGTTTTGTATACTTGTATTGACTATTTGTAGTTAGAGTATTGGTAGTAAGAGTCACGACTTGAGATATTGCCTATATTAACTTGTACTTGACTGAAATCTGTGGGGTTATTTGAAAGGCTAAGTCTCACATAATTTAAGTACAGTTATAGTGTAGGTGTTCATGGTTTTTTATTACCATGTTATGATTTCATGTTCATATTTCTTATTCTGGATTTGTTGATGAACCTACTATACACAGATGTTTCTTGTATACTGATATTATATGTGATCTTTTTTGGTTAGATCATGACCTTTTTTAGTGATTTCATCTCTACCTAATCCTTAAAGCAGGTTGTATTTTGACTAAAGGTGAGATATATCTTTCAAGAAATTATGAGTCATCTACTGAGTTTTTGGTCTATTTGTTTTGAACTTGGATATTTTTAGCTGTTATATGTTGAGGCTTTTTATTGACATTTGAATTGGTTTTTGTACAATGACTTTTATGTCCTAGGGGTTGCTTTAGATATTCATTTGACTACTTCTAGAACACTTTGAGATTTGGATTATTAAATAAAATGGCTAGCTGATTTTGATTTCCAACTAAGTATTAGGTTGAATTTTGTGAGCTAAATGGTTCTCTTATTTGAGGGTTAGTGTAGGTTCCACTCACAATGGGTTTGGGTCATGAAACATTAATTCTTTGCTTCCCTTCTACTTTTTCCACTCTTGCTATCTCGTAAACCAACTTCCATACCATAGTTAACTCTAATGCACTACCATTAAGCAGTTTTGTCATCTCTAGCCATCTACTCAACACTCACTTAATTATGATATTATCCATACATAACTACAATGGTTCCCAACCCTTAGCAACTCATTAGTTCTAACTCTCTAACAATAATGCATTCGAATCTATTAACAATTTAGGGCAACACCACGTGATGAAACACATAGCCAAGTAGTTGTAAGAAAGTATTGCCATCTGTATTTTAACAGCTACCTTTACCTCTAGTATATGTGTACCATTTAGACTTTTTCAAACAGCACTGAATAATTTAGTCAAGTTCAAACCAATATAGATAAAACACCAAGTCATGACCGTGATTGCCAGCAATAGCCAAGTCAAAAAAACCATGACTCGACAACAATAACGTAAGGAACTCACCTTGCATAAATGCACATGTAAGTAGACAATAAAAAGAGATATGACAATCACTTATAGTTTTTACATGGACCACTTAAGGATCTAATACAACAATAACAAGAATTATAAACCTCAGCACATTTAAGGAACTCCCCAATACATTATATACACATGCTAAGGTTACTATGATTGCCCACTATCCATGGCCTACAGGGGATAAGCTATGGTCTATGTACTAAAATTCCAGGCATCCAGTGTCTGCCAACCTTATATTAACAAATATCATGAAGATTTATAAATACCGGTACATCCCAAAGTAATAAATATAAATCCTATAACTATGTCCATTTTGATATATTCCAAAATAAAAAATATAAATACCATGAAGATATCTATTACCGATACATCCACAATAATAGACAGATATCATATCATTCATATCCCCTATGAGAAAATAATAATTATACATGTACAAGAAAAAAGCCTTTAATATAATCCCACTATATCTGATTAACACTTAGGCTATCATTCAATGAAATAATTTCTTTGAACATACATTGCAAAACCTATATACAGTAACAGTTAACATGTACACATAAATCTAGTTGAATTTTCAGCTACATTTAACCATCACCAACTAGGTCACATGCCATGATGATACTTTGTGTGTAAATTGTGGGCTTAGGTAGTACTATCAATGACAAAGGTACAAGTCCATACATATGGTTCTCACCCTAATAAATCAATCTTTCCATATTAATCATAAGTTGTTACAAGGATATTTTTACACCTAGAATCCTTATTTGAATTGCACCGAGTTACTAGTCATTTCTAAATTAATCTCCATTAGATATAACATAACTTTTGAGCCTAATAGCATATCAATTATCCATAATAAACACTAGTTCATGCCACCAACTCAATATTACACACAATATTGAGTCATATTCTAAAACACCTAGAATTACTATTTTTATCCATATTGACATGGAGTTTGTATGACTAAGCATGGAATCTCCATCAATTTACGTAATGAATAATACTTCTAATCCATGTCTATACTATGCAATAAAACCTATCCTACTTTAATGATAGTAGCTACTACGAAGGCCTGATCACGAACTTCTTACTCCATGCCAATAATTTTTTGCATGAAATTTTTGATGAAATAATGGGTTTTTCACCGTTTTTCCTCTCCATTGTTTTAAATCCATAAGTCAACCCTAGAAGGTATTTAAAAGTAATCCTCTTCCTATTTATAACTAAGGAAGAGAAGGGGAAACAATTAAATAAGGGACTGATTTTTAGTCCTCAACATTCTAATATAGTGGCTGGTAAGATACCACTATAGCATTGCTATATCAATAAAATTCCTTCTACAACAGGATGACATCAGCCCGATCTAAAATTTTAACTTTCATATTTTCAACTCAGTCTAAATGAACTAGCTCGAGACCTATTTTATTTGAATTCTCATACCTCAAACACTTGGACAAGGTGCCTTTAGTAAAATCAAAATAAGTCATTACATTATTCAAAGTAGATTAAGTGATGTCTAGAAGTAGCTGCTTGGCTGATCTACAACATATTTGAATCTTGTCTTATCTACAACATATTTGAATCTCCTGTTTGCTACTTTATTTAATTATTTTTACTAATTTTTGAGTCATTCAGAATTATATTAAAACTTTATAGAGTCTTGTACCTACGAATTTAAAGTCTTGAGAGAGTTTTTGTTGTTATTTCTGTATTTGATATTTCATGAAAGATTTATTTTGTTAAATTATTTAATTATATTTTCATTGGTTTTGCATAATCATCATACTCATAAGTTGTGATTTTTTGGGTTGACTTACCAATCGATGTGTTAGATAGGTGCCATCACAACCTATGTATTTTTTAGATTGTGATAGATACCATTACAGTATATTACAGTATTTAGATGTACTGTGATGGTATTATACAATAGTTGATACATTACATTAAGTGGCTAAACATTTCATTGTATGGTAAAATATTGATTAGTTTCTCGTTAAGTGACTTAAATAGTCATTCATTATAACATACAGCATATGAATATAAGGTGATGCTTATGCACTATTGAGTAGTATTTCACTGAAGAACTACTCATTCCCCAATGAGGCTGTAAGACCCCAAATTTTTTCCTCATCGCTAAAGCTTTTGAAATGAGTTATGTTAAGCTTAACACTTAGAAATCATTCTAAGTGTTCTAACACTTAGTAATTTTTCAACCTTGAATCTTTGTTGAATTAATTCACGGCCTTCTCAACCTCCGTTTCTTGAAATTTTTATTTTGTTCCGATGGAACAAGGTCATAGTATGTTTCGGGTGAGTTTTATAATTTTTAGACAAGCCTAAGACCAAGTTTGAATTCCAATTCCAGTAGCTTTAGGCGATAGGCCAGTTTTGCCCCCTCTATCATGAGCTATCCCCTAGGAACCTCGTGGGTTATCGCGGGCGATATCTAGGGCGCCGCCCGGTGAAGCCCACTACTTTAGGCTATGCGACGCTTGCCTTATCATGCCGACCAATTTTTACAGTTTCCATCCATCTCATTAATGGAATGATGGTAATTTTTGAGACCCTCATCACCGCCAACATCGAATATAATCCCTAGAAGAGCAAAATCCACCTAATTTCATAAAAAATCCTCAAGAACCTCTACTAGGGTTTCAACATAAAGCTCTAATTATCTCAAAAACTAACCGTATCTTTTCTATAATTTTTACATATTTGGAATCCTCATTCCAAGGGTTGTAAGAAGAACATAACAATTTCGTGAATCTAAGGCCCCAATTTTGAGGTATGTGGGGTTTTTCAACAAGAACACTCTTTGGTTCTTGTGCCCAAAGTTGATTTTCTTTTACAAAGATACATGATTTGAAACATTTTACTATGAATTTGAATATATGAATTTATGCCCTATGATGTTTTCATGAGAATATTGATATGGTTGCTTAAAAAGCTGAATTTTTAGATTTTAAAGTGAGTTTTTTATGTTTATGACATGAAGTATGAGTCTTGAAAAGTGTTATGGTGATGTTGATATATGGATCCTTGAACCCCATTTGAAATTATTGTTTTAGAGAAATTATGTGCTACAAATATCTTGAGATTTTCATGATTTGAAATGATGTAGAATTATTTGACCTTTTTGGTCGTGAAAGAATTGGTCTTGAAATCCAAGAGTGAAAGGAAATCCACATTCGACTGTGTTATGATGAAAGGGTAGCATATTGGCTCCCATTATGAATTGTTAAAGGGGGATTGTCTTTTAGAAATTACGAGCTATGTTTGGGAGTAGTATTTTTCACTAAGCGGAAAGTATGGTACTTCTCTAGCACTACCTGTCCTCATAGGATGTCAGCCTGAGGTTGATACAGTGGTCAATAGTGTTGAAAATTGATTATTAGAGTCCTACTCTGATGGGAAGGATAGGACGGCTCTCCCTAATATGGGTTGGACGTTGGAATCCATGTAGCTCATATGGTTTACGTCGGTTATGAGAAACTCCTAATGCATATGTGTGTGTATCCTAACTCTATGTAAGATAAGTGTGTATGGTTTAGAAAGCTTGATTTAAATGAAAGATGTTTTGAGATTTAAATGTTCCATAGGTTGATATTGAGAAGAAAGTGAATTGAGAACTTATGAAAAGACTTATGTGTGTTATTTTACATGTATTATTTATCCATGATTCTGATGATTTATATTCAAGCTAAGTGAGTCATTCATATCAACGTGCATGTCTTTTATAAACCTGTGATACTTGGTACTTGAAATTTCATACACCCCCATATACTCGATACATATTCTATGTTACTGACCCACATATTCATATCTGCGATACATTTTCCTTATAATGTAGGTTCAGGTACTCAGTCCAAGACTTGACAGTGATTTCCAAGCATATTGACCCACATTTTTGTAGTGGTGAGTCCTCATGATCCGAGGACGTGTTATTCAGTATTTCAGTTTTCTTATGAGTTGTTCACTTTTATTGCTTTGAGTATGGGTCAGTTGGTGCATATCCCAGTGTCTCTCTGAATTATTGAGTAGTAGAGGCTTGTTAGACTAGATGGTCAGAGTTGTTAAATATTCAACATTTTATTACTTTTAGTATTTATTTATATTTCAACTAGACCTGATTGATGATGTTTATATATTTGATACTTATCATCTTACAGTAAGTGTTTTATGGTAGTAAATGGCTCAATGGGTTAGCTTTGGGATACTTGTAGTCTTAAGCATTGTGTGACACTTCGGTACCAATTTTCGAGGCATTACAAACTTAGTATTAGAGCCTAAGGTTTAAGGAGTCCTAGGGAGTCTGACAAGATGCATTAAGTAGAGTCTTTATCATTGGTGTGTAGTGTGCTACATCTATGAGCAAGAGGCTACGAAACGTTTTAGGAACAATGCATTTCTTTCATTCAAGTGTATCATGCTTAAAGTTATATCTCCCTTCTATTAACTCATGCCCTCTTAGTTAAGAATATGACTCCTCACCGAACCTAAAGAAAAAAGAATGATCAAAAACCCCAGCCTACTGATTCTCTAAATGAGAACGTAACCCATGCTGAGTTCTGGGCAGCTTTCTAAGCATTATCCCAAGCCGTCACTATTCATGCCAATCAGGTCACAACTCCACAGCAGCAGGGAGGTGACTTGGCTGCTGCCAGAATTTGTAATTTTATATGGATGAGTCCGCTTAAGTTGTATGGGTCTAAGGTAGGAGAATATCCACATCTATATCTTTAGGAGATAAGGAAGATTACACAGACAATGCATGTATCTGAAGAGGAGAGTGTAGATATGGCATCGAATAGGTTGAAGGACATTGCATATCACTTGGTTGTTTCTTTGAGAAAAGGTAAAGGAGAGGATGAGACTCCTATTTCCTGGCAGATGCGTTCTTTAATAGGCTCTTCCATTGGAGTTGAGTGAAGCGAAGATTGAAGATTTCATGAGAGCTCCATGACTGTTAAGGAGTACTACTTAAAGTTCAACTAGCTAGCCAAGTATGCGCCTGATTTGACCTCCGATGCCCAGACTTGAATGAGAAGAATTATCCAACCCATAACTTAGATTTTTCTACTGTAGTTTTTTCTTTGAAAAGTTTTAGACACTATTTGTATGGTGTCCATGTGGATGTGTTTATTCATCACAAGAGTCTGCATTATGTATTTACCCAGAAGGAGTTTAACCTTAGGCAGAAGATATGGTTAGAGCTGGTAAAGACTATGACATGAGCGTGTTGTATCATCCGAGCAAGGCCAATATAGTGGCAGATGCCCTTAGCACGTTGTCTATAGGTAGTGTTTCACATGTTGAAGAGGGTAAAAAAGAGTTGGCTCGTGATGTGCACCATTTGGCTAGGTTGGGTGCTAGAATGCTTGATTCTATTGAGGGGAGTATGTGTAAGACCCCATAACTTTCCTTCATCGTTAAAGGCTCTGAAGTGAGAAAATTCAAACTTAACACCTAGAAATTTGGCTAAGTGTTTATGCTTTGTTTCTACACTTAGTTTTATTTTGAACCTTGAATCTTCTTTGAATTATTTCATGAACCTTCCCGACGTTTGTTTTCTGACATTTTTGTTGTGTTACAATAGGGCAAGGTCGTAGGTGTTCTGGATGAGTTTCAGAATTTTTAGACAAGCCTAAGACTGCATTTGGGTTCCAATTCTAGTGGAAGTGAGCGATTAGCCCGCATCGCTCTCCTTATCGCGGGGAATAACATTTTACAAGGCAGGCGATCCAGCCCGTGCCGTCTGGCTTATCGTGGGCGATCCACCAGGCGCCACTTGCTGGATTGCACTGCTTTAGTCCAGGTGACGCCTGCTAGATCGCCTGGCCAATTTTTGCAAGTCCTATCCGAATTTGTTATGTTTTTTTTTGGTAATATTTAATGCCCCTACCTTCTCTAACACAGGATTTAATCCCAAGGAGAGAAAAATTCACCTATTTTCATCAAAGAGCTTCAAGAAACTCTCTTAGGGTTTCAACATAAAAACCATTGTAACTAGAGATTCAACCGTGGAAGCTTCAATATTTTTACGTATTCGGAATCCTCATCACGAAGGTTACGTGGGAAACCCAAATGTGCACAAAAATCACTAAGTTGTTCGGAAAGTCATTCTAAGGATCAAATTTGAGGTATGTGGGGATTTCAACAAGAACATCCTTTCGTTCTTGTGCCCAAAATTTATATTATTTTATGAAGATACATGATTTTACATGCTTTATTTATGAATTTGAGATGGAAATATATATTCTATATTCTTGTTCAAGAAGTTATGATATTTGTAGAAGTTTTGAAGATGAATTTCATGAGTTTGGATGTGAATATCATGTTTAAAGTTGAATTTCCAGATTTTTATATGAATTATACATGTTTGTTACATAAAGTATGAATGTTGAAATATTTTTCTCAAGTATTGAATTATGGGTTTTGAACCCTATTTGAGATTATTATTTTTATGAAGTAATGAGTTATACACACTTTGAGATGAGAATGATTTGACCTTTCTAGTCTTGAAAGATTTATTTTTGAACTCAAATGAGAAAAGAAATCCACACTTTGAACGATTATAAAAAAGGGATAGCATGATGGCTCCCGTTATGAATTGTTAAAATTGTTTTGTTGTGGATTATCTTTGAAAATATCTAAGCTATGTCCAGGAGTAGCCTTTAGCATCGAGTGGGTGGTATAGCTATGTTGGTACTTCCCTAGAACTACATGCCCCCATAAAATGTGAGCCTAAGGCAGATTGATACAGTGATCACTAGTGAATGAAAGATTAAGGTCCTACTCCGATGGAAAGGATAGGACAGCTCTCCCCAACATGGGTTGGACGTTGGACTTTATGTAGCTCACATGGCTTATGTCGGTTGTAAGAGACTACCACTGTGTGTGTGTATCCTCTTGTCTGTGATGAAAATGCAATTACTTGAAAGTTTGAATATTGAAAGTTGTCATTTTTGAAAGGTTTATCGACTTTATATTCAAAAAGGGATTTGTTATAAGATTTGATCATTTCGATGAATTGGAAAATGAGGTGAAAGTGATTGAGAATTTATAGGATGACTCACATGTTTTACTTTGTATATATTGCTTATTCGTACTTATGATGATTTTATTTGAGCTATGTGAGTCATTTGAAATAGCTTGCATGATTTCTACGAATATTTATGATATTTGATTTATTTGATATATTTGATTTTCCCTGAAACTTGCATACCCCCCATATGCTCAGTACATTTCCATGGTACTAACCTACATCTTCGGATGTCGGATATATTTTCTCGGAATGTAGGTTCAAGTGCTAGGTCCCAAGCCCGATAGTTATTTTCCGAGCACGCTGATCTACTTACCCTACCGTGGTGAGTCATCATGATCCAAGGATGTGATATTCAATCTTCTATTTCATTTGAGTTGCTTTCTTTTGGCACTGAGTTCGAGTCAGTTGGGCATGTCCCAATGGCTCTTGGATTTTTTTTTTGTTTTAGAGGATGGTCAGACTAGACTAGATGGCTAGGTCTGTCATGTGGTTTCGTATTTTGTTAGTTTTCCACATTTATCTATAATGGTGTTTTTGAGACTTGAATGATGATGCTTAGATGTTTTGACTACTTTGAACATGAAATAAGCTTGGAATAGTGTTAGATGGCTAAAAGGGTTAGCTTGGGGCTAGTTGTAGTCTCAAGCACTGTGTGATGCCTCGGGACCCATTTTCAAGGTGTTACAAACTTGGTACCAGAGCGTAAGGTTTGAGGAGTCCAAGGGAGTCTACTAAGCCGTATTAAGTAGAGTCTTGATCATTGGTGTGTAGCGTGCCACATCTATGAATAAGAGGATACAAGATGTTTTAGGAATAAGGTGTTATTTCTTTCTTTCAGAAGTCTACCGTGCTTAAAGTGTCTCTCTATGCTATTAATTCATGCTCTTCTCTTTCAGAAATATGCCTCCTCATCGAGATAGAAGAAATAATGATGGTCAGCAACCTTAGCCTGCTGAACCACTAAATGAGAATGTGTCCCATGCTGAATTTTGGGCAGCCTTTCAGGCACTGGCCCAAGATGTTACTGAAAATGTTTAGGCTAATTAAGCCCCGGCTCCACAGCAGCAGGGACGTAATTCAGCTGCTGGAAGGATCCGTGACTTTATGCGGATGAATCCGCCAAAATTTTATGGGTCCAAGCCAGATGAGGATCCACAGGTGATGCATGTATCTGAGGAGCATAGTGTAGAGTTAGCATCGTATCAGTTGAAAGACCTTGCTTATGATTGGGTGGTTGCTTGGAGGAAGGGTAGAGGTGAAGGTGCCGCCCCTACATCTTGTCAAGAGTTCCAGGATGCGTTGTTCGATAAGTTTTTCCCGTTAGAGATGAGAGAGGCAAAGATAGAAGAGTTCATAAACCTACGACAAGGCTCTATGGCTTTTAGAGAGTACTTTTTGAAGTTCAATCAGTTGGCCAAATATACCCTTGACTTAGTAGCTGATAATTGGGCCAGTATGAGCAAATTTCTGACAAGAGTGTCTAGCTATGTGGTTAAGGATTACAGGTGTTCTATGCTATATAGTGAGATGAATCTTTCCAGGATGATGACTCATTCCTAAAAGATTGAAGCAGATAAGATAAAGGAGAGGGATAGAATAAGAGAGAATAATAGAGCTAGGTTCGAGCAGCATAGATAGGGCCAGACTAGATCGTAGGAAGGGAATCACCCTAAGTTTCAGGACCATTCATCTACACCAGCACCATCGTCAGCTACTGCTCCCGTGCCTAGGGGTAGGAAGGATTAAGGTAGCAGGTCATATGCATCCAGGTCCCAGTATAGTATTGGCAGTAAGCTAAATTATCCTCCGTGTCCTAAGTGTGGTAGGACATATCCGGGTGAGTGTTGGGGTGAAAAGAAGGGGTGTTTTGGGTGTGGTGACATGGGTCACAAACTTAGGGAGTGCCCCTATGCCAGGCAAGGGCATCGTGATAATCTCCCTTAGACCTAGACTCAAACTGCTTGTGCTCCAGTTCAGGTGACTCACCCTGCCCCAGCTCAGGGCACCACTTCTACCACTGCTGGCGGTCAGCACCAGAATAGGTTCTATGATTTGCCATCTCACCAGGAGAAAAAGGACTCTCCTGATGTTGTCACTGGTATGCTCTGTATATTTAGTTTGATACTTACTCTTTGTTAAACCCTAGATCCAGTTTTTCATATGTTACACCTCTGGTTGCTATGAATTCTTAAATGAGCTCTAAAAATTTTCTTGAGCCTATTTTGGTTTCTACCCTAGTGGGTGATACAATTGTTGCCCAGAAAGTCTATAGAAAGTGTCCTATTACCGTCCTTCATAGAGTCATATTTCCTAATTTGATTGAGTTATACATGGTGGATTTTTATGTTATTTTGGGTATGGACTGGCTTTAGTTTTGTTATACCTCTATCGATTGTCGAACCCGAGTGGTAAGGTTTTAGTTTCCTGATGAACCTGTGTTTGTGTGGTCTGGGAGTTCAGTATCTCTCAAGAGTCATTTTATCTCATATCTCAAAGCTAGAAAACTTATTTCCAAGGGCTGCATTTATCATTTGGTTAGAGTCAAAGACACTATGTCCGAGACTCCAACTCTCCAGTCAGTTAGCATTGTTAATGAGTTTCCTAATTTCTTCCCGGAACATCTCGTAAGGATACCTCCTGATAGAGAGATAGAATTTGGGATTGATCTTCTTCCCAATATCCAGCCTATTTCTATTTTTCCTTACCGTATGGAACCTGCAGAACTTAAGGATTTGAAAGAGCAACTCAAGATCTATTAAATAAGGGTTTCATAAGGCCCAGTGTTTCTCCTTGGGGTGCTCCTGTGTTATTTGTGAGAAAGAAAGATGGTTCCTTCCGTATGTGTATTGACTATCGCCAGTTTCGTAAAGTCACTGTCAAAAATAAGTATCCCCTTCTGAGAATAGACGATTTGTATGACCAATTGCAAGCTGCAAGTTACTTCTAAAAGATAGACCTTCGGTTCGGCTATTATCAACTCAAAGTTAGGGAGTGTGACATCCCAAAAATAGTATTCAAAACTTGATATGGTCATTTTGATCTTCTGGTTACGTCCTTCGGGTTAACAATGCCCCGGTAGCTTTCATGGACCTCATGAATCGAGTGTTCAGACCATATCATGATATGTTTGTTATAGTGTTCATAGACGATATTTCTGTGTAATCCCTTAGTGAGAATGAACATTAAGATCACCTCTGAATTGTCTTGCAAACCCTTAGAAACCACCAATTGTTTTCCAAATTCAGCAAGTGTGAGTTTTGGTTAAGGTCAATTGCTTTTCTAGGTCACATCATTTCTTCCGGAGGTATTAGAGTTGATCCTCAAAAGACCGAAGCTGTTAGAAATTGGCCTAGACCTATCTCTCCGACAGATATCCCAAGTTTCTAGGGTCTAGCTGGATATCACCATTTTTTGTTGAAGGTTTCTCCTATATAGCATCCCCTATGACTAGGTTGACCCAAAAGAAAGTGAAGTTCTTGTGGTCCGATTCTTGTGAGAAGAGTTTTCAGGAGTTGAAGACTCGACTAATTTCAGCCCCTGTATTGACTTTGCCTAATGGTATTGATGATTTTGTGGTGTATTGTGATTCTTCTAGAGTTGGTTTGGGTTGTTTATTGATACAGAAGGGTAAGGTGACAGCTTATGCATCTAGACAGTTGAAACCCCATGAGAAAAATCACCCCACCTATGATCTTGAGTTAGCTGCTGTTTTGTTTGCTCTGAAAATCTGGAGACATTACTTGTATGGTGTTCATGTTGATGTTTTCACTAATCATAAGAGTCTTCAGTATGTATCTATCTAGAGAGAATTGAACCTTAGGAAGAAAAGGTGGTTAGAGTTACTGAAGGATTATTACATGAGCGTGCTGTACCATTTGGGCAAGGCCAATGTAGTGGCAGATGCCCTAAGCAGGGTGTCTATGGGTAGAATTTCGCATGTTGAAGAAGGTAAGAAAGAGTTTGCTCATGATATTCATCGTTTGGCTAGACTAGGGGTTAGGTTTTTTAACTCTGCTGAAGGTAGTATAGGGGTTCAGAGTAGGTTCAAATCCTCCTTGGTTTCGGAGGTGAAGGAGAAGCAATACTTAGATACTAGTTTGGTTAGACTGAGGGAGCCAGTCAGGTACCAAAAGGTGGAGGTTTTCTCCCAAGGGGGAGATGGTGTGTTCAGATTGCAGGGTAGATTATGTGTTTCGAATGTTGATGATCTGAGACGGAGGATGTAACGCCCCAATTATCAGAA
This sequence comes from Capsicum pubescens, assembly GCA_030864215.1. Lineage (NCBI taxonomy): Eukaryota > Viridiplantae > Streptophyta > Magnoliopsida > Solanales > Solanaceae > Capsicum > Capsicum pubescens. Next base: position 25,448,193 of record CM061543.1, read on the forward strand.
CTGGAATGCTACACGGTACTCATGACCCCAAAGGACCACAAGCTAACCCATGACTGATATTTGTACCTGTGGACTACATAATATATACATATACTACATGAAAAACATGAACATATAGGCCGTAAGGTTCAACTGAATGAATATCAGACATCCATAGAGTAATGAATACCCAAAACAACTGAATATAAAACTGAATACTAAATATGATAGTTAAATCTGACTAAATCTGAAAGCCTCTAAGTATTTTCTGAATAAAGAGTTGAAGGAACATGTCTTCAATTAACTCCATTAAAACTGAACTGAAAAAATAAATGAAATAAATCAAATAATGTCGTCCTCGAATGGATGAGGACTCACTGTAACTCTGTATGCTGAAAGTGACTGCTACTGTTGGTCTGGGATTCATGGATCTGATGGAGTAACATGAAAAGAAAGAACCATAGCACAAATGCGTCAGTACAACTGGATTATTGAGTATACGAGTGAGGTAGGCTGAATGTAAAGGGGTTTCATGAATGAACAATGCTAACTGACTGACTAATATGAACGTGAGAGTGCAAACATGTATACATAGAAACTGAGATCGTGAGTGCGTGATAGCTAGATCTATAGGCTAATACATGGTTTACTGATAACCAATGTGACTGATACTGTAAATCTGGTAAAATGGATGACTGTGTCTGACAGTCTGAATCTGATGGAACAATCTGAGTTTCGTACTGTAACCAAGTTTGAATATCTCCTATAATCCTAAAATTCCAAAATCTGAAGAATTATTTGAGTTCTTTTACTGAAACTATGCGAGATAGTGGTTTAATCGAGATGCCCCACTAACGTATATGGCTATGTTGGGGTCCAATCTTTGCCTCTACTAGAATGGTGTCAATACTGCGCCACTGGTAAGGACAACTGTGAGAACCCTACATTGGTAGGAACTCAAAATGAGAACAGTGGGAACCCTAAACTGATAGGTAAAGCCACTTCATCAACCCTAAACTGATAGGAAAATGTCTCAACCTACGCTAGCTACGTAGTTCTAGAACACAAGGAATGCTACAAAGAATCTCACCCGAAGTTGGCAGATGAGTTCCCATACTTGGGTTCGCTCGGTGATAACTCTTATTCCCCTCTGAAAATACTGAACATGAATAATTGACTATATGTGGACTGAGTTTACTGAATTCCATTGACTGACGGAATACTACTAATATCTGATTACTGACTAAGATCATGAGGCTTTCCTGAGTCACATGACTGACTGAATTCTATAGAGTCATAGCTTGAGTTTGGATATCGTGAAACATGACATGGCTCTAGGCATACACTTATAGTTTTCATGTATGAATACCCCCAGGACTCGATAGAAGGAAATGACTCAGATGACATAACTTGATCACAATAGTTGAGTTCATAATTCACCATATCATAAGTAGGGGATACCATGCTTCAAGGTTCATTCAACATCTCAACATTGTAGAAAAAGCATGGATATATTTCATATGTATACTTCATATCTCCATTACCATACATGATTCATAACACAACAATAACAACACATAAAAAGCATGGAAATTGATGTTATAGTGCATAGCTAGCATAGACTTGTCATTTAGATATCATGGAATCATGTAAATATGGACTTTTAGCATCCAATGCATTTTATCAAACACCTTGCATGCATTCTTTTAGGCATAGGTGGATTTCATACTTGCATTATACCAAACCACCCAAAGTTCATGATTTCCAACCAACAACCACATATATTCCATGAAAACATCCTTAGATAAAATATTGAAACTTAAACAACAATCATCAACAAGTACATGTTCATATCACCAAAAAAAGTTTACAAAATAACATTTAAAAACATGTTTCTTGCGATCTATGAATGAATTGAATTCATAGATGAACACAACACATACCATAGAGTATAAATCCATGAAAATTATAGTAAAATAAGCTTGGAGTTGGCAACCCCATATTGAACCCTAGACATGCTTTTGGTTGTTCTTGAGAGAAAATTGATGAACACGCAATATTTTGGTGAAAAATGGGGTTAATCCCGTGTTTACAACTATATATAGGGTAGGGAAAATTTCTAAAATACCCTTCATGACGCGGAGGTTGAATGCAGGAAAAAAATTAGGAGCACCAGACTTAAGCAGGTGGTGCCTGCCTTAGTGTACCGATATTTCCCAAGCGGCGCCTGCCTTTGTTCGCTGATATATGCCAGGCGGTGCCTGCAGATCGCCTAGGGCTACTGTTTCAAAATCTAAATGAGCCTTAAATGGATTCCAAAAATTCTGAAACTTACCCGGGATGTACTACAACCTTGCCCCATTTCCACGTAACTTGAAAATTGGAAAATGAATGTCGGGAAGGTCATCAAATAAATCCCTAAAGTTTGGAGGTCTAAAATAAGACTAAGTGTTGAACACTTATGAATAATTTCTAAGTCTTGAGGCTTGTGAATCCAAATAAGCTGAATTCAAACGCAATGATTTTGTGGGGTCTTACAATATCTCCCCTTTGGGAATATTCATCCTCGAATGAGAATCAACTGAGAGTGGATAAAAAATAAGGTGAACATGAACTAAACAAGAATGACTGAGACAAGACTTCATAACTGACATTCTAAACATACTGAACTCATGCATATCTGATGCATTAATAACTGATACATGAAGGCTTAACTGGGTTTCTCAAGATGAGAATGCATTTCTGATGCATGACCTTATAGATGAACTGATACATGAATGCACGACTGCGTATGCAAGGGTAATAGATACCAAGTTTATACTGGGAACATAAACATAAAACTGAATAAGCCTGAGGAGAATTGTTACCTTGAGATTGATCTAAATTGGCGGAGAAAAAGTGAGGATACTTGGTACACATATCTAATTCTATTTCTCCAGTAGCTCCCTCATGAGATAGAATTCTCTAAAGAACCTTCACTAGAAAGACTTCTTTATTTCTCAATCTACGTGTCTGATAGTCTAAAATTTTGACTGGAATCTCCTCATAAGAGAGGTTGTTCTAGATGCCAATGATTTAAATGGGGACAACAACTACTAGGTCACCTAAGAACTTCTTGAACAATGATACATGGAATACTAGATGAACTGAGGCTAGATAAGAGGGAAATTCAAGATCATAAGCTACCTTGCCGAAGCGACTGAGAATCCTGAAGGGACCAACATATCGGGGACTGATTTTCCCTTTCTTGCCAAACCTATTCACTCCCTTCATTGGAGAGACCTTTTGATAAAATAATCATTGACCTCAAACTTGAGATCCTTTCTACGAACAACTACATAAGACTTTTGTTGGATCTGAGCAGCCCGGAGTCTCTCTCTGATCAACTGAACTTTCTCTAAGGCATAAAATACTAAGTAAGGGCCTATAACTAAGGCCTCACTAACTTTGAACCAACCAATAGGATATGTACATCTCCTACCATATAGAGATTCAAATGGAGCCATCTTAATACTAGAATGATAGCTATTGTTGCACGCAAACTCAATCAAAGGAAAGTTGTCATCCTAACTTCCATTGAAATCCATTACACACACCCTTAGAATATCTTCAAGAGTCTAGATGTTCCTTTATGCTTGACCATCTTTCTGAGGATAAAACATTGTACTGACATGAACTTGGGTACCAAGAACCTTTTGGAATGCCTTCCAAAAGTAAGAGATGAACTGGGTACCTCTATTTAAGATGATAGATAGTGGAACACCATGAAATCTAACCAACTCTCTAACATAGAGTTTGGAGTAATCCTCGGATGAATAAGAGGTATGGACTGGATGGAAATGAGCTGATTTGGTCCTCCTATCTACCATGACCCAAACTGAATCGTATTGATGACGAGTTCTAGGTAAACCCTCTATGACGTCCATGTTCACATCTTCCTACTTCCAAGTAGGAATAGTGAACACCTTCATATAACCACTAGGTTTATGATGCCCTATCCTAACCTACTGACATGTAGAGAACAGAGCTACGAACTGTGCAACATCTCTCTTTATCCCACACCACCAACAGATCTCCCACAAATCGAGATACATCTTAGTGGCCCCTGGATGAATCCAGTATCGCGCACCATGTGCTTTTGCAATAATTCGCTACTTCAAATCATCTATACCTGGGACACACAGATGACCTTGACAACGAAGAACACCATCACCCCATTAGGAGAAAACCTCTACTTTCTGATCCTGAACTGACTCTTTTTCCTTGACAAGGCTAGGATCTCTGTCTTACTTTTCTTTCACTTTGGAAACTAAAGACGAAATCTGAACTACTATGAATACATACACCACCCTCTAATGAGTCGACTAAGTGAATGCCTAGTCTAGCAAGCTGATGGATCTCCTAAGATATCTTTTTCTTGCTATCCTCAATGTGAGAAATGCTACCCATGGAAAGTCTACTGAGAGAGTCGGCCACAACATTGGCTTTGCCCGAATGATAAAGGACACTTATGTCGTAATCCTTCAAGAGCTATAACCATCTCCTCTGATGAATATTAAGATCTTTCTGAGATAAGACCTACTGGAGACTCATATGATCTGTGAATAAATCTACATGAACTCCGTATAAATAATGCCTCCAAATATTTAAGGCAAAAACTACAACTGCTAACTCAAGATCATGAGTAGGATAATTCCTTTCATGGGGATTCAACATCCTGGAGGCGTAGGCTATGACCTTACCATGCTAAATGAGGACACAACCTAACCCCACGCTGGATGCATCATAAAAAACTACGAACCCATCTGAACAATCTGGAAAAGCTAGAATTGGAGCTAAAATGAGTCGATTCTTCAACTCTTGAAAACTCTTCTTGTAATTATCTGACCACTGGAACTTGACCTTCTTCTGAGTCAATCTGGAAAAAAGGAATGAAATAGAAAAAAATCACTCGACAAACCATCTGTAATAGCCAGCCAAACCTAATAAGCTCCTGATATCTAATGGAGACACGGGGCAAGGCCTATTTATTACTGTTTCAGTTTTCTAAGGATCTACCCTAATTCCATAACCAGAAATAATATGGCTAAGGAATGCTACTGATCTTAGCCAAAATTTGTACTTGATAAACTTAGCGAATAACTGGTGATCCCTGAGAGTCGGAACAATAATTCAGAGATGGTCTGAATTATCACTCTCTGTGCGAGAATAGTCCCGAATATCATCTATAAAGACTATGATGAATATGTCCAAGTATTTCTTGAACACCCGATTCATCGAGTCCATAAAAGCTGCAGGGGAATTGGTTTGACCAAAAGACATGACTAGGAATTCGAAATGACCATACTGAGTACAGAAAGCTATCTTTGGAAGGTAACACTCTCTAACTCTGAGCTGATGATAACCTAATTTGAGGTCTATCATGGAGAAGTAACAGGCACCCTAAAGTTGGTCAAATAGATGGTCAATCCTGGGAAGAGGATATTTGTTCTTGACCATGACCTTGTTGCGTTGACGGTAATCAATACACATCCTGAGAGAATCGTCTTTATTGCGCACGAATAATATTGATGCACCCTATGGGGATATATTGGGTCTAATGAATCCCTTATCCAAGAGATCCTTCAACTGATCTTTCAGTTCCTTGAGTTCTGCAGGTGCCATTCTGTATGGTGGAATAGAAATAGGATGAGTATCAAAAAGAAGATATATGCCGAAGTCTATTTCCTTTCAGGAAGGGCCTGGAAGATCTTCAAAAAAGACGTCTGAATATTCATTAAGAACAGGAACTGATTCAAGACTGGGAGATTCGTAAATGGAATCTCTAATATACACAAAATGATGCACACACCCCTTAGAAATCATTTTCCTTGCCCAAAGGTAGGAAACATATTGACCCCAAAATGCTGAAGTACTACCCTTCTACTCTAGGATGGGCTCATTTGGGAAATAAATTGAACTATCCTATTTTGCAGTCGACTGTGGCATAGCAGGAATGAAGCCAATCCAAGCCGAGAATGACATCAAAATCAATCATCTCCAACTAGACTAAATCTGTTGATGTGGATTTCTGAAACATCATAACTGGGCAGTTCCTGTATACCTGTCAAGCTATGATGGTTTTACCCAATGGGGTAGAGGCTGAATAAGGCTCTGTTAAGATTTTGGGAGTGATTCCAAAGTCACTTGCTATGTATGGGGTGACAAAAGATAAAGATGCACTAGGTCAAGCAAAGCATAAATATGAAAATGGAAAATCTGTAACGTACTAGTAACGACATCAGGAGAATTTTCCTAATCCTTTCGGGTTTGAAGAGCATAGAGTCTGTTTAGGTGTTTCTTGCTAGAAGTACTAGAATCAGCACCCTGGTGATTTGGGTGATTAGACTGAACTGTGGAACAACTCTGCTGACCCTGGGGAACTCACTTTAGACACTTTCTAATCCTCTAGCCTGGTTTTCCATAACTAAAACAAACATCACTGACAGATTTGCAAACATCCTTATGGTTCTTACAACAAATCTAAAATAGAGGATTAGTACGGGTACTGTTGAAATTGTCCTGAGACTTAGCGTCTGGTACTCTATCTCTGAATTTAGGTGTTGGGGCACTAGCTGATGACTGAACTAGAACTGGTGTCTTGGGATGAAACTGTAAACGGTTTCCTCTCTTATATTTGGGCTAATTAATACTAAAACTGCTTGATCTTGCTCTCTTGTTCTGCCTCTCTCTAGTCCTAACCTTCTACTTCTCTATCTAATAGGCATGGGTCATGAGTCTAGCTAAAATCTTATCATTGTTCGTCATTGCAGATGTACACTCATTCACCATGCTATGATTCTCTCCAGACACAAACTTGCTTATCTTAGCCCTGTTGTCAGCAACCACATGGGGGCATACCTAGCTAGCTGAGTAAATATTAGAGAGTACTCCCTAACTGTCATATTTCCCTGCCTGAGGTTGATAAACTCAAAAAGTTTGGCTTTCCTCAGCTCTTGGGGAAAGAATCTGTCAAAGAAAACCGTGACAAATTTATCCCACTCAGTAGGACCTGCATCATCTACCCTTTCAGACATCCACTGTTTGTACCAAGCATGAGCCATATCTTGTAACTGGTATGTGACTAACTCAGCACTCTCAATAGAAGTAACACCCATAGTATCAATGACCTTCTGGACTTGCTCAATGAACCCCTGAGGGTCTTCATCAGACTTAGACCCATGGAAAAATGGAGGGTTCATTCGGGTGAAGTCCTGAATCCTAGCTGCTGCGGAATTAGCTACTAGATTAGCCAGAGTAACTGGTGCCCGTTCATTCTAGGCAGCCACGGACTGAGTAAGTATGGTGAATGTAGCTCCAAACTCTACATGGGAGACATATTCTCCCAAAGGATCTTTGGGCTGAGGACCTAGCTGGTTTCTTCTCTTTAGAGCCATGGCCTGAAATAAGAGAAGAACAGATTAGACTGGGAGTTTAACTTGAGATTATGCTCACTAGCACGACATGAATACTAAAAGAAGGTAAACTGTTCCTAAAACATCTCCCAGCCTACTACAGATAAATATGGCGTACAACACACCCATGTACAAGACTCTAATACATGGTTTACTGATAACCAACATGACTGATACTATAAATTTGGTAACATGGGTGACTGTGTCTAATAGTCTAAATCTGATGGAACTATCTGAGTTCTGTACTATAACTGAGTTTGATTATATGTAATAGTCTTGAAATACTTAAATTTGAAGAACTATCTGAGTTTATTTACTGAGACTAATACTGAAACTGTGGTAGATATTGGTTTAACCGACATGCCCCACTGCATGTGGCTAAGTTGGGGTCCAATCTCTTCCTTAACTGGAGGAGTGTCAATATCGTGCCACTGGTAAGGACAGCTGTGAGAACCCTATATTGGCAGGAACTCAAAATGAGAACAGTAGGAACCCTATACTGATAGGTAAAGCCACCTCATCAACCCTAAATTCACAGGAAAATGTCTCAACCTACGCTAAGTACGTAGTTCTAGAACACAAGGACTGCTACAAAGAATCTCACCCTAAGCTGGCAGACGAGTTCCCATCCTTGGGTTCGCTCAGTGACAACTTTAATTCCCATCTGAAAAGACTGAACATGAATAACTGACTATACGTGGACTGAGTTTACTTAATTCCATTGACTGATGGAATACTACTAATATCTAATTCCTGACTAAGATCATGAGGCTTTCCTGAGTCACATGACTGACTGAATTCTATAGAGTCATAGCTTGAGCTTGGATATCGTGAAACATGACATGGCTCTAGGAACACACCTATAGTTTTGATGTTGGGTGTATTTACACGCCTAAAGCACTGTAATTTACCCATATTTTAGCTATGTTTTGAGGACAAAATATATAATTCTTGCACTTTTAGTCCATTATCCTGTAAGTGAGCTAACCTATGTGATTAGCATGTTTTCAGGTATTAATGATGAAGATTTCAGCACTTTGTGGACCTTTGGGCAGCAAAGGAAAACTTCACAGAAGAGGGAAGGCAGGTTTTGGAAGCTTGTGGACTGAATATGATGCATAGAGAATTTGTCCCGGGCAAAAGCAGTATTTTTAAATACTTAGGGGTGCAGCAGTAACTTAGTAGGACAAGGATGTTATAAAAACCTTATTTTGCTGAATTTTTCAGCATTCATTCAATCATTATTATTCAGCACTTTTCACAATTCACATTACAGAATCTGTAAGTCTTAGACAGAGAAAAGACGCTACACTTGAGAAAACATCTAAGAGAGAGCAAAACGTTACTTTTCTTCTTGACGCTAAAACCATCCCCATCGCCAAGTTTATTCTAGGTTGTGGTATGATGATTATGTCTATTGTGATTTCCGTTGTAATCATGAGTAGCTAAACTTCTCTGTTAGGGTTATGGAAGCCTTGTGAGATACTATTTATTACTATGAGTTTGTGAATTCTTGATGTGTATGCTACTTATATCATTACTCTTTTCGTTTTAATTTAATTCTCATGGTTGCAAACATAGAGAATACGCCATTATAGCATTAAGTTGTTCGAGAGAAAAGTTACATGTTTGGAAAAGAGAGTGTGACAAGGAAATAGGGCTACCAACCCCTATTTACACATTGATGCCTTAACCGGATTAACTTCTTGGAGAGTTCGTACCATTAGTTATACACTTTAGGATCGAGAGAGCTAAAGTGAAATAATCCTTGATGGTTAAGAAACACTAGGATTTACCATTAGAATACGAATCTCTGTAAGTGCATGCATGTCTAAATTCTGCATTACTCATAGTTAATAGATACGTAGAACTCATAAGGTGGACATAACCCTAACTTATTATTCTCTATGATTAAATCTTACTAAACAAAGCATTCCATCGTTACTTTAATATTATTAGTTCATGCCATAATCCAATCCCCCCTTTCCGTAGAATTTTCGACCAACAGTCTACTAATAGTTGCAACACTTAGTGACCAAGTATTCCCTATGGTATTCGACACCCAACCCAGTTGGGTTCTATATTTGACATCGACCGCTTACACTCTTGCGAGAGTTGTAGTTTGGGCATTATCAAATTTTGGCGCCGTTGCCGGGGAATACGGTTGTCAACTAAGTTTGTGATAGTTAATAGACCCTTTGGTCAAATATTCTATACTTTTACTTTTGGTTTATTGTTTTTGTTTTATTCAGGTTCTGTTGAGTGCATGCCAAATACTCAAAGTTCTGGTCAGCCATTATTACCCATAAATCCTTAACCTCAACTTATTGGCAGAATGGATGCACAAAGTGACATTGAAAGAAGGGTTGCTCAATAGGACCAAGCTAGATTAGCTGCGTTGGCAGCTGCTCAAGTGCATCAACAGAATATTGATAACCCAGGTCGGGCAACAAATCCTGATGATGAAGACCTGGGTGATGAGGAGCTACTGAATCCTAGGCGTACTAATGAGGTGGCAGTATCTATGCATAGGAGAGATCGTCAAGCTAGAATGAAACCTGACGGCCGAGCTGTGCAGATTTATTTTGATGATGATGATGACGATCTGGATGGAGCTGGTGCCACAGGAGCTATTATTCCTCAGTCCTTGGCACCCGGAGCCAAGTTCAATATCACTAGCACTATGATTCAGCTATTGCAGCTCAAGGGTTTATTTGGTGGACTTGCAGGCGATGATCCGAACATGCATCTGATCAATTTTATTTCAACATGCAAGTCGTTTGACAATCCTTGAGTTTGACAGAATGCAATTCGGCTGCGCTTATTTCTATTGTCTCTATCTGGAGAGGAAACTCTATGGTTGAACGGGCTAACTCCTGATTCTATTACTAATTGGAGGCAATTGAAAGACGCTTTCCTAGAAAGATTCTTTCCGTCATCCAAGAGAGCACAGTTAAGAGATGAGATCAGCAATTTTCGAAAGCTTCTAACTAAAGCTCTCCACAAAACATGGGAGAGGTTCAAGAAGAAGCTTATGAGGTGCCCAAATCATCATATGACCAATGTCCACTTGATGGAGATATTATACAGGGCTTTGAATTTGGTGACTAAGCCAGTGGTTGATAATGTTGTGGGTGGATCATTCATGGACCTTACTTTTAATGAGGCAAGTGGTATACTAGATCGTATGACAAAGCAGAGTAGAGCTTGGCATACCAGGGATTCTGAGGTAGCAAGCTCTACTATATCTATTGGCATGACTGCAGAACAGAGGCGAAGAGAAAAGAAACGTGACCAGGATATGGCTCACATGAAAACGCAGATGGATCTTCTTACCAAGCATTTATTATCAGGGAATACCGAAAAAGTCAAGGCTGTTGTGTCGCAGGGAAGAGATGATCCCGATTCTGAAAAAGAAGCAAATTACTTGAATAATCAGGAGGGTTTCCGAGGCAATGCCCAAGGAAACCAAGGTCGGAACTATTATGATAAATTTTGATACAAGGACCGCGATCAAGGGAGTTGGAAGAATACGACTGACAGGAGTGGTTTGTATGTTCCTCCTGGAAATCGTGAGGATGTGGCATCTGGCTCTGGAAAGATGTCCATGGAAGATATGATTGCTAAGCTGTTGAAAGGAGTGGAGGCAACCAACACGGGAGTAACTGAGGTAAAGAATGTTTTGTCCTCAATAAATCAATTGGTTGACTCGCATTCCATTGCAATAAAACAGCTGGAACAATAAATGAGTCAATTATCAGCAGCATTCAATCAGAGAAAGGTCGGCACCTTACCTAGCGACACTGTGCAAAATCCAAAGAATGATGGATCATGTATGGCTATTACTACCAGGAGTGGTAAAGTGTTGGAAAATCCGTCCAAAGGCAAGCAGGTAGTTGATAATACAGAGGAGAATGTTATTGATGCAGATTGTGATGATTCTGTAGAAGCTAAAAATCAGAATGAGAGCGTTCATGAGAAAACTATTCCCCTTCCACCACCACCTTTTCCTCAGAGACTGAAGAAGAAGGATGATGACACTCCTGAAAAGGTTGATAATCGGAAGCAAGATAAAAAGGAAGTGGTGGAGAAAACTATTCCCCTTCCACCACCACCTTTTCCTCAGAGACCGAAGAAGAAAGCTGATGACACCAGGTTCAGTAAATTCATGACTATGTTGAAGCAGCTGAATATTAATGTTCCTTTGGTGGAGGCACTGGAACAAATGCCTGGGTACGCTAAATTCATGAAGGACCTTTTGACAAAGAAACGGGCAGTAAGCTATGAGCTGGCAGATAATGTTCATCATTGCAATGCAATTGCCATGAGGTCTTTAGTACAGAAGAAGGCAGATCCTGGTGCTTTCACTATTCCTTGCACGATTCGATCTATGAATTTTGCTAAGGCATTATGCGATCTGGGGGCTAGAATCAATTTGATGCCGCTATCCGTCTACAGAAAGTTGGGGTTGGGCGATCCTACACCAACCAATATGCGGCCCGTGATGGCAGATAGGTCGGTAAAACGACCTGTTGGTATCTTATATGATGTACTGGTGAAGGTTTCTACCTTAATTTTTCCTGCAGACTTTGTTATTTTGTATTGCGAGGTGGATTCTAAAGTTCCCATAATCTTGGGACGTCCATTTCTCGCAATTGGAAGTGTGCTCATTGATTTAAGAGCTAATGAGCTTTTATTTCGGTTGAATGACGAAGTGGTCCATTTTGATGTATGCAAATTGATGAAGCAGCCTAGAGATATGGATGTGTTCTCTATAGCTGATGTTTATTATGATGATGACAAAGAATTATCTGTAGAGAAGCTTCTTACTGTTGATCCATTATCTGTTGTGCTGTTGAATTTTGAACGTGAGGAGGTTGAAGAATATGAAGAAACCGTTTGTGCTCTAACAAGAATAAGTTCCTATTCTCATGCTCCTAAGCAGCTGGACCTTGATCTTAAGAATCGACTGTCACCAACAGCGAAGACTTCCATTGCAGAGTCACCAGTGCTAAAATCGAAAGAGCTCCCCAGTCACCTGAAGTATGCATTTTTCGGAAGTGGTGATACACATCCAGTCATTGTTGCAGCTGATTTAGGTGAACAACTTATAGAGGCTCTCATATCTTCTCTGAAGAGGTACAAGAGAGCTATGGGTTAGACTATTGATGATATAATTGGTATCCCTCCTGGGATATGTATGCACAAGATTCATCTCGAAGAAGATTTCAAGCCCACAAGTAAGCATCAGCGTCGTCTGAATCCATTCAGAAAATGATGCACCATATATCTCGATAAAGTTTAAGTAATCGAGATAACTATGTCGTGCCCCGACAATAAATCAAGCACTATATGGGAGGCAACCCATAATTTTGAATCGTTTTAGTTTACTAGGAGTTTGTTTTTGTTAAATAAAAAAACAAAAAGAAGAGTCGAGCCACGACCAAAACTAAGGCGCTTGGTGGGAGGCAACCCATCTTTCTAATCATTTTTGTTGTTTTTGAGTAAATGTAGGTGCAAGACGTATAAAGGAGGAGATTGGTCCCAAATTTTGAGTTGAAAGTGAGCCATGCTAAAGGTGGTAAGTTAGGAATGATGGAGCTTAAGGCCATAGGCTAGGCATTGCCTACGCAAATCTAGGCAACGAACAAGGCAATGCCTATGCAAATCTAGGCAACGGACAAGGCAAGGCCTATGCTATGTCCTATGTTCACTGCCTCACATAGGAAATGGACAAGGCAAGGCCTATGCTAATCTAGGCAATAGCATAGGTGCCGCCTATGCCCAACTAGGTAAAGCTAAAGGCGCCGCCTATGCCATTGCCTACACTCTCTGAATCGACAAGGCTATAGCATAGGCGCCGCCTATGCTCAACTAGGTGATAGCATAGGCGCCGCCTATGCCCAACTAGGCAAAGCATTAGGCGCCGCCTATGTCAAGCATAGGCAAAGCATTAGGCGCCGCCTACTTATGCATTTTTTGTCTTCTAACCCGATTCTACATGGATCAAACCCGACCCATAGCCTAGTATATAAATATATCCTCAACCTTAAGACAAAATGCACTTGTTTGCTCAACCTAAGCGCCGCCTAACCTTCCCAAATCTCTCAAAACATTTCTTTTTGCTCATCTAACCTTGCAAGATCATCGTCCGAGTCCATAACCAAGTAAGTTCTTCTTTTATATTCCGAAGTTGTTACAATACTACGCCTATAATGGTAGTTTAGATTTTAAAGTGGTGTTGGTGATTAGAGTGTGGTTGATTTTTTGTGATACTTCTAGTAAGTGAAAGAATACGTGTGGGTGTTCTTGACTTTGTTCCGATTTGTATTTGATTGTTATACACTGACATCTTCTCGTGGAATTGAAATGGTGAAATTAATTGCATAATCTTCAAAGTTGAAAGCTTGAATGTTTGAATGACTCGTTCATCGAGATACCGATTATGATCGAACACTAGCATAAGATGGTGTGACTATGCCTATGCAACACCTTGTTTCTATTTGTGGTACGATCCTTATGTGGTATTCTTGTTCAAAAAGTGCATTCATTCAAACATGAAAGTATAGACAACATTACATGAAATAGACTTGGAAAAGCATAGTTAAGATGACATGAAAGTATGGCTGTGCTAAATATATTGTTGGAACATATTGTCTAAATATTTGTCGATGAAGTCTGAGTAATCGACATCATTCACTTAACTAGTTTGTGCCAACAAATTAAGTGTGGGGTGGTGCCACTACAATTTGTTTGTCAATTAAATATTCCAAGATGAGCTAACACGAATCTATTTTAATCTCAGGTAGAATGGCACCAAAAGGACGACAAAAAAAAGAATAAGTGTCCACCTCGCACAAAGGGCAGAAAAGTGGAAGAAAAGATCAAGATGAGTCCTCCTCGCTACAAATACCTTAATGCACTTTTGGGATAAAATAGTTCCTAGAGGAGGAAGGAAAGGAGTGGTACAAAAACAACAAAGTGAAAAAATATGTTCACGTGGAGTTGATACAAAAGGAGAGTCTAGCGAAGAGAGAACCTCGCATTTTGGCTAAAATCATGGCGCTACATCTTGATTTCATTTTCTGAGATATGGGAGAATGCAATCTTGATCTAACGCGAGAATTCTATGCTAATTGGTCCCCAAAGACTACCGGAAGTGAAGTGAATATTCAGGGCCAAGTCTTGCAACTGAATGCGGAGTTCTTCAACTCTTTTCTGGGTTTTCCATCTGTAGATCCATCATCGCTCAAGGAGCTTTATCATAGACCTACGTACAGGGAAATCAGACACACACTGTGTGGAACAATATCAATGGCTCGTTGGAGTCGTCATAAGGATACTGGTCGACACAATTCCTTCCCGTATGCTTCCTTGAATAGAGAAGCTTGTATATGGTTGAGGATAGTCAACTCTTGCCTCATTCCTGGGACCCAGTACACAAAGATCACACGTGATAGAGTATGCTTGGTGCACGCTCTGATGACTAATATTCCCATCAACATTGGTACTGTGATATGATCATCAATGCGTAAGGCTAGGCTGCACAAGAGGTCCCATTTCATCTTTGGCAATTTGTTGACTGTGATATTGAGGAAGGAACACATTGAAGAGGAACCTGCAGATCATAAGTTTCCACACAACCCGAAAATGGTTGATCTTACGAAGGTTAAAGATCCTGAAACTGGGCATGGCATCAACCTGACCACTGCAGAAAGACATGCTCGCAACGAAAGCTTCTTTCACTATTTATATGGAATGACGAGGTTTTACCATGATGAGTGGGGGACGTGTTCCAACTGATGAAGAGCTCCAGCAGTTGGATTATGACTACTCGATGAATGAGCATGAGTGGGCTATGTGCGGAGTAGGTGTACATTTTGAGGAACCTCTCGATGATGACATGTCAACTGACGATGATCACCGATGGCCAGACTCAGATGTGGAGGATAACTCTGATGACGACAACTCTGATGATGATTCTGATACAGGGGGTATAACCCCAGACATAGAGGAGGAGTCCGACAGATCAAGTTTTCCTTATTTATTTTCCACTGAGAACAGTGTGTCTCGTCTAAGTGTGGGTTTCTGGTATTTGTATGTTGTATTGTACTTCTTTGCCTGTATTTATTCTTGTTTGTAGTTAAATTTTTAGATTTTTTTTAGATTTTGCATGAAATTGTTCTGATAGACGGCATGGTATTATGACAAGATTTTGTGCTAAATCATTGCTATTGAGACATTTAGGCTCTAAGTGTGACTCTTTGTGTGGTATTTGTGTGGTTTAATTCATTCGTCTGTTGGGTCAAGAGTCTATACTGCTCCCAATAAAGTTGATCATGTGCCTTGTGTGTGTGAGGTTATAGTATATTCTGTGTTGTGACTGATGCTAGAACTTGCCTGGTGTGTGTGTAAAGCAAAATAAAGAGTGAGTTTAGGAGATGATTTAGGCATTTCTTTGGAAGCCTGTGATTGTTTACCTTCTTTTTACCTACCCGTGTACATTATCCTAGTTAACCCCCTTTGAGCCTTTAGCTATTTTCTTTGACAGCCTCATATGTAGCCTAATCCATTTTTTAAGACCATAATTTGATCCAAATTCCTAAGCGCTTTAAAGTGTAGAGTCATGTGACAAATTAAGAGGAAATTGGGTGAGAGTGATGCCTCAGAGTGTATTGGTACTTGAAAATATTGTGAAAAAAGAGTGGCTATCATAGAGGTGTTTTATAAAAAAAAAAGAGAAAAATAAATAAATAAATAAATAAATCAAATAAAAAAAAAGAAAAAAAAAAGAAATGGAAAAAAAAGATAGTTGTGTTTATAATTGAATAACAAAATAGGTGAAAAGGGGTGGTAGATGAAAAGAAAAGTAGAAGGGTTGTTTAAAAGATAGTGCGAATGGCATAACGTGATGTATTAAAGCGCTTAGGGAACATAGTCACTATTTCTAGCCAAAATAGTCCTACTTGTCCCTTAGCCTACATTACAACCTGTAAAGACCTATTTGATCCTAAGCTTAGCATTCTGATATTAGTGGAGCATTACACTAAGAGCAAGCCTATGGTCATCAGTTGCAACATATGAATTCTTTGTGAGAGTGAGAGCAAGGAGAATCTTATACCCATGTTTCGAAAAATACAAAACGGTGAGTGATTATGGGTGATATCTTGTGTGAGACACACATGGTTGATGAGTTTTAGGTAGTGTTATATGATTCTTTGTGCCTTAACTTATGGATACGAATTAACCATCATCACGAGTCTATGTTGGAGGGTGAATTGTTTCTAGTAGTGATCAACAAACCTACTCTATGTTAATAATTGTCGTGCATGTCTTGTTGAACATTTTGTGTTACTATTGTTAAATCCTTTGTTAATACTTTGTGTTTGCATGGACGTAATATTTTGTTCGAGGACGAACTAATTCTTAAGTGTGGGGTGGTGATGTTGGGTGTATTTACACGCCTAAAGCACCATAATTTACCCATATTTTAGCTAAGTTTTGAAGACAAAATATATAATTCCTGCACCTTTAGTCCATTCTCCTGTAAGTGAGCTAACCTATGTGATTAGCATGTTTTTAGATATTAATGATGAAGATTTCAGCACTTTGTGGACCTTTGGGCAGCAAAGGAAAACTTCACAGAAGAGGGAAGGCAGGTTTTGGAAGCTTGTGGACTGAATATGATGCATGGAGAATCTGTCCCGGGCAAAAGCAATATTTTTAAATACTTAGGGGTGCAGCAGTAACTTAGTAGGACAAGGATGTTATAAAAACCTTATTTTGCTGAATTTTTCAGCATTCATTCAATCATTATTATTCAGCACTTTTCATAATTCACATTACAGAATCTGTAAGTCTTAGACAGAGAAAAGACGCTACACTTGAGAAAACGGCTAAGAGAGAGCAAAACGTTATTTTGCTTCTTGACGCTAAAACCATCCCCATCGCCAAGTTTATTCTAGGTTGTGGTATGATGATTATGTCTATTGTGATTTTCATTGTAATCATGTGTAGCTAAACTTCTCTGTTAGGGTTATGGAAGCCTTGTGAGATACTATTTATTACTATGAGTTTGTGAATTCTTGATGTGTATGCTACTTATATCATTACTCTCTTCGTTTTAATTTAATTCTCATGGTTGCAAACATAGAGAATACGCCATTATAGCATTAACTTGTTCGAGAGAAAAGTTACATGTTTGGAAAAGAGAGTGTGACAAGGAAATAGGGCTACCAACCCCTATTTACACGTTGATGCCTTAACCGGATTAACTTCTTGGAGAGTTCGTACCATTAGTTATACACTTTAGGCTCGAGAGAGCCAAAGTGAAATAATCCTTGATGGTTCAGAAACACTAGAATTTACCATTAGAATACGAATCTCTATAAGTGTATGCATGTCTAAATTCCGCATTACTCATAGTTATATATACATAGAACTCATAAGGTGGACATAACCCTAACTTATTATTCTCTGTGATTAAATCTTACTAAACAAAGCATTCCGTCGTTACTTTAATATTATTAGTTCATGCCATAATCCAATCCCCCCTTTCCGTAGAATTTTCGACCAACAGTCTACTAATAGTTGCAACACTTAGTGACCAAGTATTCCCTGTGGGATTCGACACCCAACCCAGTTGGGTTCTATATTTGACATCTACCGCTTGCATTCTTATGAGAGTTGTAGTTTGGGCGTTATCAAGTTTTTGTGTACGAATACCCCCAGGACTCGATAGAAGGAAACTGACTCGCATGACATGACTTGATCACAATATTTGAGTTCATAATTCACCATATCATAAGTAGGGGATAGCATGCTTCATGGTTCATTCAACATCTCAACATTGTAGAAAAAGCATGGATATATTTCATATGTATACTTCATATCTCCATTACCATACATGCATCATACCACAACAATAAAATCACATAAAAAGCATGGAAATTCATGTTATAGTGCATAGCTAGAATAGACTTGTCATTTAGATATCATGGAATTATGTAAATATGGACTTGGTACACATATCTGATTCTATTTCTCAAGTAGCTCCCTCATGAGATAGAATTTACCAAAGAACCTTCACTAGAGGGACTTCTTTATTTCTCAATATAAGTGTTTGATAGTCTAAAATTTTGACTGGAATCTCATCGTAAGAGAGGTTGTTCTTGATGTCAATGATTTGAATGGGGACAACAACTACTGGGTCATCTAAGCACTTCTTGAACAAAGATACATGGAAGACTAGATGAACTGAGGCTAGATAAGAGGGCAATTCAAGATCATAAGCTACCTTGTCGAAGTGACTGAGAATCCTGTAGAGACCGACATATCGGGGACTGAGTTTCCCTATCTTGCCAAACCTATTCACTCCCTTCATGGGAGAGACCTTTTCATAGACATAATCATTGACCTTGAACTCGAGATCCTTTCTACGAACATCTGCATCAGACTTCTGTCGGCTCTGAGAAGCCCGGAGTCTCTCTCTGATCAACTGAACTTTCTCTAAGGCATCAAATACTAAGTAAGGACCTATAACTAAGGCCTCACTAACTTTGAACCAACCAATAGGAGATCTACATCTCCTACCATATAGAGTTTCAAATGGAGCCATCTTAATACTAGAATGATAGCTATTATTGTACGCAAACTCAATCAAAGGAAAATTTTCATCCCAACTTCCATTGTAATCCATTACACACTCCATTAGAATATCTTCAAGAGTCTAGATGTTCTTTTCTGCTTGACCAACTTTTTGAGGATAAAACGTTGTACTAACATGAACTTGGGTACCAAGAACCTTTTAGAATGCCTTCCAAAAGTGAGAGATGAATTGGGTACCTCTATTTGAGATGATAGATAGTGGAACACCATGCAATCTGACCAACTATCTAACATAGAGTTTGGCATAATCCTTGGCTGAATAAGAGGTATGGACTAGAAGGAAATGAGCTAACTTGGTCCTCCTATCTACCATGACCCAAACTGAATCATATTGATGACGTGTTCTAGGCAAACCCGTTATAAAGTCCATGTTCACTTCTTCCCACTTCCAAGTAGGAATAGTGAACTCTTGCATGTAACCACTAGGTTTATGATGCCCTATCCTAACCTACTGACATGTAGAGAACTAAGCTATGAATTGTGCAATATCTCTCTTTATCCCACTCCACCAACAGATCTCCCACAAATCGCGGTACATCTTAGTGGCCCCTGGATAAATCCAGTATCGCGCACCATGTGCTTTTGCAATAATTTGCTTCTTCAAATCATCTATACCTGGGACACACATATGAACTTGACAATGAAGAACACCATCTCCCCCTTGGGAGAAAACCTCTACTTTCTGATCCTGAACTGACTCTTTTACCTTGACAAGGCTAGGATCTCTGTATTACTTTTCTTTCACTTTGGAAACCAAAGACGACTTTGAACTACTATGAACACATACACCACCCTCTGATGAGTCGACTAAGCGAACGCCTAGTCTGGCAAGCTGATGGATCTCCTAATCTATCTTTTTCTTGCTGTCCTCAACGTGAGAAATGCTACCCATGGAGAGTCTACTGAGAGAGTCGCCCACAATATTGGCTTTGCCCGAATGATAAAAGACACTCATGTCATAATCCTTCAAGAGTTATAACCATCTTCTCTGATGAATATTAAGATCTTTCTGAGAAAAGACCTACTGGACACTTATATGATCTGTGAAGACATCTACATGAACATCATATAAATAATGCCTCTCTAAATCTTTAAGGTAAAAACTACAACTGCTAACTCAAGATCATGAGTAGGATAATTCCTTTCATAGGGCTTCAACTACCTGGAGGCGTAGGCTATGACCTTACCGTGCTATATAAGGACACAACCTAACCCCATGCTGGATGCATCATAAAAAACTACAAACCCATCTGAACAATCTGGAAAAGCTAGAATTGGAGCTGAAATAAGTCGAGTCTTCAACTCTTGAAAACTCTTCTCGTAAGGATCTGACAACTGAAACTTGACCTTCTTATGAGTCAATCTGGACATAAGGAATGAAATATAAAAAAATCACTCGACAATCCATCTGTAATAGACAGCCAAACCTAAGAAGCTCCTGATATCTGATGGAGACACAGGACAAGGCCAGTTTCTTACCGCTTCAGTTTTTTGAGGATCTACCCTAATTCCATCACCAGAAACAATATGGTCAAGGAATGCTACTGATATTAGCCATAATTTGTACTTGATGAACTTATCGAATAACTGGTGATCCCTGAGAGTCGGAAGAATAATTTAGAGATGGTCTGAATGATCACGCTCTATGTGAGAATAGACCTGAATATCATCTATGAAGACTATGATGAATATGTCTAAGTATTTCTTGAACACCTGGTTCATCAAGTCCGTAAAAGCTGCAGGGGCATTGGTTAGAGCAAAAGACATGACCAGGAATTCGAAATGACCATACCGAGTACGGAAAGCTATCTTTAGAAGGTCACACTCTCTAACTCTAAGTTGATGATATCCTAATTTGAGGTCTGTCATGGAGAAGTAACAGGCACCCTGAAGTTGGTCAAATAGATCATCAATCTTGGGAAGAGAATATTTGTTCTTGACCTTGACCTTGTTGAGCTGATGGTAATCAATACACATCCTGAGAGAATCATCTTTCTTGCGTATGAATAATATTGGTGCACCCCATGGGGATACATTGGGTCTAATGAATCCCTTATCCAAGAGATCCTTCAACTGATCTTTCGGTTCCTTTAGTTCTGAAGGTGCCATTCTGTATGGCGGAATAGAAATAGGATGAGTATTCGAAAGAAGATCTATGCCGAAGTCTATTTCCCTTGCAGGAAGAATGCCTGGAAGATCTTTGAAAAAGATGTCTGAATATTCATTAGGAACAGGAACTGATTCAAGACTGGGAGTTTCGGAACTGGAATCTCTAATATACACAAGATGATGCGCACACCCCATAGAAATCATTTTCCTTGCCCGAAGGTAGGAAATATGTTGACCCCAAAATGCTGAAGTACTACCCTTCCACTCTAGGATGGGCTTACTTGGGAAATAAAATTGAACTATCCTATTTGTGCTGTCGACTGTGGCATAGAAGGAATAAAGCCAATCCAAGCCGAGAATGACATCAAAATCAATCATCTCCAACTAGACTAAATCTGTTGATGTGGATGTCTGAAACATCATAACTGGGCAGTTCCTGTATACCCGCCAAACTATGATGGTTTTACCCACTAGGGTAGAGACTGAATAAGGCTCTGTTAAGATTTTGGGACTGATTCCAAAGTCACTTGCTATGTATGGGGTGACAAAAGATAAAGATGCACTAGGTCAAGAAAGCATAAATATGAAAATGGAAAATTTGTAACGTACTAGTAACGACATCAGGAGAATTTTCCTAATCCTGTCGGGTTTGAAGAGCATAGAGTCTGTTTAGGTGTTTCTTGCTAGTAGTACTAGAATTAGCACCCTGATGATTTGGGCAATCGGACTGAACTGTGGAACGACTCTGCTGACCCTGGGGAACTCACTCTAGACACTCTCTAATCCTCTAGCCTAGTTTACCATAACTAAAACAAACATCACTGTCGGATCTGCAAACACTCTTATGGTTCTTACAACAAATCTAACATAGAGGATTAGTACGGGCACTGTTGAAATTGTCCTGAGACTTAGCGCCTGGTACTCTATCTCTGAATTTAGGTGCTGGGGCACTAGTTGATGACTGAGCTGGAACAGGTGTCTTGGGATGAAACTGCAAATGGTTTCCTCCCTTATATTTGGGCTGATTAAAACTGAAACTGCTTGATCTTGCTCTCTTGTTCTGCCTCTCTCTAGTCCTAACCTTCTACTTCTCTATCTAATGGGCATGGGTCATGAGTCTAGCTAAAGTCATATCATTGTTCGTCATTGCAGATGTACACTCATTCACCATGCTATCATTCTCTCCAGACACGAACTTGCTCATTTTAGCCCTGTTGTCAGCAACCATATGGGGGGCATACCTAGCTAGCTGAGTAAATATTAGAGAATACTCCCTAACCATCATATTTCCCTGCCTGAGGTTGATAAACTCAAATAGTTTGTCTTTCCTCAGCTCTTGGTGAAAGAATCTGTCTAAGAAAACCGTGACAAATTTATTCCACTCAATAGGACCTGTATCATCTACCCTTTCAGACTTCCACTGTTTGTACAAAGCATGAGCCACACCTTGCAACTGGTATGCGGCTAACTTAGCACTCTCAATAGAAGTAACACCCATGATATCAATGACCTTATGGACTTGGTCAATGAACCTCTGAGGGTCTTCATCAGACTTAGACCCGTGGAAAGATGGAGGGTTCATTCGGGTGAAGTCTCGAATCCTAGCTTCTGCAGAATTGGCTACTAGATTGGCAAGAATAGTTGGTGTCCGTTCATTCTGGGCAGCCATGGACTGAGTAAGTGTGTTGAATATAGCTCTAAACTCTGCATGGGAGACATATTCTCCCAAAGGATCTTCGGGCTGAGGAGCTGGCTGGTTTCTTCTCTTTGAAGCCATGGTTTGAAATAAGAGAAGAACAGATTAGACTGGGAGTTTAACTTGATATTATGCTCACTAGAACGACATGAATACTAAAAGAAGGTAAACTGTTCTAAAACATCTCACAGCCTCCTGCAGATAAAGATGGCGTGCAACACACCCATGTGCAAGACTCTACTAGATGTGGCTTTCAGACTTCCTAGGACTCTATTGAACCTTAGGCACTGATACCAAGTTTATAACGCCCCGATTATCTGAACTGGAATTCTACACGGTGCTCATGACCCCGAAGAACCACAAGCTAACCCATGACTGATATATGTACCTGTGCACTACATAATATATAAATATAATACGCAGAAAACATAAACATGTAGGCCGTAAGGTTCAACTAAATAAATATCATACATCCATGGTGTAATGAATACCAAAAACAACTAAATATAAAACTGAATACTGAATCTTAGCTAAATCTAACTAAATCTGAAAGCCTTTAAGTACTGTGTGAATAAGGAGTTGAAGAAACATGTCTCCAACTAACTCCATAAAAATTGAACTGAAGAAATAAATAAAATAAATCAAATAATGTCATCCACGAATGCATAAGGAATCACTGCAACTCTACATATTGAGTGCGATTGCTACTGCTGGTCTTGGACTCCTGGCTCTGAACCTACGGTGTAACATGAAAAGAAAGCACCTTAGCGCACATAAGTCAGTACAACTAGAGTACTGAGTCTACGAGTAAGGTAGGCTGAATGTAAAGGGGTTTCATGCATGAACAATGCTAACTGACTGACTAATATGAACGTGAGAGTGAGAACATGCATACATAGAAACTGAGATCGTGAGTGTGTGATAGCTAGATCTATAGGCTAATACATGGTTTACTGATAACCAACATGACTGATACTATAAATTTGGTAACATGGGTGACTGTGTCTGATAGTCTGAATCTGATGGAACTATCTGAGTTTTGTACTGTAACTGAGTTTGACAATATCTTATAGTCTTGAAATATTTAAATTTGAAGAACTATCTGAGTTTATTTGCTGAGACTAATACTAAAAATATGGTAGATAGTGGTTTAACCGACATTCCCCACTGCATATGGATAAGTTGGGGTCCAATCTCTTCCTCGACTGGAGGGGTGTTAATAATGTGCCACTGGTAAGGACAGCTGTGAGAACCCTATATTGGCAGGAACTCAAAATGAGAACAGTGGGAACCCTAAACTGATAGGTAAAGCCACCTCATCAACCCTAAACTGATAGGAAAATATCTCAACCTACGCTAGCTACGTAGTTCTAGAACACAAGGAATGCTACAATGAATCTCACCCGAAGCTGGCAGATGAGTTCCCATACTTGGGTTCGCTCGGTGATAACTCTTATTCCCCTCTGAAAAGACTGAACATGAATAACTGACTATATGTGGACTGAGTTTACTGAATTCCATTGACTGACGGAATACTACTAATATCTGATTACTGACTAAGATCATGAGGCTTTCCTGAGTCACATGACTGACTGAATTCTATAGAGTCATAGCTTGAGTTTGGATATCGTGAAACATGACATGGCTCTAGGCATACACTTATAGTTTTCGTGTATGAATACCCCCAGGACTCGATAGAAGGAAATGACTCAGATGACATAACTTGATCACAATAGTTGAGTTCATAATTCACCATATCATAAGTAGGGGATACCATGCTTCAAGGTTCATTCAACATCTCAACATTGTAGAAAAAGCATGGATATATTTCATATGTATACTTCATATCTCCATTACCATACATGATTCATAACACAACAATAACAACACATAAAAAGCATGGAAATTCATGTTATAGTGCATAGCTAGCATAGACTTGTCATTTAGATATCATGGAATCATGTAAATATGGACTTTTAGCATCCTATGCATTTTATCAAACACCTTGCATGCATTCTTTTAGGCATAGGTGGATTTCATACTTGCATTATACCAAACCACCCAAAGTTCATGATTTCCAACCAACAACCACATATATTCCATGAAAACATCCTTAGATAAAATATTGAAACTTAAACAACAATCATCAACAAGTACATGTTCATATCACCAAAAAAAGTTTACAAAATAACGTTTAAAAACATGTTTCTTGCGATCTATGAATGAATTGAATTCATAGATGAACACTACACATACCATAGAGTAGAAATCCGTGAAAATTATAGTAAAATAAGCTTGGAGTTGGCAACCCCATATTGAACCCTAGACATGCTTTTGGTTGTTCTTGAGAGAAAATTGATGAACACGCAATATTTTGGTGAAAAATGGGGTTAATCCCGTGTTTACAACTATATATAGGGTAGGGAAAATGTCTAAAATACCCTTCATGACGCGGAGGTTGAATGCAGGAAAAAAATTAGGAGCACCAGACTTAAGCAGGTGGTGCCTGCCTTAGTGCACCGATATTTCCCAAGCGGCGCCTGCCTTTGTTCGCTGATATATCCCAGGCGGTGCCTGCAGATCGCCTAGGGCTACTGTTTCAAAATCTAAATGAGCCTTAAATGGATTCCAAAAATTCTGAAACTTACCCGGGATGTACTACAACCTTGCCCCATTGCAACGCAACTTGAAAATTGGAAAACTAATGTTGGGAAGGTCGTCAAATAAATCGCTGAATTTTGGAGGTTTAAAATGAGACTAAGTGTTGAACACTTACGAAAAATTTCTAAGTCTTGAGGCTTGTGAAGCTAAATAAGCTGAATTTGAACGAAATGATTTTGCGGGGTCTTACAGAGGATTATGGCTGAAGTTCATGGGGCGCGATATGCTATACATCCTAGTACCACCAAGATCTACAGCAAATTGCAGGAAATATATTGGTGGAGTGGCATGAAGAAAGATATAGCAGCACATATAGCTAAGTGTGCGATGTGTCAATAGGTTAAGGTAGAACACCAAAGACCTGGTGGTATGATACAGGAGTTTAGTATTCCCACCTTGAAATAGGAAGAGATAAATATGGATTTTGTGACTAGTTTACCTCCTTCTCGACACCATTATGATTCAATTTGGGTTGTGGTTGATAGATTTACTAAGTCTACGCATTTCTTGCCTGTCCAAATTTCGTATACTACTGAGGACTATGCTAGACTATACATCAGAGAGTTAGTCAGATTGCATGGATTTACCTTGTCTATCATTTTGGATAGGGGTACTTATTTTACTTCGCAATTTTGGAGAGATTTTCAGAAGGGTCTTGGTACCCATGTGCATTTGAGTTCTGCTTTCCATCCAAAAATAGATGGTCAGGCTGAGAAGACCATCCATACCTTAGAATATATGTTGAGAGCGTGTGCTATTAACTTTAAAGAGAGTTGGGATGAGCATTTACCATTGATAGAGTTTGCTTACAATAACAATTTTCACTCTAGAATTGGCATGGCTCCATTTGAGGCTTTGTATGAGAGAAAATATAAATCACCCATAGGTTGATTTGAGGTGGGTAAAACTACTGTGAGTGGTCCTAATTCGGTGTTTGAGGCTATGGAAAAGGTTAAGCTGATTAGAGAAAGGATAAAAACATCTTAGATTCATCAAAAGTTGTATGTGGATGTAAGAAGAAGAGAAATTGAGTTCAAAGTTGATGATTTGGTGTATTTAAAGATTTCCCCCATGAAAGGGGTGAAGAGATTTGGGAAGAAGGGGAAACTCAGTCCTCGTTATGTTGGCC
Source organism: Capsicum pubescens (assembly GCA_030864215.1). Classification (NCBI taxonomy): domain Eukaryota; kingdom Viridiplantae; phylum Streptophyta; class Magnoliopsida; order Solanales; family Solanaceae; genus Capsicum; species Capsicum pubescens. The sequence goes on from CM061543.1 coordinate 25,474,888, forward strand.
CTTACAGAATTCTTAGTTGTGTTGTCAAGGTAGCTTATAAGGTTGGATTACCTTTGGAGTTATCTGTTGTTCATTCGGTATTCCATGTTTCCTTTCTTACAAAGCATGTTAGCGATTCCGTGGTAGTGGACTCTTCTGTGAGTACTGAAGTTCAGGATAGACTTTTCTTTGATGAGACTCCTATTGATATCCTTGATTACCAAGTTCAAAGACTAAGGAACAAAGAAGTTCCATTGTCAAGGTGTTGTGGCGAAACCAATCCGTCGAGGGTGCGACTTGGGAAGCCGAGGTGGATATGCGATCCAAGTACCCGCACCTATTTTCCGCAAGCTCCGATCAAGCCAAAGGCATCGTTTTTCTCTAAATCATGCCCTTTTTATGCAAAATTGTAGCAATTCAGCTGTCATTACTTATTGTTTAGTTGTAGTTTCTTGATCTTATGCACTGTATGTTGTATTCGGAGTTTAGAAAAATGTGGGAATGATTTTAGTAAGTTGTCTCAACTGTATACTTTTGTTTCTTGAGTACTCTTGGCATACCCAGTTTCATTCATGGATGAATATTCCCAAGGGGGAGATAATGTAAGACCCCATAATTTTCCTTCATCGTTAAAGGCTCCAGAGTGAGAAAATTCAAAATTAACACCTACAAATTTGGCTAAGTGTTTATACTTTGTTTCCACACTTAGTTTTATTTTGAACCTTGAATCTTTGTTAAATTATTTTGTGACCTTCCCAACCTTCGTTTTCTTAGATTTTTGTTGCAATGCAATAGGGCAAGGTCGTAGGATGTTCCAGGTGAGTTTCAAAATTTTTAGATGATCCTAAGACCAAATTTGGGTCTCCATTCCAGTGGCAGCGGGTGATTAGCCCGCGCTGCCCTCCTTATCCCGAGGCTTAACCTTTTGCAAGGCAGGCGATCCAGCCCGCGCCGTCTGGATTATCGTGGGCGATCCACCAGGCACCGCCTGCTGGATTGGACTACTTTAGTCAGATCGCGCATTGCCAATTTTTGCAAGTCATATCCAATTTAGTTATATTTTTTGGTAATATTTAGTACCCCTACATTCTCTAACATGGTATTTAATCCCAAGGAGAGCAAAATTCACCTATTTTCATCAAAAAGCTTCAAGAATCTGTCTTAGGGTTTCCACATAAAAACCATTGTAACTAGAGATTCGACTGTGGAAGTTTCAATATTTTTATAAATTCGAAATCCTTGTCACGAAGGTTACGTGGGATACCCAAAAGTGCGCAAAAATCACTAAGTTGTTCGGAAAGTCATTCTAAGGTTCAAATTTGAGGTATGTGGGGATTTCAACAAGAACATCCTTTTGTTCTTGTACCCAAAATTTATATTATTTTACAAAGATACATGATTTTATATGCTTTATTTATGAATTTGAGATGGAAATTTGTATTCTATATTCTTGTTCAAGAAGCTATGATATTTGTAGATGTTTTGAAGATGAATTTCATGAGTTTGGATGTGAATATCATGTTTATAGTTGAATTTCCAGATTTTTATATGAATTATACATGTTTGTTACATAAAGTATGAACCTTGAAATATTTTGCTCAAGTATTGAATTATGGGTTTTGAACCCTATTTGAGATTACTATTTTTATGAAGTAATGTGTTATACACACTTTGAGATGAGAATGATTTGACCTTTTTGGTCTTGAAAGAGTTATTTTTGAACTCAAATGAGAAAAGAAATCTACAGTTTGATCGATTATGAAAAAGGGATAGCATGATGGCTGCCGTTATGAATTGTTGAAATTGTTTTGTTATGGATTATCTTTGAAAATATCTGAGCTATGTTTGGGAGTAGTCTTTAGTACTGAGTGGGAGGTATAGTTGTGTTGGTACTTCTCTAGAACTACGTGCCCTCGTAGGATGTGAGCCTATGGATGATTGATATAGTGATCACTAGTGAATAAAAGATTAAGGTCCTACTCCAATTGCTAGTATAGGACAGCTCTCTCAAACATGGGTTGGACGTTGGACTCCATGTAGCTCATATGGTTTATGTCCGTTGTAAGAGACTTCCAGTGTGTGTGTGTGTATCCTCCTGTCTGAGATGAAAATGCAATCGCTTGAAAGTTTGAATTGTGAAAGTGTCGTTTTTGAAAGGTTTATTGACTATACATTCAAAAACGTATTTTTTTTAGATTTGATCATTTTGAGGAATTGGATAATCAGGTGAAAGTGATTAAGAATTTACATTATGACTAGCATGTTTTACTTTGTATATATTGCCTATTCGTACTTATGATGATTTTATTCAAGCTATGTGAGTCGTTTGAAATAGCATGATTTCTATGAATATTTATGATATTTTATTTATTTAATTTTTCCCTAAAACTTGCATACACCCCCATATGCTTGGTACATTTGGATGGTACTGACCCACATCTTCGGATGTGGGCTACATTTTCGCGGAATGTAGGTTCAGGTGCTCAGTCCCAGGATCGACACTAATTTTCTAGGCACGCTGATCTACTTCCCCTGCCGAGGTGAGTCCTCATGCTCTGAAAATGTGATATTCAGTCTTCTGTTTCATTCGAGTTGATTTCTTTTGGCACTGAGTTCGAGTCAGTTGGGGCATGTCCCAATGGCTCTTAGATTTTTTGTTGGTTTTAGAGGCTGGTTAGACTAGACTGGATGGTTGTATTTGTCATGAGGTGTTGTATTTTGTTAGTTTTTTGCATTTATAATGGTGTTTTTGAGACTTGAATAATGACGCTTAGATGTTTTGACTATGTTGAACATAAAATAAGCTTGTGATAGTGTTAGATGGCTAAAAGGTTAGCTTGGGGCTACTTGTAGTCTCAAGCACCGTGTGATGCCTCGGGACCCATTTTCAAGGCATTACAGTATGTTAGTTCAAGTAGTTTTGATTCATGCTTGGTTTCAAAAGTAAAGGAGAAGCAAGACTTAGATTCTAGTTTGATCAGACTGAAAGAGTTAGTCAAGGACCAAAAGGTAGAGGTTTTCTCCCAAGGGGTAGATGGTGTGTTGAGATTGTATGGTATATTGTGTGTACTTTATATTGATAATCTAAGGCAGAGGATTATGGCTAAAGTGCATGGTGTACAATATTTTATTCATCCTGGTGCTACTAAGATGTACCGCGACATACGGTAAATCTATTATGGTGTGGTATGAAGAAGGACATAGCGAAGGTTTTGGCAGAGTGATAACGCCCAAACTACAGCTCTCGTAAGAGTGTAAGCGGTCGCTGTCAAATATAGAACCCAACTGGGTTGGGTGTCGAATCCCACAGGGAATACTTGTTCACTAAGTATTGCAATTGTTAGCAGACTGTTGGTCGAAAATTCTTTGGAAAGGGGGGATTTGAGTATGCGTGAATTAATGTTAACAAAGTAACGAATGAATGTTTGGTTTAGTAAGATTTAATCACAGAGAATAAAAAGTTAGGGTTATGTCCACCTTATGAGTTCTACGTATCTATTAACTATGAGTAATGCGGAATTTAGACATGCATGCACTTATAGAGATTCGTATTCTAATGGTAAATCCGAGTGTTTTTCAACCATCAAGGACTATTTCACTTTACCTCTCTCAAGCCTAAAGTGTATAACTAATGCTACGAACTCTCCAAGAGGTTAATCCGGTGAAGGCATTAACATGTAAACAGGGGTTGGTAGCCCTATTTCCTTGTCACACTCTCTTTTCCAAACATGTAACTTTTCTCTCGACCAAGTTAATGCTATAATGGCGTACTCTATATGGTTGCAACCACAAGAATTCAATTAAAACGAAGAGAGTTATGATATAAGTAGCATACACATCAAGAATTCATAAACTCATAGCAATAGATAGTATCTCATAAGACTTCCATAACCCTAACAGAGAAGTTTAGCTACTCATGATTACAACGTAAACTAAAGAAGACATCATCATCATCATACCAAATTTAGAATATTCTCATGATGCGTATGAGTTTTGGCGTCAACCAAGGTTCACGTTTTCCCTCTCTAGCCGTGTGGTTTTTGTGTAGCGTGTTTCTCTGTCTAAAGTTACAGAACTTGTAACGTGAATAATGCCAAAGTGTCGAATGAATAATTGTTAATGAATGCTGAAAAATTCAGCAAAATAAGGTTTTTATAACATCCTTGTCCTACTAAGTTACTGCTGCACCCCTAAGTATTTAAAAATACTGTTTTTGCCCGGGACAGATTCTCCATGCATCATATTCAGTCCACAAGCTTCCAAAAGCTGCCTTCCTTCTTCTGTGAAGTTTTTCTTTGCTGCCCAAAGGTCCACAAAGTGATGAAATCTTCATCATTAATACCTGAAAACATGCTAATCACGTAGGTTAGCTCACTTACAGGAAAATGGACTAAAAGTGCAGGAATTATATATTTTGTCCTCAAAACTTAGCTAAAATATGGGTAAATTATGGGTCTTAGGCGTGCGAATACGCCCAACATCAACACCCCACAATTAAAGCTTTGTTCGTCCTCGAACAAAATATTCCGTCCATGCAAACATCTAACTAGAATATTACAGCAGCAACACAAACTGTTCAACAAGACAGACACGGCAATTATTAACAAAGAGTAGTTTTCAAGATCACTACTAGAAATAATTCAATCTCCAACATAGACTCATGATGATGGTTAATTCGTATCCACAAGTTAAGGTACAAATAATCATACAAAACTACCCAAAACTCATCAACCATGTGTGTCTCACACAAGATATTACCCATAATCACTCACAGTTTTGCATTTTTCGAAACATGGGTATAAGATTCTCCTTGCTCTCACTCTCACAAAGAATTCATATGTTGCAACTGATGACTGATGATAGGCGTATTTACACGCCTAAAGTACTATAATTTACCCATATTTTAGCTAAGTTTTGAGGACAAAATATATAATTCATGCACTTTTAGTCCTTTTTCCTGTAAGTGAGCTAACAAACGTGATTAGCAAGTTTTCAGGTATAGATGATGAAGATTTCAGCATTTTATGGATAACTTGACGCCCAAGGAAGCTTCACGAAAGAAGGAAAGGAGAGCTTGGACGCCTAGGGACTAAAAGTGACGCATGGAAAACCTATCCCGGGCAAAAACAGCATTTCTAAAGACTTTGTGGATCAGCAGTAACTTAGTAGGATTAGGATAATGATGCAGTAACCTAGTAGGACTAGGATAAGTAATCCAGTAGCTTAGTAGGAATAGGATATGGGTGTTATAAATACCCTATTTTGCTGGAGTTTTTTATTATTCCCATCCATCCATCCACCATCCATCCATCCATCCATCAAAACAATTCTCCACCTCCCTCATCCCTATTCTATCCTTCCCCTTTTTCTTCATTAATTCATTGTTGACATTATTTTTCATATATTCGACTTTTAATTTTTACAACAAGAGAAAAGCTATTTGCAAGGAATTCACGTGAGATTTTTATGATGATAATGTCTATTGTGTTTTCCGTTGCACTCATGCGTAGCTAAACTTCTCTGTTGGGGTTATGGAAGCCTTATGAGATACTATCTATTGCTATGATTTTGTGAACTCTTGACACGTATGCTGCTTATATCATTACTCTCTCCATCTTAATCTAAATTCTTGTGGTTGCAAACACATAGAATATGCCAGTATAGCATTAACTTATTCGAAAGAAAAGTTATATGTCTGGAAAAGAGATAATGTCAAGGTAATAGGGCACCAACCCCTGTTAAAAAGTTAGTGCCGTAACTGGATTAACCTCTTGGAGAATTTGTACCGTTAGATACGCTTTAAGCTCGAAAGAGTTAAAGTGAAATAATCCTTGATGGTCGAAAGACGCCTGAATTTACCATAGAATACAATTCTCTATAAGCACATGCATGTCTGAATTCCGCATAACTCATAGCCAATAGAGACGTATAACTCATAAGGTGGATATAACCCCAACTCTAAATTCTCATTGGTTAAACATCTTACTAAACATTCTTTCTTTTTACTTTGCTATTTTCCTTTTTCACTTTGATACAATCCCCCTTTAACGAAACTTTCACCAAAATTCTATTAATCTTTGCTTACTTAGTGACCAAGTATTCTCTGTGGGATTCGACACCCAACCCAGTTGGGTTCTATATTTGACAACGACCTCTTACACTCTTACGAGAGCTGTAGTTTGAGCGTTATAAAAAATTGGCGCCGTTGCCGGGGAATACAATTGTCAACTAAGTTTGTGATAGTTACTAGACCCTTTGGTCAAAGATTCTCGTACTTTACTTTTAGTTGTTGTTTTTGTTTTCTGCAGGTTTTGTTCAGTGCATTCCCCATACTCGAAGTTCTGGTCAACCGTTATTACCTATCAATCCTGAACCACATCGTATTGGCAGAATGGAGGCGCAATGTGACATTGAAAGAAGGGATGCTCAACAGGAGCAGGCTAGATTAGCTGCTTTGGCCGCCGCTCAAGTGCATCAACAGAATATTGATAACCCTGGGCGAGCAACAAATCCTGACGAAAAGGACCTAGGTGATGACGAGTTACTTAACCCTAGGCGTGATGCCGAGGTGGCGACACCTACTAATAGAAGAGATCATCAAGTCAGATTTAGACCGGAATGCCGAGCTATGAAGATTCCGTTTGATGATGATGATGACGATCTGGACGGAGCTGGTGCCACAGGAGCTATTATTCCTCCGCCCTTGGCACCCGGAGCCATGTTTAATATCACTAGCACCATGATTCAGCTTTTGCAACTCAAAGGTTTATTTGGTGGACTTGCAGGCGATGATCCGAATATGCATCTGATCAACTTTATTTCTACATGCAAGTCATTCGACAATTTTGGCGTTGGACAGAATGCAATTCGACTACGCTTATTTCCATTGTCTCTGTCTAGGGAGGCAACTCTATGGTTGAATGGGCTGACTCCTGATTCTATTACTAATTAGAGGCAATTGAAAGACGCTTTCCTAGAAAGATTCTTTTCGCCATCCAAGAGAGCACAATTGAGAGATAAAATCAGCAATTTTCGACAGCTTCCAACTGAAGCTCTCCACGAAACATGGGAGAGATTCAAGAAGAAGCTTATGAGATGCCCAAACCATCATATGACCAATGTACACTGATGATAGGCGTATTTACACTCCTAAAGTACTATAATTTACCCATATTTTAGCTAAGTTTTGAGGACAAAATATATAATTCATGCACTTTTAGTCCTTTTCCTGTAAGTGAGCTAACAAACGTGATTAGCAAGTTTTCAGGTATAAATGATGAAGATTTCAGCATTTTATGGATAACTTGATGCCCAAGGAAGCTTCACGAAAGAAGGAAAGGAGAGCTTGGACGCCTAGGGACTAAAAGTGACGCATGGAAAACCTGTCCCGGGCAAAAACAGCAATTCTAAAGACTTTGGGGATCAGCAGTAACTTATTAGGATTAGGATAAGTACGCAGTATCCTTGTAGGATTAGGATAAGTACACAGTAGCCTAGTAGGAATAGGATATGGGTGTTATAAATTCCCTATTATGCTGAACTTTTTATTCATTCACTCATTAATTCATTCAACCATTACAATTCAACTCATTCATCCTATTTTCTATTCAATTCTATTTTCTTCGACATTTAGTACTATTCACATTACTTTCTGACAGAGAAAGCACGACCCTTGTGACCAACGTGAGATCATGATGATGTTTATTGTGATCTCCGTTGCAATCATGAGTAGCTGAACTTCTCTGTTGGGGTTATGGAAGCCTTATGAGATACTATCTATTGCTATGAGTTTGTGAATTCATGACACGTATGTTGCTTATATCATTAATCTCTTCATCTTACTCTAAATTCTAGTGGTTGAAAACATATAGAATAAGCTAGTATAGCATTAACTTGTTCGAAAGAAAAGTTATATGTCTGATAAAGAGATAATGTCAAGGTAATAGGGCACCAACCCCTGTTAAAAAGTTAGTGCCATAACTGGATTAACCTCTTGGAGAATTTGTAAAGTTAGACACGCTTTAAGCTGAAAGAGTTAAAGTGAAATAATCCTTGATGGTCGAAAGACGCCAGGATTTACCATAGAATACAATTCTCTATAAGCACATGCATGTCTGAATTCCGCATAACTCATAGCCAATAGAGACGTATAACTCATAAGGTGGACATAACCCCAACTCTCAATTATCATTGGTTAAACATCTTACTGAACATTCTTCCCTTTTTACTTTGCTATTTTCCGTTTTTACTCTACTATTTTGTTACATTATTGCACGCTACAAAATCCCCCCTTTTACGAGACTTGCACCAAAAGTCTAATAATCTTTGCTTACTTAGTGACCGGCTATTCTCTGTGGGATCGATACCCAACCCAGTTGGGTTATATATTTGACAACGACCACTTACACTCTTACGAGAGCTGTAGTTTGAGCGTTATCAAAAATTGGCGTTGTTGCCGGGGAATACGGTTGTCAACTAAGTTTGTGATAGTTACTAGACCCTTTGGTCAAATGTTCTCAGATTTTACTTTTAGCTGTTGTTTTTGTTCTATTCAGGTTCTATTGGCAGGATGGATGCACAACGTGACATTGACAGAAGGGCGGCTCAACAGGAGCAAGCTAGACTAGCTGCACTGGCAGCTGCTCAAGTGCATCAACAGAATATTGATAACCCAGGTCGGGCAACAAATCCTGATGATGAGGACCTGGGTGATGAGGAGTTACTTAATCCACGGCGTGCAGATAAAGTGGCAGCACCTATGCATAGGAGAGATCGTCAAGCTAGAATGAGACCTGACCGCCGAGCTGTGCAGGCTCCTTTTGATGATAATGATGACGATCTGGATGGAGCTGGTGCTACAGGAGCTATTATTCCTCCACCCTTGGCACCTGGAGAAAAGTTCAATATCACTAGCACCATGATTCAGCTATTGCATCTCAAAGGTTTATTTTGTGGACTCGCAGGCGATGATCCGAATATGCACCTGATCAACTTCATCTCTACATGCAAGTCATTCGACAATCCAGGAGTTGGACAGAATGCAATTCGGCTGCGCTTATTTCCATTGTCTCTATCTGGGGAGGCAACTCTATGGTTGAATGGGTTGACTCCTGATTCTATTACTAATTGGAGGCAATTGAAAGACGCTTTCCTAGAAAGATTCTTTCCGCCATCCAAGAGAGCGCAGTTGAGAGATGAGATCAGCAATTTTCGATAGCTTCCAACTGAAGCTCTCCACGAAACATGGGAGAGATTCAAGAAGAAGCTTATGAGATGCCCAAACCATCATATGACCAATGTACACTTGATGGAGATATTATACATATCTTTCAACTCGGTGACTAAGCCAGTGGTTGATAACGCAGCAGGTGGATCATTCATGGACCTCACTTTTATTCAGGCAAGTGATATGCTAGATCGTATGACAAAGCAGAGTAGAGCTTGGCATACCAGGGATTCTGAGGTAGAAAGCTCTACCGTATCTGTTGGCATGACTGCAGAGCAGAGGCGTAGACAAGAGAAACGTGATCAAGATATGGGGCACATGAAAACGCAGATGGATCTTCTTACCAAGCATTTATTATCAGGGAAGACCGAAAAAGTCAAAGCAGTTGCGTCAAAAGGAAGAGACGAATCTGATTCAGAGGAAGAAGCAAACTACTTGAATAATCAGGGGGGTTTTCGAGGCAATGCCCAAGGAAACCAAGGTCGGATCTATTATGATAAATCTGGATACAAGGACCGCGATCCAGGTAGTTGGAAAAACAATACCGACAGGAGTGGTTTGTATGTTCCTCCTGGAAGACGTGACGCCACTGCATCTGGTTCTGGAAATATGTCCATGGAAGATATGATGGCTAAGCTGCTGAAAGGAGTAGAGGCAACCAGCACAGGAGTAATTGAGGTAATAAATGATCTGTCCTCAATAAAGCAATTGGTTGACTCGCATTCCACTTTAATAAAACAGTTGGAGCAGCAATTGAGTCAACTTTCAGCGGCATTCAATCAAAGAAAAGCTAGAACACTACCTAGCGACACAGTGCAAAATCTGAGTAATGATGGATCGTGTATGGCTATTACTACCCGAAGTGGTAAAGTGTTGGAAAATTCATATAAAGGAAAGAAGGTAGTTGATGATATAGCGGATAATGTAATTGATGCAGAATGTGAAGAGGCCGAAGAAGATGAAGAGTGTGTTCATGACGTCACCCCTAGACGTCTGCAGCCTGAAAAAATTGATAGTTGGAAGCAAGGTAAAAAGGAAGTGGTGGAGAAAATAATTCCCCTTCCACCACCACCTTTTCCGCAGAGACTGAAGAAGAAAGCTGATGATACCAGGTTCAGTAAATTCATAACTATGTTGAAGCAGCTGACTATTAATGTTCCTTTGGTGGAAGCGCTAGAGCAGATGCCCGGATATGCTAAATTCATGAAGGACCTTTTAACAAAGAAGCGGGCAGTAAGCTATGAGCCGGCAGAAAATATTCATCATTGCAGTGCAATTGCCACAAGGTTCTTAGTACAGAAGAAGGCAGACCCTGGTGCTTTCACTATTCCTTGCACGGTTGGATCTATGAATTTTGCTAAGGCATTGTGAGATTTGGGAGCTAGCATCAATTTGATGCCACTATCCGTCTATAGAAAGTTGGGGTTAGGCGACCCTACACCAACCAATATAAGGCTCGTGATGGCAGATAGGTCGGTAAAATGACCTGTGGGTATCTTGAATGATGTGTTGGTAAAGGTGTCTACCTTCATTTTTCCTGCAGACTTTGTTATTTTGGATTGTGAGGTGGATTCTGAAGTTCCCATAATCTTGGGACGTCCTTTCCTTGTAACAGGAAGTGTGCTTATTGACATGAGAGCTAATGAGCTTTTATTTTGGTTGAATGACGAAGTGGTCCGCTTTGATATATGCAAAGCAATGAAGCAGCCCAGCGATATGAATGTGTTCTCCGTAGCTGATGTTCATTATGAGGATAAGAAAGAATTATCTCTAGAGAAACAGCTTACTATTGAGCCATTGTCTGTTGCGCTGCTAAATGTTGAGCGTGAGGACGATGAAGATTATAAAGAAACTATGTGTGCTCTAACAGAAATAGGGTCCTATTCTCATACTCCTAAGCAGCCGTACCTTGATCTTAAGAATCAACCATCACCAACAGCGAAGACTTCCATTGAAGAGCCCCCAGTGCTAGAATCAAAAGATCTCCCCAATTATCTAAGTTATGCATGCTTGGGAAGTAGAAATACACTTCCAGTGAGTGTGACGGATGATTTATGTGAACAACACGTAGAGGCTCTCATCTCTGATCTGAAGAGATACAAGAGAGCTATGGGTTAGACTACTGATGATATAATTGGTATCCCTCCTGGGATATGTATGCACAAGAGTCATATCGAAGAAGATTGCATGCCTACAAGTAAGGATCAGCGTCGTCTGAATCCATTCAGAAAATGATGCCCCATATATCTCGATGAAGTCTAAGTAATCGAGATAGCTATGTCGTGCCGCGACAATAAATCAAGCGCTTGGTGGGAGGCAACCCATCGTTTTTAATTGTTTTGTTTTCTTAAGATTTTGTCGAGCCACGACCAAAACTAAAAGGTGCTTGATGGGAGGCAACCCATCGTTCTAATCGTTTTTGTTGTTTTTGAGTAAATATAGGTGCAAGAGGTGTAAAGGAGGAGATTGAGTTCAAATCTTGATTTGGAAGAATTGCATGTTCAAGGTGGTAAGTTAGGATTGAAGAAGCAAAAGTCTATGGGTTGGGCATTGCCTATGAAAATATAGGCAAAGAAAAAGGAAAGGCCTATGTAAATCTAGGCCATGAACAAGGCAAGGCCTACAGTATGGCCTAAGCTCTCGGAATCTTGTGTGCCACAGCATAGGCGCCGCCCATGCCTAAGTGTGCCATAGCATAGGCGCCGCCTATGCAAAAGCATTTTGTCTCTGAATCTCATGTGCCATGGAATAGGCGTCGCCTATGCCTAACAATGCCATGGAATAGGCTCCGCCTATGCTCAACAATGCTTTGCAAAAGGCGCCGCCTATGCCAAGCATAGGCAAAGCAAAAGGCGCCGCCTATGGTCACTTTTGGTCTCCAAATCCGATTTTAAATGGGTCAAAACCCGACCCAAGCTTTTCCTATAAATAGAACCTTAGTCTTAGAACAAAAATGCATTGCAAATTCAACCTAAGTGCCGCCTACCTCTCTAAAATCTCTCAAAAAATTTCCTTTTGCTCTTTTACTTTGCAAGAACATCTTCCGAGGCCATCAACTAAGTACAATGGCACCAAAAGCACGCCAAGTAAAATACAAAGCAACCACCTCACAGAAAGGCCAGAAAAGGGGAAGAAAAGAGCAAGATGAATCCTCACTACAAATACCTCAACTCACTTTTGGATCAAGTGGGTACAATTTGAGGAAACTCTGAGGATGACGACTCTGATGATGATTCCGACGCAGGGGGAATGACCCCAGACATAGAAGAGGAGTCCGACTAATCAGGTTTCTCGTATTTATTTTCCACTGAGGGCAGTGTGTCCCGTCTAAGTGTGGGATGTTGGTATTCGTATGTTGTACTTCTTTGCCTACATTTATTGTCATATTTTTTTGTTTGTTTTAATTAGTTGTAGATTTTTGTAGATTTTGATGCATGAAATTGTTTTGATAGGCGGCATGGTGTTATGACAAGAGTTTGTGCTAGAATCATTACTATTGAGACATTTAGGCTCTAAGTATGACTCATTGTGTGATAATTGTGTGGTTTAATTCATTCATCTGTTAGGGTCAAGAGTCTATAATACTCCCAATAAAGTTGACCATGTTCCTTGTGTGTGTGAGGATATAGTATATTCTTGGTTGTGACTGATGCTAGAACTTGCCTGGTGTGTGTGTAAAGCGAAATAAAGAGTGCAAGTTTAGGAGATGATTTACGCATTTCTTTGGCAACCTGTATTTGTTTACCTTCCTTTTACCTACCCATGGACATTATCTTAGTTAACCCCCTTTGAGCCTTTAGCCATTTTCTTTGACAGCCTCATATGTAAGCCGAATCCATTTTTTTTCAAGACCATAATTTGATCCAAATTCCTAAGTTCTTTAAGTTGTGAAGTCATGTGACAAAATAAGAGGAAATTGGGTGACAGTGATGCCTTAAAGTGAATTGGTACTTGAATTTGTTATGAACAAAAAAAAAAGAGTGACTATCATAGAGGTGTGTTATAAAAAAAGAGAAAAGAAAAGAAAAAGAAATAGAAAAACAAAAAGATAAATTATGTTTATGATTAAATAAAAAGATAGTTATGCTTGAATGGCAAAATAGGTGAAAAGGGGTGATAGATGAAAGAAAGGTAGCAGGGTTGATTAAAAGAGAGTGTTAATGGCATAATGTGATGTATTAAAGCGCTTAGGAACATAGTCACTATTTCTGGCCTAAATAGTCCTACCCGTCCCTTAGCCTACATTACAACCTATAAAGACCTATTTGATCCTAAGATTAGCATTCTGATATTTAGTGGAGCATTACACTAAGGGCAAGCCTATGGTCATCAGTTGCAGCATATGAATTCTTTGTGAGAGAGAGAGCAAGGATAATCATATACCCATGCTTCGATAAATGAAAATACTTGTGAGTGATTATGGGTGATATATTGTGAGACACACATGGTTGATGAGTTTTGGGTAGCTGTGTATGATTTTTTGTGCCTTAACTTTTGGATACGAATTAACCATCATCACGAGTCTATGTTGGAGGCTGAATTGATTCTAGAAGTGATTAGAAAACTACTCTTTGATAATGATTGTCGTGCCTGTCTTGACGAATATTTTGTGTTGTTTCTCTGAAACCCTAAGTAGATGTTTAGATGGACATGATATTTTGTTCGAGGATGAACAAAGATTTAAGTGTGGGGTTTTGATGATAGGCGAATTTACACGCCTAAAGTACTATAATTTACCCATATTTTAGCTATGTTTTGAGGACAAAATATATAATTCATGCACTTTTAGTCCTTTTTCGTGTAAGTGAGCTAACAAACGTGATTAGCAAGTTTTCAGGTATAAATGATGAAGATTTCAGCATTTTATGGATAACTTGACGCCCAAGGAAGCTTCACGAAAGAAGGAAAGGAGAGTTTGGACGCCTAGGGACTAAAAGTGACGCATGGAAAACCTGTCCCGGGCAAAAACAGCAATTCTAAAGACTTTGGGGATCAGCAGTAACTTATTAGGATTAGAATAAGTACGCAGTATCCTAGTAGGATTAGAATAAGTACACAGTAGCCTAGTAGGAATAGGATATGGGTGTTATAAATACCCTATTGTGCTGAATTTTTTATTCATTCACTCATTAATTCATTCAACCATTACAATTCAACTCATTCATCCTATTTTCTATTCAATTCTATTTTCTTCGACATTTAGTACTATTCACATTACTTTTTGACAGAGAAAGCACGGCCCTTGTGACCAACGTGAGATCATGATGATGTTTATTGTGATCTCCGTTGCAATCATGAGTAGCTAAACTTCTCTGTTGGGGTTATGGAAGCATTATGAGATACTATCTATTGCTATGAGTTTTTGAATTCGTGACATGTATGCTTCTTATATCATTACTCTCTTCATCTTAATCTAAATTCTAGTGGTTGCAAACATATAGAATAAGCCAGTATAGCATTAACTTGTTCGAAAGAAAAGTTATATGTCTGGAAAAGAGATAATGTCAAGGTAATAGGGCACCAACCCCTGTTAAAAAGTTAGTGCCATAACTGGATTAACCTCTTGGAGAATTTGTACCGTTAGACACGCTTTAAGCTCGAAAGAGTTAAAGTGAAATAATCCTTGATGGTCAAAAGACGCCTGGATTTACCATTGAATACAATTCTCTATAAGCACATGCATTTCTGAATTCCGCATAACTCATAGCTAATAGACACGTATAACTCATAAGGTGGACATAACCCCAACTCTCAATTCTCATTGGTTAAACATCTTACTGAACATTCTTTCCTTCGTACTTTGCTATTTTCCATTTTTACTCTACTATTTTGTTACATTATTGCACGCTACAAAATCCCCCTTTTTACGAGACTTGCACCAAAAGTCTAATAATCTTTGCTTACTTAGTGACTGGTTATTCTCTGTGGGATTGATACCCAACCCAGTTGGGTTATATATTTGAAAACGACCGCTTACACTCTTACGAGAGCTGTAGTTTGAGCGTTATCATCCACCTAATGGAGATACTATACAGAGCCTTGAATTCAATAACTAAACCAGTGGTGGATAATGCGGCTGGAGGATCATTTATGGACCTCACCTTTGTTCAGGCAAGCAATATGCTAGACCGGATGACGAAGCAAAGTAGAGCTTGGCATACCAGGGATTCTGAGGTAGCAAGCCCCACTTTGTCTATTGGCATGACTGCAGATCAAAGGAGAAGAGAAGAAGAACGTGACCAAGATATGGCCCATATGAAAACACAGATGGATCTTCTTACCAAGCATTTATTATCAAGGAAGACCGAAAAAGTTAAGGCCGTTGTAGAACATGGAAGAGATGAATCTGATTTTGAGAAAGAAGCTAACTACTTGAATAATCAGGAGGGTTTCCGAGGCAAAGCCCAAGGAAACCATGGTCGGAACTATTATGATAAATTAGGATACAAGGATCGTGATCAAGGTAGTTGGAAGAATAAGACTGACAGGAGTGGTTTGTATGTTCCTCCTGGAAATCGTGAGGTTGTGGCGTCTGGATCTGGGAAGATGTCCTTGGAAGATATGATGGCTAAGTTGTTGAAAGGAGTGGAGGCAACCAACATGGGCGTAACCGAGGTGAAGAATGATTTGTCTTCAATAAATCAATTGGTTAACTCGCATTCTACTGCAATAAAACAGCTGGAGCAACAATTGAGTCAACTGTCAGCGGCATTCAATCAAAGAAAGGCTGGAACGCTACCTAGCAACACTATGCAAAATCCGAGGAATGATGGATCGTGTATGGCTATTACTACCCGAAGTGGTAAAGTGTTGGAAAATCCATCCAAAGTCAAGCAGGTGGTTGATAATATAGCAGAGAATGTTAGTGATGCAGATTTTGATGATTTTGTAGAAGCTGCAAATCATAATGAGAGCGTTCATGAGAAAACTATTCCCCTTCCACCACCACCTTTTCCTCAGAGACTGAAGAAGAAGGCTGATGACACTTCTGAAAAGGTTGATAATCGGAAGCAAGATAAAGAGAAAGTGGTGGAGAAAATGATTCCCCTTTCACCACCACCTTTTCCGCAGATACTGAAGAAGGAAGATGATGACACTAGGTTCAGCAAATTCATGACGATGTTGAAGCAGCTGACCATTAATGTTCCTTTGGTGGAAGCGCTAGAGCAAATGCCCGGATACGCTAAATTCATGAAGGACCTTTTGACAAAGAAGCGGGCAGTAAGTTATGACTTGGCAGATGAGGTTCATCATTGCAGTGTGATTGCCACGAGATCGTTAGTTCAAAAGAAGGCAGACCCTGGTGCTTTCAGTATTCCTTGCACAATTGGGTCGTTGGATTTTTCTAAGGCATTGTGCGATTTGGGAGCTAGCATCAATTTGATGCAACTATCTATTTATAGAAAGTTGGGGTTGGGAGACCCTACACCAACCAATATGCGGCTTGTAATGGCAGATAGGTCGGTAAAATGACCTGTTGGTATCCTACATGATGTGTTGGTGAAGGTTTCCACCTTCATCTTTCCTGCAGACTTTGTGATTTTGGATTGTGAGGTGGATTCTGAAGTTCCCATAATCTTGGGACGTCCTTTCCTTGCAACAGGAAGTGTACTTATTGACATGAGAGCTAATGAGCTTTTATTTCGGTTAAATGACGAAGTGGTCCGCTTTGATATATGCAAAGAAATGAAGCAGCCCAGCGATATGAATGTGTTCTCTCTAGCTGATGTTCATTATGAGGATAAGAAAGCATTATCTGTAGAGAAACAGCTTACTGTTGAGCCATTGTCTACTGCGCTGCTGAATGTTGAGCATGAGGATGATGAAGATTATGAAGAAACTATGTGTGCTCTAACAGAAATAGGGTCCTATTCTCATACTCTTAAGCAGTCGGACCTTGAACTTAAGAATCAACCGTCACCAACAGCGAAGACTTCCATTGAAGAGCCCCCAGTGCTAGAATCGAAAGAGCTCCACAATTATCTAAGGTATGCATGCTTGGGAAGTCGAAATACACTTCCGGTGAGTGTGACGGATGATTTAAGTGAACAGCACGTAGAATCTCTTATCTCTGCTCTAAAGAGGTACAAGAGAGCCATTGGTTGGTCTATTGATGATATAATTGGTATCCCACCTGGGATATGTATGCACAAAATGCATCTCGAAGAAGATTGCGTGCCTACAATGAAGCATCAGCGTCGTATGAATCCATTCAGAAAACGATGCACCAAATATCTCCGAAGTCTAAGTAATCGAGATAATTATGTCGTGCCGCGACAATAAATCAAGCGCTTGGTGGGAGGCAACCCATCATTTTTAATTGTTTTTGTTTTCTTAGGATTTTATCGAGCCACGACCAAAACTAAGGTGCTTGATGGGAGGCAACCCATCGTTCTAATCGTTTTTGATGTTTTTGAGTAAATGTAGGTGCAAGAGGTGTAAAGGAGGAGATTGGTTTCAAATTTTGATTTGGAAGTATTGCATGTTTAAGGTGGTAAGTTAGGAATGAAGAAGCAAAAGGATATGGGTTAGGCATTGCTTATGAAAATATAGGCAAAGAACAAGGCAAGGCCTATGTAAATCTAGGCCACGAACAAGGCAAGGCCTATGCTATGGCATAAGATCTCGGATTCTAGAGTGCCATAGCATAGGCGCCGCCTATGCTCAACAATGCCATAGCATAGGCGCCGCCTATTATCAACAATTCCATAGCATAGGTGCCGCCTATGCAAAAGCGTTCTGCTCAACTAGGCAAAGCATTAGGCATGGCCTATGCTATGGCCTTCTGCTCAACTAGGCAAAGCTAAAGGCGCCGCCTTTGCCTCCCAAAACTCTCATAACTTTTATTTTTGCTCTTTTAACTTTGCAAGAACATATTCCGAGGCCATCAACCAAGTAAGTACTTCTTTGCTCTTCTTTTATATTACGTAAGTATTACAATACTACGCCTATAATAAGTTGTTAAATCATGAAGTAGTGTTGGTGATTTGAATGTGGTTGATACAACTAAGTGAGTGAAAGAATATGTATGGATGCTCTTGACTTGTTTCCAACTTGTATTTGATTTTGATACACTGTCATACTTTTGCGAAATCGACATGGTCAAGATAATTGCATAATCTTGTAACTTGAAAGCTTACATATTGAAATGACTTGTTCATTGAGATGAAAATCATGGGTGACTACAAACATATGATGTTGTGATTATTTCTATGCCATAAATTGATACGATATCTATGTAGTAGTTTTGTTCAAAAGATGCATTAGTCCAAACACAAAAGCATTGTCAAGATTGCATAACGTTAAGAGGACATGAAAGTATGACTGTGCTGAATATATTGTTGGAACATATCACCTAAATGTATGTCGATGAAGTCTGAGTAATCGACATCATTCACATAATTAGTTTGTGTCAACAAATTAAGTGTGGGGTGGTGCCACTATTGTCTGTTTGTCGATTGAATCTTCCGAGATAAAGCTAACATGACTTTATTGAGATCTCAGGTAGAATGGCACAAAAAGGATGACAAGGAAAAGAAAAAGCAACCACTTCACAAAAAGGCCAGAAAAGGGGACGAAAAGAGCAAGGTGAATACTCCGTGCTGCAAATACCTCGTTGCACTCTTGGAATCAAGTGGGGTACTTATGAGGAACTTCTGAGGATGACGACTCTGATGATGATTCCGACGCAGGGGGTATGACCCCAGACATAGAGGAGGAGTCCGACTAACCAGGTTCTTCTTATTTATTTTCCACTGAGGGCAGTGTGTCCCGTCTAAGTGTGGGGTGCTGGTATTTGTATGCTTTACTTCTTTATCTGCATTTGCATCTATCTATGTTTGTTTGTTTTGTTTGTTAGTAGTTAAATTTTTTTAAAAAAAATTAACTTTGCATGAAATTGTTCTGAGGGGCAGCATGGTATTATAACAAGAGTTTGTGCTAAAATCATTACTATTGAGATGTTTAGGCTCTAATTGTGACTCACTATGTGATAATTGTGTGGTTCAGTTCCTTCATCTGTTGGGTCAAGAGTCTATACTACTCCCAATAAAGTCGACCATGTGCCTTGTGTGTGTGAGGATATAGTATATTCTGTGTTTGTGGCTGATGCTAGAACTTGCCTGGTGTGTGTGTGAAGCAAAATAAAGAGTGTGAGTTTAGGAGATGATTTAGGCATTTCTTTGGCAACCTATAATTGTTTACCTTCGTTTTACCTACCCGTGGACATTATCCTAGTCAACCCTTTTGAGCCTTTAAGCTTATTTTCTTTGACAGCCTCATATGTAAGCCTAATCCATTTTTTTCAAGACCATAATTTGATCCAAATTCCTAAGCGCTTTAAATTGTAAAGTCATGTGACAAAATAAGAGGAAATTGGATGAGTGTGATGCCTTAGAATGTATTGGTGCTTTAATTCGTTATGAAAAAGAATTGCTATCATAGAGGTGTATTATGAAAAGAAAAATGAAAAGAAAAATGAAAAGAAAACTAAAAAGTTAGTTATGTTTAAAATTGAAAAACAAAAGAGGTGAGAAGGGGTGGTAGATTAAAAGAAAGTAGAAAGGTTGTTCAAAAGAGAGTGTTAAACGGCATAATGTGATGTATTAAAGCACTTAGGAACATAGTCACTATTTCTGGCAAAAATAGTCCTACCCGTCCCTTAGCCTACATTACAACCTGTAGAAGACCTATTTGATCCTAAGATTAGCATTCTGATATTTAGTGGAGCATTACACTAAGGGCAAGCCTATGGTCATCAGTTGCAGCATATGAATTCTTTGTGAGAGCTAGAGCAAGGATAATCATATACCCATGCTTCGATAGATGAAAATACTTGTGAGTGATTATGGGTGATATATTGTGAGACACACATGGTTGATGAGTTTTAGGTAGTTGTGTATGATTCTTTGTGCCCTAACTTTTGAATACGAATTAGCCATCATCACGAGTCTATGTTAGAGGTTAAATTGTTTCTAGTAGTGATCAGAAAACTACTCTTTGTTAATGATTGTCGTGCCTGTCTTGATGAATATTTTGTGCTGTTACTGTGAAACCCTAAGTAGATGTTTAGATGGACATGATATTTTGTTCGAGGACGAACAAAGCTTTAAGTGCGGGGTGTTGATGATAGGCGTATTTACACGCCTAAAGTACTATAATTTACCCATATTTTAGCTAAGTTTTGAGGACAAAATATATAATTCATGCACTTTTAGTCCTTTTTCCTGTAAGTGAGCTAACAAAAGTGATTAGCAAGTTTTCAGGTATAAATGATGAAGATTTCAGTATTTTATGGATAACTTGACGCCCAAGGAAGCTTCACGAAAGAAGGAAAGGAGAGCTTGGATGCCTATGGACTAAAAGTGACGCATGGAAAACCTGTCCCGAGCAAAAACAGCATTTCTAAAGACTTTGGGGATCAGCAGTAACTTAGTAGGATTAGGATAATGATGCAGTAACCTAGTAGGACTAGGATAAGTAATGCAGTAGCTTAGTAGGAATAGGATATGGGTGTTATAAATTCCCTATTTGCTGGAGATTTTTATTATTCCCATCCATCCACCATCCATCCATCCATCAAAACAATTCTCCACCACCCTCATCCCTATTCTATCCTTCCTTTTTTCTTCATTAATTCATTGTTGACATTATTTTTCATATATTCGACTTTTAATTTTTACAACAAGAGAAAAGCTATTTGCAAGGAATTCACGTGAGATTTTTATGATGATAATGTCTATTATGTTTTCCGTTGCACTCATGCGTAGCTAAACTTCTCTGTTGGGGTTATGGAAGCCTTATTAGATACTATCTATTGCTATGATTTTGTGAATTCTTGACACGTATGCTGCTTATATCATTACTCTCTTCATCTTAATCTAAATTCTTGTGGTTGCAAACACATAGAATACTCTAGTATAGCATTAACTTGTTTGAAAGAAAATTATATGTCTGGAAAAGAGATAATGTCAAGGTAATAGGGCACCAACCCCTGTTAAAAAGTTAGTGTCGTAACTGGATTAACCTCTTGGAGAATTTGTACCGTTAGATACGCTTTAAGCTCAAAAGAGTTAAAGTGAAATAATCCTTGATGGTCGAAAGACGCCTGAATTTACCATAGAATACAATTCTCTATAAGCACATGCATGTCTGAATTCCGCATAACTCATAGCCAATAGAGACGTATAACTCATAAGGTGGATATAACCCCAACTCTCAATTCTCATTGGTTAAACATCTTACTAAACATTCTTTCTTTTTACTTTGCTATTTTCCGTTTTCACTTTGTTACATTATTGCACGTTACAATCCCCTTTTTACGAAACTTTCACCAAAAGTCTATTAATCTTTGCTTACTTAGTGACCAAGTATTCTCTTTGGGATTCGACACCCAACCCAGTTGGGTTCTATATTTGACAACGACCGTTTACACTCTTACGAGAGCTGTAGTTTGAGCGTTATGAATGACCATAGGCTTGCCCTTAGTGTAATGCTCTACTAATATCAAAGTGCTAAGCTTAGGATCAAATAGGTCTTTACAGGTTGTAATGTAGGCTAAGGGACAGGTAGGACTATTTTGGCCAGAAATAGTGACTATGTTCCCTAAGCGCTTTAATACATTACGTTATGTCATTAACACTCTCTTTTAAACAACCCTTCTCCTTTCCTTTTATCTACCACCCATTTTCACCTATTTTGTTATTCAATTATAAACAAAACTATCTTTGGTTTTTTGTTCTTTTTGAGTTATTTATTTATTTATTTATTTATTTTATTTTTTTAAAACACCTTTATGATAGCTACTCTATTACATAACAATTTCAAGTACCAATACACTCTGAGGCATCACTCTCACTCAATTTCCTCTTATTTTGTCACATGACTTTACAATTTAAAGTGCTTAGGAATAAGGATCAAATTATGGTCTTGAAAAAAAAATTGGATTAGGCTACATATGAGGCTGTCAAAGAAAATAGCTACAGGCTCAAAGTGGGTTAACTAGGATAATTTACACAGGTAGGTAAAAAGAAGGTAAACAATTACAGGCTGCCAAAGAAATGCCTAAATCATCTCCTAAACTCACACTCCTTATTTCGCTTTACACACACACCAGGCAAGTTCTAGCATCAGTCACAACACAGAATATACTATAACCTCACACACACAAGGCACATGATCAACTTTATTGGGAGCAGTATAGACTCTTGAACCAATAGATGAAGGAATTAAACCACACAATTATCACACAGTGAGTCACACTTGGAGCCTAAACGTCTCAATATTAATAATTATAGCACAAACTCTTGTCATAATACCATGTCGCCTATCAGAACAATTTCATGCAAAATCTTAAAAAATCTAAAAATCTAAAAATTTAACTAGAAACGAGAATAAATGCAGGCAAAGAAACAAGAATACAGCATACAAATACCAGCACCCCACACTTAGATGGGACACACTGCCCTCAGTGGAAAATAAATAAGGAAAACCTGATTAGTCGGACTCCTCCTCTATCTATGGGGTCATACCCCCTGCATCGGAATCATCATCAAAGTCGTCGTCATCCGAGTTATCCTCTACGTATGAGTCTGGCTGTCGGCGATCATCGTCAGTCGGTACGTCATCATTGAGAGGTTCCTCAAAATATACACCTACTCCACACATAGCCCTCGCATGCTCATTCATCGGGTAGTCATAATCCAACTGCTGGAGCTCTGCAGCAATTGGAATACGACCCCCACTCATCATGGTAAACCTCATCATGACATATAAATGGCGGAAGAAGCTTTCATCGTGAGCATGTCTTTCTGCAGTGGTCAGGTTGATGCCATGCCCAGTTTCAAGATCTTTAACCTTCATAAGATCAACCTTCTTCGGGTTGTGTGGAATCTTATGATCTGTAGGTTCCTCTTCAATGTCCTCCTTCCTCAATATTGTAGTCAACAAATTGCCAAAGCTGAAGTAGGACCTCTTGTTCAGCCTAGCCTTACACATTGACGATTGTATCACCGCACCAATGTTGATGGGAATATTAGTCATCAGAGCGTACACCAAGCATACTCTATTACGTGTGATCTTTGTGTACTGTGTCCCTGGAATCAGGCAAGAGCTGACTATCCTCAACCATATCCGAGCTTCTCTGTTCAAGGAAGCATACGGGAAGGTATTGTGCCGACCGGTATCCTTGTCACGACTCCAACGTGCCATTGATCTTGTTCCACACAGTGTGTGTCTGATTGCCCTGTACGGAGGTCTGTGATAAAGCTCCTTGAGCGGTGATGGATCTACAGATGGAAGACCCAGAAAAGAGTTGAAGAACTCCGCCTTCAGTTGCAAGACTTTGCCCCGAATCTTCACTTCACTTTCGGTAATATTTGGGGACCAATTGGCATAGAATTCTCGCGTTAGATCAAGATTGCACTCTCCCATATCTCGGAAAATGAAATCAAGATGTAGCGCCATGATTTTAGCCAAAATGCAAGGTTCTCTCTTCGCTAGACTCTCCTTTTGTATCAACTCCACGTGAACATATTTTTTTACTTTGTTGTTCTTGTACCACTTTTTTCCTTCCTCCTCTATGACCCATTTTATCCCAAAATTGCGTCGAGGTATTTGCAGCGAGGAGGATTCAGCTTGCTCTTTTCTTCCCCTTTTCTGACCTCTTTGTGAGGTGGACACTTTTTCTTTCCCTTATCGTCCTTTTGGTGCCATTCCACCTGAGATTAAAATAGATTCATGTTAGCTCATCTCAAAAGATTCACTCGACAAACAAACAATAGTGGCACCACCCCACACTTAATTTGTTGGCACAAACTAATTAAGTGAATATTGTCGATTACTCAGACTTCATCGACTTACACTTAGGCAATATGTTCCAACAATATGTTCAGAACTGTCATACTTTCATGTCATCTTAACTATCCTTTCCAACTCTATTTCATGTAATCTTGCCTATACTTTCATGTTTGGATTAATGCACCTTTTGAACAAGACTACTACATAGAGATCGTGTCAAGTTATGGCATAGAAATAATCACAACATCTCATGCTTGTAGTCAATTACGATCTTTATCTCGATGAACGAGTCATTCAAACATTCAAGCATTCAACTTTGAAGAGTATGCAATTAACTTCACCATTTCGATTTCACAAAAAGATGACAGTGTATAACAATCAAATACATGTCGGAACCAAGTTAATAACACCTATACGTATTCTTTCACTCAACTAGATGTATCATACAAATCAACCGCATTCTAATCACCAACACCACTTTAAGATCTAAAATACCATTATAGGCATAGTATTGTAACAACTTCGGAATATAAAAGAATAAATTACTTGGTGGTAGTTCGGGAAGATGATCTTGCAAGACTAGATGAGCGAAAAGAAAAGTTTTGACAGAAATTAGAAGGTTGGGCGGTGCCTATCTTGAGCAAACAATGAGATTTTGTTCTAAGATTAAGGGTCTATTTATAGACCAAGGCTTGGGTCGGGTTTGACCCATGTAAAATCGGGTTAGGAGACCAAAAAGCATAAGTAGGCGGCGCCTAATGCTTTGCCTATGCTTAGCATAGGCGGCGCCTTTAGCAAAGCCTAGTTGAACATAGGCGGCGCCTATGCTATGGCCTAGTTGGGCATAGGCGGCGCCTATGCTATGGTATAGTTGATTCAGAGAGAAAAGGCAATGGCATAGGCGGCACCTTTAGCTTTGCCTAGTTGAGCATAGGCGGCGCCTATGCTATAGCCTTGTCGATTCAGAGAACAAAGGCCATAGCATAGGCCTTGCCTTGTCCGTTTCCTATATTTACATAGGCATTGCCTTGTTCATTGCCTAGATTTGCATAGGCAATGCCTAACCGACAGCCTTTGCTCCTTCAGTCCTAACTTACCACCTTTAACATGGCACACTTCCAAATCAAAATTTTTGGGATTAATCTCCTCCTTTGTACACCTTGCACCTACACTTACTCAAAAACAACAAAAACAATTAGAAAGATGGGTTGTCTCCCACCAAGCGCCTTAGTTTTGGTCGTGGCTCGACTCTTCTTTTTGGATTTTTATTTAACAAAAACAAACTCCTAAGAAAATAAAACAATTAAAAATGATTGGTTGCCTCCCATGTAGCGCTTGATTTATTGCCGCAGCACGACATAGTTATCTCGATTACTTAGACTTCATCGAGATAGATGGTGGCCATGCCTTTTATCGAGTGAAGAGGAAAGATATATGGCTTCACTCGTTGGCCATTCACCTTAAAGACACCACCATTATTGTCTTCTAACTCTACTACTCCAGACGAATAGACTTGGCTAATTTTGAACGGACCAGACCATTTAGACTTCAATTTACCTGGAAATAGCTTCAGTCTGGAGTTGAAAAGAAGTACCATATCACCCTTCTGAAAGTTTCTTTAGATAATCCGCCGATCATGATACTTTTTCATCCGTTCCTTGTAGAGGTCTGATCTTTCATACGCATGTAAACGGAATTCATCCATCTCATTCAGCTGCTCCAATCTTAGATTAATAGCATCATCCCAATTCAAGTTGAGCCGTTTCAATGCCAATAATGCTTTATGTTCGAGCTCAATTGGCAAGTGACAAGCCTTCCTATAAACTAGTTGGTACGGGGACATGCCAATTGGTGTCTTGAACGCAGTCCTATAGGCCCATAAGGCATCATCCAGCTTCCGGGACCAATCTTTCCTATTAGCATTTACAGTATTAACAAGGATCAGCATGATCTCCCGATTAGAAACCTCTACCTTCCCACTAGTTTGTGGGTGGTAAGGTGTGGCTACCTTATGTTGCTTGACCCCATATTTCACCAACACGGCTCTGAACAGCTTTTTGCAAAAGTGTGATCCTCCATCGCTTATGATGGTACGTGGTACCCCAAAACGAGAGAAGATATTTCTCTTCAAGAATGCTACAACACGCTTACCTTCATTATCAGCCAGCGCTACTGCTTCGACCCATTTGGATACATAATCCACAGCAACTAGGATATATTTCATCCCAAACGAACTCACAAATGGGCCCATGAAATCAATACCCCATACATCAAATAGCTCTACTTCAAGAATCGTAGACATGGGCATCTCATGATGCTTTGAAATCGTGCCTTGCCTCTGACACTGATCACATCTTCTAACAAAATCATAGGCATCCTTGAATAATGAAGGCCAATAATAGCCACTTTGCAATACCTTCCTGGTTGTCCGATCACCTACATGGTGACCCCCAACTTGGGAAGCATGACTTGCTTCCAATATGCTAGGCACATCCACATGAGATATGCATCGCCTAATAACACCATCCGCACATCGTCGAAAAAGATATGGTTCATCCCAGAAGTAGTGTTTCACATCATGCATGAACTTCCTCTTTTGATGAAAAGAGAGATTCTCAAGCATCACATTGCTTACCACATAGTTTGCGAAGTCTGCATACCACGATAACTCTTCCACCATCGTTGATAGGATCTCTTCGTCTGGAAATGCATCATCTATCTCAAGATCGGGCTGCACTATGTGCTCATTCTCAAGTCTAGATAGATGATCAGCTACTTGGTTTTCGCAACCTTTTCTATCTTTTACCTCGAAGTCAAATTCTTGCAGCAATAACACCCATCGAATTAGCCTCAGCTTTGCATCCTTCTTTACCATTAAATATCTCAGTGCAGCATGATCTGTATGAACCACCACTTTGGTTCCCAATAAGTAAGCACGGAACTTTTCAAAAGCATAAACAACCGCTAGAAGTTCTTGTTCCGTGACGGTATAGTTCTTCTGGGCTCCATTCAAGTCCTTGCTCGCATAGTAGATTGGATGAAATAACCTTTCTCTTCTCTGACCAAGTACAGCGCCCAAAGCTACCCCACTTGCATTACACATAACTTCAAATGGTAGAGACCAATCAGGCGTTACAATGATAAGAGCTTAAACTAGCTTCCCTTTGAGGCATTCGAATGCCTTCAAACAATCTTCCCCGAAGTCGAACTTTGCATCCTTCTCCAAAAGTTTTCATAACGGACTAGCAATCTTGGAGAAGTCCTTAATAAACCTTCGATAAAAACCTGCATGACTGAGGAAACTACGAACTCCCTTTACAGAAATTGGAGGTGGTAATTTCTTGATAACTTCAAGCTTCGCTCGATCGACCTCAATTCCTTTTTCAGAAACTTTGTGCCCAAGAACAATACCTTCCTTAACTATAAAGTAGCACTTCTCCCAATTTAGCACCAAGTTGAATTCAACACATCTCTGCAATGCCATACTTAGATTTGCCAAGCATGATTCAAACGACTCACCTACAACTGAAAAATTATCCATGAACACCTCCAAGGTGTCTTCAACCATATCAAAAAAAATGGACATCATACAACGCTGAAAAGTGGTAGGTGCGTTACATAGCCCGAATGTCATACGTTTGAAGGAAAACGTACCATATGGACATGTAAATGTTGTCTTCTCTTGATCTTCGGGAGCAATACAAATCTGATTATAGCCGGAATAACCATCTAAGAAACAAAACCATCCTTTCCCTGCCAATCGATCAAGCATTTGGTCCATGAATGGCATTGGGAAGTGATCCTTACGCGTCCACGAATTCAGCTTCCTGTAGTCCATGCACACTCTCCACCCTGTGACAGGTCTGAGTGGAATTAGCTCATTCTTTTCATTTGCAACTACCGTCATGCCCCCTTTCTTGGGCACACACTATACCGGACTCACCCATCTACTGTCGGAGATTGGATACACTACCCCTGCATCTAACCACTTAATAATTTTTTCTTCACCACCTCTTTCATAGGTGGATTCAAATGTCTTTGATGCTCAATAGTGGATATGCACTTTTCTTCAAGCTGAATCTTGTGCATACATATCCCAGGCAGGATACCAATAATGTCAGCGATAGTCCAACCAATGGCTCTCTTATACCTCCTTAGAACAGAGATGAGAGTTGCAACCTGATGTTCACCTAAATCCACCGCGATAATAACCGAAAGTGTATCACCACTTCCCAAAAATGCATATTTTAGGTGACTGGACAGCTCTTTAAATTCTAGCATGGGTGGTTCTTCAATGGATGGCTTTGTTGGTGGTGAAGGTCAATTTTTAAGATCCAGATCCAGCTTCTTAGGAGCATGAGAATAGGAGTCTATTCCTGTTAGAGCACAAATAGTAGCTTCATACTCTTCAACACCTTCACGCTCAAAATTCATAAGCACAGCCGCCAATGGATCAACAATAAGTTGCGTCTCTACAGATAATTCTTTCTCATCATCATAATAAACATCAGCTACAGAGAACACATTCATATCTTTGGGCTGCTTCATTGATTTGCATACGCCAAAACAGACCACTTCGTCATTCATCCAGAATAAAAGCTCATTAGCTCTTAAATCAATAAGCACACCTCCTATTGCAAGGAAAGGATGCCCCAAGATTATGGGAACTTCAGATTCCACCTCACAATCCAAAATAACAAAGTCTGCAGGAAAAATGAAGGAATAAACCTTCACCAATACATCATATAAGATACCAACAGGTCGTTTTACCGACCTATCTTCCATCACGAGCCGCATATTGGTTGGTGTAGGATCGCCCAACCCCAACTTTCTGTAAATAGATAGTGGCATCAAATTGATGCTAGCTCCCAAATCGCACAATGCCTTAGTAAAATCCAAAGATCCAACCGTATAAGGAATAGTAAAAGCACCAGGATCTGTCTTCTTCTGAACTAGTGATCTGGTAGCGATTGCACTGCAATGATGAACATTATCTGTCAACTCATAACTTGCTGCCCGCTTCTTTGTCAAAAGGTCCTTCATGAATTTCGCGTACCCAGGCATCTGTTCCAGCGCCTCTACCAAAGGAACATTAATAGTCAGCTGCTTCAACATAGTCATAAATTTACTGAACCTGGTATCATTGGCTTTCTTCTTCAGTCTCTGAGGAAAAGGTGGTGGTGGAAGAGGAATAGTTTTCTCCACCACTTTCTTTTTATCTTGCTTCTGATTATCAATCTTTTCAGGCTGCAGACGTCTAGGGGTGACGTCATGAACACACTCTTCAGCTTCTTTGGCCTCTTCACATTCTGCATCAATAACATTCTCTTCTGTATTATCAACCACCTTCTTGCCTTTGGATGGATTTTCCAACACTTTACCACTCCTAGTAGTAATAGCCATACATGATCCATTATTCCTTGGATTTTGCACGGTGTCGCTAGGTAAGGTGCCAGCTTTTCTTTGATTGAATGATGTTGATAATTGACTCAATTGTTGCTCCAGCTATTTTATTGTAGTAGAATACGAATCAACCAATTGATTTATTGATGACAAATCATTCTTTACCTCATTTACGCCCATGTTGGTTGCCTCCACTCTTTTCAACAGATTAGCCATCATATCATCCATGGACATCTTCCCAGAGCCAATCGCCACAGCTTCACGATTTCCAGGAGGAACATTCAAACCACTCCTGTCAGTCTTATTCTTCCAACAACCTTGATCACGGTCCTTGTATCCTATTATATCATAATAGTTCCGACCTTGGTTTCCTTGGGCATTGCCTCGAAAACCCCCCTGATTATTCAAATGATGCGCTTCTTCTTCAGAGTTGGATTCATCTCTTCCCTACGATACAACGGCCTTAACCTTTTCGATATTCCCTGATAATAAGTGCTTGGTAAGAAGATCCATCTGCGTTTTCATGTGAGCCATATCTTGGTCACGTTCTTCTTGTCTTCACCTCTGTTCTACTGTCATACCAATAGATATAGTAGAGCTCCCTACCTCAGAATCCTTGGTATGCCAAGCTCTACTCTGCTTTGTCATACGATCCAGCATATCACTCGTCTCAATAAAAGTAAGGTCCATGAATGACCCTCCTGCAGCATTATCAACCACTGGCTTTGTCACCGAGTTCAAGGACCTATATAATATTTCCATCAAGTGGATATTCGTCATCTAATGGTTTGGGAACCGCATAAGCTTCTTCTTGAACCTCTCCCATGTTTCGTGGAGAGCTTCAGTTGGAAGCTGTCAAAAATTGTTGATCTCATCTCGTAATTCAGCTCTCTTGGGTGGCGAAAAGAATCTTTCTAGGAAAGCGTCTTTCAACTACCTCCAATTAGTAATAGAATCAGGAGTTAGCCCGTCCAACCATAAAGTTGCCTCCCCAAACAGAGACAATGGAAATAAACGCAGCCGAATTACATTCTGCCCAACTCCTGGGTTGTCAAACGACTTGCATGTTAAGATAAAATTAATCAGATGCATATTCGGATCATCACCTGCAAGTCCACCAAATAATCCCTTGAGCTGCAATAACTGAATCATGGTGCTAGTGATATTGAACTTGGCTCCAGGTGCCAAATGCGGAGGAATAATAGCCCCTGTGGCACCAGCTCCATCCAGATCATCATTATCATCATCAAAAGGAACCTGCACAGCTTGACGGTCAGGTCTCATTCTAGCTTGACGATCTCTCCTATGCATAGGTGCCGCCACCTCATCAATACGCCTAGGATTCAGTAACTCATCATCACCCAGGTCCTCATCATCAGGATTTGTTGCTCGCCCTGGGTTATCAATATTCTGTTAATGCACTTGAGCAGCGGCCAATGCAGCTAATCTAGCCTGCTCCTGTTGAGCAGCCCTTCTTTCAATGTCTCGTTGCGCCTTCATCCTGCCAATAAGTTGCGGTTCAGGGTTTATGGGTAATAATGGCTGACCCGAACTTTGAGTATTTGGCATGCACTGAACAAAACCTGAATAAAATAAAAACAACAGAAGAAAAGTAAAATTCGAGAATCTTTGACCAAAGGGTCTAGTAACTATCACAAACTTAGTTGACAATCGTATTCCCCGGCAATGGCGCCAAAATTTGATAACGCCCAAACTACAGCTCTCGTAAGAGTATAAGCGGTCGCTGTCAAATATAGAACCCAACTGGGTTGGGTGTCGAATCCCACCGGGAATACTTGGTCACTAAGTATTGCAATTGTTAGCAGACTGTTGGTCAAAAATTCTATGGAAAGGGGGGATTTGATTATGCGTGAATTAATGTTAACAAAGTAACGAATGAATGTTTGGTTTAGTAAGATTTAATCACAGAGAATAATAAGTTAGGGTTATGTCCACCTTATGAGTTCTACGTATCGATTAACTATGAGTAATGCGGAATTCAGACATGCATGCACTTATAGAGATTCGTATTCTAATGCTAAATCCTAGTGTTTCTCAACCATAGAGCGGACAATATCCCTAGCGGGTTGGGGAATGGTAGGGGTATCTCGGGCCTGTGTGGTTTTGGATAACTGTCGCGGGAAGGGCCTCGAGTCAGGTCGTGACATTAAGTTCAAGCATTAAAGGCCTAGTGGAAAGATGTATGAATTTAGCATTCCAACTTGGAAGTGGAAAGAGGTGAATATGGATTTTGTGACTGGTTTACCTCTGTCCTGGCACCACCATGATTCTATATGGGTTTGTTTTTTATAGTCCGAGAGTTAGTCAGGTTGCATGGAGTTTCCTTGTCTATCATTTCGGATAGGGGTACTCAGTTAACTTCACAGTTTTGGAGAGCTTTTCTGAAGAGTTTTGGTACCCAAGTATTCATCCGCAGATGGATGGTCAGGCCGAGAGGACTATCCAGACCTTAGAAGACATGTTCAGGGCATATTTTCTTGATTTCAAGGGTAGTTTGGATAAGCATTTGCCGCTAATAGAGTTTTCTTACAACAAAAGTTTTCATGCAATCATTGGAATGTCCCCATTTAAAGCATTGTATGGGAGGAAATATAGATCACCCATAGGTTGGTTTGAAGTTGGTGAAGCTGAACTGATCGGTCTAATTCAGTGTTTGAGGCCATAGAAAAGGTCAGGATGATTAGAGAAAGATTGATGATAGCTCAAAGTCGTAAGATGTCTTATGAAGATGTGAGGAGAAGGGACCTTGAGTTTGATGTTGATGATATGGTGTATCTGAAAATCTTACGCATGAAAGTGGTGCAGAGGTTTGGGAAGAACGGAAAGCTTAGTCCTTGTTATGTTAGGCCCTACAGAGTTCTCAAACATATTGGGAACGTAGCTTATTAAGTTGAGTTGCCTGCAAAGTTGGTAGCTGTTCATCCGGTGTTTTATGTTTCTATGCTTAAATAGCATATTGGCGATTTTCTGGTAGTAGATTCTTCTGTGAATGCTGAAGTTTAGAACAACCTTTCCTTTGATGAGAGATCCTTGATTTTCAAGTCCGAAGACTAAGGAACAAGGAATTTCATTTCTGAAGACTAAGGAACAAAGAAGTTCCCTTGGTCAAAGTGTTGTGGTGGAATCAATCTTTTGAGGATGTAACTTGGGAAGATGAGGCATATATATGATCCCGCACCTATTTTCTGCAAGCTCAGATCAAGATGAAGGTATCGTTCTTCCCTAATTCATCCTTTTCTATTCAAAGATTAGCTTCTATTTCATATTGTTCGGTTGTTATTGCATAAATTTATGCATTCTTTGAAGTATCCAAAAGATTAGAAAGAAGTAGAGTCAAGCATAGCAAGATATTTCAACTATGTGCCTTTCACATTCTGTGTACCTTTATTATATCTAATGACATTTGGCAACGAATGTTCCTAAGGGGGAGATATTGTAAGACCCCAAAATTTTTCCTCATCGTTAAATCTTTCAAAAGGAGTTATGTTAATCATAACACTTAGAAATTTTGCTAAGTGTTCCAACACGTAGTTATTTTTCAACCTTTAGTCTTTATTGAATTAATTCGCGGCCTTTCCGACCTCCGTTTCTTGAAATTTTTGTTGTGTTGCAATGGGGAAAGGTCGTAGTATGTTCCTGTGAGTTTCAGAATTTTTAGACAAGCCTAATACCATGTTTGGATTCCAATTCCAGTAGCTCAGGGTGATAGGCCAGCATCGCCTCCTCTATCACGGGCTATCCCCCAAGCGCCACCTGGGTTATAGCGGGCAATATGCAGCGCGCTTCTCGTTAAAGCCCACTGCTTTAGGACAGGCGATGCCTGCCTTATCGCGTCTAGCCTATTTTTGTAGTTTCCATCCGTCTCATTAATTTCATGATAGTTATTTTAGAGACCCTCATCACCTCCAACACGAGATTTAATCCCCAGAACAGAAAAATACACCTAGTTTCATAAAAAATCCTCAAGAACCTCTACTAGAGTTTCAAGATAAAGCTTCAATTATCTCAAAAACTAATAGTAGCTTTTCTATAATTTTTAGATATTTGGAATACTCATTCCAAGGGCTACAAGAATCACATAACAATTTCGTGAATAGAGTTTCCGAGCAGAAAGTTAATTTTAAGGCTCTAATTTTGAGTTATGTGGGGTTTTTCAACAAGAACACTCTTTCTTTCTTGTGCCCAAAGTTGATTTTCTTTTACAAAGATACATGATTTGATATATTTTACTATGAATTTGAATGTATGAATTTATGTCTTATGATGTTTTCATGAGAATGTTGATATGGTTGCATAAAAACTTAATTTTCAGATTTTAAAGTGATTTTTTTTATGTTTATAACATAAAGTATGAGTCTTGAAAAGTGTTATGGTGATGTTGATATATAGGTCCTTGAACCCCATTTGAAATTGTTATTTTGGAGGAATTATGTGTTATAAATATCCTGAAATTTGAATGATTTGAAATGATGTAGAACGATTTGACCTTTTTAGTCATGAAAGAATTGGTTTTGAAACCCAAGTGAGAAAAGAAATCTATATTTGACTGAGTTATGATGAAAGGGTAGCATATTGACTCCCAATGTGAATTATTAAAGTGTTAAAGGTGGATTGTCTTTTAAAAGTTCTGAGCTATGTCCGAGAGTAGTATTTAGCACAGAGCGGGAAGTATGGTACTTTCCTAGAACTATATTCCCCCATTGGATGTGAGCCTGAAGATGATATAGTGATCACTACTGTTGAGAAATTATGATTAGAGTCCTACTCCCATGGAAAGGAATGGATGACTCTCCCAATCGTGGGTTGGACGTTGGACGCCATGTAGCTCGCATGGTTTATGTCGCTTATGAGAACATCCTAATGTGTATGTGTGCATCCCCAGTCTATCTAAGATAAGTGTGTATGGTTTGAAAACTGTGATTTCTGAGAAAGATGTTTTGACATTTAAATGTTCCATAGGTTGATACTGAGAAGAAAGTGAATTGAGAACTTATGGAAAGACAAAGTGAATTGAGAACTTATGGAAAGACTCACGTGTGTTATTTTACATGCATTATTTATCCATGATTCTGATGATTTATATTCAAGCTAAGTGAGTCATTCATATCAGCATGCATGTCTTTTATAAACCTGTGATACTTTTTATTTGAAATTGCATACATCATCATATACTCCGTACATATTCCATGGTAATGACCCACATATTTGTATGTGGTCTACATTGTCCTTATAATGTAGGTTCAGGTACTCAGTCCCAGACTCGATATTGATTTTCGAGAATATTGACCCACATTTCTATAGTGGTGAGTCCTCATGATCCTAGGATGTGTTATTCAGCCTTTGAGTTTTCTTATGAGTTGTTAACTTTTATCGCTTTGAGTATGGGTTAGTTGGGGTATGTCCCAATGACTCTTTAATCATTAAGTAGTAGAGTCTTGTTATATGAGATGGTCAGAGTTGTTAGATATTCCGTATTTTGTTACCTTTCAGTATTTATTTATATTTTGGTTAGATCTGATTGATGATGTTGTGATAATTTGTCCTTATTATCTTCCAGTAAGTGTTTTATGGTAGTAACTAGCTCAACGGGTTAGCTTGGAGCTACTTGTATTCTTAAGCACCGTATGATGCTTTGGGACCCGTTTTTGAGTGTTACAGAGGCTATCATAGTATATCATGTAATAGTTGAGTAGTATTTTGCTTAAGGGTTGCTCATTTATTAATAAGACCATCACAATACATAAATATATTGTGATATTATCATTGAACAATGAGGAGTTTGTCAATGAAATACTCATATCCATTTAGTTCTACAATTGTAATATATAATATGCTATAAAGTATTGTACCTTCTTTTACATGACCTTTGAGTCTAATATTAAAAAAAAATTAGTACTAAATGTTGTCATACAACTTTGGATAGTGTATTTTTGTCAATGTAGATCTAGCAAACTTCAATATCTTTCTTGGTTGTGTTGGTGATGATGTATTGGCCACAAATGTTTTCATGACATGATTGTTCTTCTTCAATTTAATATACACTTTCAATCTCATAATGTTACATATTTTAGTTTGTGGTAATTTATGAGAAAGTACGCATTTGATTTCACTATTACTCACAAAGAATCCTAGTACAATTATGCTGATATTTTTTGGAGTGAATATGTGAAAGGACAAGTAATATCGAATTGGATTGCATCAATGTCAAAATTATCATATTGTTGATTTCATTGTGTTGCATTAAAACATTGACATGATCCATTAGTGAAATCATGAAAACTAAAGCAAAGCTCAAATCTCAACTAGGTTCAATTTGAATTGGGGAAGAAGAACATATAATTTTTATTGATGTGTATAATGTGACTCTATGTTTTCACATATTGTTTTGGCATTGAGGATTTTTATCACTAGGGTCGTGCACTTTTTGGATTTTCAGAGAAATAACTATTTTTAGTTATAAATAATTTTCTCTATGTGGACTAGGGGTGGACATAAATGAAAACCCATTGAAAAATCAAACCAAATCAAACCAATTAGGTTCATGTATTCTATAGTTTGTTTCAGTTCATTTCAAATGTTTGAATTCAATTTATGGGTCACAACTCTTTGGTGCACCAAAGAATTAAAATTTTAGTAATTAAATATTTAAATTATATATTTTAATTACATTTAGTTTGTAAGGTCCAAAACATTTTAAATCTAAGTCATTTATTATTAGATTTAACCTAAGCCCTTTTTCAATTTTTTTTCTATTCTTTCTACTCATCTCTCAACTGCCCGTTGATTACATAAGTATTTGTTCAGAATTTTTTGATTCTTTCTATAAGACCTATGCATTGTGATTTTGTCAAAAAAAAATATAATTCTATGTGATCCTACAGTGTTGTACTTGGCTAGTACATAGTAGTTTTTCCAACATTATAGATACAGATATGCTCTTTCTCATGAAAGATCAAGAAAATGTTCTTCGTTGTGCGTTGATATGTGCTAGTAGCTACAACAACAACATACCTAGTGTATTCCCATATAGTGGGGTCTTGGGAGGGTAGAGTTTACGCAGACCATACCACTACCTCAGGTGAAGTAGAGAGGTTGTTTTCGATAGACTCCTGGTTTAGAACTGATAACAGTATAACAAGCATAAAGGATAAGTGCAAAATAAACTAACACCGCTAGCAAAAAAATAATACTACAACCATAAGATAAAAATAAGAACCACTTAACAAAAATCATAGACATCACACGGCATCATGAATAAAAACTACAGACACGAAAGAACACTCTTTTTTTGTTACCGACGCACTTCCACCCTCTAACCCTCTACCATAATCCGCATCCTCGGCACCTTTCGATCAAGGATCATGTCCTCCATAAGTGCAAAGTTATTTATTATTATTGAAAATGATAAAGTTATATAAAGAAAATATTATTGGATGCATTAGTTGTATTTTTTGAGTAACAATACAAAACATCATTACAGTTAGTTGGTGGGTAAATTTGCAATTTTGACTTCTCCTAGTCTAAATATGTGAAATTCAAGGCTAGCGTAGTTTGGAACACATTTTAGTTGTTGTGTGGTATAGGGAAATTTATTGATTTATGGTGGTTTAGTTGTGGGATTTAATTGGATTTTTTTAATGCCCTGGGAGTACACCTTAAACGCCATATGGTGCTCATAGTCCTGAGAGACCACAAGATAGCCCATAAGCTGGCACTTGCTGTGAGCATTGAACAAACTGAAGCTAAGGGATACGCAGGTGCAGAAAACAAAGCTAAATACGCCATAAGGTTTTAAAACATAACAAACATTCATGAATCATAGGTCTAAAAATAGTTGTCTAATAATAATAATAAAATAAAGACTGTCAATAACAACTGATAACAGAATAACTAATTAAAAATATCTGATAGCCTCTACTAACTGAGTGTGGAATTGATGGGATAAGTCCTTAACTAACTCCGACTGACGGCTGAACTTAAAATACTAAAATAAATATAATGGTCCTCGAAACACAAAGATTAACCACTCCTGTTGATGCAGGTATGCGGGGATATCTAGGTGTGGTTGGGAACCTGAGCTTCCAAACCTATGATATGAAACATCAAGAACAAGAAACAAATATATGGTCAGTACTTTGAATGTACTGGTATGCTAAATAGGGTTGGGCTATTATGCATAGGGTCATGTGCATGAGCAATAACTGACTATATGAATAGCATGAGGTACCAAATAAGAATTCATGAATATATAAAGACTGATAATGCATGACCAAGCATAAAATATATTCTAACATAATATATAAATTGGAACATTGAATGCTAAAACTAGATAGCTAATATTTGTATGCTAGGGGCCCAAACTGCTACCCCAGTTGAAAGGGTATCAATACTTTGTCATGGGTACTAACACTGGTTGTGTGGAACCACTAAAATAGTATCCCATAGGACTAAAGGTATCATGCCTAAACTGATGGATGACCCTTGAAGGTAGTCAAGCCTAAATTGAAAGACAGCTTCTCATATCCTACGCTGACTATGTAGTTCTAGAATATAGGTACTACTATTAACGACTCTACCTAACTGATAAGAAATTCGCCACCTTTGCATTCGCTCAGTGCTAAATCCTACTCCCAACTGAAAGACATTGAATACTGGACTGACTATGTTTAACTAGTGATAGTAACCTGTTGAACTGATAATACAACTATTTATAGACCGTTCTGTAGAAATTGAAAACTAGATAAATGGTGAAAAGTTAGGGTAGTCAAACCCCAGGACTCGATACCAATAACAGTGAGTTCATACTAAACTTTGAGGGCACGACATGCAAGCATTTATTCAAAACTCATTCTTGTAGGCATTTCATCAAACAAATATAATTCATTAACTAATCTAAGCATGGGAAATAGTTTTAAAACTTGTAGTAATAGCAAGATTTCAATTCTAAAATCACCAACTCAAGATTAATTTAGCGAAAAATATCACTCAAATGTATGAGGTTTAATAAGAACAACAATTTCATGTAAATATGGTATAGAATCGCAATTCATGAAAATTCATGGTTAATATCATAATAATCATGTAAAAATAATAACTTTGAATTTGAAATTTTATTCCTAGACTCCAAGGGTGATAAGTTCCTATTGATAAACATCTAACATACCTTAATTGGAGGGTAAAAGAACGTTCTTGATGGATTCATTGAAGCTTGATCTGGAATATTTGATAAGGTAGGGGTTGTTCTTGAAAGAAGGTTATTTTAATTTGATAGAATTGTGAAATAATAGGCTAATAAAGCTCTCTTGGTACTTAAATCTTGTGTTTTGTCTGAATTGGGTGAAGGAAAAAGGACCAAAATGCCCTTTGAAGATCAAGACTGGAAGATAGAAATATACGGGCCATGATGGAGCGAGCGCCGCCGACTCTAGAGCATCGAACTATAGCAGGCATCGTGGTCTCCCCCAACCCTAGAGTGAACTGGGGATCCACTGGCTAATTTTCCACTGCCACTATTCTGGACATCTAAACTCATCCTTACTGTTGCCCAAAAATTTCAAAACTCACTCGAGATGTACTATTGACTTTCCCGATAATGAATCAACTTAAAAATCAACTTTTTAATGTTACGAACATAAAAAATAAATTCATCAATGTGAAGGGTATTTTACAATATCTAAGTCTTAAAACTTAGTAAAATATTCAAAGTTTTTGGCCCTTTTAACATGCAAGTGTGAGCTAAAACGAGCTAAGATCTTACTGGGTCTTACAATTTTGTGTTAGATAACGAGTTTAGAAATTTATAAAATCATCAAGTGTGTAAAATGGGTTAGTACAACTCCATTATAGAAATTTCAATAACAGAGTCAGTACATAATGTCAAAATTGGAGAAGTGTGGTGTGAAATAGGCATAGATGGGAAATAAGCTTAAGCTAGTGGTTAGGTATCATTGTAGAGATAGAAGTACTACTACAACAGCTTTACCACAGTGAAGGAAAGGTTCACCATGATGCTAGGGTATTTTTACATCAGTAGAAGTGTTGCTGTAGGGGCATTACTATAGCGAGGTATGGAAATAGTTGAACAAGTAATCAACGTATGGAAAAGGATACTTATAATGAATTCTCACCTTATTCAATTTTCGGTAGTCTATATACATATGCATACTACAAACCTTTTCTTATAAAAAGCACAAGAGCCCTCTAAGGAGAAGTACTAGGATGAATGAAATCCTAACCCAAAAACACCTACAAATGATATTTCAATTCCCTTAACACTATTGGATCCATCCTATGAGGAGGAATAGAAATAAGGGGAGTGCATAACTCTAAGCCTATGCAAAAGCTAGTGTCACGGTCAGGTGGAATTACTGGAAAGATTATCAATGAATACCTCTATAAATTCACATGATACAAAATTTAAAGAAATAGGAGGGACTCTAGCATTATCATCCTGGGATGAACTAAAAACACCCAAAATCCCTTTTAACTAGATTTTGGGCACGAATAGCATAAATAAATGTAACACACCATAAATTTCTAGATCATTTGAATCCTTTATAGCATGCCAATAGAGGTCCCACTCTAAGAAACCTTTCATCTTACTATTATGGCGTAGTCTCATCTTTGGCCTCGATATATCAGTGGTCTTACTTATGACTTTTCTAGCCATAGATATTTTATATTTATATTGATTCATGATTAGGGTTATCTATTGGTCATCTCAGGTAAGTTTTGGAATTTTTAAACATCGTTTGAGATATGTTTGGATGACAAAAATAGTGAGCCGACCCGATCTAGATGCATTGCGATGGCTATTCTTTCATTACCATCAACGCAATGCATCGGGTTGATCGATGTGGTGCATCACTTGCCGTGTCACTGGTCATAATTTATGTATTAAATTAAGGGTTTATGGGGGTAGTTGAGTTATTTTCCCCTTACATTATTCATCCATAACATAAAATTAAGCCTCCCAAAATGAAAATTCACTCATTATTTTACAAAATCTCTCAAAAACTAAATCGAGGTTTATAAAATTCAAGTCCAAGTCTAAATAATTCACCTACAATTATCACTAATTTAGAGAATCAAGGTATGTTAGGTGTTAATCCTTGGGTTCCTTCCACCCTTGGAGTTTCAGGATCGTTTTTCCAAAACGTAGATTTTTATTTATATTCTTGAATGGAATTATATTCACGTATGTGTTGTTGTATGGCTTTCAAGCCACGACGATCATGAGTTTCATGTAAATAAACTAAAATATGTTCATTTATGTAACCCTTATGTTAAATATTAGATTTGTGATGTTTAATGTCGTGGTTGTGACATATATATATTGCTCATTCTTATGTGCAAGAACTATTCATCCTAGGTGCTTGACTAAATGTCTATGTGAA
Source organism: Capsicum pubescens (assembly GCA_030864215.1). Classification (NCBI taxonomy): domain Eukaryota; kingdom Viridiplantae; phylum Streptophyta; class Magnoliopsida; order Solanales; family Solanaceae; genus Capsicum; species Capsicum pubescens. The sequence continues at coordinate 25,515,709 of CM061543.1, forward strand.
TGAATTATTCATGGTAACCTTTATGCGATGCTTTTAAAGTTGAGATATTGTTCCATTGTCTATTCTATGGAGTCCTGGCATATTGAATAACAAATATTAGTTGTTTACCTAGTATCCATTCAAATTAGAATGATTCTACAGTATCTCGAATAGTAGTATCTCGTCAGTTAACCGAATCAGTGCGAGTTCAGTCAAGCCTAGTATAGTCTAGTGATCAGTTCTAGTTTCTACTCAGTTAGGACTAAGAGTCAGCATTAAGCGAACCCATGGATAGGGGCATTCCTGCCAGCATAGCGTTTGACCCTTAGTAGCAATCCTTGAGTTACAAAACTATGTAGCCAGTATAAGGAAAATAATCTTCCTGCTAGACTAGGGTTAACTAACCATATATACATATCTCATGAGCCTTCCTGCCACATTAGGGTTGGCCTAGCTAGTGTTAGTAACCCATGGCATGGTGGTAACACCCTTCAAACTAGAGTTACAGGTTGGACCCCAAATCAGTCTATAATTGGGGTATGTTGGTAAGATGATAACTTCCACAATCTTAGTTTCAGTATTCAGTATTAATTATAGAACTCAGTTTGTTCTACATGATCATAACTTACACCTATCAGTTATTCAGTTATCAAAAATTTAGTACTTTAGTTTTAGTATAATTTAAACAAACGATATATGTTTGGTATTGTATGCTCAGTACTTCCAGTAGTCCCAATCTTGCATAAAATATTCACCCTGTTACTTCATGATGTTTAGCTATTATTACTTAAGAACATAAACCCATTATATTAACCTAATATCACCTCCCATACCAGTATATTTAAAGTACTAGTTCATATTCTCTTTGCACTATGATGTCTCGTATCATAGGTTTAGACACTTGAGTTCCTGATCGTACCGAGCCTGATTAGTCGATCATCCACAACTACTGTAGTGAGTCCTTATCTATCGAGGATGTGATACTTATTTAGTCATTCCATTACTTACAATATTTTAGTTATTTTCATGTAGTAGTTGGAGTTAGTTGGGGCCTGTCCTATCAACTCTTTTAGTTAAGATGTATAGAGGATTTTATACATATTCAGTTAATAGTTATTCCACAAAAGTACTTAGTATTTCTTTTTCAGTATTATTGACCTTATGGCATTTTCATCTTTACTTTCGCATATGCTTTGTTAATATTATTCAGTATTCCTAGCAGTTACCATTCATGGGTTAGCTTATGGTCCTTCAGGGTCATAAGCATTGTGTGACATCCAGGGTCTACATTTGGGGAGTTATAAACTTGGTATAAGACCCTAAGGTTATAAAGTATCCTAGGGAGTCTGAAAGTCGCGTCAAGTAGAGTCTTGTGCATGGTTCTATAGTGCACCACACTTATGAACAAAAGGCTACGAGGAATTTTTAAAAAAAGTTCACTTCTTTTAGTGTTCATATCATGTGAATGATCATGAGATAAAGTTAAATTATTGGTCTAACCCAACTTTTTCTTTTGTTTATAGAACATGTCTCCAGAAAGACTTCCGAAAAAAGATCTAGGAAATTTCTAGCACCTCCGCCTGTTCACAAAGATCCCCTGAATGAGCACATTTCTCATGCAGAATTTAGAGCAGTATTCACCACTCAAGCCCATTCTGTGGTAGCTCAAAATATTTAGCCTACTTTTATCAGGCCAATCAAAGGGCCAATACTGCTACATCTAGAATTTGGGACTTCACCCGAATAAACCCTCCTTCATTTTTAGGGTCTAAGTCTGAAGAGGATCCATATGAATTCCTTAACATGGTGCAAAAAGTAACAGACATTATGGGGGTAAATACTAGTAAGAGTTCTAATTTAGCTACCTATCAGCTGTAAGATGTAGGTCATACATGGTTTAAGCAGTGGAAAGTAAATAAAGAAGAAAATACAGGGCTTATAGAATGAGAAGAGTTTTTTACTACCTTCTTAGATAGGTTCTTTTTGTTAGAGTTGAGAGAGGCTAAAGTGTAGATTTCACCAACCTAAAGTAGGGAAACAGAGTGTGAAAAACTATTCCCTTAAATTTACCCTGTTGGCCAAGTATGCTCCTGATATCATAGCTAATAGAAGGTCTTCATTAAGCAAGTCCGCGTCTGGTATATCTAACAGTGTGGTCAAGGTGTATAGGATCACAATATTAATTGAGGAGATAGACTTATCTCGGTTAATTATCCATGCAAACAGATTGAGAAATAGAAGACTAAGAAGAATGAGAGGGAGAACAAGAGGGCTAGAACTAGTATCTTTAGTTTTGCTCAGCCAAAGTAGAGGGTGGTAACCACTATAAGTTTTTCCCATAATTTTCAGTCCCATCTCCATCTTTGGATAGTGCATGGATACCCAAATTTAAGAATGGTAATAGTTATAGGGTGCTAGTCTCTAAATCTCACGGTAGTATAAATAGTGATCAAACAAATCCCCTTTGCCAAAAATATGGTAAGAACTATTAAGGTACAGGGCTAGTAGTGATGTGTGTTTTGAGTTTTGAAAGTAAAACCATAGGATTAGAGAATGTCCTCGGGTGGGTTTATAGAGTCAGCACAATCATCCCTCAATTTAGTCTGGTCATCCATCTCAATGGGGGACCACTTTCGGTGCCAGTGGGCAACACCTAAATATGCTCTGTGCACTTCAGTCCCAAAAGGATCAGAAGAGTTCTCCTAATATGGTTACTGGTACTTTGAAAGTTTTTTATTTATGTGTTTATGTTTTACTAGATCTCGGAGCATCTCTTTCTTTTGTAACCCCTTACATAGGCGACATCAACTTAAGAGCCATTCCTAAAATCTTAGTAGAGACATTCTCAGTCTCTACCCCAGTGGGTAAATCGATCATCCCAGCAGGTATATAATAACTATTTGATTATGTTCTCTTAGAAAGTTACTTTAACAGACCTTGTAGATATAGAGATGATGGAGTTTAAAATTATGATTAGTATGGATTAGATCCATTCATACTATGCTTCAGTTTATAGAAGTAGAATTATCTATTTTCAGTTCCCAAATGGATAGTCCTAAAATGGAGGGGTAGTACCACAACATTTAATGGTCAATTTATTTCATACCATAAAGAGAGAAAAATAATATCCAAGGGGTGTGTCTATCATCTGGTGCAAGTCAAAGACTCTAGTTTGTAAATTCCTAATCTTGAGTTAGTTCCTGTCGTAAGTGAATTTCCAAATATCTTTCCCAAAGATCTACTTGGAGTTCCTCCTTAAAGGGAAATTGACTTTAGAATAGACCTTCTTCTTGATACTTATCCCATCTCTATTATTCAAGCTGAAATTGAAGAGTTGTAAGCATAATTGAAAGACTTCTTAGACAAAAGGGTTCATTATGCCCAACATATATCCGTAGGGTTCACCAGTTCTATTCGTGCAAAATAAGGATAGTTCTCTTATGATGTGTATAGACTGTCTTCAGAACAATGTCACCATCAAGAATAAATATAAACTTCTTATAATCAATGACATATTTGACAAACCTCAGGGTGCCAGTTACTTTTCTAGATAGACCTCAGATCCGGCTATCATCAGCTCAGAGTAAGAGAACATGACATTCAAAAATAACTTTCAGAACTTGGTATGGTCACATTGAATTTCTACTCTTGTCACTTGTTCTTACCAATGCCCCAGTAGCTTTCATAGACTTGATGAACTATGTGTTCAATCCATACTTGGATATGTTCGTCATAGTATTCATTGATGGCATTCTTGTCTACTCCCGTAATGAAATTGATTATGTTGACCACCTTAGCATAGTATTACATGCTCTTAGAGCCCATCATCTGTTCACTAAATTGAACAAGTGCTAATTTTGACTACGGTCAGTAGCTTTCCTTGGTCACATAGATTTTGGTGATGGCATTAGAATTGATCCTCAAAAGACAAAAGCAGTGAGAAACTCCATTAGATATCAGAAGTTTCTTGGATTTAGCCGGCTATTACCAATGATTTGTTAAGGGATTTTCATCTATCATATCCCCCATGACTAGATTGACTTAGAATAAAGTCATGTTCTAGTGGTCAGATTCCTATGAAAAGAGTTTTCAGGAGTTGAATATTTGACTCACCACAACCCTAGTTTTTACTTTTCTCGATGGTTCAAATGGATTTGTTGTATACTATGATGCTTACAGAGTTGGATTGGGTATTTTTTGATCCAGAGAGGTAAGGTCATAACCTATACCTCTGGATGGCATAAGCCTAATGAAAAAAAATATCCTTCCCATAATCTTTAACAAGCAGTGGTTATGTTTGCCCTAAATATTTGGAGGCACTATTTGTACGGAGTACATTTAGATGTGTTCATAGAGAATAAAATCCTGCAGTATGTATTTTTACAGAAATACCTGAACTTGCATCAGAAAAGGTGGTTAGAGTTGTTGGAAGACTATGACATAAGTGTTATGTATCATTCGAGAAAGGCCAATAAGTGGAAGATACCCTCATTAGGTTGTCCATGGGTAGTGTTGCTTAAATTGAGAATACTAAGAAAAAGTTAGTTCTGGAAGTTCATCATCTAGCCTTATTGGGTATCCATTTGGTTAATTCGACTGAGGGTAGTATTTGGGTACAAAATAGTTTGGAATATTCTTTAGTTTCTGAGGTGAAAGAAAAGTAAGACAAGGATCCCAATTTAGTTAAATTGAAAGAGCCAGAAAATAATCATAAAGTTGAGGTTTTCTCCCAAGAGGGAGATGGTCTATTGCATTGTCGGGGTAGGTTATGTGTGTCATATGTAGATAACGTGAGATGGAGAATTCTTGCTGAAGCTCATGGTGCATATTACTCTATTCATCTAGGGGAAACTAAGATGTACCATAACTTCCAGGAAGTGTATTGGTGGAATAGGATAAAGAGAGATATTACAGAGTTTATGACTAAGTGCTCTACTTGTCAACAAGTGAAGATGGAGCACCAAAAGCCTAGTGGATCCATACAAGAGTTCAATATTCACACATGGAATTGGGAAGATGTAATCATGTACTTCGTGATAGGTTTGCCTCATACTCTTCACCATTACAATTTGATTTAGGTTATTGTAAACAGGATAACCAAGTCTATCCATTTCTTACAAGTCTATACTTCTTATTAAGACAAGGACTATGCCAGGCTCTATATCAGAGAGTAGGTTAGGTTTGTTTTTGTCCCGTTGTCTGTCATTTCTAAAAGAGGTAGTCAGTTTACCTTATACTTTTTGAAAGCCTTCCAAAAGGATCTTGGTACCTAAGTCCATATCAATACAACCTTCCACCCTTTGACAGATTGTCAAGAAAAAAGGACCATTCATACTTTATATGATATATTAAGAGCATGTGTTCTTGATTTTAAGGGTAGTTGGGATTACCACATACCTTTGATTTACTTCATATATAATAACAATAATCATTTTAGTATTCAGATAGCTCTATTTGAGGCTCCTTATGGAAAGAGATGTATATCTCTAATTGGTTGGTTTGAAATAGGTAGGGCCGCGGTGGTAAGGCTTTACTTAATGTTTGATGCTTTAAAGAAAGTATAGTTGATCAGGGAGAGGGTTAGATAGCTCGGATCCAGCATAAATCATATAAAGATGTGAGAAGAAAAGATTTTGAATTTGAGATTGGCGACTATGTGTATTTGAAAATATCTCCCATGAAGGTAGTGGAGATGTTTGGTAAGAAGAGGAAGCTTAGTCCACGATATATTGGTCCTTATAAGATTCTGAGTCATTTTGGAAAGGTAGCCTATGGACTTGAGTTGCCTGCAAACTTTACATCAGTGTACCTAGTGTTTTTTGTCTCCTTGTTAAAGAAGTGCATAAGTGAGCCAACAATTATAGTCCCCATAGAGAGTGTACGTGTTTAGAATAGTCATTCTTAGATGAAGTACTAGTCAAAATCCTTGATTGTCACACTCATAGACTAAGGAACAAAGAAGTTCCCTTGTTCAAAGTTCTTTGGCAGAACTAGTAGTTGAGGGAGCCACTTGGGAAGCAGAAGCAGACATTCCAAGCAAGTACCCTCATATCTTATTTACACACCCAGACTCAGCCTAAGGTAAAAGTCTTAGATTTATTCTGTTCCATGCTTAGTTCTAGCTTCATATCATTCTCATATCATTCATGCATTTATAAATCTATTCAGTTATGTGTCATATCTAAAGATTCAGTTATGTTCCTGTCATGTATGTCAACACAGTCATAATACGTCGATACTTCTCAGTTTAATTAATGTCATTTTATTATGAATGTTCCCAATGAGGAATATTGTAAGAACCCATAAAATCCCAACTCATTTTAGTCCTATATAGCTGTAACACCCCGATTTTCTAAACTGGAATGCTACATGGTGTTCATGACCCCGAAGGACCACCAGCTAACACATTACTGATATCTGCAGCTGTATACTGCAGAATTAATATTAAAATGAGGAAAACATGAACTCCAAGGACGTAAGGTTCAACTAAATAAACATCTAATAAGAATAATAATTGAAAACGGTATAACAATACAAAAACAAAACTATAATAACTGTCTGACATGCTATAGTCTGAAAGCCGTTAAACTGTCTGCATAAGGAGCTGATGGAACATGTCTCCAAATAACTCCATCTAACAACTGAAATAAACTGAAATGAGAAATGAAGTAATAATCACATCGTCCTAGAATGAGGACTCACTGCAACTCTGAACACTGGAATGCTACTGCTGAACTGGAGCTCGTGCCTCTGAACCTATGGTGTAACATAAGAGAAAAACCATTGCGCAAATGCGTCAGTACGTCTGAATGTACTGAGTATACGAGTGAGGTAGGGTAAATGCAAAGGATTATTTGCATGAACAATACTGACTGATATGAACGTGAGAATGCATACATGCATACGTAACTATAACTGAACTCATAGAGATAGTGACTACTGATTCTAAATACTAACAACATAAGTGTACTGATACGGAGATACTGGATGATTGAGTTTACTAATATTGATATGTAAATCACTAATAAGTGATG